>CM014088.1:8521535-9121535 GCA_004119915.2 Collichthys lucidus | reverse complement strand
TCACCTTTGACCCACCAATGACGATCCAGAATGAAGTAAACCCAAAGGTAGTATATCACAGCAAGAGGTCTCACTTCACCGTCAAAGCCTCTTTATGTAAACAACAAGGAGCTTCGTGACTGATTCAAACTAAAGCAGAGACAGAGCAGGAGACATTAGCAGCATTTTTTCGCTGGAATAAAACTTTTGACCACGAATGGAAATTCTATTTCCAGTGTTAAACTGCCACTTGCATTGATAAAATGCAACAAGGGATGGTAGAAGGGATGATTTTGACCATTTCTTCCCCCAGGGGGGCCCTTCAGGCACCCACACCAATGAACAGAGCATGAGTGACGTCACTTGTAGGATTCCATGCTGTGGTCTGCTGGAGAGGGAGCAGCACGGACAGGGACAGGAGCAGACTCAACAGACTTATTAGAAGAGCGAGCTCTGTCCTGGACTGTCCTCTGGACTCCACAGAGGAAGTGGGTGAGAGGAGGATGTTAGCTAAGCTGACATCCATCATGGACAACACCTCTCACCCCCCTTTTTTTATTTTTTTTATTTCCATTCATTGGGAACACTGCACATTATATTTTACATCAAAAACATGAAGAAAAAAGTACCACTAGTTTAATTATTTTACAGAAAATGAAGGAAAAAATTATATTGGGCGGGCTGTTTAAAAAAATAGCAGTGTCTGCATTTGTCATTAAAAACTCAAATATACTCAAATATTTACTCAATAAACTGAAAAAATATTAAAATTTAGCCTTCCTGTGAATCACTAATGAAATATTTAGTTGTATAACCACTGTTTTTGAGAACTGCTTCACATCTGTGCTGCATAGAGTCGACCAACTTCTGGCACCTGTAAACAGGTATTCCAGCCCAGGATGATTTGACAACCTTGCACAATTCCTCTGCATTTCTTGGTTTTGCCTCAGAAACCGCATTTCTGATGCCACCCCGCAGGTTTTCTATTGGATTAAGGTCCGGGGATTGGGCTGCCCACTCCATAACCTAAATTTTATTGGTCTGGAACCAAGATGCTGCTCGCTTACTGTGTTTGGGGCTGTCTTTTTGAAACACCCATTTCAAGGGCATTCCCTCTTCAGCATGAGGCAGTATGACCTCTTCAAGTATTTTGGTATAAGCAAATTGATCCATGATCCCTGGTATACGATAAATAGGCCTGACACCATAATAAAAGTAAAAGTTTAAACAATTTCCCTACAGGGATTAATAAAGTACTTCTGATTCTGATTCTGTAAGAGAAACAGCCCCATAAGTACAAGTACAGTTACTGGGGTGACATCAAATTTACAGCACCTGTGTAAACCTGAGTATACATGCTGCACTGAAAACCAAAACTAAAAAAGACTTTGCTTTGGTAGTTGAGTGCTTCTTTGATCTTTGGCCTCTTTAACATTTTGATTTCGATTGATCACTCTGGTTCTGTTTTTTGTTTTTGTATGGGGCTCTGTGTTTGTGTGTGTGTGTGTGTGTGTGCGCGTGTGTGTGTGTGTGTGTGTGTGTGTGTGCGTGTGTGTGTGTGTGTGTGTGTGCGTGTGTGCATGAGTGTGTGTGTGTGCTGGGGGCGTGAGGGTCTGTGGGCATAAGAAAGAGGGAGAGAGATGGGAATGTGCAAAATGTGGTGAGCAAAAAAAAGACTCTTTTTCCCTGTGCACACACTTTGTCCTGTTCTCTGTGCACAGACACACACACACACAAATAATATTCTCAATACACACATTCATACCACACTTTTACATCAATACCAACACACCCAGACCATTTTAGTTGTAATTATGTGTTTTACTGCCAAGCAATAGTCGGAAATGCAACAGAAAAAGATCTCAATGAAACAGTATAGAATGGGGCCTCCAGCCATATAGTGGAAAATGACGTGAAATGATGGATAATTAATTTTTTTTTTTTCAAGTCAAAAGCTTCGATTGAAAAAGTTGTCATATGTACAGCGTTCTTTTATGCCAAAATTAGAGTAGGATCAAAAGTGTATGTTATAATGGGAGTCAATAATGCATAAAATGTTTTGAGGGAACCCAGAGTAACTTTCGTTTCTACACAGTGTACCATAGCCCTGTTATTAAATCTAAGGTTGGACTTTTAAAATTGGATAAAAAACCCAAAACCGTAGAAAGTTTTGTCTCACTAGCATTAACACAGGCAGAATTATAGAGTTTTTTCAAGTGAAAAGTGCATAAAATGTACCAAGGGGAGCACAAGGGTTAAAAGAATATGAAGCAGCAGGTAGCAGCTACACCTGTCGACCAATCAGATTCAGGAGAATGGATAGTACCGCTCACATTCACCTTTGACCCACCAATGACGATCCAGAATGAAGTAAACCCAAAGGTAGTATATCACAGCAAGAGGTCTCACTTCACCGTCAAAGCCTCTTTATGTAAACAACAAGGAGCTTCGTGACTGATTCAAACTAAAGCAGAGACAGAGCAGGAGACATTAGCAGCATTTTTTCGCTGGAATAAAACTTTTGACCACGAATGGAAATTCTATTTCCAGTGTTAAACTGCCACTTGCATTGATAAAATGCCACAAGGGATGGTAGAAGGGATGATTTTGACCATTTCTTCCCCCAGGGGGGCCCTTCAGGCACCCACACCAATGAACAGAGCATGAGTGACGTCACTTGTAGGATTCCATGCTGTGCTGTTTTGAAGCTGAAAATATGCTAAGCTGGCCACCATCATGATGGCTGTACTGCTTCTTCTGCCTGCTGGTTAATCTAAATCTGTAACAGCATTCATCTGTTAACCAAAGTTGCCACGCTGTAAATTATGCTTAACTTTAAACATTAATATCATTTTCAGCGTTAAAAGCGTTAAAAATCACCCTCAGTACAGTTGTCATGAACGGGGAAATTAGCTATAGCGTGTCATGTATTGTCTTGTCTTTTAGGTCTCCAGTTTCCCATGTGTGTTATCCCCGGTAACTGATTACCTGCCTCTCCTAATGTGTTTCACCTGTGGCTTATTGTGTCTGTCTCCTCCCCTTTGTATTTAGTCTCTGTGCTCCCTTTGTTTGTCGCCAGTTCATCTTGTCTTGTGCAGCGTTTTTCTTTGTCTTGTTAATATCTAGATTTTGATTAACCTGATCCTTGATCTTGTGCCTGTTTTTTTTGTTGTTGTTTTTGATTGCATTTTTTTGGCCTTTATGCCTTTTTATTGATAGGACAGCCGAAGATAGACAGGAAAGGGGAATGACATACAGCAAAGGCTGTCCAATGTCGGACTCGAACTGGGGCCAGCGAGGACTATAGCCTCTACACATGGGGCGGCCGCGTTAACCACTAGACTACCGACTGCCCCTTGTGCCTGTTTTTTGATTACGATCCTTGCCTGATGATTTTGTACCTTCGCCTGGACATTTATTGTACCACCACACCGTATATTTGTCTAGTTGTCTAGCTTTTCTGAACCTGTAGAGACCAAAATCGCTGTGAAGCAGGCTGTAAAAGTGGGATATTTAATTACAGTCGCTTATAGAGATTGACTCACTTCTGTAGCCAGCCTTAAGTGGCCATTAGAGGAATTACAGTTTTTAGCACTTCCGTATTGTTGTGGAGAAATTGCTGAAGTCAAAGGTCAATGGTGAGGTCAGGAGGGAAGAAAGTGTTCAGGAGCCTCTGATGTCTTATGCTGTATTATTTATTGACGCTTGGCCAAGGAGAACTAGAGACACTCTCAAAGTACACCTGAGTCGGTCTTGCATGCTGACGAACTTGTGATGGTGGATATACTTTAAACCCAAAGATCACACCCCAAATACTACACGCCCAGAATTAGTCAAAGAGAATGTCTTTACTCTTGGATGTGTAATTGTCAACACATTCTAGTCTGGGGACACAGATGTATTATTGTGCAAATAACAACATAAGGAGATGTGTTAGCATCTTTTTACACATCACACGTTCACTGATTTTTAAGGAACTGGATCATATTTAATTTTATGGAGAAAATGTTTTCTGCTTTCCCCTGTGATGTCCTCTCAACTCTGTGATTTACAGAGTTTCCTGATGGACAGTGGAGTAAACTGCTGCTTGGAACACCAGGAGAGTGTTGGTGTTTTTATCATAAGTAATGTAATCTTATCTTAATGCACATGTACATCTGTCCATATTTACCACAGTGGTATTGCATCAAATTGTAAAACAAAAAAAAATCCAACATAATGGTGCTTTTAGGGTATTTGAATGGCAGTGGGTATGTAAATCTAATTTTCCCCCTGTCCTGCCTCTGGGAAGTATTCAAATACTACAGTACTCTGCCAAGTCAAGGGCTGAATCAGTCTTCATCAGCGTGTCAGAGAACTGAGACATTTTCTTTGCTCTGTAACACGATTTATGATGTGAGAGGCCACAGTTAGATTTCTGACCAATAACTGTTCAATGAATTTTAACCATTCATGAAGTAAGTGTTTTTCCCTCTGTGAACGCTGCGCATGAGCCTCACGGGCCATTTCCCTGGCAATGAACCCTGTAAACATATCTGACAAGTATGAGCTGTGAAAGATTACTGAAAAAGAAACAAACTGGTAGAGAAGGATAGCTGGAGGAGAAGAATTTGAAAGGGGAGATAAGACAATAGGAAGGCTAGAAAATGAGTGAACATTGTAGGAAACATCTTTTTCAGGGCTGCGCTGTACAAAAACACATGTGAAGTAATCTAATTACAAAAAACAACCCCAGCAGAGCAATGTGCTCAGAGGAAAACTTGTGAATCCTTTTGTTATTTGTTTATTTGTTGTAGATACTCACACCGAACAACGTGCTGGTGGACAAACATGGATAAACAACATGCTGTGTATCTGTTTGGTAACAGTTTGGGGAAATGTTAGATTTATCTTTTGCTCTCTGTATTTGTTGTCGGAGGAGTGTGAAATTGACTCTAACAGCAAGTGGAATCCTTTACATGAGAAAAATAATCAGGCTTAATATAAAGCACAGCAGGTAGTAAATATTGGCACCTAAACAGCATGAAGATAAATGTCTATAGTTTACACAACAGCCCAAAGGAGGGATGATAAATGTATCTCGCTCTTGTACAGGAAATAAAATGCACTGACTCTCCAAACTGGGACATGTTGAAAAGATGAAGACGAAAAAAAAGCTTCAGACCCCATATTTATATTTTGACTCTCTTAAGAGATAAATATGTTTGTGTGTGTGTGCTTGTGTGTTATTTCTCAGCTGTTGTTTGCAAAATCTGGTGTCAAAAGCAAAACTAGTGTCTCAGTGTGGCTTGCCAGGATCAGGCTGTGGGTAAAGATGTTATCTGGGTAAGCTCTCTTAGAGACAGACAGGTCCACTGTGTGTCATCTCTGCTCCGCATCCACATCTCTGTATAGACTACCTCTTAAACCACACACACCACACAGGAAAAAAATGCAGAAAATGATACTTTCATGATTCCACATGGCGTCTCTTTCTGAAGTGTCTCCTCCAGACACTAAATCATGAAGTATGATTTGCATGATTAAAGTGTCTTTGTAGGAGGACAATGGCTGGTATCAGATCCAGCAGCCTTTGCTAGGATTTTAATTGTGCACATTCAAACTACTTTGCTTGTATGACTATAAAATATAAAAACTTCCCAGAGGGTGCATACTGTTTTGTGCACTGTATGTATGCTGTAATTTATTCTCATTTGTTGCCCGTAAAGGATGGAAACCAGCTTCAGTCAGTATTATATTAGCACATCTGGACTGAATTTTTTTATTGAATTCTTTTTTTTTCTTAATTTTTATTTTAAATTTTGCAACTTATACAGACAAACATGCAAATTCACATATAGTCTGCTGTTTTTTAATTTATGATCTGCCTAATACAGCATTAGAGTATACTCTGTGTAAGTTACGTGGTTAAACAAGCCTAACACACAAACATAATAATAAGTAATTAAATAATAGCAGTGTAAATGAAGATAAATAAAATGAAATGAAGTAAACTAAAATAAAAATAACATGACTTTTACTGCATTAGTGTAGTCATTGCAGGATTTTATTTTTATTTATTGCACAGTTAAAATCGCATAAAAGTGAGAAAGATAACAAATAATGTAAAGTGCAGGGAGAGGCAGAAAACCCAGGGCGGAAGGTGTTTTTTCATAACCTGGCTCTCGCCAAAAGAACAGCATCATGGACAAGAGGAGTGGACAGCTGGACCTAAGGAACTTTGGTTTTAAGATTGCAAGGAACAACAATTCAGAAGGTAAGTCAAGAGTCCTCAGTCAGGCTTTTTATGAGCCTATCATACAACCAATTACCAACATGTAGACTTATTTAATTTGTGGACCGATATAGCAATAACAACACAGCTACGATACGATACGATAATACTTTATTGATCCCACAACGGGGAAATTCACTTATTACAGCAGCAGGAGGAGGGGAAACACAGTGTACATATGTCGTACATATTTACAAAAAGTACTATTTATAGTATAATATAATGTGCAGTGAGTATAATGTGCAAAATAAAAACAGAAAACAGACATGTACAAGAGTCTACAACATGGTCATGTGCAGGTGTTGTACAGTCTCACTGCAGCAGGGATGAAGGACCTGCGGAACCTCTCCTTCTTACACCGTGGGTGTATCAGCCTGCTGCTGAAGGAGCTACTCAGAGACCCCACAGTGTCGTGTAGGGGGTGAGAGGTGTTGTCCATGATGGATGTCAGCTTAGCTAACATCCTCCTCTCACCCACTTCCTCTGTGGAGTCCAGAGGACAGTCCAGGACAGAGCTCGCTCTTCTAATAAGTCTGTTGAGTCTGCTCCTGTCCCTGTCCGTGCTGCTCCCTCTCCAGCAGACCACAGCATAAAAGATGGCTGAGGCCACCACAGAGTCATAAAAAGTCCTGAGGAGAGCTCTGCATACTCCCTAATAATGAATGCTAGTTTGGAGTCTAGCTTACACTTTCTATCTAGCAACATAGCTTACTCGTTCATGTTAGTTTGGATTAATCAGCCTGGAAGTCTGATTCGCCAGGCAGCAAAAAGTGACATTCAAGGCAGGTAGGCTGAAATTAAACTGGCTGGCACTAGGTAGTGAAGTATCTAAACGACGCGAACATTTGCGTTATTGAATGGAGGAATCCTTGACTAATGCTACTGCAGTAAGGAGATCTTGTTGAATCAAATTAAGTACTAGGCCCTGTTCACATTTGCAGTTTTTATTATATTTTTAGAAAACACTTGACCAGTGCATTTTTGTAAAAGATAAAAAGCTGCTTAGGGCTCTCTTAAACAGTATCATCGGAATATAATGCGAAACATCAGCTCGCATCTGAGGAAAATAACTGCCAATGTAAACAGCTACAATCCAAGCGCAGAACACAAAGCTGTGTTTGGGAGAGTGAACATTTTAAACGTGACAACTGATTAGGGAATTAAGGCTAATCTGTATTTGTCTGTCTGTAGATGTGCTATAGAAATAAAACTGACTTGACTTGACCACTGCTGTTTTCTAAGGCTGATAGTCAGCAGCAACATGGTGCAACTGGAGCTGAAGGGGACCTGAGACTGAGAGAATGGAGCAGGAGCAAGCAGGACAGCTCTCTGGCAGCCTGGGGTTCAAACTGCAAACACCATCACACGACTTTCGCTGCCTGGCCACGCCCACAGCATATGAGGTGGCGTCATTGTTTTCACCAGGAAGCATCACCAAGTCCTGAAGCCTTACATGAGCCAATTTGATGACACCGCTGTCAATGCTCGGGCCCTAATAACAAAATAGCAATGTAAAAACAAAAATATGAACATGAATAAAAGTGTGTTTCTGTATGAATTAGAATTTCAAAAGCAGTTAAATGGACTTTTAAACATCTTTTAAAACATTTTATGAGAGACAGTTCTTTCCCAGATGGGAAAAGCTATTTGGAACCCCTAAATTTGATAATAAGTAGATAGTAATTGACCTCTACATGTAAGAAACTTTGGAGGATGAAGATCTAAAGATTGACGGGTCAAATAAGAGTGAACCTGTAAATTAAATTTAAAATAAGTCTTAAAGTGCTCTGGGAAGTTTTCATGAATCGAATATACCTTATAGATAAACACACATATTTGAGAGATATTTATATCGTGAACAGTAAGTATCTGGAGTTTCTGAAAAAGAGGTACAGGTGAGGCATGTAACTCAGATTGAGTTGCCATCCTAACGTGATCAACAAGAATTCCCAGGAATCTTGTTGAGACTTGAGGCTTCTCAACAGAATGAATTATAACTTTACAAGAAAGAAAGATTTTTTTACCAAAAAAAAAATATAGTTAGATTTTTTTTATATTCAGAGAAGTTAAACCAACATTAACATTTCTAATCAGAGAATTGAAATTTGAGCGAGAATGAACTAAAGTTCTGCAAACATTATTGGAAAAAGAACAATTGAGACATTTGATTGAAATCATTAATATAAATAAGAGATAATAAAGGACCAAGAATGGACCCCTGTGGGACCCTACAAACTAGTGTAGCTTTGTTGGAATAGCATGCATTAACCCTTGTGCTCCCCTAAAAAAAGTTTGTGCAAACAACCCTTCTGTGCAAAAACCCATGAACCCACATGATAAAAAAGCACAACATTTGAGAATCTTCTATACACTAAGTGCAAACTGTAATTTTTTAGGCAGGACTATTAGACACTTGGATATGTCAATAATTGACAACAACATTGATTTGAATGCATTATTATTTTTTGAGCAGTGTCAGTTTTTTTAAAAAATGAGTGCGAACAACCCTTCTGTGCAAAAAATGTTATTTTCTGAAAAGTGCTACAAAATATTACATGTGCATATTCTTTTCCACTTTTACTGCATTAAATCTTTTGACCAACTTCAGTCATAATCATAACTATAAAATTTCCATGTATTGCTTCAATTATTTTAACCTTTTAATGTCATTTTGGGAACATGAACCCACATTTTGTTATCAAAATCATAAAATACAGAATATGACACAATTTAAACAATTTAACAATTTGCATGTGTATCAGTGAGGGAATTCAGCCAGGGAAGCAGGAGCTGCAGATACTTGTCAGGTGGACTGTGCAAAAATACCTATAGCACTTAGCACACTGGGTATACACCTTTCGCTGTTTTCTGCAAAATGTGCACTGCCTGCATCCCCTGGTTGACCTCTCTTGTTGCTCCTGGAGACCTCCCAGTGTACACCTGCATTTTCCAGGCATATGAGGTCTCCACGTCACACAGCACCCAGACTTCGAAACCATATTTTGCCGGTTTGCTGGGAATATATTGAATGAACAGAGGCCCTTAAAAGGGACCAGCTGTTCATCGACACATACAGTTTTGTTCAAAATATTAGCAGTGTTTTTTTAAACGTGAGTAAATGTCAAAATCCTTATAATTTTTTTAATTTATTTTTTATTTCCATTCATTGGGAATACTGCACATTATATTTTACATCAAAAACATGAAGAAAAAAAGTACCACTATTTTAATTATTTTACAGAAAATGAAGGAAAAAATGATATTGGGCGGGCTGTTTAAAAAAATAGCAGTGTCTGCATTTGTCATTAAAAACTCAAATATACTCAAATATTTACTCAATAAACTGAAAAAATATTAAAAATTTAGCCTTCCTGTGAATCACTAATGAAATATTTAGTTGTATAACCACTGTTTTTGAGAACTGCTTCACATCTGTGCTGCATGGAGTCGACCAACTTCTGGCACCTGTAAACAAGTATTCCAGCCCGGGATGATTTGACAACCTTACACAATTCCTCTGCATTTCTTGGTTTTGCCTCAGAAACCGCATTTCTGATGCCACCCCACAAGTTTTCTGTTGGATTAAGGTCCGGGGATTGGGCTGCCCACTCCATAACCTAAATTTTATTGGTCTGGAACCAAGATGCTGCTCGCTTACTGGTGTGTTTGGGGCTGTCTTTTTGAAACACCCATTTCAAGGGCATTTCCTCTTCAGCATAAGGCAGTATGACCTCTTCAAGTATTTTGATATAAGCAAATTGATCCATGATCCCTGGTATACGATAAATAGGCCTGACACCATAGTAAAAGTAAAAGTTTAAACAATTTCCCTACGGGGATTAATAAAGTACTTCTGATTCTGATTCTGTAAGAGAAACAGCCCCATAAGTACAAGTTCAGTTACTGGGGTGACATCAAATTTACAGCACCTGTGTAAACCTGAGTATACATGCTGCACTGAAAACCAAAACAAATAGAGACATTGCGTTGGTAGTTGAGTGCTTCTTTGATCTTTGACCTCTTTAACCTTTTGATTTCGATTGATCACTCTGGTTCTGTTTTTTGTTTTTGTATGGGGCTCTGTGTGTGCGCGCGTGTGTGTGTGTGCGTAAGTTTGTGTGTGTGTGTGTGGGTGTGCATGAGTGTGTGTGTGTGCTGGGGGCATGAGGGTCTGTGGGCATATGAAAGAGAGGGAGAGAGATGGGAATGTGCAAAATGTGTCTTTTTCCCTGTGCACACACACACACACAAATAATATTCTCAATACACACATTCATACCACACTTTTACATCAATACCAACACACCCAGACCATTTTAGTTGTAATTATGTGTTTTACTGCCAAGCAATAGTCGGAAATGCAACAGAAAAAGATCTCAATAAAACAGTATGGAATGGGGCCCCCAGCCATATAGTGGAAAATGACGTGAAATGATGGATAATGGATTTTTTTTTTTCAAGTCAAAAGCTTCGATTGAAAAAGTTGTCATATGTACAACATTCTTTTATGCCAAAATTAGAGTAGGATCAAAAGTGTATGTTATAATGGGAGTCAATAGTACAAAAATGTTTTGAGGGAACCCAGAGTAACTTTCGTTTCTACACAGTGTACCATAGCCCTGTTATTAAATCTAAGGTTGGACTTTTAAAATTGGATAAAAAACCCAAAACCGTAGAAAGTTTTGTCTCACTACCATTAACACAGGCAAAATTATAGTTTTTTAATTTTTTTTAAATTAGTTTTTTCAAGTGAAAAGTGCATAAAATGTACCAAGGGGAGCATAAGGGTTAATACAAACAAAACTGTCTTCTGTTTAAAACATAGTTTTGTAACCATTTGAACGTAGAATCATGAAAACCATATTTATGCAGTTTTTTCAGTAAAACAGCCAGCCGGACGTGTCAGGAAGGGCGCACGAGCGCCCGAAAAAGAAAAAAACCTTGCCAATGTTCTATACCGCTCATAAAGTTAGCGGAGCGGGCGGGGGGCAGCGGACAGACTGATCCCAGGCGGGGGGGGGGAATGCACGCTCTCTCTCTCACTTGCTCGGGGCGGCTGTGGCTCAGAGGCAGAGCGGGTCGTCCACCAATCAGATGATCGGCGGTTCGATCCCCGGCTCCTCCGGTCTGCATGTCGAAGTGTCCTTGGGCAAGACACTGAACCCCCAAATTGCTCCCGAAGGCTGTGTATGAATGGCTAGGTCCTCAAACTGATGAGCAGTTGGCACCTTGCATGGTAGCCAAGGCCATCAGTGTATGAATGGGGTGAATGAGATATGTAGTGTAGAGCGCTTTGAGTGGTCGGAAGACTAGAAAGGCGCTATATAAGTACAGTCCATTTACCATTTACTTGCTCCCCCACCACCTTGCTCTCATTCAGGTGCATTCACGGAACATCATACAACAACATATAAAAAGACCTAAGGTGAAGGCCCCCCTCTGTCTCCGAAGACGCCTTGGTGTGAACAAAGGTGGCTGTACCTGCAGTCCTGGAACAACCTGCAGATGAACTGAGGGTGAGTTAAGGGATGGGGAAGAATGTGGGTAGTTGGGCTGAGAGACAGTCATTGAATCTGGGGGCATGGCTGTCCTGTTCCTCCGGGAAGGTGTGGAGGGCCCAGGGTGCTGATGAGGGCGTGCATCACCTTTGTATGCGGCCAACCTGTCTCTGTGGAGGGCCACCCGTCTCCCTCTTGGCGGCAGCTGGACCCTGTAGACCACCTCACCCAGCTTCTCCAGAACCTCACAAGGCCCCACCCAGTGGCCGTTGTGGATTATATTGCCTGAAGTGCCTAATAATCATTTAAAGATATTAAACTGTGTGATCATGTTGAACTATTGCTTTTAAGAATGTTGTATAACCAACAGAGTGTTTTTGCAGTTTGTGTCTGGGTGCAAACCTGGGCCTGAGGTCTGTGTGTGTGAGCCCAATTAAAAACTGCTGCCAAGCGTCTGAATTCAGGCCAAGGTCAGGATGGCCTGTGAAAGGAGCGCACACACACACACACACCCGGGCGGAGGATGCACCCAGCAGATAAACCTGTATGAAGATAATAACAAATATGTAACCGCTTGTGTGAAGTAATAAAACTAACTGGAGCCAGAGAGCCGCAGAACTCAGCAGGGCGTGGTGGTGTGCAGATCGCGGGGTCTGTAAGAACTGAAAGCTGGGTTCTCCCTCTTGCAACAGGTGAAACTGAAGTACTTGTCTTTGTCTTCTTTAAATTCAACATCTCTCTTCTCTACATCAGGTCTACAGAATTCGGGATGGTTTGAATCACCACAACAATTTGGGGGCTCGTCCGGGATCAACTGAAAAGTTGGATCAGTCCTAAAGTCCTAAAGATGACAAGACCAGCATTACAACAAAATCTGTGAGCATCTGTTAGAAGTTCTAAAGATGGCAAGACCAGCATTACAACAAAATCTGTGAGCATCTGTTAGTGAGTTTGAGTTTGAGCTGTGAGTCCTCTGGATAGCAAGACCAGAAAATAGCCAAAAACCTGTGAGCATCTATTAACAAAAACAATGTCTTCGAGTGTGGCAACTCCCACAATATTCTGACGAGGTATTGTTTGAGCTGGGTCCAGGGGGCCCAGGGAGGTGAGGACCCGCGAAGTATAATCAGTAAAGATCTAAAGATGGCAAGATCAGCATTACAACTAAATCTGTGAGCATCTGTTGGCAAGATCAGTTAAGAGTAAAGAGAGTAAGGAATGTTAACGTTAACGTAAAGTGAATTTGCCGGCTTTTTAAAACATCAAATGTTCTAATGTGTTGATTTTACATGTATTTGTACACACCTACATATAGTGCTAGAAAGTAGTAAAATCACAAGTGTGAATGGTGGAGGTTCTGAACGCTGAAACATAACTGCACTATCTAGGCGGTTGTGGATGTAAGTGAACAGGCCCTGACTGACATGACTGATATATAAGGTCTGGTATCATGATTCAAGGCTAGTCGTGAATCATAAAAACTGAGCGCTCGGGACACAGCGTGCCATACGGCTCGGTTGGCCAGACCTAGATAAAACATAACATAAATCTTTAAGAAGCTAAAAACCCCCGCCGTGAGTTGTTCATAAATAAAGTACATGAGAACAACAAGATCGGAGTTAAAAGGTCCCAGTAAAAACTCAGAAGCACGTCTGGAAACATAATAGCTTAGTTTGAACGTCCATAATCACTCCTACAAAACCAGTCAATACACGCACACACAGGAAGAAGACAAATTTGGGGTAAAGCATGAATGTGAATGTGTATGACTGCTAGAGGAAAGTGAGTTGAAGCAACGACACTGCCTGAAACCGGTCGGTGACAACATAAAGCAGTGGTCTGTTGAAGTAGGCTCACTGGAATCTAGATTAAGAATTTATTTGTGTTGTGAATAGTACGAACCAAAGAACAATAGTACTTTTATTCAGAAACTCTATAGCACTCTTATCCGATAGTGGTAAATTGATCAAGTTTGGCAGTTTGAAGACAGAGACTCTGACAAAATGGATGTGATAAGGGACCGCTAGGCAAGCTGTTGTGGGGGGAGGCCAAGCAGGCAGGAAGAGATAAGGACAGAGCAGAAGAGGAGTTATAGTAAAACCAGATTATAATTCGTAATAAATTGACTGTGGGTACAGGAAGAATAAATTTAGTAACTCCCATAAAAATTATAAAATATTATTAAGTAAAAATATACAGTGAGTATACAGTGTGCATAAGCACCAAGTGTGTATGTTGGTTGTCTGACAGAGACGCATGAAAGAGATTAAAAGTTGTGTGTGTGAGTGAGCGGCCGCTGAGAGTGATTGAGACGCTGCGGGTGATTGAGACGCTGCGAGTGATTGAGAAGCTGTAAGAGTGTGCAAAAATTCAAATGTGCATCGATGTTTTGAATGAAGTGTTAAAATCTGAATCAAATTCACTTAGCTGGTGGTGTGACCTCTGTCACAGGACGAGTTGGGTAAAAATTGAGTCTAAGTTTGTCATTCTAAAATACTCTGTAATCCTGATGTTTATGTAAATGATTGCTTTTCTATTCGGTGTTGCTTTGCAGACATTTCTGTTAAAATAAGTTAATATGCTGAGCATTTTCTGTTTGTTCTGATCTGTTCTGATTGTTCTTTAGTCGTCATCGTGCTGTTTAGTCTAGTAAGAGACGCTCTGTGCCTTGTTGAAGGACAGAGAGGGACAGGTCTAGTGATAGGCCGTGTGTGGTGGTTAACCGATTTTTTGGCGAGCTGTCGAGGTTAGTGTTTCTACATACTGTTGTGATACTGAAGTTGTTTATCGGGCTGCAGAGTGCTGTGTGATGTCATTCCCCCTCCTTCCACACTTAGTCTGTTTCAGACAGCCCCTCCCGTCGTGTGTAAGCTGCAGTGATCTATTTTTCCTTTCTCTCCCCTTAAGCATAGAGCTGAAGTTAATGTTGAATGTTTTCTCTTGTTTTTAAATGATTTTGCGTTTTGGTAAAGTGAATTTTTGATCAAGTTGCAATTTGTAAGCAGAGCAACTATTATTGTGTGGTTAAACTTTGTTGCCTAAAGGTGCTGTGTTCTTAAATAACAATTTCACTGAATTGCATATATTCTCTGACAGGTTTATTGTTAAAGAAAACATTTAATAAACACATTACAACCAGTACTAGTAGTCATAATAAAGAGTAAAATAGAGGTTTACTTCTAGGTTGCGTGTATTATTTCTTTAACCTACAATCAATTGATAAGTCTTATCAGCCAGTGTAATTTTAATTGCAAAATGAGTTTCAGTCCAGTGAAGATCCTGGGCGTTAAACACCCAGCATGCAGAAAAGAGATAGACAGTAATTATAATTCCTGTTTGGTGGGAGGATCAGGTGAGGCAGATGTGCATGAGTTAGGCGAAAGACTAGTGTTTGAGGAACAGGCAGGCCCGTCAAGGGAGAGACAGGAAGTAGAACAGAGGGAAGTACTGGGAGGGAAGCTAACCTTTGCAGCTAAGGCTAAGAAAATGGATGCAGTGAGGCCAAACATAGAGAAAGGCAATTATGACTTTAGACTTAGACCTGCTATAAAACCACCCCAAAAATACACTGACCCAATCCAATATCCAATTTTAATTAAGGGGAAGCAGAGCCGATATATTCCATGGCAAACTCTTGACTTTGCGGGTCTGACCTCTAGACTTCCTGATATGCACGAGGGAGCTAGTAAGTGGATTAAAGTTTTTGAAAAAGAGACTATGGGCAAAATACTTGGCATCGGGGACATTAAAGCAGTGTGGGCACGCACAATGGGAATACCTGCTATGGAAAATATTTTGCGTTTAAGTGGAAATGCATGGATGATTGACATCTCTCTATACATCTTTGCGAAAGAAGTATCCTGTTCAGGTTGACCCTAAAGCACTAAAGGGTGAACCACTGACGGATACTGAGAACCCAGCTGCTTACATGACTACATCATAGAGGCCATGCACGGCCCTGTGAAAAATAGACTTGAAGATGTGGTGGGGTTGGCATCAAAAAGTCACAGAGAATTTTGTGACCATGTGATACATGCAGTAGACAGACACAGGAAGAGGAGCAGAAGTTGCGTGAACAAGAGAGAGCTGTTCAAAGGAAAGTCTCACAACTTCAACTAACTGAACTGACAAATAAGAGCAAGAAAAAGGTTCAGGCTCCCGTATTGAATGATGATGAAGAAGCACACAGTGGAGCAATTGTTGCTCCTGCAGTCGCTGCGCCGTCTATTCCTCCGATCCACCACCAATTTCCTGCCCCACCCCCACAAGCTCCTCCTGTTGTTAATGTTTACACACAGCAACCAAGAGGAAGAGGGAAGAAAGCAACGGCCCAGAGGGGCAATCAGGTTGGACAACATAACCGGTGTTGGGGATGTAACCAACCTAGACATGACCGTCGAGACTGTCCTAAAAATCCATGGCCGGCTCAACAGGAAGAAGGACGGGGGTCTGAGGGTCAGCCCACTCAAAGCGGGAACGCCAGTGCGGCCAATCCCGGGGGTGGGCCTAAACATGTGTACTAGGGATGCCCAGAGAATCCTATTGGGGCGGGCCAATTAGCCGTAATGACATCAGCAGCTAATGTAGAGCCAATGTTAGAGGTACAAATAGAAGGCAGTTCAACTATCAAATGGTAACGACAAAACCATTCTACCAATCCTAGTATCTGAACACACACCTGTAAATTTGCTAGGGAGAGATGCATTGTGTCAACTAAAAATAAAGATTTGGTGCTCTCCACAAGGTGTTTACATTGATAATTCGGGTGTAAATTTCCAAATGAATGTTCAAGCAGAGGCAGCACCTGCCTACTGGCTAGCGGAAATCACAAATCCGGTGCTTAAGGAGTTGGGAAAATGGGAATTATACATTCGAGCCCAAATTCCAGAAGCAAAGAAAAACAGAAAACAGCCCACATATAAACATCATAGGATCGCTGAGTTACTTGATTGAAGCAAATTTGTGATGACCCAAGCGCAGTGTTTACAGTATGTGTTATATTTTCTGTCCTTAGGTTACACAGTGTCATGTGTAAAGCACTGTGATCCTCGGCAGTATTAATTATTTGTCTTTGTCTAGGTGCCACCATATCTTAACACTGTGGTGGCCGGGGTCGAAGAGGCCTGTTGCTGCCATCCTATGAGGTAACAACGCAGCAGATGAGGCAGCAAGCTAGCAGCAAAAAGTGAAGTTCCCATTATGACACCGTTGGTATCGTTAGAACCAATTGTAACTCCAGAAGACATTATTCTAATGCAACAAAATGCAGGACTGAGTGAACACAGCGTCTGGCAACAAAGGGGGGCAATGAAGGATGAAAGAGGGCTGTGGCAATCTCATGAGGGTTTGTTGGTTGCACCAGTAGCGTTGTTGACTATGTTGATTTCTGAGGCGCACAGTGTTGATCACTGTGCGAGGGGGGGGAAGTAATTAGGGTAATAAGACAGCAAGGATATTGGTCACCATATTTGCAATCAATGGTTGATGAAGTGTTGGAACAGTGTGAAATTTGTGCTCAGAGTAATGTAAAAAAAGAAAATTCCACAATTTGGCATACCATCAGAAATGAGCTATGAGATTTGATCAGTATTTATCCAAAAAGTAGGGAAAGGAAACTGGTGATTCACCTGCTGATGTTGATCAAGCCAAAGAGAAACTGCTTTGGATGGAGGAATTCATGGCTGAATATGTAAAAAGATTAACTGACGTTTTGAATTTTATCATTACAGGTGTCTGAGCAGCTCACAAAACCATCGGAGGAACCAATTCATCCTTTTAATGCAGCAAATTTTGTATGAATCAAATATCTAAAAATGTCTCCCAGGTGGAACCAGGTGTTGGGGACAACCAGAACTTCTATTTCCTGCGCTTTAACCAAACTGCCTATTAACCAAACTAACCAAACTGTTAACCCTGTTATGTTTGACTGTCCAATTGACAGATGTGATGACTGTTATATTGTTCACCCCCTGACTTTCTCTCAAGGTAAATGGACAACGCATGACAAAGCTCTGATTAAGACAGTGCTGAGTGTACCCAGGTAATGATGGTAACATTCTGCTGTACCTTCGACTGAACCTCTGGAGCTGTGGTGTTTCACCCAACAGCCATCGAGGGGATAAAATCAGTTTTCTGTTACCTGTGTGTTCTATTT
Organism: Collichthys lucidus; assembly: GCA_004119915.2. Taxonomy (NCBI): domain Eukaryota; kingdom Metazoa; phylum Chordata; class Actinopteri; family Sciaenidae; genus Collichthys; species Collichthys lucidus. The sequence continues at coordinate 9,103,630 of CM014088.1, read as the reverse complement.
TAGGTTAAATTTATGTGATGATTCTGGCTTTACTGGTAGGTTGGTATTCTAAAAGATGTGATTTTTAATCATTTAGAAATTTCCATTTTATGAATCACTTTTTAAAATCTATTTTCAATGATGGTTTTCACAGTAATGTAATAAATGTTTAAAAGGTTAAAGTTACAAATATGTTATGATGATATGCAACTGATGGATAGCGACTGTTCATGGAAGTCTTCTACAAAGATGGATTCCACACCACCATGCATCGTATGTGCTAGTAACCTCTCCATGGTGCTGACCCTCAACTGTACATAATGTACATGGGTTGAAGATTTTGCAATGTCTTGATTTCAGCGATGAGTGTTGTGATTGATTCAAAAAGAGAGAAGAAATTTGATCTAAAACAAGTTAAACTAAGTTTCATGGAATCCCTTCTAATTGCTTGGGTTTTATCTACTAGGTGAAATGATAAATTTGATATCTTGCTCCTCTCCCAGTGGCATATTTGCACATGATCTGTGACCTCCCTGATGACCTCCTTTAACACCTTGGTGTTGTAGGGGATCTTCGCTAGCTTAAAGGCCCTTGTTGACCTGAAAGTGGAACTCACACATCATGGGAATGGGATGATGGTGTACATAAGAGGGGTTCTTAAAGTTTCTCACTGATTGTATGAATTCATCTAAACCGACTGCTTTGTTTGGAGTGGTCAGCTAAAGATTTTAAACTGGAAAAAACAATGTGGTGCCATCTGGACCAAATGGACTTTTTATTAATGGATTTATTAATGGACAATTAAGTGACTGTGAGTGACTGTTCTGTCTTGAGGTGATTATTGTCAGACCTTTCAAATTTCACTGAGTTATGTTGAAGTCATTTTTAATCTCAAGATGAGTTTTTTCTGCATTTAAACACAGCAAGCATGATTTAACACACACACACACAGATTGTTGGTTTATTATTACATGACTTGATTCTTTGATTTTGGTTTATTATTACATGACTTTGATTCTTTGATTTTGTTTCATTGCTATACATGATTTTGATTTATTACTATTACAACATGACTTTGGTTTCATTCATACGTTTTGGTTTTGTTTTATTATTACACATGGCATTGATCTATTAATGATACATATAATCTGGATTCTTATTTTATCAGGATTGTTTTATTTTGTTTGCTTTTTTTGCTATACGACACACATACGCATGATATTGTTCTTGGTTGACTTTAACTCTGCTACACAAGAGTTTGATTTGTTCTTGTAGGTTGTTTTCATTTTGTTTGTTATTGTTTTATACGCATATGCATATGCATAATATTGTGATTTTGTTTTTTGGACTTGGTTTGACACATAATTTTAGTTTTGTCTTATTCTACATATAATCAGTATAATGTAACCACCAATGCAGGCCATTGTGTGATCGCCCCTGGGTTAAACATATAATCAAAAAGCATTTCCGGGGGACGTAAGGGAATTTTTTTCCCAAGTGGGTTTTCGCCCTTACTTGCATTGCTGTGGTGTTGAACTATTGGTGGGGATTTGATATCCTCAGAGGATGGATATGTGGTGTTCTGCGTGACGCATGTGGCCTTGACAAGGAATAAGGAGTCGAGCACACACACACACACCATGCAGGCTCATGGAAAACACATAGACAATATTACGTTAATCATTGTTCAGTGTTGCAGATTGCTACTGAGTTGTGTTGATATAGCCACTAAGGTTACAAACTCTCCTAGGGGTGGTACCGCTTAGGATACAAAGGAAAGAAAAAACAGGACTATCAACCAGAAGGTTTTGCTTGCATATTATTTTTACCTAATTATATAAAGTGTGAAGTTTTGAAATGTTCCTCATTTCCCCCTCCCTGTTGTTGTTGGTTTTAACTATGCTTTTGATCTTAATAGTGTGTGAATTTATTGATCTCTGAGTAGAGATCAAAAGGGGGAATTTTATATTACCTGAAGTGCCTAATAATCATTTAAAGATATTAAACTGTGTGTTGGTTATACAACATTCTTAAAAGCAATAGTTCAACATAATCAGAGTGTTTTTGCAGTTTGTGTCTGGGTGCAAACCTGGGCCTGAGGTCTGTGTGTGTGAGCCCAATTAAAAACTGCTGCCGAGCGTCTGAATTCAGGCCAAGGTCAGGATGGCCTGTGAAAGGAGCACACACACACACACACCCGGGCGGAGGATGCGCCCAGCAGATAAACCTGTATGAAGATAATAACAAATATGTAACCGCTTGTGTGAAGTAATAAAACTAACTGGAGCCAGAGAGCCGCAGAACTCAGCAGGGCGTGGTGGTGTGCAGATCGCGGGGTCTGTAAGAACTGAAAGCTGGGTTCTCCCTCTTGCAACAGGTGAAACTGAAGTACTTGTCTTTGTCTTCTTTAAATTCAACATCTCTCTTCTCTACATCAGGTCTACAGAATTCGGGGTGGTTTGAATCACCACAACACCGTCTACCTTGGGACATCGGCCCTTCTTTCTCTTTGGGTTATACACCCAGACCAAGTCCCCAACCCCAAAGTCTCTCCCCCTGGCCTTCATGTCATAGTTTCTTTTCTGTCTCATGCCTGCTTTCTGCAGCTGGTCACGTGCCGTGCAGAGGTCGCAGCGGCGACAAAAGTCCTCGACATCGCGATGGAGGGTTTTTGAGACTCCAAAGTGCCCCGCCCCAGTAGTACCATGAGAGGCTTTCAGCCGTCTCTCTCCGTGCTCTGGGGACTACCACCTGCCACCTCGCTTCCTCTATAGCTGGCTCCCTCCAGGCTCTCTGGAGCACCCCCTCCTTCATCCGTAGAGCCCCAAACTTTGTAAACAGTCCTTTAGCGGCAGGGGAGCATCCAGCAACCTCGTTCTACTGCGGCTGTTGTCCTGACACGGGACTCACACAGGAGGCGGAACCGCAGCGGAACGGTCCTTTGCCCGGCGTCAACTCACACCGGACGCGTATCAGCCGAGGAACGGCAGCGGAGTGAGCCGGCCGTATTCACGTGAGATCACGCGAGAATCCTGGACATACCCAAGACCCCGCGATAAACAGTGTATAAAGAAAACAACAACAACAAACAGCTTACTTTGCTTCTCCGACGCGGAGGAGATTAGTCTCTCGTTGAGACCCTTTGATCGATCTTTGATCACCTGGTGCCACCGGTCATGATGTAACGTTGATGTGAAATTGTAAAAAGCTACATGAACTGCGTATTGTGTTTTATTTTGAAAGGGGGCGGAAGTTTATTACGTTGATTCTGTGTCGGATTTCCTGTCTGGTGCGCAGTGCTCTGTTGAAATTTACGAAGTTTAGCAGCGGCTCGCGGAAAAAATAGAAATGCTACGGAAAGTTTGTGCAGCGGAAAGCCACTTCTGGGACGCTTCTGAGCCGCGCCCGGTGTGAGTGCTCTCATTGACTAGACTGGCTTCTATTTGCTACAGTGACGCGGCATTAGGCGGCGTATTTGGTCAGCCACCAAGCTACCGCTACCGCCAATGCTCCTATGCAACCCCCGCTCCCTTAAAAACAAGCTGGATGACCTGCGTCTACAGGTAAGAGCTTGCTACGAGTACCGTGAGTCTGGCATTATGGCCTTTACGGAGACTTGGTTCACAAACGATATTCCGGACAATTTTATTCAAATCAAGGGTTTTTCTCATATACGTTTGGAGAGAGATGAAAACTCAGGCAAACTCCGTGGAGGGGGAGTGTGCATCTACATTAAGGACAGTTGGTGCCAAAATGTTGCTGTGAGAGACAAAATATGCACACCTGATGTTGAACTTTTGTGTGTTACCTTGCGGCCACATTATCTCCCCAGAGAATTCAGTAATTTGTTTGTCTGCATTGTGTACATACCTCCCAGTGGGAACGCAGGCAGAGCAGCAAACATAATTGCTGACTGTGTTCATCGTCACTTACAAGCTAAGCCTGATGCTCCAATGTTTTTACTTGGCGATTTTAATCACTGCAGCCTAAACAAAACCCTGCCTGGCTTTGACCAATATGTTAGGTGCAATACCAGGAATGATAATATATTAGACAAATGTTATGGAAATGTTAAAGATGCCTACACTGCTAGAGCCCGACCCCCACTTATGAACTCAGATCATAACGTAATTCAGCTGCTGCCTACATATCGGTCAGTCTACAAATTGTGGATTATATTATCTGAAGTGCCTAATAATCATTTAAAGATATTAAACTGTGTGATTATGTTGAACTATTGCTTTTAAGAATGTTGTATAACCAGCAGAGTGTTTTTGCAGAAGTTGCAGCTTGTGTCTGAGTGCAAGCCTATGCCTGAGGTCTGTGTGTGAGCATAACAGGAGACCGCACCAAGGCACAGGGTGCACTAGAAACTGTTACAAAACATCTGAATCCACATGTTGATACTACCAAGGACAGGATGGTCCGAGAAAAGAGCACACACACACACACACCCAGGCAATGGCTGCACCCAGCAGATTACCATGTATGAAGATAATAACAAATATGTAAACGCCCTAGACTGTGTGATGTATATCCGCTTGTGTGAATTAATAAAACTAGCTGGAGGCTGTGGGACCCCAGAACTCAGCAGAGCGTGAAGGTGTACAGACCGCGGGGTCTGTAAGAACTGAAAGCTGTGTTCTCCCTCTTGCAACAGGTGAAAATTAAGTACTTGTCTTTGTCTTCTTTAAACTCAATATCTCTCTGCTCTACATCAGGTCTACAGAATTCGGCTGGTTTGAATCACCACAACAAAATCAACCAGTTGTGGACAAGCGACAAATTGGAGGAGCTGAAGGGATGTTTTCTCTGCACGGACTGGGATGTTTTTCTTAAGAACGCAGATATTGACAGTGCCACGGAATCCATCACTGACTAACGCTATCCCAACAATAAACCGTATTTTAATAACAACATTAGTGTATCACAAGGAAAAAGGCAGCTTTTAAAAGGGGGGACAAGGTAGCAGTTCAACCTGCACAAAAGCACCTAAATCTACAGATAGCCACAGCGCTGCGGCAATATAAGGAACGTGCGGAACAAGATTTGGAGGAATGCAACGCAAAGAAATTATGGGACTCGATCAGACAAATGACTACAATGAATAGTAAAAGGAAGCCTCTGTCTGCTCACAATTAAATTGTGAGGGCAAATGAACTAAATAATTTTTATATGCGATTTGATTGTGATAACAGTGCAGAATGTGTCGATGTCTTGAAAAATGTTGTTTGTGATCTTAATGTGAACAGAATTGAGATTAAGTTGGATACTGTCATTAGAACTTTTAAAACTATTAATACTAAAAAGGCGACAGGACCAGATGGTCTGTCTGCTTTTATCTTGAAGTCTTTTGCGGAGGAATTGTCTCCGGCATGGCAAAAATTATTTCAACTCTCTATAGATTCCTACAGTGTACCTAAACTTTGGAAGACATCTATTATTTTGCCCATACCTAAAAAGGTCAGTCCGCAGGAGGAAAATGATTACCGGCCTGTAGCCATAACCTCAAATGTTTTTAAATCACTAGAGAAGATTTTGGTAACGAAACTTTGTACAGAAGTGGATCCATTGCTTGATAAATACCAGTTTGCATACGATAAGAACCTCAGCACAAGTGATGCTATAGCAACTATAATGCATCTGGTCCTTAAACACTTAGAAAGTGTGATAATTTCTAGGGGATGTATGACTGAGCTACACTTATGGCAGGATAAATATTATTTGTATATGTATTGTGAATATCCATCTTTTTATCCTTTTATTTTATGTCATGCTGGTTTGTGTATATCGTAGACTGATATGTCAGTATCGTTTGTGGTATGTTGATATGTGTTTTATGGTGCTGTAACCTTGGCCTATCTTTAAGACAAATTTCTCCCTGGTGGAGACAAATAAAGAAACCCTAACCTAGAGTAGTTTATGTAGGACATTCGATCGTATTCACTCGATGCGGTGATGCGATGATAATTTGTTTGTTGTTTATTTTTAGTCCTTTTATGTTATTATCATCCCTTATAAGCTGTGCTAATGGTTTGATACTTAAATCAAACAATAGAAGAAAAAGAGAACAGCCCTGCCTACATCCTCGCTCCAAGGCAATTGGTCTGATAGATACCCAAAGGGCCAAATTGGAATAATTTACGTGTTTGAAAAAGGTATTGCCAGGATATTCAGGATATTCTCCTTCTGGGCATCTAGTGATAGTAGCCTTGCTCCCTTCCCTTTAGTCTCTGAATGGGTCATCAAATTTAACAATCTTCTAATATTGTCGCTGTAGTATGGTCTATAAACCCAGTCTAATCTGGGTGAATAATGTTTGTTTTGAATGAATTTTATTAACACACTTCGCTAATATGAATGTTAATATACGTAGGGCTGTATTCAACAAAGTTATTGGCATATATGATTCACATTTGGTAGGGTCCGTATTCATATTGTGTGACCTGTAAGTTGTTTGTGTTCAAACTCATCACCCTGGCTTCTATAGATCCACACAAGGCCACCTCTATCAGTTGATTGAAACAGGATCTGTAGAACAGAGGGCTACTCTGATTATCAGCCGGTTGAAAACAGAGGGACAAGATACCGTCAGGGTCAAAAAGTCAACCCCCCTAAAAGTTCATTATGCAGTTAGTCATGTAAGGCATACTGTAAGATAGATATCTCAGATCGCTGACTAGGTACAACTGAACATCGAAAGGGGAGTTTAGATTTTCCTCCTCTTTAGGAAGCTGGCTGAAGACGATTGGAGCAGCTGAGTCCCAAGAGACTCGGACAAGCCTGTGCACCAACAAGGAAGAGCCAAGTTTAAACCAGGGCCGCTCCCCAACAGTTTTTTGACCAATGAGATAGGTACACATATTATATAACTTTGTGTAAATTCTAAGTTAGGCACTCTCTTTTTGGAAGTTGGTTGCAGCTAACTGCTTGCAGACTGCGATTTGCTGAACAAAAGAGGTCCATGTACATGTAATATCTTGGTGTCCTGATGCTAAATAAATACTTGTACTAAGGAACAATTCGGCTATAGAATTCCTCTATGCAAATCAACGAACACGCTGACAGTCCTTTCCTTCTTTATGCATTACAACTATTGTCGCTTCCCTCCAGGAGGGGGCCAGGGTTCCAGATTGCAAGGCATAATGGTAAGCTTTTAGCAGCAAGGGTGTCACTATCTTTTTAAATGTTTTGTAAAATTCATTGATATAACCATCTGGTCCATGGCTTTTACCATTTTTTAATGTAGAGATTGCCTGTAGTATTTCCGATTCTTTGATAGGTTCATTTAGTTCCTTTGCCACCAGCTCAGTTAACTGTTAATGTTAGGTTAATATCTTTCAGAAATTGTGCGAGTTCTTTATCGTCAGTGCCTGTATTTGTGTATAAGGATTTGTAAAATTCAGCAAAAGACCCTGCGATTTCATCTGTTTTTGTGTGTTGAATTACTAGACTTTAATTTGTGTACTATATTCAGGGTTCCCACGGGTGCTTGAATTCCTTGAAAATGCTTGAATTTCAATTCAGTGTTTTCAAGGTTGTGAAAATGCTTGAATTTTTTGTGAAGTGCTTGAAAATGCTTGAAATTTGTGTGATGTCTATCTCAATAAACCAAGACAAAACAAAAATGTTTCCTAAGCGGCTACGCGCTTGATCCGATGCCTTTACATGCAGAACTCAGTTATCATACTCGCTTGGTGTTCTGCCGAGAAATAACAGTAGACTACTATCGACACCTGTTGGTCACTGTTATTGCGCTATGGTAGTTACACAATACACCGCTCACAAGCTGAGAATACAAGCCAATTCACAATTAGTTAAAAATCAAAACAGTCAATCTACCACCATATGAAATAATGCTAATTAGACCCATATTATTATGCCATACAGTGGCACCACTGCGCTTCCCATGACCATCATGGCAAACACAACTAGTAGGCTACCTATTTAAAGGTGCTGGAAAAATGGAAAAACTGGTGCTTGAAGGTGCTTGAAAAGTTCTTGAATTTGTTCATGAAAAAGGTGTGGAAACCCTGTATATTAGAGGATTGTTGTTTTTTAAGTCTTCAAGCCAATAGTCTACTTGCTCTGTTGCCATTTTTGTAATATTTCTGCTTAGTGAACCTTAAATTACCCTCAATCTTTTCCATAACCAGACTGTTTAGATCTCTCTGTGCTTGTTTGAGCTCCTTGAGCGAACTGGGAGTTAGTGTTCTTTTATGTTGTCGTTCCAATTGTATTATTTTATGTTCCAATTCACGCTGCCTTGCTACCCTATACTATTTTTTGGCACTTGCAAATTAGATGATGCGGCCTCTAATGTATGCCTTAGCACAGTCCCATAGGATGAGGGGGGATATTTCAGGAGAGATGTTCATATTGAGATAGTCCTTTAGTTCATTTAAATTCAAATGTCTGTTGGAGTAAAAAGTAAACTTAACCTTAAGGGAATTTAGTTCTTCCAAAATGTGCAATATTCCAGACTCGCTCGATAGGTGGGAGTATTTTACTCATTCGAGAAATAGGTGTTTTTAATGCAATGCCGGTTGTCTATCCATATGTTGAGACATGACACAGTTGAAATCCCACTAACTACCACTGCCCATTTTTTGAGTTTATCGTGTTCTGTTTCTGATTATGAGACTGTTAAGACCTTTGACATTATAACCTTCAGTGATCCCATGACTTAGCATTACAATATGGAATAACATAACCCTTTGCCTTCAAATTATATACTGGTAGATAAAGGAGCAAATGCGTCGTACAAAACTATACAGTGCCTGCATATGATAGAGTTGGTGTTAGTGAATAGGTTTGGGAGGATGACATAGGAGAGAAAAACAAAACAAACAAACAAAAGGACTTCAAGAAAGAACATAAACCCAAATTTCCATAAGTGAAAACAGCAGTACACTTGTCCTGACCAGGACCTGTGCGAGGCGGCAGCCTGTGGCCGCAGCTCCTGTCATGGTTTTTAAACTTTGTTTATTTGTCGGTTCGTTAATTTTTGTCTGTTTTTCTGATCAGTCACAACCAGTGATGCCACAGTTACTTTGAAACAGTAATCTGACTACTGACTACTGCTCGAAAAAGTAACTTAGTTATGTTACTGACTACTTGATTTTGAAAGTAACTAAGTTAGATTACTTTTAGTTACTTGCAGCATATAGGCCTAACCTTTAGATGCAAATTCCTGCATTTTACTGAATTAGATGTCTGGCTTGATGCTGCCCCTGAGGCTAGGCAAGACATTGACAAGATAGACGGTCCGGCCTAAAAGATGGACATCTGGCCACCCTACTTACAGCAGAGGCTGATCCCCCACCCCCTCAACATAAAAATGACTACCAGTTATGCCAATACTCACTTTTATTGACATCAAAAACAACAAAATGTCAAAAACATCTGGAACAAACAAAACTGACAGGGACATTTGAAAACTACTTCCTGAAAAAGGCTTTCACCTACAATTTTTTATATAATAAAAAATAAGATAGATAGATAGATAGATAGATAGATAGATAGATAGATAGATAGATAGATAGATAGATAGATAGATAGATAGATAGATAGATAGATAGATAGATAGATAGAAAACAAGGAAGGAGAAGAGCAAACAATAGGACAATATAAATTATGTCAGCATGTAGCCGGAGTGCCTGCTGTTTTATTCCCAGACAGTTAATTTCTCAAATGAAAATTTAGTTCCCACTGCACAAAAACAAACGAGAGGCAGACGTGATCATGGCGATCAGCCGGCGCGCGCCGGCCCTCACTTTCATTGCGCCACGGGGTTTCCACCGCACCCTCTGACTCGCGCGCGCGTTAGACTCCTTGGTCCGCGTTTCAAGACGGGTCGGGTGGGTTGCCGACATCGCCGCAGACCCCTGGCGCCTCCTTGTACGTGGGCCGGTCCCCGCCCTGGGCGACGCGACGCGGTCGGGGCCCACTGAGGACAGTCCGCGAAACATGCGAAAAAGTAACGCATCTAATATTAGATACGTAACTGTAGTCTGACTACTGGTTTTGAAATAGTAGTTGCGTTAGACTACTCGTTACTGAATAAAAGTAGTCAGACTACAGTAACGCGTTACTAAGTAGCACGTTACTGGCATCACTGGTCACAACCTGTTCATAAGAGTTGTGACAACGGCTGGACTTACTTTTGTTACCTTTTTACGTGTTTTTCTGCTATTTTTCTTGCCCTTTGTAATTGGGAACTTTGCCACCGGCAGTAGTGGGAGCATTGTTTACACCCACGAGCAGCTGATTGCGCTGTGTAAACCTGTGCTGCTGCCGGGACACAGGCCTGTGGTCCCGCAGGAGTTACGGAGGAGACGCCGGGGTTGCAGGTATGGAGCCAAACGGAGGGAAAAAGGAGAAGACACAAACCAGCAGTCCCAGCAATCATAACGGGAAAGGTGAGGTCTTTGGGGAATAAAATGGACAAACTGACAGCGCTAGTGAAGACCCAGAGGGAATACCGTGAGTGCAGCATCTTTTTCTTCAGTGAGACATGGCTGCACTCATACATCCCGGACAGCAGCGTTGAGGTTCCAGGCTACAGTCTGATACGGGGAGACAGAGACTTTTCCAAAAGTCAGAAGGAGAAGGGCAGCGGACTTTGCTGGTGGCACTGTATGTAAGTGAGAAGTGGTGTAATCCCGGACATGTGAAGGTGAAGGAACATCTCTGTACTGTTATGTCCGGAAAATGAGGAAGCCAGAACCCAAATGCAGAGGCGAGTCAAAAAACAGTTAAATCAAACAATGTCCAAAACAGAAAATCACCTGTCAACAGGGAAAAAACGATCGACGAAACAAACACTATAAAAAACCAAAAAACCCACAACGGGAAACTAAAAGTAGCAAAGAAATCAAAATCGCTCCACAAGGGAGGGGAAAAAACACATGAGGAAAACAAACACTCACGACTACAGTGGCAGAGGAAAAAACTCAGGGGAAACTCGGAGAATATCACAGAGAGCAGGAAGCTGCAGGCTCGGGAAACTGGGCATGGGCATGAATCACTGGACAGGTGAAATTGGTCTGGCACTGGGGAGAAGTTTGGGCTAAGCTTAAATAGCTCTGCTGTGGAGTTGATAGGAACCAGGTGTGCCTCGTTACCGAGCCTGCAGCTCCGCCCTCCTGCACGGCTCCTAGGAGACAGAGAGGAGGATTAGGGAGGAAACACCCCAAAACAGGGACAAGAACAGAATCACAACATGTACCCCGGACATTGGACTGCTGGCTGTGGGAATGCGCCCGTATTATTTACCAAGGGAGTTCACGTCCACCATTGTTGTCGCTGTTTACATCCCCCCATCAGCTGATGCAGTGGCAGCCTGTGAAGTCATCAGCTCCACCGCCACTAAACTACAGACTGAACACCCGGATGCATTCATGGTTATTACAGGTGATTTTAATCATGCCTCACTGAACAATACTTTAAATAACTTTCACCAGTATATTGACTGCCCCACCACAGACAATAAAAGCTGGATCTTCTCTATGCCAACGCCAGTGATGCATATGTCGTCACAGCCCCCCCTCCCCTCGGCAGATCAGACCACAACCTGGTCATGATGACTCTCAGGTATGTCCCTCTGGTGAGAAGACAACCTAAACACACCAGGACAGTGAGGAAGTGGACACATGAGGCCACAGAAGCACTGCAGGACTGCTTTGAGTAGACAGACTGGGATGTACTCTGTGAGCCACATGGGGAGGACATTGATGACATGACTGAGTACATCAGATTCTGTGAGGACACCACCATGCCAGCCCGGACCCTACACTGCTTCTCCAACAACAAGGCCTGGATCACCACCGACCTGAAGGCACTTCTGAGAGAAGAAAAGGGCTTTCAGGTCTGGAGACAGAGAGGAGTAGAGGAGAGTGCAGCACAAACTAATATGCTGAGGACAAGTAAGGAGAACTACAGGAGGAAGCTGGAAGCGAAACTCCAACAGAACAGTGTAAGGGATGTGTGGACGGGAATAAAGCACATCACAGGGATGAAGGGGAAGGACAGGCAGACATCATGGAGCCTGGACAGAGCAAACCAGTTTAACCATTTTTTAAAACAGGTTTAGCTCACCTCCTGCTACCTCTTAGACACCCTCTGCCCCCCACACACCCACACTGTCCCAAATGGTTAAAAACACCCCCCAGCATTCTCCTGCACATCACCTCTCCATCTGCCTCTCCTCCTTCTCCTCCCCTCCCCCCACTGAGGACACCAGCATCAACCACCCAACGGTGACTACAGGTCAGGTAAAGAGGCAGCTGGAAAGACCCTAGGACCCTAGCATCACACCTAGGATCCTGAAGACCAGTGCTAGCCTGCTGTCTCCTGTACTGAGACATCTGTTCAACCTGAGCCTGAGTCAGGAGAAAGTCCCGATGCTGTGGAAGACGTCCTGCCTGGTTCCACTAACCAAGAAGCCAAGGCCGTCCGACCCAGCGGACTACAGACCAATCGCCCTCACATCTCATGTGATGAAATTCCTGGAGAGACTGGTCCTAGCCCAGCTGAGGGCACAGGTGAGGATGTTTCTGGACCCACTGCAGTTTGCCTATCAGCCCCATTTAGGAGTCGATGACGCTGTCATTTACCTGCTGCAACGAGCCCATATGCATCTGGATGGTGGGGAAGGCACAGTCAGGATCACATTCTTTGTTGTTCTTAGTCAGTGATACAGGAGCTCCACAGGGGACTGTGCCTTCTCCCTTCCTCTTCACCTTATACACCACCGACTTTAAGTACAACTCTGAGTCATGTCACCTGCAGAAGTTCTCTGATGACTCAGCTGTTGGTGTTTAGGAGATAGAGAGGAGGGGAAGTACAGGACACTGTGGTCCGAACAGAACCACCTGAGGCTGAACATCGAAAAGACCAGAGAGATGATGATGATGATCGACTTCAGGAGGAAGAAGACGCCTTCACAGCCACTAGTGATCAGAGGGGAGGTGGTGGAGGAGGTGGATGACTATAAATAACTAATAAATAAATAACGGAGTGGTGATCGACAACAGACTGAACTGGAAATCTAACACAGAGGCTGTGTACAACAAGGGCATGAACAGACTCTACTTCCTAAGGAAGCTGAGATCCTTCAACGTGTGCAGCAAGATCTATCTGTGTCTAGTCTTTTGTCTACTACTGAAGAGACTCTCCCTGTAAATGCTCTCCAAATTTTCAAGCAGCATGAATTTGATTAACTGGTCTCTGAACGCAATTGACACCATCTTCTCAACGAGAAGCTCAGGTTCGGGGGAACCTGTATGTCCTGCCGGAACGTTCGCAGCTGGCTACTCGATGGACGCCTGGGAGAAGTGGCGGGTCGTGTGTCTGGCGGCTCTTTCTGTGGAGGATGTTGAAGACATCATTATATTCGGATTGTTGATGACAAGTGTCTTGCTGATTGGAATGGGCATGGCGCTGATTCATCGAGGCATGCGGAAACTGCTGGCAGCCGTGCATAGCCCTATAAAGCTGCCGGCAATGATTGAAGCTCTGAGTGAAGCTGTCGGAAACCTGAATGGGGCCGTGATCCAGAACAGGGATAACATCGCAGTGCTGGGACGCAAAGTGGACGACATCACCGAGTTGGTGGACCGGAACATGGTCAACATTACAGGATCGATGGAAAACATCAAGAATAACCAGGACATGGGTTACATCATGGAGAAGCTGACAGCTTTGCAAAGGCAAATGGATCGTTTTGGAGACCAAGCTGGCTAAGTGTGCCTGTAGCAGAAAACGAAGCTACGGGGCCCCAAGACCAACAAATTCCAATCTTATCTTGACCTCCCCACACCTGCAGAGCCTGGCCAAGGTCTCTGCTGGAATAACAACTCACCCGGATGATCACTTCAGCGAGACGCTCTTTGCCCTACTTCCCCATCTCCCACTGACACTTGTTGACTGTTCTGCCATGGCCTGATCAAGGCTGTCTCCATAGCAACTGCCATCCCATCGCCATAACATCTGCACACTGAGGCTCCATGATTACGGACAGGGCGGGACAAGTCTGCAGGCCTACGCACACACACACAGACTTAGAGATATGCTTTCATTGCCCTACCCCCCCATCCACCCGCCTTCACCGCTTGTTCCCGATGGCCTGACAAGGCGGATCCGGCGTCTTCAGCGCCTCTTGGCTGCAGGACCCGGATGGCTGCGTGTCTGGGCTGGACTATTTCAACTACCCTTCCCATACCCCCTGGTGGCAGTGTTTTGTTTTCATGTTGTAGAGTGTATTGTATATGTGCTGTGAACTGCTGAGGTGTTTTTGTCCTGCTCCCAGAGTGTACTTCCACAGGAGCACAGACTGGGGGTTGTTCTTTTTCTCTCCTCCCCTCTCCCAATGTTGTATCCCTTTTATTTCTTTTCCCTACCTTTTTTTTTGGCTACCACACACTGTCCTGTCCTACCCCAATTGTCTTTACATGTATTGTATGTATGGACAGACTGGTCTGCAATTTCGTTGTACTGTACTTGTACTGTTACAATGACAAATAAAGCCCCTATCGTATCGTATCGTAAGATGTTGGAGATCTTCTACCAGTCTGTTGTTGCCAGTGCCATCTTCTTTACTGTTGTTTGCTGGGGCAGCAGCATCAGAACCAGCAACACTAACAGACTTGATAAGATCATCAAGAAGGCTGGCTCTGTTCTTGGACTGAGACTGGAGTCTCTTGAGACTGTGGTGGAGAGGAGGATGCTGAATAAACTGTTATCCCTTATGGACAATGAGCAGCACCCTCTCCACCACACAGTGGACAGACAGCGGAGCAGCTTTTCCCACAGGCTGCTACAGCTGGAAACCTGGAGCCCCCGACGAATACCGAAGAGATACACCAAGGAGGGAGAGGCCAGGAGAATAAACAAGTTGTTCTCCACTGAACCAGCCAAGGTGTACTCTTAGTGGCAGAGAAACAACAACCGGTCAGACCCGCCAAGAGCTGAGGTGGAAAAATACTGGAAAGACATATAGGTAAGAGAGGCATCACACAACACCAATGCCCAATGGCTAGTGGACCTAAGAGCTGACCACAGCAACCTCCCAGAACAAGAACCAGTAACCATCTCAATGGCAGACATCCAAGAAAGAGTGTCAAAGATGAAGAGCTGGACAGCACCAGGCCCCGACATGATCCATACGTACTGGCTGAAGAAGCTAACTGCACTCCATGAGCACCTAGCAAAACAGATGAACCAGCCGCACACATGGATACTGGAATGTCTGGAACTGTATAAGATCAACGGGAACCTAAGGACCTTCATCCAGAACTCAATGGAAATGTGGAAGACAACCCTAGAGGCCAATTCAAAGCCCATTGCCCAAGTCAACATCAAGTGCAGCATATACCAAGGAGATGCGCTATCACCACTGCTGCTCTGCATAGGCCTAAACCCGCTCAGTCAGATCCAGGGACGGATTGGCAATCTGGCATACCGGGCATTTGCCCGGTGGGCCGACGTGCTATTTGGGCCGATAAATCCTGATTTTTATTTATTTTTTATTATTATTTTTTTTAATATTGGTCTGACCGGCCCACAACGAGTAGATCACGCAGCCCAAACACACTGTTGAACAACCACTCTGTACGCTTTGGTCCCGCCTACAGGCACAAAAAAAAGGCTGTGCAAGACTTTGTTTTCTTACCACCGGCCTTTACACGCTGACTGACAGGGGACCGGCCCAATCACATCATGAAACACCTCCCCCCTTTGGCTTGATGCGCCGGTGTGCAGTTTATTGATGGGTGAAATGCTATCAGATAAAGATGGAGAGAAAACGCAAAGGTGGCGCAGAAAAACTCCGTGATTAAAAGAAACTTGCTCTTCGGGCAGACGCTGCGAAGTGTGTTAAAATCACTGATATGTTTGCCACAGCAGGGCTTCATCAGCTCCCATCGCTAATGACAGTGGTGCCGGTGGCAGTGGCACTCAACATGTTGTTGAACCTGCGGTAAGCTGGACTGGACTACTGTCAGAACATGTATGAAATGCAACGAGTAGGCTAAAGCCACCCAACCCCTTAATGGGTATGATAAAACATACTGTGGCGTCCGGCCGGACGCGTCACGAATAACGAGGCGTTATATAGCAAACTGGCTTTTATTGCCAACAGTCTGGTTACAGAACTTGGTTATTGTAGGCCATAACCACGCCAAGAACACATAACAGGTCCCACTCTGCAGCCTCACTCGTGCCGTCTCTCTCCACACACGCTCACATACACGCGCTCTCCCTCACCTGCTCCCCCGCCCCCTTGCTCTCATACAGGTGCATTTATGGACCATGGGAAACCACAGAACTCACATTGTAACACACAACACATTACTGCAGGGTCGCTACAATACATTGTAGGCTACACTGGCTGGAAGAGAAAATAAGCCTAGCTCAGTAGCCTACTTTTTATGTCTTTTATTCTAAATAAAAAATAGTCTTTAATGTGAGAAAACGTCTTCACCATTCACCAACAATAACAATAAGTCTAATTTCTTATTAGACTATTATTGTCTGTGGGGTGAGTACTAGTCTGGCCTATTGGCTAAGTTGCTTTTTTGTCCTGCAGATATAGCAGTTCTTTATGTAGCCTAGGTGGTAGGGACAATGTAGGCTACATAACTGATAGAAAATCTCACTTTTAAAATAATATCATTTTGTCTATGTTATGTGAATGCAGCTGCAGGTATCTGTACATTTCAGTATTTATAGCCTAGGCATATTTAAAGCCACCACCACTCACCAAAAATGTGAGTGAAAACTGTAGAGTCAGCACTCTCATTTTCTTTGTTCATCTAGTAGTCCTCGGGTGAGCTCTTATTTAGGCCTGGGAAAAAAAATGGGCTGTTTTATGTAGCTAGGTGGCTAAATACAATGCAAGTTAGCCTACAAAGAAAGAAAATAGCACTTTTTAAAATGACATAATTTTGTTCATTGCTAGTGTTATGTCAATGCAGCTGTGTGTTTGTTTATATAAATATATTATAAACAGGCTGTATTTCAGTCAGTCATTGTAATTGTACAATATGTTTGTGTTGATTGTCCTGTACACGTGACATCCATTGCACGTCTGTCTGTCCTGGGAGAGGGATCCCTCCTCTGTGGCTCTTCCTGAGGTTTCTTCCACATTTTTTCCTGTTAAAGTTTTTTGTGGGCAAGTTTTTCCTCACTCGAACCGAGGGTCTAAGGGCAGAGGGTGTCACTCCCTGTACAGATTGTAAAGCCTCAATGGAAAATGGACTTTGTGACTTTGGGCTATACAAATAAAATTGATTTAATATGATTTGATTATTTATGTCCTGTTGAGCTAGGTTGTTTTAAAGACTTGCACAGTTGCACTGAAAAAACTGTGTGTGTGTGTGTTAAGTGTGTTATCAAATGTTGTGGGCCAGTCTGGTCCAAAATGCCAGGGCCGATTTTTTGTCCCAGTCCGTCCCTGGTCAGATCGTTGCCCCACTAGGGGTACCGATTCCGTAGTGGGGCAACAATCAGCCACCTGCTCTACATGGATGACATCAAGCTGTATGCCAGGAATGAGCGAGAAATAGACTCACTGATCCACACCACCAGGATCTACAGCGATGACATAGGGATGTCATTCGGATTGGACAAGTGTGGCCGGATGGTCTCAAAGAGAGGCAAGATGATCCGGACTGAGGGGATTGACCTATCAGAGGGCAACATAGGTGATATCCAAGACAGCTACAAGTACCTTGGCATCCCACAGGCTAATGGAAACCATGAAGAGGCCACAAGGAAGTCAACCACAGCCAAATACCTCCAGAGAGTAAGACAGGTCCTGAAGAGCCAGTTGAATGGTAAGAACAAGGTCCAAGCCATCAACATGTACGCACTGTCCTCTGTAAGTCGCTTTGGATAAAAGCGTCTGCTAAATGCAATGTAATGTAATGTAATGTAATGCACTACCAGTCATCAGATACCCCGCTGGTATCATAAACTGGCCAAAGGAGGAGATAGAAGCCACAGATATCAAGACTAGAAAGCCCCTCACCATGCATGGATGCATGCAAGTCCAGCACCCTGAGACTATACACTAAGTGGAAAGAGGGAGGCCGAGGACTAGTGAGCGTCAAGGCCACGGTCCAGGATGAAACATAGAAAATACATGACTACATCAGAAAGATGGCCCCGAAGGATGAACTGCTAAGTGAATGTCTCAGGCAGCACAACCCTGAGGAGGGTGCAGAGGAGGAGGAACAGACAACCTGGAGGGACAAACCCCTACATAGCATGTACCACCGTCAGATAGAGGAAGTGGCTGATATCAAGAAATCCTACCAGTGGCTGGATAATGCAGGACTGACAGACAGCACAGAGACACTAATCATGGCAGCACATAAAACAGGCCATAAGCACAAGAGCCATAGAGGCCAGGATCTACCAGAGTAGACCGGACCCAAGATGCAGACTGTGTAAAGAAGCCCCCGAGACAGTCCAGCACATAGTAGCAGGGTGTAAGATGCTAGCTGGAAAAGCGTACATGGAGAGGCACAACCAAGTGGCTGGGATAGTATACAGGAACATCTGCAACCAGTATGGAATAGAAGTACCAAAATCTCAATGGGCCATACCACAGAAGGTGGCTGAGAACAACAGGGCCAAGGTGCTGTGGAACTTCAGCTTCCAGACTGACAAGCAGGTCCTGGCTAACCAACCGGACATAGTGATGGTGGACAAAGAGCAGAAGAAAATCCTGATGGGCCATACCACAGAAGGTGGCTGAGAACAACAGGGCCAAGGTGCTGTGGGACTTCAACTTCCAGACTGACAAGCAGGTCCTGGCTAACCAACCGGACATAGTGGTGGTGGACAATGAGCAGAAGTAGTAGTGGTGATACTTGGGGCAGTAACCCCCAAACTGGGAGAGTGGCTCCAGCAAATCCCAGGAACAACATCTGAAGCCTCAGTCCAAGAAAGTGCAGTCCTAGGAACATCGAAGATACTGCGCAGAACCCTCAAACTCCCAGGCCTCTGGTAGAGGACCCGAGCTTGAGGATGACACGGAGATGAAAAAAAAAAAAATATATATATATATATATATATATATAAATATATATATTTGTGTTGGAACAGGGGAACAGGGGGGAAAAACAATTTCCCAGTAGCTCTCATTTTTACATTAGGATCCTTGGGGAAAAGAGGGAACTGCATAGAAAGAACAAACCATGAGGTTGACAAAAACGTGAACTCAACATTGTCTGGTCAGTCTGCGGGTCAGAACGTGCAGCTTTCCGAACCATATTTAGAGGCATTCGCCTTTGCCTCCTCTGTTGAATAAGGGCACAGTCAAATCTCTGGCTGGGCTGTTGGGATTACTTTTTTCTTCACGTATTCCATAGCTTCAGTAGCATCCAGAAACTCCTTCTCCTTGTTATTGTGGGAAATGCAAAATTTAGCAGGGAAGAATATTCCAAAGTGGACTCCCAGTCTCCTCCCCAGCATCTTCCTGACATCTCTCTGCACTAGGCTGCGGTAAGAGTGCTCGCACATCACTTCTTGGTCCATCTGAAAAACTCATTTAAGTTTTGCAACTGCTGCGGGGGAGCTGGACCCCGACTGCTCGGCAACTGCTATGAGCCAAATATTGCCTCTCCTCATTCTCCCCTCTAAGTCCTCACACTTTTCCCTAAGATCATTCTCCAACTTCTCCAGGCCTTTTACTGTGTGTTGTGTTGATACGACCTCGTCTGTCCATGTTGCTAGTCCCTCCTAGACAGCTCCGACATTACCCTTCATATGCTTGAGCTCAGAGTAAATAGCCATAGTATTGTTAGCTATTGTGCTATTGCTGTTCGTGGGATCGGATATGGCAGAAGGCCTGAGAGTTGGGAACGAAGGGTCTTCCCAGTATTGTCAGTAATGACGTAGGCCTTTGGACATTTAAGGACTCTCCGTCTGAGTATGTGAGTAATGCATAAAGATAAAAATGAGCTAAGCTAAAATGTGATTAATATTGATTCTGTGTTTTAACAAATGTAAAAATGAAATGTTGAAATGAATACAACCATAAGAAAAAATGTGATTATAACTGAAGAGTCTGACTACTGGAGATTGTGAATCATTGTAATAGTTGGTAACTAGGGTGAAATAACAATAACCGAATCATGCTGAGGGGTTGAGCAAGGAAAACTGAGCAACCAAACTGGAGGAGAAAGAATGAAAAGGGGGGGGGGGGGTAAATGAAGCAAGCAGGAAACATCTGGATGGAGGACAGGAGGATGGATTGTGTAACATGTGACACATTGCCATCTGATATGGTTAGAATCCGGCAAATGACTCATCGCTGCCTGAGATGAGGATGGTCTGGCGAGCAGGGAGTATAAGAGACACTGCACAATGGAGATCATGGTTATCCTTGTCATCCTTGGCCGGCGCTCAAGACACGCTGAACGATCGACCACATTGGAGCATTGAGTCTTTGGACTTAGAGTTATAACTTCAGAGACGGAACAGACGAACAGCCCAACATCACAAGAAGAGAGTCCAACCATCTACAGCCAACAGCAGGGAGCCGTGCCAAGGAGGATTAACCATCTCCAACCGGCTGTGGGTCTCTAATCGGGCCATCAAGGTTTTTAATTTTATTAGTATAAGAATAGTGATTTTAGAAAATAGGATTGATCAGATTTGAATGAATTAAGCTGTATGCTTGCCCTTGCTAAACTTTGCAATAAATATCTACTGCAGTTAAAGATTAAGTTGTGGATCTCGAATTTATAGCATCTCCTAAGGTTGTAATTATCAGGTATAGTGTATTTAACATCTTTAAAGGTTCTAACAGGTTACTCTAGCCTTTCAGTTGCCCATTCAAACCATAAATCGTTCCACATCTTCAATACATTTAAGATAAGTATTATTCAAATGTCACATTTCATGCATACTATTTAGACCCCTTTCCACTTTTTCAAACTCTTCACATTCTTTTCCTTCCTCGTCTTTTGTATCATTCACCATAAGTATTCAACTTCCCTTCTAACCTTTCAACTCAAATCTGGTCATTCATTCTTTCATTTCATTCAAACCTTCCAAGATTTATTCAAGTTTTCAGTCCTATTCATAGTAATTAGATTCTTTTTTTTTCTTTTTTTGAAATTATTCAAAATCATTCTCACATAAAACGGTGTGATCCTCACATGAAATGGAGTCATCCTCACATGAAATGGCATCATCCAAAACGACCTCATCCTCACATGAAACAGCCTCATCCTCACATGAAACGGCGTCATCCTCACATGAAACAGCGTCATCCTCACATGAAACGGCGTCATCCTCACATGAAACAGCCTCATCTGAAACGGCCTCATCCTCACATGAAACGGCGTCATCCTCACATGAAACAGCCTCATCTGAAACGGCCTCATCCTCACATGAAACGGCGTCATCCTCACATGAAACGGTGTCATCCTCACATGAAACAGCCTCATCCAAAACGGCCTCATCCTCACATGAACCAAGAAACGAAACCGAAACCACACGTCTTGTCAGTCAACTTAACACACAAAATCATAGCTGGTTCCTAGTCTTTTAGCAAATTCACATTGATTGCTGAGAATAGCTACAATAATGTTGCTGTTTAGGCTAAATAAACAGACCAAAATATATATAAAATAATTTATTTAATAATTTAGAATGAAAAATCATTTATCTTTTCGTATGAACCCTTTATGGGCGTTCCGATAAAAAAAAAAAAGAAGTTTATTTTGGCTGTTTATTTGCTAAAAGACTGAGAACCAGCCATGATTTTGTATGTTAAGTTGACTGACAAGACGTGTGGTTTCGGTTTCGTTTCTTGGTTCATGTTAGGACTCTACTACTGTATATCCACTGAGGGTGACTGTGTGCATCTTTCTCCTTGCATGATATTTCTCGTTTTTCTGAGGAGCTCTTGTATTTTGTTTCTAATAAGAATCAAACATCGCTCAAGGATAAAACGTTGAATTCATGTTGATAATTCCAACTGATTTCATGGTATTTAATGTTAGCACATAGAGAAAAAAACACTGCTCAGGTGCTAGAGCTAGACTATCAAACAAAATTATTAGGCCCAAGCACGGAAACCGTGCGAAGCCCTATTGTATTTCGAATGTTTATTATTATTAGGGCCCGAGCATGGAAACCGTGCGAAGCCCTATTGTATTTCGAAGGTTTATTATTAGGGCCCGAGCACGAACCGTGCGAAGCCCTATTGTATTTCAAATGTTTATTATTAGGGCCCGAGCACGAACCGTGCGAAGCCCTATTGTATTTCAAATGTTTATTAGGGCCCGAGCACGGTAACCGTGCGAAGCCCTATTGTTTTTCTAATGTTTATTAGGGCCCGAGCACGGTAACCGTGCGAAGCCCTATTGTTTTTCTAATGTTTATTTATTAGGGCCCGAGCACGGAAACCGTGCGAAGCCCTATTGTATTTCGAATGTTTATTATTATTATTATTAGGGCCCGAGCACGGAAACCGTGCGAAGCCCTATTGTATTTCGAATGTTTATTATTTTTTTTATTTTTATTTTTATTATTATTATTCAGCCAAATGAATTGCCTTTTTCAAGGCTTTAATATCCCCAAAAACTCATGAAAATGTGCGTACCCCCCCAAAGTCGGGCGTAAAATTTCGTATTTTGGGGGTCTCGCGCACGAGCGTACAGAAATGGCTCTACGGCGCCACCTAGGTTTCGGTTGTCGGAGGAGCCCCCGGACACGGTTTCATCCACGCGGATGGGATTTGGAGGGTGTATGAAACATATCGAGACGCACCAAAAAGTCTCTTGGTGACCCGGGTTTCGGTAAAGGGTACGGCAGCCATTTTGGGTCAAACTTCACGTTTTTGTGATTTTTTGGTCATTTCCAGGGGTCGTATTTGAACGAACTCCTCCTAGGGCTTTCGTCCGATCCTTTTGAAACTTGGCGTGTGTGTTCATGAGGCTTTGACGATGAAAAGTTATCAAAATCATAACTTTTTGATGTACTATGTCAGAGGGGCAGGGCCACGAAATTCTCCATTTTGCCATAAAATTTCAAAGTGCTATAACTTTGTGAAAAATTCTCCAATCTTCACCAAACTTTGAATATATAATGGCAGTCTGGCCTAAAATACATTTCCACAAAAATATTCGGTGATTTTCATAGCGCCTCCTAGTGACGACAAAAAACACCACTTTTACGAGATGGCGTGCAGCTCGAACAATATTCATCATATCCACCTCAAACTAGGTGTGGATGTTGTCAAGGCCTTGGACTTGACATCTGAGAAATAATTTCAACTTTTCATAAAAGGGCGTGGCCGTGACGGCGCGTCAAAGTGGACGCTGCCTTTTTTTTCACCGAAAAACCAGACTCCATTGACTTTTTGGCTGATTTTCAGGCAAAACTGTTCGGCTATCATATACTTTGTCACAGCTGTCTGAAACTTGTTGGGGTTGTTAAGACCAATGTGATGCACAATTCGGCTGCATAATTAATGAGGGGGCGGGGCAAAGCGCTCTATAGCGCCCCCTTGAATTTTTCTTTGGGACAGCCCCGCCACAGTTTTGAACACAGAGTTATGAAACTCAGCTGAGTTATGGGGCATCACAAGAACTACAAAAAAGTCTCTTGGAGCAATTTGTAAAATTAACAGGAAGTGAGATATTTAAGCATGAAAATCACCAGTTTTTGTGTTTCGAACTGTTGAGAAGGGGGCGTATTTGAACAAACTCCTCCTAGGGCTTTCGTCCGATCCTTTTTAAACTTGGCACATGGGTTCATGAGGCTTTGACGATGAAAAGTTATCAAAATCATAACTTTTTGATGTACTATGTCAGAGGGGCGGGGCCACGAAATTCTCCATTTTGCCATAAAATTTCAAAGTGCTATAACTTTGTGAAAAATTCTCCAATCTTCACCAAACTTTGAATATATAATGGCAGTCTGGCCTAAAATACATTTCCACCAAAATATTCGGTGATTTTCATAGCGCCTCCTAGTGACGACAAAAAAGACCACTTTTATGAGATGGCGTGCAGCTCGGACAATATTGATAATATATACCTCAAACTTGGTGTGGATGTTGTCAAGGCCTTGGACTTGGGGCAAATTTGCTCTATAGCGCCCCCTTGATTTTTCAGTGCAACAGCCTCGCCACAGTTTTGCCCACAGACTCACGAAACTCAGCTGAATTGTAGAACAGGGCAGTACCTACAAAAAACTATCTTGGACCAATAAGCACAAAAAAGCTCTATAGCGCCCCATGGTGCATGTTGGGGGCGCTGCAATTAGAAACAATGTTGTGTAAAATAAAGCAAAACTCAAAGCAGTACCAAAACAACACTGCAGTAAGTAATGAGGCGGCTGGACAAAAAAGCTCTATGAAAATCGTCATTTTTGCTGTTTCGGCCTGGTTGACAAGGGGTCATGTTTGAACGAACTCCTCCTAGGGATTGTGTCCAATTCACTTCAAACTTGGTAAGTGTGTTCAAATAGACTTCCTGAGTAAAAGTTATCAAAATTATGAATTTTGGGGAATCGCTGTGGGCGTAGCGCTCTATGAAAATCGTCATTTTTGCTGTTTCGGCCTGGTTGACAAGGGGTCATGTTTGAACGAACTCCTCCTAGGGATTGTGTCCAATTCACTTCAAACTTGGTAAGTGTGTTCACATAGACTTCCTGAGTAAAAGTTATCAAAACGATGAATTCTGGGGAATCGCTGTGGGCGTGGCGCTCTATGAAAATCGTCATTTTTGCTGTTCTGCGCTGGTTGACAAGGGGTCATGTTTGAACGAACTCCTCCTAGGGATTGTGTCCAATTCACTTCAAACTTGGTAAGTGTGTTCACATAGACTTCCTGAGTAAAAGTTATCAAAACGATGAATTTTGGGGAATCGCTGTGAGCGTGGCGATGCATAAAATTATTGAAAGAAGTAATCGGCAGGAAGGACATTCACAGAGCTGTCTGAAACTTCTTGCAGTTATGAAGGTTATGTGATGCACGTTTCAATGTGCGCACATTTCGACATGCGCGCACGTGCGAGGGCCCGCCCATCGCTGCTTGCAGCTTTAATTATTATTATTATCTTGTTTCATGGGGTTGACTGTTTGCCTGTTAAAATTAGAGCTTGAATCAAGGTTTGTTTTAGAGTAAGGATTGAGGGTTAGGTTCGAAAGCATAAGGCTTCAGAGAATGTATTTCAGTTCAGTGGAAATCAGAATCATGGTCACTCATTCATTCATTTTCATGTCACTGAAACCATTCCTGGGTCTTGCACTTTGACAGGAAGCTTTAAAAGCATCCATCCCCCCACGGGGTGACATTATGGCCATGAATGTGAGAACCTGGTTTGGCCTCATGTTAAAGTTGACTCTGGCATCAAGGTATTGATGTAGGTAGTAACAAACCTTGTGGGATGCCAACCAAACCATTAACACCTCTTCTGCTGTGCAATTGTAACCATGGTCCATTGTGGGGACACAAGACAGTGTTTCTCTGTTGTGTCCTGGCATTCAAGCATTGTATTAATACTCTCCTATAAAACTTTACTTACTAATTCTCACTGACTGTGAAGGTAGCAGACAGGCCAACCAGACAGGGTACAGACTGATGCAGCAACGCGGCAAAGCCTGGAAAGAAAGGCATGTGGGACCTGACCCGGGGTCAGCCTTAATCAGATATATCATTTACAGCTTCAGCAGCTGAGCTGAATGACTTCTGCATTCTCAACCAGCTCATATGTGTTACTACTACTGATTAAAATTTCATTAAAAAAATAATAAGTGCAGCAGGCATTCCATCATGAACAATGAAACTGCTGTTGTGCTGTTCATAACAAACTATATTTCCATAGAGAAATGTGACAGGAGGCAGAAGAAGGGGAGGGCAGTAGCAGGCTGGCAGCAGAGCAGCGTAAACACTGTTGCTGATGAGCTGAGAGGTTGCTCTCAGCACAGCTGTGATCGGAGCCATGTTGCTGTGTGTCTGAGTGCTGCATATGTGCGTCATTGCGTGGGTGTATTTCTGTGCTGGCTCAACGAGTATTGTGCACACATTTTTGAACATGTACCTGTGTTTGTGCCTTCATGTGTGTGTCGGCCAGTTCTGCCAGTGGGATTACAAAGACACAAATGTCAGAAAATTCCTGGGGTGGTGCAAAGCGTGAATAAATAATTTCCAGAGTTTGTCTAGAGCAGGGGTCGGCAACCTGCGGCTCCGGAGCCGCATGCGGCTCTTTGATCCCTCTGATCTGGCTTCCTGTGACTTTTGAAAATAATTGATGACTATTAAATTAAAATGTATTGTAGTGTTACAGAACTGCGTTATTGTCGCCCATAACCACGCCAAACGACATAAGAGGTCCCACACATCAGCCTCACTCGCGCCGTACTATCCACTCTCGCTCACACATGCTCGCTCCTCCTCTCACCTGCTCCCCCGCCCCCTTGCTCTCATTCAGGTGCATTCATGCACCATGGGAAACCACAGAACTCAACATCGTAACACAGTAACATTACTGCAGGGTCGCTACAGTATCTTGTCCAGTCCTGACCTGCAGACGCTGTGCGCTGAGGCTCAGAAGCAGAAATCACATTAACTAAGTATGATAAATATTTTATTTATTTATTTATTTTTTGTTGTTGCACAGAATGTTTTTGTTTCATGCAGAAATGTTAATTTAGCCTAACCTAATTTAGTTTTCTCTCTCTGCAGTCCTTTATTAAATGCAAAAATAAAAAAAAACGTTGCATGACTTGTCATTTTAAATGTGAAAAAGGTTTTGCGGCTCCCGGTGCTTTCTTTACGGTGAGAAACGGGTCCAAATGGCTCTTTGAGTGGTAAAGGTTGCCGACCCCTGGTCTAGAGCCACACGCTTTCAGGGTGTACAAAGGGAAGACACAGATATTAACACCAGGATTTGTGCAGCAGTACATGCCTTCTCTTCGATTATGAGGGGAGGAATGAGTTTATTAAATATATGTTATTTCCCCTGCAAAAGCCAGGCATGAATACAGAGTGATTTATAATTTGCATTAATGTTGAGTCACTGCTGTGATATGAAAGGTATTTGGATCTATTTTAACAACTGAAAGAAAGATGATATCTGGGGGAAAGGTTACTATGCAACCCAGACTCACCAAGCTGCCAGACCATGCTAACTAAATAATTCTTGAATTCAGTATTTGTGTTTTAAACGAACCTGCTGCATCACAGTCATTCTGACAGTGTGTGTCAAGCTTTTTGTCAAACTTCCATGGCACTCTCAGTGATTAAAGCATTATGCAGTGATTGGATATTTGGATGTGTGACCTAAGTTTGAGAAGACAGCAAAGGTTTAACATTACAAAAAAATTCTTTACAGAGAAGTATAACACCTCCTCTGTCTAATAGTGAAACTTTTCAAATGAACAATATTTGTGGATTTTCTCTGTAGAGGAGTGACATATGATCTATCAGACACAGTGGAAAACTTTTGGATGGATGAATTCTTTTGGAAGGGTCTAGTTTGCTTCTTTATTACTCCTCAGCAGGAACAACACAGAACTTCCAAATTAGATTGCTGGAGACTGTCAGGCCAATATTGCAAAGTGCTATAATAAATTTTGGTCCTGCCCAGTTCTGGCTGCTTTCTGAGATGTTCAGATACTTTGTTTCTCTTCACGTTGATGTTTTTATATTAATATAATATCCTGCAGAAGAAAAAACACAAAGACAGAACCCTTTTGACAATAGACAGGATCCGATGCTGTGGCGAAATAGCAGGTTTTTCCATGTATTTAGAAAAACCTGTGGTAGTATGTTTTGGCTGTGGTAACCCTGCAGTGGAGAAGTTGAGCCAACTTTTGGAAAAACGCCACTCGACGCCAGGCTGTGGCCACCTTAGACACTCTGACCGATCAAACTTCCACAGTAAGCCTGTATATCTCTGAAACTGAGACTATCCAGGTGGATTCATGGATTAAACTCTGATACTCTGTTCTGGCTTTATATATGTCATGTACTAGCTTCTAAATGTGTGTCTGCAATTTACCCCGCAAAGTAGTAAGACAAAGAAGTTTTCTGTCTGGGCATACAAATGAACCATATATCAAAATGGAGTAGCCATTTTGGAATCTGTGTGATAGGCTGCTCCAGAGACTTCATTGGTGTGTGAACAGAGATAATGTTAACATTCTACAAGGCTGTGCTGGAAAGCATCATGAGATAAGGCATGACATGATGGAGCCGCCCCCTTACAGTCAAGTTAAGGATGAGAATGAGAAGAAAGGTGAAAGCATCAATGAAAGTTAAAGGAAGGAAAAAACGCCCATGTGTTGTCCAAGCCAACAGATTTTTTTAAGGACCCACCACATATTTTATGCTAAATATGAACTGCATATTGTTCCATATTGACACCAGGCAGACAATATGGAGCCAGCAAATGTAACAACTGCCTTAGACTTTCTTTCTCTCCAGCAGCTATTACACTACTCAACAATTCTTTCAATGTCTTTATTTATCTATATTGGTGGCTTCATGACTTGTTTTTATTTTACAGGGATATATTCTGTTCTCTTTTATTATGTTATCTTCTACTTTGCTCTATTATTGTGTCTTTGGCATACTACTGTATGCACGTTTGTGTTTGTAGCCACATTCATGGACCAGAAAGAATACACAGCAGGAGAGTACATGACTCACTCAGTAGCCTTGGGTGTAAAAAACCCTCAGTGTTCCATATAGGTTAGAAATGTGCAGCCTCTAGCTGAGCTCTCTAAATCTGCAACTTAAAGGGGTTTCCATTTATAGAATGACTTAGGGGATCTTCAATCTGCTGGAAAACCACTACAGCAGTAGACTGGGTGAGCAGGTCTACAGGTCCACAATATTCTTTTCATATGAATCATGTCCTTGGTGTTCCATGGGAGCCAAGGTTTGCCTGAGTGCTGTCAGATTTTTTTATGCATCTTGCTAAAAGTGAGAGGAAAGGCTATACACAGAGAGCTAACGTGTGAAAAGCCAAACAAAGTGGGTATCATAGTTGAGTGTGCGTGCAAGGCGCACACTATATGTTATCCACCACGCTTATTGAGTGTGCGTGCAAGGCGTACACTATATGTTATCCACCGCGCTTATTCTTCTTATTGAGTGTGCGTCCAAAGGCGCACACTATATGTTATCCACCGCGCTTATTATTATTGAGTGTGCGTGCAAGGCGCCAAAGGTGGCCTGCAGTGGTCCGAGGACCCCAACAAATTATATATCAAAACGTGCGTCTTGATCCCGAATCGAGTGCTATTACTTTTTTAAGAGATTTTTGTGTTTTTCGCGAATTTATTCAAGAAAAATTTCCCATAGGGAATGAATGGGGAGGCCCGAAAAAAAATACATTTCAACAGACATTTTCAACAATGAACTGCTCCGGCATACTTTCACAGAGAGACTTCATTTAAACTTTAAAACGGAGGTATGCTTGCCTTCTCTTCAGGGATTCACTACACTCATCGACAGCTTTTACCGTTTTTAAACTATCAAGGCTCAAAGTTCAGCAGGTTTTTAGTCAAATTTCTGGGTTTATAATGGGTGTGTATGTGGTTTCCTAGAGTGATGACATCATCAGCTAGAGTGAGGAGCAGGGAGAAAAATCACTGAAAAAATAAAACGTATTTCACTACCGTGGACTCAAATGCCCCACTACAGACACGATGTGTACATAGAAACGTAGGAAAATTCGAGGTGATCGCAGTGATACCACTGTTGAAGCTGTCTCTTTTATAGTTTTGGCTTGGAACAGGCTAATTGATCGAGCCTCATTCATGGTTTTTGAGGCAGAGAATTTACCGGAAGGAGCAGGGCGCACCTGTGCTTGCTCTGACTCTTGAGGCCAAAGTTTATACAATTTTCACCTGAAACTTGGCACAGACATTATGCACAAGACAAGCATTCTTCTGGTCATTTGAATTTTGGTTTGAGGCATACCGTATAGGTTTTTTTTGGCCCTCTTCAAGGGGGATCATTCAGACATATACTGTGCATTTCAGTGAGACAGACAGGCTGCATGGAGCACCTGTGTCTAATTAATCTGACCTGCAGCTCACCCAGGTTGCTTGGCAACCTCTAGCATGCCTTTGACTAACTTTATTTAAGTTTGTGTATGATGTCAGACTATCAAGACTACATTTTAAATGTCGGCCATTTTATCCTTGTCTCTCACAAACACAAACACATAGATAGAGAGACAGACACGCACACACACACAGACAGTAACACAGACACACACACACACACACACACACACACACACACACACACACACGCAGACACACACACACAAACACACACACAGACACACAGACACACTGAACAGACGCTCAGTAAACAGATTGACATCATCGTGTTGAAACAATAAAACAGGCTGAGCTGCACACCTGGACAGTTGAGTCTCAGGACAATCTCAGGACAGTCTCTACAATCCTTTTACACTTTAAACTTCTCCCTTCTACTTGGCAACCTCAGCCTGCTTGAGGAGGAGAGGGGGGAGGGGCTAGCAGACAAGCCGAGCGGCAGCCATTTTTGTAGTTTTTGGCACTTCATTTGAACTCGTCTGTGTAAAATGTGCGCGCACACACACACACACACACACACACACACACACATAGATCTTGTACTATTATTTTACTCAATTCTACTATTAATATTCTACAAATTATTCAACTTTTTCTACAAATCCATTATGCAAGCTTCAAATCTTTATACAGACCTACAATTTAAATGACTTCTACTTTACCACAGACTTAATTCAAACTACACATTTCAACAGGATCTTGTACTATTACACTTTTATTTAACATTTTTTTTAGATTCAACTCATTTAGAACATTTCTACAGACAAAAGCATGCACACACACACACACAGTAACACAGACAGACACACACACACACACACACAGACACACAGACACACTTTTAGGCTGTAAAGACATGCTATTTGCAAACATTAGCGACCAATGCTAAAATTAGTGCTAATTAACATTAGCCACTAGGAATTAAATACATGTTGATTACTAACATGGTAATGTTAACATGCTAATGCTAACTGCTAGTGCATTAATGTTAACATGTTAATGCTAACATGCTAATGTTAACTGCTAGCGCATCAGTGTTAACATGTGCATGCTAACTTGCTAATGCTAACATGCTAATGTTAACATGCTAATGTTAACTGCTAGCGCATCAGTGCTAACATGCTAATGTTAACATGCTAATGTTAACATGCTAATGTTAACATGCTAATGCTAACATGCTAATGCTAACTGCTAGTGCATCAGTGTGAACATGCGCATGCTAACATGCTAATGCTAACATCCTAATGCTAACTGCTAGCACATCAGTGTTAACATGCGCATGCTAACATGCTAGTGCTAACAAAACCCCAGCAACAGCCCACTCGTCACTTTCAAAATTTCTTTTCTAGTACTGAATTTGCTGAGCAGTGTCAGTAATAATGCATGGGGGCGACAGGGCCAGAGTCAGGCACACTCAAAATATCTTTCGAAATTTTCTAGTTGAGTGTACCTGAAAGCGCACACTATATGTTATCCACCGCACTTCTTCTTCTTATTATTATTATTGAGTGTCCCTGAAAGCGCACACTATATGTTATCCACGGCGCTTATTGGTGTGGGTGCCTGAAGGGCTCCCACACTATTGTTATCCTACATCTTTATTATTATTATTATTGGTGTGGGTGCCTGAAGGGCTCCCACACTATTGTTATCCTACATCTTTATTATTGAGTGTGCCTGAAAGCGCACACTATATGTTATCCACCGCGCTTATTATTGAGTGTGCCTGAAAGTGCACACTATATGTTATCCACCGCGCTTATTGAGTGTGCCTGAAAGCGCACACTATATGTTATCCACCGCGCTTATTGAGTGTGCCTGAAAGTGCACACTATATGTTGGGGGCGGCAGTAGCTCAGTGGGGGCGGCAGTAGCTCAGTCCATAGGGACTTGGCTTGGGAACCGGAGGGTGGCCGGTTCAAGTCCCACATGGACCAAAATATGGAAGTTGGGCTGGTAGCTGGAGAGGTGCCAGTTCACCT
Source organism: Collichthys lucidus (assembly GCA_004119915.2). NCBI lineage: Eukaryota > Metazoa > Chordata > Actinopteri > Sciaenidae > Collichthys > Collichthys lucidus. The sequence goes on along the minus strand of CM014088.1, from coordinate 9,071,564 downwards.
CCTGTGCACTGCCGAGGTGCCCTTGAGCAAGGCACCGACCCCCCCCCAACTGCTCAGTGGGGCGCTGGTCTGGCCGGCTGCCCTTCACTCCACCATCTCTCCACATTTGCATGTCTATGCCGTGTACTGCATGTGTATGTGTCCGGATTAAAAATGCATGTAAAAGAATAGAGTGAAAAGACAATTTCCCCACTGTGGGATTAATAAAGTATATCTTCTTCTTCTTCTTATCCACCGCGCTTATTATTATTATTGAGTGTGCCTGAAAGCGCACACTATATGTTATCCACCGCGCTTATTCTTATTCTTATTGGTGTGGGTGCCTGAAGGGCTCCCACACTATTGTTATCCTACATCTTTATTATTGGTGTGGGTGCCTGATAGGCTCCCACACTATTGTTATCCTACATCTTTATTATTATTGGTGTGGGTGCCTGAAGGGCTCCCACACTATTGTTATCCTACATCTTTATTATTATTGGTGTGGGTGCCTGAAGGGCTCCCACACTATTGTTATCCTACATCTTTATTGGTGTGGGTGCCTGAAGGGCTCCCACACTATTGTTATCCTACATCTTTATTATTATTTTTCTTCTTCCGTACGTTTTTTGGCCTCTAACTACTCCTACAAATTTTGTCCCACAAAAATAAAAATTATACCACTAGATTCAGCTGTGCCTGAAAGTGCACACTATATGTTATCCACCGCGCTTATTATTATTATTGAGTGTGCCTGAAAGCTCACACTATATGTTATCCACCGCGCTTATTCTTATTCTTATTGGTGTGGGTGCCTGAAGGGCTCCCACACTATTGTTATCCTACATCTTTATTATTGGTGTGGGTGCCTGATAGGCTCCCACACTATTGTTATCCTACATCTTTATTATTATTGGTGTGGGTGCCTGAAGGGCTCCCACACTATTGTTATCCTACATCTTTATTGGTGTGGGTGCCTGAAGGGCTCCCACACTATTGTTATCCTACATCTTTATTATTATTTTTCTTCTTCCGTACGTTTTTTGGCCTCTAACTACTCCTACAAATTTTGTCCCACAAAAATAAAAATTATACCACTAGATTCAGCTCATTCATGCCACAGCTGCTATTACTTTTCTACATTCTACTATTAATATTCTACAAATTATTCAACTTTTTCTGCAAATAATTTCCTATTTAAAATGCATTACACAAACTTCAAATCATTCTACAAAACTTCTACAAACATTCTACAATTTCAACAACTTGTACTACTACTACAGACTTCATTCAAATTTCAAATTCTACACAAACTCTTTAACTATTAAACTCGTATTTAACTTTTTTCAAAATCTTTTACCGTTTTTAAACTATCAAGGCTCAAAGTTCAGCAGGTTTTAGTCAAATTTCTGGGTTTATAATGGGTGTGTATGTGGTTTCCTAGAGTGATGACATCATCAGCTAGAGTGAGGAGCAGGGAGAAAAATCACTGAAAAAATAAAACGTATTTCACTACCGTGGGCTCAAATGCTCCACTACAGACACCAAGTAATACATAAAACGTAGGAAAATTCGAGGTAATCGCACTGATACCACTGTTGTAGCTGTCGCTTGTATAGTTTTGGGTCCCTACACGTTGATTGATCGACTACTCCCATCCACAGCCTCATTCACTCCCATGGTTTTTGAAGCAGAGAATTTACCGGAAGGAGCAGGGCGCACCTGTGCTTGCTCTGACTCTCGAGGCCAAAGTTTATACAATTTTCACCTGAAACTTGGCACAGACATTATACACACGATGAGCATTCTTCTGGTCATTTAGATTTTGGTTTCGAGGCATACCTTGAGGGTTTTTTTGGCCCTCTTTGAGGGGGATCATTCAGACATATACTGTGCATTTCAGTGAGACATACATGCTGCATTGAACACCTGTGTCTAATTAATGAGACCTGCAGCTCACCCAGGTTGCTTGGCAACCTCACCCTGCTTGAGGAGGAGGGGTCAGCAGACAATAAAATGTGCGCACACACACACACAGACAGTAACACACACACAGACAGTAACACACACACACACACACATATATGTATATATATGTGTGTGTTATTGCCGTTGAAAGGAGACAGAGAGGAGATACACACACACACAGGTAACGACAGCGGGGAGCTAAGTTACTAGCACGGCTAACACACAGACGAGGTGCGTTTACTGACCGTCGGAATGCTGTGATATGTTCATGAACATGGGAAAAATGGAACTTTACCGAATATACAACAAAACTAAACAGTATTTCTCACAGGAACAATTTAACCTTGATTAAACAACATGGGCTTTCTAACAGTGTGTGTGTGTGTATATATATCTATGTGTGTGTGTGTGTGTGTGTGTGTGTATGTATGTACATGTTAGTGCTCTTTATTCAGAAAACCCTCATGCGTCGCGTCATTACTGTTAGCCACTAATATATGCCTGTTAGTTCTGCCTGTTAGTGGAGCCACCATTATTGTTAGCCACTAAGAATGAAATACATTATAATTGCTAACTTGGTAATGCTAACATGCGCTGGTGCAGGATTAACAGGATCTTGTACTATTACACTTTTATTCTTTTTTTTTTAAATTCAACTCATTTAGAACATTTCTACAGACACAAGCATGCACACACACACACACAGACAGACACACACACAGACACACGCACACACAGACACTGAACAGACTCTCAGTAAACAGATCGACATCATTGTGTTCAAACAATAAAAATCTGCTGATCTACGATCAATACAGGCTGAGCTGCACACCTGGACAGGTGAGCTCAGCCTTGTTGCTTGGCAACCTCAAGCATGCCTTTGACTAACTTTATTGAAATCTGTGTATGATATCAGACTATCAAGACTACATTTTTAATGTCGGCCATTTTATCCTTGTCTCTCACAAAAACAAACACATAGATAGAGAGACAGACACTAATATTAACATGCCAGAGTTTTTGTCACACACACACAAAACGGGCATCAAAACGTGCTGCTCGGCCGAGGCATGTGTGCTATGTCTTTTCTAAGAGTTTCGGCAAACGGTTTTGCCAAATATCGCCAAAAACAAAGCCAAAAAATGAATGGGTGTGTATTGCGAGAACTTTCCAGAGCTAGAGTGAGTGATGTCATCGCTAGAGTGGAGAGGGGAGAGAACGATCAGTGAAAAAATAAAACGTATTCGACTACCGTGGCCTCAAATGAGCCACTACAGACACGATTCATACATAGAAACGTAGCAAAATTTGTCGTCTCACTCACATTCGCCTGCTAAAGCTGTCGGACATTTAGTTTTGGCATGACACGCAAATATGCGGCAGCAACTCCTATCCTATAAGGAGGGAAATTTTCTGGAGGAAGGCAGAAGTAACGTTTCTCTCTCTTGCTCCTACGGGCACATTTCTTTATTTATCAACACCAAACAAGTATGAAAAACGATCAGGAAGGTCTCATCTTGCTTGTGGTTAAGCCAGTTCAATGATTACGGTTTTGGCCAGAAATCCTTCCTGTTCGAGAGGAGGTCTCTGCATTTTCTCTCAGTCTCTAAGTGACATTCTAACAGGTGCTCCACTGATTACAGTTGGTCCTGGTTGAAGCCTGTTTGAAGGACAAGAGGGGAGAGGGGCCAGCAGAAGCTGAGCAGCGGCTATTTTAGTAGTTCTTGGCACTTAATTTGAACTCGTCTGTGTAAAATGGCAGACAGACAGTTAGTGCGCACACACACACACACACACACACACACACACACACACACACACACACACACACACACACACACACACACACACACACACACACACACACAGATTGAAACACATAAGACAAAAGACTCCCTTCAAAATAAGAGTCCATTCAAAATAAAAGACTTAAAACTCTTCTTAACAGCTCTCACCTACTTCTACAAATTTTGTATTACAAAAATAAAATTCCTCTCTCTCCCCCTCTTCGAGGGAAGGTCTCAGCATTTTCTGTCAGTCTCTAAGTGACATTCCAACAGGTGCTCCCCTGATTACAGTTGGTCCTAGTTGCTTGGCAACCTCAGCCTGCTCGAAGGGGGGGGGGGGGGGGCAGCAGAAGCCAAGCGGCAGCCAAGCGGCAGCCATTTTAGTAGTTCTTGGCACTTAATTTGAACCTGTCTGTGTAAAATGGCAGACAGAGGCAGTAGAGCAGCTAGCGCGTTAGCGCTACCTGTAAAGACATGCTATTTGCTAACATTAGCAACCAATGCTATAATTAGTGCTAATTAACATTAGCCACTTGGAATTAAATACATGTTAATTACTAACATGCTAATGTCAACATACTAATGTTAATTGCTAACAGGTCAGCGCATCAGCAATAACATGCAAACAACATGCTCATGTTACTTCTAACAGGTGCAGATTAGCTGTCTGTGTAAAATGGTAGACAGAGACAGCAGAGAAAGATATGCTATATAATAATGCATGGGGACGACGAGGCCAGAGTCAAGCCCACTCAAAATTTCTTTAGAAATTTTCTAGTTCTCATCTTTGACCTGAGGAGCACAGATTGATGAAGAACTGAATGGGAATCATGTGGAACTAGATGGGCTGAAAATTGTACTGGAAGCTGAGATTTAAAGGTTTCTCATAAAATCTAAAGATTAAATTGTTGGAAACCCATTTTTCACTCTGTGCAGTAAAGCACAGTAAACTGTTGTTGAGAAGCATACAGGTATTCCTAATCTTATTATTTATAGTAATAGTAGTGATTTACTAGATGGTGGAGAAAGGCTTCAATCAAATTTCATTATTTTTTTCTCTCTAACTTGATTAGTTTGCCTTTTAGAGCACAAAAAATCCCTAATGATGTGCCTTCAATTTATTTAAGAAGTTTCCGTGCTTTTACGCCACACTCTCTCATTTACACTAAATGCATATAGCATCCTCCTATATTTGCTGTCAATTCAACAGCGCTTGTTAACTGTTTGAAATGCTGTTCTGCAGAGAGACTCACATCTTTTTGAAGTCATACGCAGTGTATTCTGGCCAGTCGATGTAGCACACCACCCGTCCAGGGAGCTGGTCCATGGTTGAGTAGTAGTACTGAGGGAAGGCCAGGAGCAGAGCCAGCACCCAGATCACTCCTACCACCACTTTGGTCTCTGTAGATGACATGCGCTGTTGCAGAGGGTGGATGATGGCCATGTACCTGCAGAGAGGAAAAGATACATTAATGCAGAGCAACACCTGAGCTTTGATCCCAGACCTTGCCATATATTAGTCACCACCACCTCTGAAGTGGAATAAATTCATCTTATTAATTAATAGTGTTAAGGAACACACATTTGTGTTTGTTCAGCAGATTTTCAAACTAGTGTAAAGCCAGTGAAGGGCATGGATGACCAGGCAATAAATATGGAGGGAATTGCTGATGGCATTGTGCTGAGCTTTATTTTCCCTAAAATTCAAGTTTAGTAGTTGCTATGTGCATGTAATATTGTCTTCTTGACAGAATACAGACAATAATACATGCACAAGCACTACAGGTTTAAAAGTATGACCTGAATCTGTAGCTATAGGACAAACAACAGTTGCCAGATCACATTATATTGTTCAAAATTAAATGGAAAGTTAAAAGTAGAAACTGAAACTGCAGCACACTGAGTGTTTGTTCACCTAATGGCAGACTGGAAGAAGATAGAAGAAGAGTTGCGGATTCTTTGCTCAGTTATTACTTAGTTAGTCAAGTTATTTAGGTCCTTGATGTAGGCAAAGTGTAAAAAATGTTCGGTCATCATCAACTTAAAATAAAGAGCCTAGATACCATTAGAATGTTTTATTTTTCTTAAGTGTGCGAGTCAAACAACACAGTAAACTTTGATTTGTTAAAAAAAAAACATTTTGTTTGTGTGTTCTTTTTTTTCATGAGGATGTGATGAAATACGTGCTGCTCTCTGGAGAGAAACCAGACTGAATTCTGAAATAATAATTTCACATTGTCATAATCATGCTCCTAATCAGACAGACAAGAGAGAACATGAATAACTTAGAATGACGTCGTACATCATTAACACTGAGCCTCAGCAAGACTTTTTTTCCAGGAAGAATCTGTTTTCCTGCAGTATCTTAGTTCTTTGTTAGCTTATTTTTGAAGTGCATCAAAGGTTTCATTTTAATCCCTCAGACATTGTTTGTTCTTCATAATAACCTGGAAGCAGTTGCATTCATCCTCTTATCATTTATTTCACATTTTTCACATCTATATATTAAAATATTGTTATGCTAGTCTGGATACAGCCTGGAAACGTACTGGATAATGTATATTAATTTCCACAGATCATTAATGTCAGGGTTATTCATTTTTGATGCATTTTAAGCAAAGCAAATGGCATCCTGAGCCAAGCAGATTTAATTGAAGGCTTAATCCCACTAATGAATCTGCTAAATGGACGCTCTCACTCTAATTATATTAGAGATGAGAGGAGGCTTTTGAAATCAAATGCTCCCAGCGGTCTACAAAACATGGGAGATCACAGCCTTGGCTTTACGTTGGCTCTGCTTCAAACAGTGCTGGCAGCCATGTGGCTTGTCTTTGCGTAGGTGAGTCATAGTCAGAATCAAACACACACCTGCAGAGAACAGTGCTCTGTTTGCTCGGCAGTCCAAATCATCATCACCTCTGCTCAAATACAAGCATTGTTCTCAGATCTAATGGATCCTGGACACCAGACCAGACAACAGAAGAAATGGAGTCATTAAAATGATGAAAGAATCTAGCTTGAGGCTAGATGTGTTTCATATGAGATCCAATGTCATTTACAATAGAGAGATATTTTTCAGAAAACAAACACACACACTTTCCCATAAAAAATAACTTATTACAAACGAAATATTTGTACTTTTATTTTACGTTTTGATGGATTTGGTAGCAGTTGCTCTTCTCACGTGAAGTTCTAAGACTGAAACTAAAAGATCTGTAATTAACTTTTGTTGGGAAGATTAATACCACTCTCATGCCTTTACGGTTAATATAAAGGCATAAAAAGCATCTGCTAAATGACTAAACAGCTGGAGCTGGAGCCAGCAACCATTTAGCTAGCTTAGCATGAAGCCTGGAAACAGATGGCCTGAGTGGTTCCGCCTATATTTTCAGGACAATGTTCTATTGACCTGTTCGACCTTCCATCCGTCATCTGGAACTGCTCCCCCCACATCACTGTCTTCCAAAGCTTCATCCAAAGCTGCTCCCAGACCTGCTTCACCTATGTTACATGTTCAATCTGCCTGTGACCTGTTTATCTGCCAATAAAACATCAGTCATCCTGCTGCCTCCTTTATCTGCATATGGAATCCATCCTGTAGTTCCTGAACTTTGACAGCTCCACAATTTCTCACCACTTGCTTCAAAAACACAAAAAGGCGGTACAAAGCTGTATGTATGGGAAGTTATGGAGCGTTTTACTAATGTTATGCCCCAGTCCAGGGGCCTAGAGCATGACAAGAAATAGGTGTCCCAATCTTCCCCGAGTCCCAAGTGTTATGTACAAAAGAAAATGGTTTATTTACAAAACTAAAAAGATCAAACAACTATAACTAAGGAATCATCTTCAGGGTGGACCCAGGCGAAAACAACAACCAAAACAAACTATCTAGAAAATAAATCTCTTTCCTCAGAAAATCAAAATCACAATAAACTTTCCTTCCTAACTAACGAAAAACAGGAGAAAACACGATCAAAACGAAATGGCAGTCCACCCCTACTCTTTAAACAAAAAGCTAATCCTAATTTCATACAAAGGTTTTCACAATAGGACATGTGGCTAGTTGGGAGAGGAGGAGAATGAAGAAGTGCCGGTGTCCGCCTGATGGCCGCCATCTTGACTCCTTATATATCAGGTGGAGCCAATCACGGGTTAGGAACAGAAACCCCTCCACCAATCTCCTCCCGGGGGATGGCACATCCTATTTGCATATGAAATGGATACACAAACACAGGGCACACAAAAAAAAACACAGCTGACTACAAACAAATATGACCACAGTCATAACACTAATCACACCACTTATAGTGGTACCAGTGTTGCTCGAGTGAAAATGGAGCAGGATGGAGTGGGAACAACACCACTCTCCACTTTATTCAAAATCACTGCACTCCCTGCCTGCTCACATGCTCTGACTGTGTGATAGACATACTGAAGACAATCATTTTCTAAAAGAAAGATTTCCCATTTTGTCCTTCTGTGATTATGACATATTGAATTACTTTACACATCCATCCACACACTTATTATCTGATGATGTCCTAATTGGACTGGAACAAATGGAAAATGAAGGGGGAACTGTTAAATATGTATGGATACGTCAGGGCAATGTGGGAACCCAATTTCAAGTCAATCGGAACATCAGTTTGCAAGAACCACAGCTGCAGCTAAATGGACTGTACTTATATATCAACTTTCTAGTCTTTCTAGTCTCTCTTTTACACTACATATCTCATTCACCCATTCACACACTCATACACTGATTAGCTTCCATGCAAGGTGCCAGATGCTCATCAGTTTTAGGAGCTAACCGTTCATATGCATTTACACACCGATGGCACAGCCTTCGGGAGCAATTTCCCCAAGGACACTTCGATATGCAGACTGGAGTAACTGGGGATTGCACCGCCGATCATCTGATTAGTGGACGACCCGCTCCACCTCCTGAGCCACAGCCATCCCAGCTGAGAGGTATTTCATCTTCATCAGTGGACAGTTCTGCTCACCTATCCTGAAAATCACACCTTTGTGAGTGCTCCAAATATCTGAGGGCAATTTCCGATTCCTGTCAATAGGATACCTTCTCACTGGGTGGCAGAAAGCATTGGTAGTTGGCGCTAGGTTGTGTGAGTGACATACAACTCCAATTGTTCATAACACCTACTGCCATGGCATTGCAGTGGTTCGATATAAACACCAGGAGGCTACAACACTGTTAGTGATTAAGAATGAAGCAGCTAAAGCGACAGATGAAATTGCCTGCCTTCCGGCCTTCCACTGAATTTTTCCCCAAATTGTATTTGAAAGTAGGTTGTGGTAATTTGATCATACATTTGTTTCCTCTTATTTGTGGCTTCTCAGGGGACTGCTGTTGTTGTTTGGAAAAAGGTTACATTGAATTATATCAACAGTTGCAAGGAGAGCCAGGTGAAGGTGGCAGAGCCTGGATTGTGTGCATGTGTAGGTGTGCGTATGTGAGTGTTGGCTGGTGGGTAATTGAGTGTGCCTGAAAGTGCACACTAGATGTTATCCACCGCGCTTATTATTATTATTGAGTGTGCCTGAAAGTGCACACTATATGTTATCCACCGCGCTTATTATTATTGGTGTGGGTGCCTGAAGGGCTGAATAGCAGACAAGCCGAGTGGCAGCCATTTTTGTAGTTCTTGGCACTTGATTTGAACTTGTCTGTGTAAAATGTGCACACACACACACACACACACACACACACACACACACACACACACACACACACACACACACACACAGTAACACACACACACACACACACACACACACATGTATATATATATATATGTGTGTGTTATTGCCGTTGAAAGGAGACAGAGAGGAGATACACACACACACAGGTAACGACAGCGGGGAGCTAAGTTACTAGCACGGCTAACACACAGACGAGGTGCATTTACTGACCGTCAGAATGCTGTGATATGTTCATGAACATGGGAAAAATGGAACTTTACCGAATATACAACAAAACTAAACAGTATTTCTCACAGGAACAATTTAACCTTGATTAAACAACATGGGCTTTCTAACAGTGTGTGTGTGTGTATATATATCTGTGTGTGTGTGTGTGTGTGTGTGTGTATGTACACGTTAGTGCTCTTTATTCAGAAAACCCTCATGCGTCGCGTCATTACTGTTAGCCACTAATATATGCCTGTTAGTTCTGCCTGTTAGTGGCGCCACCATTATTGTTAGCCACTAAGAATGAAATACATTATAATTGCTAACTTGGTAATGCTAACATGCGCTGGTGCAGGATTAACAGGATCTTGTACTATTACACTTTTATTCTTTTTTTTTTTTAGATTCAACTCATTTAGAACATTTCTACAGACACAAGCATGCACACACACACACACACACACAGACAGACACACACACAGACACACGCACACTCAGACACTGAACAGACTCTCAGTAAACAGATCGACATCATTGTGTTCAAACAATAAAAAACTGCTGATCTACGATCAATACAGGCTGAGCTGCACACCTGGACAGTTGAGCTCACCCTGGTTGCTTGGCAACCTCAAGCATCCCCTTTGACTAACTTTATTGAAATCTGTGTATGATATCAGACTATCAAGACTACATTTTTAATGTTGGCCATTTTATCCTTGTCTCTCACAAACACAAACACATAGATAGAGAGACAAAAACGCACACACACAGACACGCACACACAAACACACACACACACACACACAGACACACTGAACAGACGCTCAGTAAACAGATCGACATCATCGTGTTGAAACAATAAAACAGGCGGAACTGCACACCTGGACATTTGAGTCTCAGGACAGTCTCAGGACAGTCTCTACAATCCTTTTACACTTTAAACTTCTCCCTTCTACTTGGCAACCTCAGCCTGCTTGAGGAGGAGAGGGGGGAGGGGCCAGCAGACAAGCCGAGCGCCAGCCATTTTTGTAGTTTTTGGCACTTCATTTGAACTTGTCTGTGTAAAATGTGCGCGCGCACACACACACACACACACAGACACACTTTTAGGCTGTAAAGACATGCTATTTGCAAACATTAGCGACCAATGCTAAAATTAGTGCTAATTAACATTAGCCACTAGGAATTAAATACATGTTGATTATTAACATGGTAATGCTAACATGCTAGTGCTAACTGCTAGCGCATCAGTGTTAACATGCTAATGCTAACATGCTAATGCTAACTGCTAGCGCATCAGTGTTAACATGCTAATGCTAACATGTTAATGCTAACATGCTAATGCTAACATGCTAATGTTAACTGCTAGCGCATCAATGTTAACATGCGCATGTTAACATGCTAATGCTAACATGCTAATGCTAACATGCTAATGTTAACTGCTAGCGCATCTGTGTTAACATGTGCATGCTAACATGCTAATGTTAACATGCTAATGTTAACATGCTAATGCTAACATGCTAATGCTAACATGCTAATGTTAACATGCTAATGCTAACTGCTAGCGCATCAGTGTTAACATGCTAATGTTAACATGTTAATGCTAACATGCTAATGCTAACAGAACCCCAGCAACAGCCCACTCGTCACTCTCAAAATTTCTTTTCTAGTACTGAATTTGCTGAGCAGTGTCAGTAATAATACATGGGGGCGACAGGGCCAGAGTCAGGCACACTCAAAATTTCTTTAGAAATTTTCTAGTTATTCTTACGCCCTTTTTTTGTCTCGCTTCTCCTCCCAGAGTTTTTGTCACACACACACAAAACGGGTATCAAAACGACCGGCTCGGCCGGGAATCGTGTGCTATGTCTTTTCTAAGAGATTTGCGTGTTTTTCGCGAATTTATTCGCAAAAAACTGAGAATAATTTCCCATAAAGAATGAATGGGGAGGCCCGAAGAAAAATAAATTTCAACAGACATTTTCAACAATGAACAGCTCTGGCATACTTTCACCGAGAGACTTCATTTAAAATTTTAAACGGAGGTATGCTTGCCTTCTCTTCATGGATTCACTACACTCATCGACAGCTTTTACCGTTTTTAAACTATCAAGGCTCAAAGTTCAGCAGGTTTTTAGTCAAATTTCTGGGTTTATAATGGGTGTGTATGTGGCGGAATGTTTTTGCTAGAGTGGATGACATCATCAGCTAGAGTGAGGAGGAGGGAGAAAAATCTGTGAAAAAATAAAACGTATTTCACTACCGTGGGCTCAAATGCCCGACTACAGACACGATGTATACATAAAACGTAGGAAAATTCGAGGTAATCGCACTGATACCACTGTTGTAGCTGTCGCTCGTATAGTTTTGGGTCCCTACACGTTAATTGATCGACTACTCCCATCCACAGCCTCATTCACTCCCATGGTTTTTGAAGCAGAGAATTTACCGGAAGGAGCAGGGCGCACCTGTGCTTGCTCTGACTCTCGAGGCCAAAGTTTATACAATTTTCACCTGAAACTTGGCACAGACATTATACACACGATGAGCATTCCTCTGGTCATTTAGATTTTGGTTTCGAGGCATACCTTGAGGTTTTTTTTTACCCTCTTCCAGGGGGATCATTCAGACATATACTGTGCATTTCAGTGAGACATACATGCTGCATGAACACCTGTGTCTAACTAATGAGACCTGCAGCTCACCCAGGTTGCTTGGCAACCTCACCCTGCTTGAGGAGGAGGGGGGGAGGGGTCAGAAGACAAGCCGAGCGACAGCTTGAACTTGTCTGTGTTAAATGTGCGCACACAGACAGACAGACACACACACACACACACACAGACACAGACAGTAACACACACACAGACAGTAACACACACACACACACACATATATGTATATATATATGTATGTATGTACATGTTAGTGCTCTTTATTCAGAAAACCCTCATGCGTCGCGTCATTACTGTTAGCCACTAATATATGCCTGTTAGTTCTGCCTGTTAGTGGCGCCACCATTATTGTTAGCCACTAAGAATGAAATACATTATAATTGCTAACTTGGTAATGCTAACATGCGCTGGTGCAGGATTAACAGGATCTTGTACTATTACACTTTTATTCTTATTTTTTGAGATTCAACTCATTTAGAACATTTCTACAGACACAAGCATGCACACACACACACAGACGCACGCACGCGCACACAAACGCACACACACGCACACACAGACAGACAGACGCACGCACGCGCACACAAACGCACACACAGACAGACAGACGCACACACACACACAGACAGACAGACACACGCACACACAGACAGACAGACGCACACACACAGACAGACAGACAGACAGACAGACAGACACACACAGACAGACAGACACACGCACACAGACACAGACAGACAGACAGACACACGCACACACACACACACACACACACACACACACAGTAACATAGACACACATGTAACCCAGATAAAAAAAACATGTGTATTAAAAAGGTATATTTTATATCTAAAAGAGAGAGAGAATATGTGAGTTAAAAGACTGTCAAATTCATGAAGAAAAGACTATTTGTGGTTATTCTTGTAGAAAAACTAGGGGAACTTTAATTTGAAAGGGATGAGTTGTGGTCCCGATCTGTCATACAGTCGGAGGAGCAGACGCGGTCTGTAATCCCACCTGACGCAGGTTCACATTTCGCCGTAGCCTCTAGAAGGAGCAAGAGGAAGCATGTTCTGGACACGGTCTTAATGTCAGGACGGAGAAAACATAAAAGTGGATAAACTGGAAAAAAGTGATTAAAAACTCGGACAAAACCAAAGGAGGAATCTCCCCGGACGACCACGATCTGCAGGAGTGCAGTTGGAGGATTCGCTCGGGTGGAGAATCGCAGCGGTGAGAGATCGTCCTGCTGTGCTAATGCTAAATGCTAAAACGCTAATTCTACAAGCTAAACGGCTAACTCCGTGAGCTAAGTACTAGCTCAATGCTAATATCGGAGCGCTAGCTCCGGGGCTAATCAGCACTGCCAGTCACACCAAGCTCTGATGTAACAATTTTGTCTAGCTTTTACTTGAGTTATGGTGTGCCATGTGTGTGACTGTGAACATATTTGTTTATTTTAAGCACATTAAATTATGGTTTCTTACTGTGAACATTACAAGAGTTTACATTTTGGTTATTTGTGATAATTAATATGTTAATTGCTATGTTAATAGCATATATATATGTGATGGTACTGTTCGAAAAATAATCATTTGGTATCATAATATACTTTGAATTATTCACCTTTTGCTACTGAGAAATTGTGATCTTATTTTGCAATACAAGTTAGTTAAAGCACTTATCCTCTACATAATATAGAGACAATTTAAAGTGATTTATGTACAATAATTCATAATTTAAGATCTGAGAAATTGAAGAAATATGTTCTGATCCTACTTATTGTAGGTCAGGTTTTTGAGGAACCCTTGGATTTGGATAGAGCCTGTCTGGAGGACGGAGCCAGAGAGAGACGTTGATGGCGAGCCGGACCCTGGAGGATCTTAGACGTACACCGTGAATTGAATCCTTTTGCTCACTTTTACACACACACCCACACAACCGTGTGGCTGGACTGACACCTAAAGGGTGCACATATAGTGAAGTGAACAGAACAATAAGAAAAACCACACGCAGCTGCGAAAACCTTTATTTTGTTTGTTATTCTCTATACCTACCCGGGTAAGGCTGTTGTATGTATTTCATGTGTTTTATTATTCTCCCCAGCTTCATATTAAAATAGGGGAGCATTGTTCTCATTAACAAAAAGAGCCACAGTGTCGTGTCGTTCTTGTGCATCAGTTGGTTACACCTGGGCTCCGTAGTCGAATTTAAATCTTCTGTTTCTTATTCTGGCCATTAGTTAAAGTTATTATTATCATTACTAATACTTTTCTGCTTCAGAAGGGTTACACACACACACACACAGCAACACAGACACACACACACCCACTGATAACACTGTTGAAGCTGTCTCTGTTATAAATGTGTCTAAATATACATGTTAAAAATGACTATTTGAGGTGTGCTTTTTAAACACAGAACCCCGGCAACAGCCCACTCGTCACTCTCAAAATTTCTTTTCTAGTACTGAATTTGCTGAGCAGTGTCAGTAATATGTAATTTCTTTAGAAATTTTCTAGTTATTATTTTTCTTCTTCCGTACGTTTTTTGGCCTCTAACTACTCCTACAAATTTTGTCCCACAAAAATAAAAATTATACCACTAGATTCAGCTCATTCATGCCACAGCTGCTATTACTTTTCTACATTCTACTATTAATATTCTACAAATTATTCAACTTTTTCTGCAAATAATTTCCTATTTAAAATGCATTACACTAAACATTAAACTTCAAATCATTCTACAAAACTTCTACAAACATTCTACAATTTCAACAACTTGTACTACTACTACAGACTTCATTCAAATTTCAAATTCTACACAAACTCTTCAACTATTAAACTCGTATTTAACTTTTTTCAAAATCTTTTACCGTTTTTAAACTATCAAGGCTCAAAATTTAGCAGGTTTTTAGTCAAATTTCTGGGTTTATAATGGGTGTGTATGTGGTTTCCTAGAGTGATGACATCATCAGCTAGAGTGAGGAGCAGGGAGAAAAATCACTGAAAAAATAAAACGTATTTCACTACCGTGAGCTCAAATGCCCCACTACAGACACGATGTATACATAAAACGTAGGAAAATTCGAGATAATCGCACTGATACCACTATTGTAGCTGTCACTTGTATAGTTTTGGGTCCCTACACGTTGATTGATCGACTACTCCCATCCACAGCCTCATTCACTCCCATGGTTTTTGAAGCAGAGAATTTACCGGAAGGAGCAGGGCGCACCTGTGCTTGCTCTGACTCTCGAGGCCAAAGTTTATACAATTTTCGCCTGAAACTTGGCACAGACATTATACACACGATGAGCATTCTTCTGGTCATTTCAGATTTTGTTTGAGGCATACCATATAGGGTTTTTTTGGCCCTCTTTGACGGGGATCATTCAGACATATACTGTGCATTTCAGTGAGACAGACAGGCTGCATTGAGCACCTGTGTCTAATTAATGAGACCTGCAGCTCACCCAGGTTGCTTGGCAACATCACCCTGCTTGAGGCGGAGGGGTGGGGGGTGGGGGGGGGGGGGGGGGGGGGGGGGGGGGGGGGGGCAGCAGACAAGCCATTTTTGTAGTTCTTGGCACTTCATTAGAACTTGTCTGTGTAAAATGTGCACACACACACACACACACACAGATCTTGTACTATTATTTTACTCAATTCTACTATTAATATTCTACAAATTATTCAACTTTTTCTACAAATATTTTACCATTTCAAATCCATCATACAAACTTCAAATCTTTATACAAACCTACAATTTAAATGACTTCTACTTTACTACAGACTTAATTCAAACTACACATTTTAACAGGATCTTGTACTATTACACTTTTATGCAACATTTTTTTTTAGATTCAACTCATTTAGAACATTTCTACAGACACAAGCATGCACACACACACACACACAGTAACACACACACACACACACACAGACACACACACACAGATCTTGTACTATTATTTCACTCAATTCTACTATTAATATTCTACAAATTATTCAACTTTTTCTACAAATATTTTACCATTTCAAATCCATCATACAAACTTCAAATCTTTATACAGACCTACAATTGAAATCACTTCTACTTTACTACAGACTTAATTCAAACTACACATTTTAACAGGATCTTGTACTATTACACTTTCTACAGACACAAGCATACACACACACACACACACACACACAGACAGACAGACAGACAGACAGACACACACACAGACACACGCACACACACACACAGACACTGAACAGACGCTCAGTAAACAGATCGACATCATTGTGTTCAAACAATAAAAATCTGCTGATCTACGATCAATACAGGCTGAGCTGCACACCTGGATAGGTGAGCTCACCCTGGTTGCTTGGCAACCTCAAGCATGCCTTTGACTAACTTTATTGAAGTCTGTGTATGATATCAGACTATCAAGACTACATTTTTAATGTCGGCCATTTTATCCCTGTCTCTCACAAACACAAACACATAGATAGAACAACAAAAAATAAAAATAAAAAACGAATTAAGCGGGTTCTTCATTGTCGGGGGGGGGGCATATCGACGGCAAGAGAACGCGACCGATTTTGCAAGCACAGATCGGAGTCTAAGAAAAGGAAAAATTTCACAAATCACTGCGGGGATCGCTGGGTAAGTTTGTCAGCACTTCCAGAAATGCGGTGGCAACAACTAGCATCTCCATCGCGCACACAGACACTGTGGCAGAGCCTAGCTGGCTTCTACAACAGCAAGACTAAGGTGCGCACTGAGGATGACGGTGAAGTCCAAGGTGAGAAATGAGGATAATAAGTAGGGTATCTGTGGTTGACAAATATTTTATAATGACGCTTGTGCCCAATTCAGATGAGCTGGACCACATTATCAATTTTGTTGCAGCGCTCCGAGTCCGAGAGTTGAAGATACTAGAGAGATAATCCCAAAGGGAACAACTACAGCAATAAAAACACTTCATTACCTCAAAGGGATTGAAGGAAGGAACTTTCTCTAACTGTGAGATTGCGCTCCGGATCCTATTGACTTTTCCAGTAACGGTGACATCGGGCGAGCAAAGCTTTTCAAAGCTAAAACTAATTAAAAACTATTTGCGCACCTCCATGTCACAGGAGAGACGGTGCGGGCTTGCCGTGCTATCAACTGAAAAGGACATTGCATCTAAACTGGATTATAGAGATCTTATTGCTGAGTTTGCGGCCAAAAAGGCAAGGAAAGTGACTCTGAAGTGATTAGTTTCTGCGCAATTTACGCATGGCGAGTCCATCTTATTTCTTGGGGTCAGTGTTGTGAATAAGTTAAATAATAATTCAAATAAGTTGTGTATAGTTGTAAATAATGAATGTATATATTGAATACAAAGTGTCCTAATCTGCTTGTTTAAAATGTCAAGATGCCAAAAATAAAGTGACTGAACTGACTTTTCCAGTTGTCTTTTTCTTTGAATTAAATGGCAAAAAGTCATAGCTGAGACTATGTGCATGATTATGCTGTATTATTCTACTTGATGAAACGTATTGCAGCGAGATTATGCGTGCAATAGAACTAGAAATAGGTGCGTCCGTGTGACTGTTATTCATACACAATACTAAATACATTTTCAGTTTGTCTAATACTGCGACTGCTAAGTAAGTAAGCATAGATAGATAGATAACGGAGAGGGCTCGTGCATGCCCTTTAGTAGTGGTGGGAAGTTTAAATGTCTTCTTGGCTTTGAACCTGCCGTTCCCTGTCCTTGGCAGAGAGAAGAGAAGAGAAGAGAAGAGAAGAGAAGAGAAGAGAAGAGAAGAGAAGAGAAGAGAAGAGACAAAAAAGGCAAAAACCAGAATTTGAGGTGGGTGTTTTTTTTTTGTTGTTTTATTTGTAAAAATTAAGGGATAATTCATAAAATGACCTAAAGATAACTTTATCTTACAGTATGGGTAGGTTGTTATGGACCTTACACATTTTGTGTACTAAAGCCTTAATTTTAAATACCTATCTTAACTTCAGTGTTTTGAGAACAAAATTAAGAAAAAAATAAGTCAGAACTTTACAACGTACACATACAAAGTATTAGGGCCACATTTTTAAAAATTGAATTAATTACAAGATTAAAGTTGTTATTAAATATGGCGAGAACTATATTTAATAACAACTTTAATCTTGTAATTAATTCCATTTTTTTATTTTAAAAAATGTGGCCCTAATACTCCGTCGTAGATAATAATAATAATAATAATAATAATAATAATAATAATCATAATAATAATAATAATAATAATAATAATTACTTCCAGGAGAAACAGAGAAATATTAGCATTAACATAACTCTTTCTGTGTTTGTTCATTTCAGAATGTCATTGACAAAGGTTCTACAGACCAGGCCAGACAACCCCTCAAACCAACCCCCAACCATCAGGGTTGCTGTAGTGTGTATACAGGACACTTTAAAGGTGGTCACATGGGACTTTGACAGCTACGACAATGTAAGGCCAGCCTGCCAAAAACAAAACAAAACTGCCAAAATTACGGATGGCAATGAAATCACAAAAATTACGATTTTTCAAGGGTTCTGCGAAGGGCTTAAAGAAGGCACATATTTTTTAAAAGGCTATGTGCTGAGGGGGGGGCGCCCTCCCTACTCAATAAACATAATTAAAAGTACCAGGTTCTTCATAACCACACCTCTGCAATTCCCAGAACACATAAGGGATAGAGCGAAACTGATGCTGCAACCGGCCTCTGCGCTGACACCCCTGGCCTCAAGGGAGCTGAGGGGGTTGCTCACAGTGGAGGGAGTGGTGCTGAAGGTCAGTTAATTATTTTATTGGTGAGGTAATTTATTAATTGCCTTAATAAATCAATACAAATATTGTTCATATTGTGGTCTTGGTAGTATAAAAAGTTTAATCAACTCCAACACATTATTATCTCTGTTGTTCAGATATCGGATATTAAAAGGACAGTTTTGGGGAACGCGGCACAGCCAGTGCCAATGCGCACAGTCCTCCTACAAGAGGTAGGTTCTACGTGGCAGCTACTGTTTTGGGCAGAGTGTGTGTGTGTGTGTGTGTGTGTGTGTGTGTGTGTGTGTGTGTGTGTGTGCGCGTGCGCGCGTGCGTGCGTGCGTGCGTGCGTGTGGATCTAAATTGTATTCAAGTAAACTACTGAGTAAATGTAGCCTACAATATCTGGGACATGAGAGTCTATTTTATAAGGGCGCAGTGTCAGCCTACAGCTGTGTCATTTGAGATCAAACACTAAATCTAACACTAAATTGAAAGACATAGTTATATGGATTACTGAATATTATTGGCTAAGAGAGAACAAAAATAATCCATATATATTTTGTGTAATCTTTTTTAAAGGACAACACACGGGTGACCCTGTCACTATGGAGAGAGGCGGCAGTCTTCCCTCTGACACTAGGCTCACAAATAAGGGTGAGCCATGTCAGAGGGACAATGGCCGGGTACAGGTACTGTTTAACCAGTACCAATTACACAACAATTGAGGTAGGTTGTGTGTTCTTTTTTTGTACGGACACCAAAGACAGGAACTGACAGGAACAGACAGACAGAGAGACAGATAGACAGACAGACAGACAGACAGACAGACAGACAGACAGACAGACAGACAGACAGACAGACAGACAGACAGACATTTCATACGTGTCTGGATTTTGAGTGATTATTGTGAATGCTCTGATAAATGATTGAATAAATAAATAAATAAATAAATAAATAAATAAATAAATAAATAAATAAATAAATCTTGCTTCATGGTTTGTTGCCATAAACTATTGTGTAAACATATTTTTTTCTCTGATATAGAGGATGGATAGATACAATTCAGGCACTAGACTTGACTTCTATTGAGATAATGGAATGGGGAAAGAAATATGATTATGTCTTTCACAAATCTGTGTCCTAAAACATGCTTGGGACATTTCTATTTGAGCTATTGTTTCTTTCCTATAGGTCACAACCTCTTCTTTAACAACTGGTGTTTTGGGAGCTACGCCACTGGAAGAAGAGGGCATGCTAGAGGTCCTCACTGAAGGAGATGGACTCTTAGAGATCAGGGAGGACCTCTGGCTTCCTTTGGAAGAGAAACTAATGGAATTAGAAAGCCCACCCTTAATGGTGAATTTTAAAGTTATTGGTAAAAAAGTTTTGAGTGCAGAGGTGCTTCAGGCAGAGGTGTAGGCAGGCGCAGACACACGCATTTTGTAAATAGTTCACACACACACACACACACACACACACACACACACACACACACACACACACACACTTTGTAAATTGTTCATCATTTTGTTATGTATAACACACACACACACACACACACACACACACACACATTTTGTAAATAGTTCACACACACACACACACACACACACACAGTTTGTAAATAGTTCATCATTTTGTTATGTATAACACACACACACACACATTTTGTAAATAGTTTCGCAACGTTTGCTACTGTTTAAAGTTTTCTTTACTACTTCAATATTGTTGATTGTGATGACTGCTGTTGTGTTCAGAATAAATGTTTTGATTGTATTAATACTTCCATTTTTTGATTGCCTTTGGACCCACTTTTGACATACAAAAAATACAGACAATATAGATGAAGCAATCTATTCACTTCCAGAGATGTATGAAGTACTTGTATAAAGGAGTGGTGTAGTACAAGTGCTATATCAAAAAACTGACTTGAGTAGAAGTTGAAGTGTTCTTTAAACACCATACTTAAGTGAAAGTACAAAAGTATTCAAAATATTTAGTACTTAAGAATTGTAAGTAGAAGTATGTAAAAAATGCTACTTAAATACTGAAAGTAAAAGTACAAGTACTGTGATTTCCATTTCCATGGTCTGTGAATGCGTCTGAATAAATGCGAGAGCGGAGCGGGGAGTGGGGGCAAGTGCGAGAGACCTCCTGGGTGAGTCAGGTGTATGAGGTACGGCACACGAGCGAGGTTGATGTGTGAGACCTGGACTGTTCTGTTGTTTTTTTGGCGTGGTTACGACTGACAGTCACCGAGTCCTGTTACCAAACCGTTCAGCCATAAATGCAGGTTTGCTCAATAACACCTTGTCATTCATCACACGTCGATGCTGGACGCTACAATAGTAACGAGTAACGATTTAGCACAAAAAAAAATCATAATATGACATGCAGCAAGAGTGCCACGGCCGGGATGCGAACCGGCGTCCCACGGTTCAAAATGCATCAGGTAGCAGTGCACTTAACCACTAAGCTACCATAACAGAGGAATACCATGGTTGTATCTATGATATATAGAAACAAAATTAGATGTCTACAATAAATGTAAAGGTGTGTTGGAGCAGGGAACATCTAAAACATGCAGGGCAGTGGTCCCCGAGGACCAGGGTTGAGAAACACTGCTTTACACGACATAATTCTAGGTTATCTCAAGAAAATTAACTCGTTATCACGAGAAATCGGACAAAGTAAAATTTATAAATTCATGACCGCTTAGGGCTTCAGTACTATGGTACACTGCAGGCTATGTATATAAATACACACATTTTGTCTCATTTTACAAGCTTTTGCGTCTGATACCAGAATGTCCGAGTGTCCCTGAACGCATCAATTAATTTTTACTGCGCTACTGCGGAGCACCTGCCACTGTGTTTGCGAGTGTGAGAAGGTGAGTAACTTTAATTTCTCTGTTAACGTTAACATTTTATACAGCGCAAATATGCTTTTGGTGTTTTTAAAACTGTATTAAAGTGCTTGTCTAACGCAGCATGCATGTAATTTCGAAATATGTATCTGTGTAGGCATTGCAAAAACGTTATTGTTGGCTAATAAGTGGCCATATTAACGCAAGCGGCGATGCTAACGCGACGAAGCTAACTCAACCATAGCCATGATAGCCATACAATATTAATAATATTAGAAATAATATAAATATAGCAAATTAGCACTGTTAAACAGTTAAACAGTGAAAAGAGCCTCCCTCCTTCCCACCCAATTGCCGGGCCCTAATCAGAGCAGAGCAGTTAGGCGCAGGTGTGTGTGTATGTGTTTGCGCGTTATTGTTGGCTAATAAGTGGCCATATAAGTGCGGTGATGCTAACTCGACGAAGCTAAGTCAACCATAGCCATGATAGCTATACAATATTATAATAAGATAATACTTTATTGATCCCACAGTGGGGAAATTCACTTATTACAGCAGCGGTGTTCAGTGTACATATTTACAGAAAGTACTAACACAGTGTACATATTTACAGAAAGTACTAACACAGTGTACATATTTACAGAAAGTACTAGAGCAAACCGGAAAAACGGGCATGTACAAGAGACTACAACATGGTCAGGTGCAGGTGTTGTACAGTCTCACAGCAGCAGGAATGAAGGACCTGCGGAACCTCTCCTTCTTACACCGTGGGTGTATCAGTCTGCTGCTGAAGGAGCTGCTCAGAGACCCCACAGTGTCGTGTAGGGGGTGAGAGGGGTTGTCCATGATGGATGTCAGCTTAGCTAACATCCTCCTCTCACCCGCCTCCTCTGTCGAGTCCAGAGGACAGTCCAGGACAGAGCTCGCTCTTCTAATAAGTCTGTTGAGTCTATAATGTATTAGAAATAATATAAATGTAATAAATTAGCTGAATAAAGTACAATATTATATAAAAAAAATAGTAAAAAACAAACCCTTTATTTGTGATGATTTGTGATTAGGTTATTGATATAAAGTCTCACATCATATGACGCTGATAATATTTAACAATAGTGATCCAACTGTGTAATGCAGGCAATGTTTCTGTCTACAGACAAACAAACATAAATCCAGCCCTGCACTTTGGTTGGTAAGTATAAATATTATTGTTATAATTTGTAATCCATATATAATATTTTACACTATCCTCCT
The DNA here is from genome assembly GCA_004119915.2 of Collichthys lucidus. Lineage (NCBI taxonomy): Eukaryota > Metazoa > Chordata > Actinopteri > Sciaenidae > Collichthys > Collichthys lucidus. The sequence goes on along the minus strand of CM014088.1, from coordinate 9,048,322 downwards.
GGATCTTTTCATTTTGATTGGAAATAGGCAGATAACCTAAACAATGAAGATTATGTGTTGAAGTTAATTACACTTTTTATATTATGAACACCTTTTTTTCGTAATTTTGTAAATTAATCAATTAGATTAATCACCTCTCCTTCCACTGTAAGCAGTCCCCGTGGGGTCAATACGTGGAGGTTGACCTAAGCAGCTGTATCCCTCATTTCTGTGGTAAAGGCGAGCGACACTGAGAGGGAAACATTATTAATAAAGTATTAATAGAAGTATTAATAAAATATTGTATAAATATTATACCCACAAATAACTGCAATATTACAATATCACAATTTAAGTAATTAGGTGGCACAAATCCAAGATTGATAAGAAATGAGAAAATACAGATCGATTCACTTAAGTAGGATTGCAATGAGCTGTGCCGTGGTGTGTGTCTGCAATAGAACCTAAAGTCTTTTTTTGTCCACTCTTTCGGCCTCCTGCTTCTGGTCTCTGATGGTCGGAGTCACTGTTGGTGACTCCATGCTGATTGAGCAGTAAGTTTACACACACATGAATGAATGAAGTGCCATGGACATTTCTTGTACACAGTCAAGTGGTAGACATACACTGATGTTGCTTAATGAGATTTCTTGTATTGAAACAATAATCTAATATATATTTTCTGTTTTGTCTTACAGGTGTCCTGCGGTCCAGTGGTCCAGCTTCTCTCTTGTCCCTATCATTGAAAAAAATTCTCTCTACATTTCTGTCCCATCTACTCTTTACACTCTGTCTGTCAGTTAAGAATTCTCTCTACCTTTCTGTCCCATCTACTCTTTACACTCTGTCTGTCAGTTAAGAATTCTCTCTACCTTTCTGTCCCATCTACTCTTTACACTCTGTCTTTACAATTACAAACTTCTCTCTACCTTTCTGTCCCATCTACTCTTTACACTCTGTCTGTCAGTTAAGAATTCTCTCTACCTTTCTGTCCCATCTACTCTTTACACTCTGTCTTTACAATTACAAACTTCTCTCTACCTTTCTGTCCCATCTACTCTTTACACTCGTCTGTCAACTCTGTCTTGGTGTCCGGCTCTATCTATTCTAAAGACTGAAAACTCTATCTTTCTATCCCGCTCTGTCTATATTTGAAATCTACTTGAAAAATACCTGAAAAATACAAACCCGAACTTGAAACCTCATCAATCTTTTTTTGGAATTTCTAAGCCTCTTTGCTTATATTCTGCCTCTCCTGTCTCTCTCTCGCACAAGTCATTTATCAAATATTCATATATTTAGATACATTCAATTACATATTTTTTATTTATCACAATTGACTTTCATTGCAGTCATTACAAAATTGTTTTGGATATTACCTTAAAGTTAATTGCAAAGACATCAGAAAACACAGACAAAATATTTTGTCATATTTACCACAAACATTGTACTGTAACTGTAAATTCTCTGACACATAACTTAAGTATATAATTTAACACTGAGTGAAAACTATACACAAGATAGCATACATAACATCCATATTCATACTCGTATATTGTTCCTGAACTTTGTTGCTGTGAAGACCTGTAGGTTGGTACCCAAAGGTTTGTTTTGATTGCAAATATCTACACACTTCAGTGGAAAAAAAACACATTTTGTTTACTTGACTTTTGTAAGTATATAAGTGTAAAATATCACTAAATACATTACATTAATTGTTATCAATTATTTTACAGTGACTGCACTGCCCTTTCTTGTCATCACTATTATTGTGTCTAATATTGTGTCTTGATTTAAGCTAAACAACAATGCCAAGGAAAAATAAGAGGTCCCAAGCTGGAAAACTGCGTTGGCAGACGTTTCATGAGTTTCTCTGTGCTTCAACAACTGAACAAGCAGAATGTGGTTGGTCCCCAGAACAGTGGAGAAGTAAAGATGTCTGACACCTCTAATGCAACTGTTAAACAGGTATGTCAACTCAATGCATCACATGTACCACAAGCATCATATGCTGACATTGTAAAGACAGGACATCTGAGTGATGATCAGTGTGTGGCAGGGCCTTCTAATGTTGACTATGTGAACCTCAGAGAACAGCCTTCTGAACAGTATGTCTGTGCATCCCGCAGCCAGGCTTCTGTTAAATACGGAAAATCGAGAAATCAGCAGTGTACTTGTAACTCACTAACTTTCCTTGCATTCCTAAATGAGAACGAAAACCTAAACAGAGCAGACCTTGACCTTGTTTTAGATAAGGGTAACTTCATGTATAATCAGGCCAGGAAAAACTTCCCTAAGCACATCCATTTGACAACAGATGAGCTTCCTGATATCGTTCCATCTCGTACATGTATTCAATATGTGGACATGACGCAACTTTCCAGATATGGCACATTTGGAGATCCTTTACCTGGAGCTGTTGATAGCTTTTTGGACCTTGAAGCTGGACTGAGCTGTTTGTTATCGGATGTACAGTATGCATTGTTGTTGATGAGAAGTTTGTGTATTGCAGTATTCCGAACCATGTCTGGCAGATTCGGTTTCTTTGATCCACACCCAAGAACAGTCAAAGGTTTGCCCCTACCTCTTGGCTCACGCGCTCCTGCTACTGCAGTCATGCTGACATTCACACATCTCAGTGATATGATTGACAGACTCATAAAGCATCACAAGATGTTGGAAACACACTCCTCTTCTAACTATGAGTTGAAGCCTGTGGCATTTGTGAACTCAGCCAACCTAAACAATCCTATCCTGGACAAAGCAAGTCCACCTACAACTCACACTGCTGCTGTATCAACTGCTGTGTTGGATGATGATGCTCAAAACAAGTCAAGCCTGAGTGCTCAGAAAATGAACAACGATGATGTCTCTAATAGCATTGCACATGAAGTATCCACTGATATGGAAACTGGACCAGAACCGTTGAGCCCGTTCAGCTTGATTTCTCTGACTTCACACGATGCTCCTAAAAGTAAATCTGCTTCAATAACAAATGCTGTGGTCGGTGATAATGTCTTGCATGACATATCTCGTAAACTGTTGAAAATCCGTAAACAGGAAAGGAAAAAATATAAGAGGAGACTAATGCGTTCTCAAAAAGTGTCACAAAGAAAGGAGAATCAAAAGAGAAAAGAAAAGGTAAAGTATGCTTCTGATGAAACATATAAAGAAATGAAAAGATCATATTCATACAGGAAATACTCTACTGAAGAACTCAGACAAAGCAAGCAACAGTACGTTACCAACCAATATCGACGCAACTCTGAATTACGACAAAAGAAAATACTCCATACAACTAACCGATACAGAGAAAATGTTCAGTTTAGACAGAAGAGAAAACAATACATTACCAACCGATACAGAGAAAACCTTGATTTCAGGAAGAGGCAAAAACAGTACATTACCAACCGATACAGAGAAAACCTTGATTTCAGGAAGAGGCAGCGATCTTTTATCACTGAACGTTATGAACATGACCAAGCATTCAGAGCGAGACACAGACAATTAATGAAACAACGAATGAGAGACAGACATGCTAACAATCTCAGATTTAGGATGATGCATAAGATGAGATGTGCGTTGAAAATAAAACTAAAATACAGACTGAATAATAGACCAACACGTGAGAGTCCTATAGAGAATGACAACTCTTTGATCAAACGTGCCATATCCATTTTCAGATCCCAAATAAAGGCAGGTCCCACTTATGTGTGCACAGTGTGTCATAAAGCGGCATTTCCAAACCAAGTACAACCCTGCACAAGGTCTAAGTATAACAAAAATCCAGATGTGGTTGCAGCATGCTTGACAGGAAAGTATGTCCATATTTGTAACCATGATTGCAGCAATGAACAACAGTGCAAGGTACCTGATGAGAGAAGTAGAGAATGGATTTGTTCAACCTGTCATACTCATCTTAAAAATGGAGCCATGCCAACCCTCGCTGTAGCTAACAACTTGGAGCTTGCTGACATCCCACCTGAACTGTCTGATCTCAACATATTGGAGAGACATCTGATAGCCAAATGTATAACATTTGCCAAAATTATTCCTCTTCCCAAAGGCCAGCAGAGAGCAATACGTGGTAATGTTGTATGTGTCCCATCTGAAGTGACAGAAACAGTCAATTGTCTGCCCAGACTGAGGGGTCAGTCTCAAGTCTTGAGAGTAAAACTGAAGAGACGCTTATGTTACAAAGGTCATCAGTTGTTCCAGACTGTAACCTGGTCAAAACTTGTTCAGGCACTGCATAAACTCAAACATATTCATCCACAGTATGAAGATGTAACTATCAGGGATGAAGCTGAGTTATGTGACCCAACACTTCCTGATGATGATGATGACGACAACGACAATGTAGATGTGAACATGGATGATGATGACTATGATGAAGATGATTTGATGGTGTAGTGGAAAAATTCTTTTAACCTCTCTTTTATTGTTTTATGCTCACTTCACTTGACAGTTATATTTCATGTTTAACTTTGTATGAACTTTATCCTATCTAGGAGACTGCCTCCTGATGGGTTGATATATGTTTGAGTTTTGACATTTCTCTCTGTCCCTGAGATGTTGGTACCAGCCACGGTGTAGAAGGGGAGTAAAGCAGATATTTACGAGGGTACCTCCTGATGCACTCCTTTGATGACCTCAGAGGAGAGAGAGGGGGAGAAATGCCTACAAAAGGAGTAGTTAAATGTATTATCAGCAGAGAGAACTTTGCGACTCTTGTACTCACACTGTTGTCTCTCCTTGGCCAAGAATAAAGTTCTCATTTAATACTGATTGTGTTCTCACTGTATCGAATTTCCACGACAAACTTGGCGTTGTCGGCAGGATCCCCCGACCGGTCGTCCGGACAGTGACCAGTGGAGTGGCTTCCCCGGATTAGAAAAGAAATCCGGCCTCCAACCTCGATCAAAAATTAAGAGACGGGAGGACTGATCATTTTGTCCGTGATCGCCGGCGCTGGGATTCAACGAACACAAAAGAAAAAGAAATTTGGTGAGACACTTTCAGTTTTTTTTTTTTTTAGAACGAACAAAAAAAAAAAAAAAAAAAGAGAGAAAAGAGGCATAGTGTGGTGAGGGGGTAAGACCTGGCGAGTGGTGACCAGACTGACCGGGTTGGTTAGAGTCCAACCTTAGATCAAGATTGGTTAGAGTCCAACCTTAGATCAAAATTGATCTAGGATCAATTTGGGATTGGCTAGAGTCCGATCTCTGTACTTAGGGTACAAGCCTTTCTGGAGTGATTGAGGCTTAAAATCGAATCACCCTTCTCCGGGGACGCCTGTGAGAATAAGTGAGAGCTCTCACCCATTTTTGGAAAATGGGAATAGGAAAGTCTAAGTCGCTGACTCCTCCAGGAGGCCCCATCGTCACCATTATGACCTCAAAATATGGTTCTGAATGTATTGATTGTCTTAATGTATGGACAAATGAATTTGGGTTCCCTAAAGGGGGATCCCTGAGCATGAAAGAGATAAGACAGTTAGAAAGTAAATTAGACTACAAGGAGTCAGAAATGAAAAAGGGAAAGAGCGTAAAGGTGAAGGATTTAAAAGAAATAGAAAAACATAGGAAGTGTTTGAGTGACTGGAAAGCAGAAGCTGACAGACGAGAGAGATTGCAGTGTCAGAAGGAATTACCAGAGAGAAAGAATAGTGAAAAACAGAAAATGAAGAAAACACAAGGTCCACCACCATATGTTCTTTCACCTCCCACTGCACCCACTTCTGTGTATCCTGTTACAGAACTGCAGGCCCTGAAGGTGAATCCTGACCTGGACTCCTGTCCCTTTCAACAAAAGCCTGCCGTGTCCGGAGCAATGGGAGGATACGACGAGCCAGATCAACATGTGAAAGCAGAAGAGAAGGAAGAATATGGAGATGTCCTGCTGCCTGCATCACTGCCACCTTCCGCACCACCAGCATTCAAGTCATCAACACACACCATGCAGACCAGACAACAAACCGCTCAGACTGACACACCGATTGCTTCGACCTTTCCCATGGTCGAGGTGGCCGGACCGGATGGTCCTATCCTCGTGCATCGGCCATGGACAGCAGCTGATGTAAGAGAGGCGGCAGAACACCTGCCAGATCCACGCAACTCTGAAATTAAATTTGTTGAACAATTTCAGAATTTTTGTCAAGAATTCCGACCTACAGGAGTTGAAATACGAAGAATTCTGGCAAAGAGACTTGGGCCAGGAGATCTGCTTAAAATCTCCCAACATATTCCCAGGCCTGAGTTGAAAATTGTTCACGTAGATTGGGCTCATGCCAAAAACATGGAGTATCGAGATGCGATTTTCGAGCTAGGTGACGCACTGAGGAGAGCCTTTCCTCCCAAGGTTGATATGTCTAAAATAGCCAGCTGCAAACAAAAACCAGAAGAACAGGTCGATGACTATGTATCCAGATTGACTGCCATCTTTAACGAACATAGTGGGCTGGAGCAGCCAGGGCATATCGGTGCGCAGCCTGAAGCATGGGAGAGCCACCTCTGCAATTCCATCCTCGCAGGTATGCTCCCTGAGTTATATGATATTGTGATCCGCACATATGTGGGGTGCAAAGAAGAATGTCGACTGAATGATCTCAAGCGACATGCACGCCATGCACAACTGACTCAGCAACAGAAGAAGAAGGCTAAGCAGGAAAAGACTGAGAAAGAACTGCACATGGCAGCCCTCACTATGTATGCATTGGCAACCACGCAGGGACAGCGTGGCCGAGGACGAGGCAGAGGCAGAGGCCGTGGACGTGGGGGAAGAGGAGGTGGAAGAGGAGGTCAGCAGGGACAAGGCTCTCAAGATCCCAATGCCTGTTACAGATGTGGAGAAATTGGACACTGGTCTAGAGACTGTCCCATGAACGCTTCGGATGAACAGGCACGAGCACATGGCACATCTGATTGACAGGGACAGGACGAAGGGCGAGGGACATCACCCGAAGGCTCTGCAGAACAGGGAAGTGAAACACACACACAGCCACATGCATGTTTACATAATGATGATAGCCAGGAGCACACACACCAGCATGTTCATGCTCATGTACATAATGCTATAAGATATCTTGAACAGAAAAACACACCACAGGCTGAAACTTATGTACAATATGCAGGTGATCCTAAGTCTGTTTTTCCTTTATATGCACTGACAATAGAAGGGACTGAAGTGATGTTTTTGGTAGATTCAGGAGCTACAAGTTCTGTGATTATGGCTTCCACATTTTCACACACACCAAAAATGACTGGTAACCATGTGTATTCTATCGGAGCATCTGGCCAATCGATTAAAGAGAGAGTGACCGCTCCTCTGCGTTGTATTACACCAGAGGGGGAGCAAATAAAGCATGCATTCCTATTCTCACATCTCTGCCCTGTTAATCTGCTCGGCAGAGATCTCATGTGTAAATTGGGGATATGTTTGATATCGACTCCGGATGGGTTAAAGGTGAGTTCTCTCACCTCCCTGACAGGACCCGATGAATCATTGACAGCTGTTAAGCATGATCCCCGACAATTGATGTATGCATATCAGTGGAAGTTAGAGGCTTCTGCATCCACTGATCAGCTGATACAAAAAATAAGAACACTTGTGTCTCCTACAGATACAGATTTTCTAACAATCAATGAATTACATTGCACAGCTCATGTGAATCTTGGCCCGGACCCTGACTATGAACACACATGGCTCCAAGTGACACAAGAACGACTGACTACGGTCTCCCTTTTCTGGGATGACCACCGCGCAGCGCTTTCTGTTTGTTTGACTGAGAATCAGAAAAGACTTTTTGATGCAAACAATTGTTTTCCTCACGTGTCTTGTTCCAAACACGTGAAGGATAGGTGGGAAGATTTGGGGTTGTTTGTAGAAAGATGTGTACATATTCAAGACTGGCAAAGTACAAGTGACCCATTGGTCACTTACTCTCCCCAGCTGCAGGTATATAAACAGTCATTACAGTCTTCTTTCCACGGCACACGCACTGTGCAGTTGTTGCCGCTGAATGACTCATTCTCACACAAGAAATATGTCTTACTATCAGCAGAAAATGTTAAGCATGTACCTGCTCTGAAAGAAGTGCCTGATATTTTGTGGGCAAAGCATAAATATGATGTAGGACTAATTCAGGGTTGTGAGCCAGTAATGATAACTGCAAAGTCTGACTTTCGCCCATGCAAACAACAATATCCTTTAAAACAAGAGGCTATTGATGGCATTACTCCAGTGTTCAATCACCTTTTGCAAGCAGGTGTAATTGTTCCATGTCCTGATTCTCCGGTTCGTACACCTTTATTCCCTGTCAAAAAGATTAGGGATGAAGGCCAACCAGTTGAATGGCGATTTGTACAAGACCTACAGGCTGTGAATGCTGCAGTACAGCCACGTGCTCCCAATGTTCCAAATCCCTACACTATTTTATCACAAGTGCCTGCAGATGCTAAGTTTTTCTCAGTGGTTGATCTCTCAAATGCCTTTTTCAGTGTGCCAGTGCACCCTGATAGTCAATTTTGGTTTGCTTTTACCTTTAATGGCAAACCATACACATTCACTCGGTTGTGTCAAGGTTATTGTGAGAGTCCAACTATTTACAATGCAGCTCTTAAGGACAGCTTAGAGCCCTTGGTCCTGACTCCTGGGACAGCATTGTTGCAGTATGTTGATGATTTGATGATTTGTAGCCCCACTAAAGAGCAGTGTGAGGCTGATACAGTGACTCTGTTAAGGCATTTGTCTGATCATGGGCATAAGGCCAGTTTGTCTAAACTTCAATTTGTACAGCAGGAAGTTGTTTTTCTGGGTCATGTGATCACAGCAGAGGGCAAATCCCTCTCACCCAAACGTGTAGAAGCTATTCAAAAACTGCCCAAACCTCTGACAAAAAAACAACTAATGTCTTTTTTGGGAATGTGCTCTTATTGTCGACAGTTTATCCCTAACTATGCTGAGTTAGAGGCCCCGTTGGGAGCCCTAATTTATGGTAAAGGTCTACAATCTTCAGACCGTTTGACCTGGACTCATGATGCAACACAGGCATTCACTGATCTGAAGCTTTTATTGCAGTCAACTCCCACATTAGGCCTCCCAGACCCACTCAGGCCTTTTACTCAGACTGTGGATGAAAAGAATGGTTGTATGACATCAGTTCTTTTGCAGGAACATGGAGGGCGGTTGAGACCAGTGGCCTATTTCTCTTCCAAGTTAGACCCAGTGGCTGCTGGACTGCCTCGCTGTCTCAGGGCAGTAGCGGCTGCAGAGAAAGCTGTTTTAGCTTCTAGGGAAATTGTTGGGTATTCTGATCTAACTCTTCTTGTTCCCCATGCAGTCTCTATGATCCTGTTGGAACAGAAAACCTCTCATCTTTCAACAGCACGTTGGTTAAGATACAACACTGTTTTGTTGGATATGCCTAACATTACTGTGAAAAGATGCACTGTTCTTAACCCTGCGACTCTTTTACCTTCTCCAGATGATGGTGAAGCTCATGATTGTGTTGCTATTCTTCAACAGGTTTGCACACCTAGACCCGATCTGCGAGAGACTCCTCTTATTAACCCTGATCTTGTCTTTTATGTCGATGGTTCTGCCTTTCGAGATACTCAGTCTGGGTTAAACAAAGTGGGCTTTGCTGTATGTGATGATCACTCCATAGTGCAATCAGGCTCTTTGCCCTCTAACTATTCGGCACAGGCCGCTGAATTGATAGCCCTCACTGCGGCTTGCACACTAGCAAAAGGTCGCTCAGTGACTATCTATACAGATTCTCGCTACGCCTTTGGTGTGGTGCATGATTTTGGCGCACTATGGAAACACAGAAATTTTCTTAAATCTGATGGAAAGCCTATCTTACATCATGACAAAGTCTTAGCTTTATTGGATGCTATTCTTTTGCCAAAACAGATTGCAGTTTGCAAATGTCAAGCCCACACAGGTGACACAGACTCTGTATCTAAAGGCAATGCGCGAGCTGATGCTGCAGCCAAGCGTGCTGCTGATTTATCACTCCCTCCTCCCCCAGCTGAGGCGTTCTGTTTTCTCTCACAAACACTCCCCGACTCCCTCTCTGCACTTCAGTCATTTGCCTCTCCTCCTGAAGTAACCCAGTGGAGAGCATGTGGAGCTCAATACAAAGATAAGGTTTGGTTCGGTCCGGATGGACGGCCCTGTTTACCTAAACACTTTTTTCCTCATTTTGCTAAATTGACACACGGGTTAGACCATGTGTCAAAAGGGGGAATGTTACAGGCAATAACACAACACTGGTTTACAAAGGGTTTTGCAGCATATGCACAGAAATATTGTCAATCTTGTGTTATTTGTGCAACCTACAATGCAGGAAGAGGTATTCCTGTCCCTGCAGCAGCACACCCACCACCAGACAAACCATTTGATCACTTAATGATGGATTTCATAGAACTAACTCCAGACAAAGGGAAGAAGTATTGTCTAGTGATGGTAGATATGTGGTCTAAGTGGGTGGAAGCTTTTCCAGCAAAACATGCTAACAGCCATGCAGTCACCAAGGCTCTGTTGACAGAAATCATTCCACGATGGGGAATTCCATCAAGAATCAGTAGTGATAACGGCACACACTTTGTAAATGCTGCAGTGGAGGCAGTGGGACAGTTCTTAGGCATTGACATGAGAAAACATTGTGTATATCATCCACAGAGTGGGGGAGCAGTGGAGAGAGAGAATGGTACGCTCAAAGCAAAACTTGCTAAATGTTGTGAAGAAACAGGTTTGTCCTGGACGGATGCACTCCCCATTGTTTTGTCTTACATGAGAATGAGACAGAGAAGTCGGGTAAAACTCAGTCCATTTGAGATCCTATTTGGACGTCCTCCTAATGTTGGCATGGACCCCTATAGAGACAGACTGCCACCCACTTCTTTGTGTGATGATAACATGATTGAGTATTGTAAACTGCTCTCTGGTATGCTGTCTCAAGTTTCTCAACAGGTTAAAGCAGCCCTCCCTCAGCAGGCCGCAGGTCCCCTACACTCGATCAAGCCTGGCGATTGGGTGGTGATAAAAAACCTGCGAAGGAAGCACTGGAGGTCTGAGAGGTGGCAAGGGCCGTTCCAAGTGTTACTCACAACACACACAGCGGTGAAGGTCGCAGAGAGAGCAACTTGGATCCACGCCCACCACTGCAAGAGGGTGCCCAACCCCACGGAGTCGTAACCCCACCAAGCCTGCAGGAGTACACTCGCATGCACACACGTAAAGCGAGGCTGCGTTGATTCACCACAGTAAGCAAGTGAGAGCCTAGCGCCGCTTCTACTGCACCGGTGATTACACTGTACACAATACACTTCCAGAGAGCACAAAAACACGAGTCAACTTGATTGACCTTCGAGGGATGATCATCATGGCCGATCAAAGACGATATTTGGGGTGTGGGATGAGATGCATTCTGTGGTTTTCTTTTGTGATTGCATCTTTGATTTTTCCACTGTTATGGTTCTCATCACCCCAACATGGCAAAGTAACTGAAGACTTTGGCAGAAGGCCAAAGCGCAGCCTGACTGTATCTTCACCATGGAAGCCATGGGAGTGGAAGGTTGAGCAGACTGAAAGCCCTGCATATAACGTCTGGTGGGAGTTTCTCCACTGGACTGTTAAACAGGCATTCCCAGATACTACAGTTCTTTTAGCATTTCGCCCGCCTGTAACTGCTAAAAATCTCTTTTCTCTCCATTCGAACGAAACAGAGTGTTCTCATCTAGCAGCAGTGATTATTCTCACGGGACTGCGGTCATACCGACCTCCAGAAGTAACCAGCGTATATAAAAGTCCTGAGGCCTGTAGGGTAATTATGGAAGTTTTTGTGACTAAATTTCTTTGGCGCAAAATGACCCAAATGGATAAATCATGCTTAGCTTGGCAGTGCACGTATGGTCTACCTTTTCCCATCCGCAATAATACAGGGGATGCAAAACCTTTTCTCGTGGATATACCAACTACAGAGAGAAATTTCTCTGTATGTCATTGTAATGATGGTAAGGGACAGTTTATGGGTATATCCCTTTGCAATAAATCATTCGCATATCATCCCTCCCATTTAATCTCTAATTTTGTTATAAAGATACGTGAGCACTCTATTCCAGTGTATAGAGCCGGGTATAACGTGTCCTTTGGAACTGGCGTGGTAACTAGGCAAATGTGGCGATGTGGTAGAAACCTTTATGTGTACTTGCCAAGAGAATGGTCAGGTTGTTGTGTTCTGTTAAATCACACCATGTCTGGTTTGGCTGTATTGGCAACAGCGGTCCAACCACCGGAACCCCACCGCCTTAAACGAAGCATGGCAGAATTTCATACCATTGATGCCTATCATTGGCGGATTTCCCTTGGGGAAAAGTGGGGCATTGGTCTTTTTCCCTGGTATGGAGTGACATTTTTGGCAGACCACCTGGATAATATCACTTTTTCCATGTCTTTGTTTGCTAATCAGACTATAAATGGCTTTAGACTTCTTTCAACTACTCAACAATCTCATCGTATGACCTTGCTGAAACATGAGATGGCCCTAGATTATCTTACTGCACGGACCGGTGGTTTGTGTGTAACTCTTAATTTGACTGGTGATGCATGTGTGACTTTAATTCCTGATAGCAATGATAATATAACATCTGTTATTCATGCACTTGAGAAGATTCGAGATGAGTTTGGGCCCTCTGCTTCGGCAGGAACCTCCTTTAATGCATGGTTGAGCTCTAGATTTGGACCCTGGGGTGCAATGGTTTTTCAACTTTTGTTACCTGTACTTATCACCCTAGGAATAATATTATTCTTTTGTACATGCACCCTGACCTGTATGAAAGCCTTGATGCATCGCTGGATAGGCGAGACAGTGACTGGTCAGTATGCACTCTTGTCACAGGCTGTACTTTTGTCAAAGGAAGATCCTTTCCCTGTTAGTGATTATGGTTCCTCAGCTTCATCTGAGGATGAGATGTAAACATATGATTTTTTCCCCTTATTTTCTTTATTTTTCTTTACGTATACTTTTGTAATCAACACAGTAGGGTGTATCCTTCACAAAAATAGTAAATGTCTATTTCTAACAGGCAATCTGTATGATGACATGTCTTGAGTCCTTGAGAATTGTCATGTTTGATGTAAAATGATTGTCTGTATTTTATTTTTTTTTTTGATTAATGTGTAATCAAAAGGGGGGAAGTGTAGTGGAAAAATTCTTTTAACCTCTCTTTTATTGTTTTATGCTCACTTCACTTGACAGTTATATTTCATGTTTAACTTTGTATGAACTTTATCCTATCTAGGAGACTGCCTCCTGATGGGTTGATATATGTTTGAGTTTTGACATTTCTCTCTGTCCCTGAGATGTTGGTACCAGCCACGGTGTAGAAGGGGAGTAAAGCAGATATTTACGAGGGTACCTCCTGATGCACTCCTTTGATGACCTCAGAGGAGAGAGAGGGGGAGAAATGCCTACAAAAGGAGTAGTTAAATGTATTATCAGCAGAGAGAACTTTGCGACTCTTGTACTCACACTGTTGTCTCTCCTTGGCCAAGAATAAAGTTCTCATTTAATACTGATTGTGTTCTCACTGTATCGAATTTCCACGACAATGGAAATTGACAGGTGTGAGAATAATGCATTGTGTAAGGCAGGAAATGAAAACAATGGCATTTTGTTTTGTGATGACAATGAACAACTTGATCAGAGAGATGATACAGAACAAGAAGGTGACATGCCAAATGGTGGAATTGCTCTAGAATCGTGCCTTCAGCCACGTGATGTTTCAGAAGACATATTGTGTTTTAGTGAAGGAATATACTCTGTTGCCCCTGCAGAAAGAAATAGTCCAATCAGCTTTTTCAGAACCCCTAAACTGGAAGCCATGGCCTTTCCTGTTCAGTTTCCCACTGGTAAGAACACATTGGATGAACAGAGACGTATTAAATTAACACCTAGTAGTTACTTCAAAACAAGACTATTTGGCGTTGATGATCGGTTTGCCAGAGACACAAACTATTTGTTCTTTGCACAGTTTGTGACTGAAATACACTTGGCCACTTCGAGCATGACAATACAGTTACGCAAAGGAAAACCTTTTACCAGAGATGGACGAAAGATAACATCAGGAATGTTGCAAAACAGATACGAGGTTGAAAGACTAGTGAGAAATAAAGATGCAGTCAGATTTATGCAGCCACTCAGAGGTACACCAGCCTATTGGGAGAAAACAACAAGAGATCTTTTTGCTATGATCAGACAATTAGGTACTCCCACATTTTTCTGTACATTTTCTGCAGCAGAAATGCGTTGGCCTGAAGTAATTGAAGCAATCAAATCTCAACAAGGTGAAGAAGTTAACTTTGATGAGCTTGACTGGGTAACAAAGTGCGAGATATTGCGAAGCAATCCTGTGACAACAATGCGCATGTTTGACAAACGCGTTGAAGCCTTATACAGAGATTTAATCTTGTCTCCAGCAGAACCCCTTGGCAAAGTGGTTGACTACTTTTACCGCTTAGAGTTTCAGCACAGAGGAAGCCCACATATACACTGCTTGCTATGGGTAGATGGTGCACCAGTGTTTGAAGAAGACGGTGATCAGACTATATGTGATTTTGTGTCTAAATACATTTCAGCTCAGCTTCCTGACCCAGATACACAACCTGAACTGTACAAGAAAGTCACAGAAGTGCAAATTCACAGCAAGAACCACTCAAGGACATGTTTCAAAAGTGCAAGCTCTGGATGCCGTTTTGGATTTCCCAAACCACCGTGTAGAAAGACAATGATAACAAGACCTATGGACGATGATGATTCATCACTGTCACTGGAAATGGCAAAGACAAAGCTTACACCACTAAACGTGTTGCTCAATGAACCTGAAACTGCCTCCCTGAGTTTAGACCAGCTCCTAGCTCGATGTAATTTAACACATGGTGAGTATGAGCAATACCTGAACGTAATCAACCAATCCAACGCAGTGATAATGAAGCGTGACCCAAAAGACTGCTGGGTAAATGGATACAACCCTTATCTACTTGAAGCCTGGGACGCCAACATTGATGTGCAGTACATACTCAATTATTACAGTTTAATTTATTACATATGCACATACATATGCAAAAGTGAAAACTCTGTAAGCCAGTATCTCAAAACACTCATTAAGGACTCCAACAGAGACAATGTCAACGAATGTGATGAAATGAGGGAAATTATGCAGGCCTATTCAAAAAAGAGAGAAGTCAGCGCTCAAGAGTGTGTGACCCGTGCATGCGGTATTAAGATGAAAAAGTGCTCACATGGTGTCGTATTCATACCAACAGATGACAATGCAGTGAAAATGAGTCGCCCAATGTCTTACCTGGAAAGCACAACAGCAGAAAGTGTAAATGTGTGGATGGCTTCTTTGACAGACAAATACAAAGCCAGACCTGAGACACCAGAATTTGAGATCATGTGCATGGCAGACTTTGCAGCTACGTGCAGAATTGTCTATGGCCAACAAAGCCAAGGTAAAAATGTTTTACGTCTGCTAAACGAGATGGGGTTTGTTCAGAAGAGAGAAACGGATAAGCCTGCTATTATCAGATTTCACCGAACATCGCAGGAAAAATATCCTGAGCAGTTTTATGGCATGTTGCTAAAACTATACCTGCCTTACAGATCAGACCTAGAACTGAAGAGACAGCATTCACCTACATATGAGTCCTTTTACAATAATGGCGTGGTTCAACTACCAGGTTCTGACCATCCCGAGTTTGTCCGACTCATTGTCAAGCGAAACCAAAAGAAATATGAGAAAAACAGTGAGGAAATTGAGAATGCACTAGAAGACTTTGAACAGAACAGAGGCTTGATTGATGAATGGTGTAATCTGGCACCTGAATCTGAACTTGTGAGGTTGGAGTGTATTGAAGAACTTGAAGCTAGACAGCCAGATCATGAAAATGTACAAGACGATGTCCCAGATTATGCTAAACAAGCTAATGCTGTAACAGAAGTCAGAGCTATTCGAGAGGTCCCTGCAATCGACCCCACACTGTTACGTCAAATGTATCAGAATCTGAACCAGAAACAGGCATGTGTATTCTATGCAGTGAGAGACTGGTGCATTAAGCGCGTCTGTGGCCAAAATCCTGAACAGTTTTTCTTTTACATAAATGGTGGTGCTGGAACAGGTAAGTCACATCTGATCAAATGCATCTACTCTGAAGCATCTAAGATATTGTGCAAACTACCAAGACGCGCTGAGGATGCTGACATATCAAACCCTACTGTACTGTTGACTGCTTTTACTGGAACTGCAGCCTTTAATATATCTGGTACAACGCTCCACTCTCTCCTCAAGCTGCCCAGAAGCCTAAAACCCCCATTTCAAGGACTTGGCAACAAACTGGATGAAGTCCGATGTGAACTTCTAAACGCAGAAATCATTATCATTGATGAAGTGTCCATGGTTTCAAAGCCCCTTTTTGCATATGTAGATGCCAGACTGAAACAGATTAAAGGCACACAGAGACCCTTTGGAGGAATGTCAGTATTAGCAGTGGGCGATTTCTATCAGTTACCACCTGTGCGTCAGTCTAAGACTCTATGTGTGTATGACCCATGTCAGGTCGACTTGTGGCAAGAACACTTTCAGATGATCACTCTGACTGAGATAATGCGTCAAAAGGATGATGTTGCCTTTGCAGAGATGTTGAACCGTATCCGTGTAAAAGAGAAAAATGATGAGTTGTCTATAGCAGACAGAGCATTGCTGTTACAAACTGTTACCGAACCAGCACTTTGTCCAACTGATGTCCTGCACATCTTTGCAACTAACAAACAAGTGAATTCACACAACTTTGCAACGTTAGCTTTGCTACATTCACAAGTCACTGAAATTGATGCGGATGACTATAGGAAGGACCCACACACTGGCAAGATGACACGCCAAGAAAAAACATTTAAAGGAAACAAAAATGACTTATCAGATACACTAAATGTTGCTGAGGGTGCTCGTGTCATGCTAACTCGAAACATAGATATCTCTCAAGGATTGGTTAATGGATCATTTGCTACACTAGGCAGGATAGTAACCTCTGAACAACATGGTTTTGTACATGTCAATATGCTTGGCCTTACAATGGACGATCCAACAGCTGGACTGAATTACCGTAACAGAGCACCAGGAGAACCTGACAATCTTGTGTACATAGACAGGGATGAAGAGAAACTAAAACAGAAAGGTGTGGTACGCAGACAGTTTCCCATCAAACTTGCCTTTGCTTGTACAATACACAAAGTTCAAGGTATGACAAGGACATCAGCTGTAGTCTCACTCAAACACATATTTGAACCTGGAATGGCTTATGTTGCTATCAGTAGAGTGACCTCTCTCAGTGGACTTCACATTCTCGATATGGACGAAAGCAAAATATATGCCGACCCAGAAATCACAGCAGCCTTGCAGAACATGAGACAAGTCGACTTGGACAACATGATGCCTCTTCTCCATATCAAACAAACATTAAGTGAATGTGACACTTTGACCATTGTTCACCATAACATCGAAGGATTGCCACCCCATGTTAATGACATGAAGAGCCACCACGAACTGTGTCTTGCAGATGTCTTGTGTCTCACAGAAACTCATCTACAAGGCTCCTTTGTCGCACAGAGTCTCCAGCTAGAGGGCTATAAAATGTACAAGCGCAACAGAAACGTATCTTACACAAACCTTACAGGACTGTCTACCAGAAGCGGCGGTGGAGTTGCCGTTTATGTAATGAACCACTTCCAAGTTCATGAAAAACAGTATGTGCATAATGTAACTGACCTTGAGTTCTTGGCCTTGAAGATTGAAACCCCAGTGCGTGCACTGATTGCAGTTGTGTACAGACCTCCAGACTACAGTGTGACATCATTCCTGTCAAACCTGCAAAGTCTTTTAGACTCACTAGAGATCATGGATTATCAACCAATCATTGTCTGCGGCGATTTCAATGAAAATCTCTTAGCTGGTGGAAGTAAGCCAATACTGGAGTTGTTTCAGTCCAGGGGATATGTACAGCTCATCACTGATGCAACCACAGAGAAAAACACACTGCTGGACCCGATTTTCATCTCTCAACCACAGCGTAGTCTTCATTCCGGTGTCATAAAAACATATTATAGCTATCACAATCCTATGTACTGTGTAATGAACTAAAGGAACTAAATCTACTTATGGTCTACTAATGGTAATTGAGCTAAATTATTGAAACATGCAATGATAAATTCAAAACTAGTAAAATGCAGTGTTGTCTCAGTCTCTCTGAGACTGTTAGGGTGGGAGGGTGGACCAGAGGATACCCTTTTTAAAACAGCATAACTTTAATTGTCTGTGTAAAGGAAATGTACCTGTTAAAAATGTGTGGTCAACTTTGTATCTGTCAATTTCCTTTTCCCTTTTGTTTATTTTTTTTTCTGGTTTACTGCTCTGTAAAACACTCTGTAAAACTTTTTAAAGGTGCTATTTCAATAAAGTTATATTTTTCTTATTTGTTAAAGGGGCTTAGGAGGTAAAGCGGGTCGTCCACTAATCGGAAGATTGGCCGTTCGATCCCCAGCTTCTCCAAGTCTACATGTGTCCTTCCTTTCATTGATTCTAGTCTACTGCTGTTAAACACTCTGTAAAACTTTTAAAGGTGCTTTTAAAATGCTGCCTCAGTCTCTCTTAGGCTGTTACAGTGTGGGTAATGGGGGCGGCTTAGGAGATAAGGCAGGTCGTCCACTAATCAGAAGATTGGTGGTTCGAGCCCCATCTCCTCCAGTCAACGCAAGCGTCATTGGGAAAGGTACTGAACCGCAAACTGTTTGTTCCCTTGTCACTTATTATAGTGTCTATATTCTAGATGTATGTGTTTTAAATGTAACATCCTGCTGTACTAAAACCCCACTTCCCATATTTCTCTCGAGCAGGTTGCCCAAACTTGTCATAGACTCTAACTTGTTTAAGTTTACTTGAGCCTGAAGAGGATAGAGTTCTCCTGTGTCCGCTGTGGTGACACTTGCCGGCCCTGGCTCACCTACTCCCTCCAGCACTGTGAGGACCGGCTCATAACAACAAAGACTGCCACAGACCGGATGCTGCTGGACCGGATGCTACTGAGAGATATGAGATATGTGTTTTCCCCCTGCAAAAGGCATTGGAGATTTTATTTCATGTTTTGCTTTAGTTAACAGTGAGTACAACATGTCATTTACTTCAACTTCTTTTTCCAGGTCTTTCCCTCCACTTCACCGTGCACACTCAGGACTGAACCGAGAGCTAAAGATGTAAAAGACGCTGAACATCACGTAGCCTTCCAAAGCTTCTCTGTGTTCAGTGGCACTGGATAGAAGATGATTTTCTGGCTTGCAGAAGTATTTAAGGTATTTAATAATTGTGTTTTATATAACTTCTGGACAACTTTACACTCTTCAGTTTATTATAACATCTTTCTGTTTTCTCTTGTCAGGACCAGCTCTGTCCTACATAACTCCAACTCCAATGTGAAAACATTGACAATCAACAGTCTATAGTTTACTAACTGCGGTTATTGTTTTTTTAATTTAGAACTGGTTGCGGCAGATGGCCACCAACATGATCCGGGATCTGCTCAAGGTTTCTGCCACAGGCAGTTTTTCCTTGCCACCGTCGCCAAGTGCTTGGTCATGCTGGGAATTGTGGTGGAGATCGTGAAAACTGTCATCAGAGAACTTATTAAAGATTTTGTTACAATCTTCTACTGTTTTCAGCTCATTTCACATTTTTAAGGTGTATATTGTTTGGCCTTTTCAATCTTTATTGTATAGAGACAGCTAAAGAGTGATAGGAATGTGGGGAGAGAGGTGTAGGGGAATGACATGCAACAGCAGGCAGCAGAGGGTTGCTTATTAGGGCCCGAGCACGGAAACCGTGCGAAGCCCTATTGTATTTCAAATGTTTATTATTTTTTTTTTTATTATTATTTTCCTTTTTCTTCCACCCAATGAATTGCCTTTTTCAAGGCTTTAATATCCCCAAAAACTCATGAAACTTTGCGTACCCCCCCAAAGTTGGGCGTAAAATTTCGTATTTTGGGGGTCTCGCGCACGAGCGTACAGAAATGGCTCTACGGCGCCACCTAGGTTTCGGTTGTCGGAGGAGCCCCCGGACACTGTTTCATCCACGCGGATGGGATTTGGAGGGTGTATGAACCATATCGAGACGCACCAAAAAGTCTCTTGGTGACCCGGGTTTCGGTAAAGGGTACGGCGGCCATTTTGGGTCAAAGTTCACGTTTTTGTGATTTTTTGGTCATTTCCAGGGGTCGTATTTGAACGAACTCCTCCTAGGGCTTTCGTCCGATCCTTTTGAAACTTGGCGTGTGTGTTCATGAGGCTTTGACGATAAAAAGTTATCAAAATCATAACTTTTTGATGTACTATGTCAGAGGGGCGGGGCCACGAAATTCTCCATTTTGCCATAAAATTTCAAAGTGCTATAACTTTGTGAAAAATTCTCCAATCTTCACCAAACTTTGAATATATAATGGCAGTCTGGCCTAAAATACATTTCCACAAAAATATTCGGTGATTTTCATAGCGCCTCCTAGTGACGACAAAAAAGACCACTTTTACGAGATGGCGTGCAGCTCGAACAATATTCATCATATCCACCTCAAACTAGGTGTGGATGTTGTCAAGGCCTTGGACTTGACATCTGAGAAATAATTTCAACTTTTCATAAAAGGGCGTGGCCGTGACGGCGCGTCAAAGTGGACGCTGCCTTTTTTTTCACCGAAAAACCAGACTCCCTTTACTTTTTGGCTGATTTTCAGGCAAAACTGTTCGGCTATCATATACTTTGTCACAGCTGTCTGAAACTTGTTGGGGTTGTTAAGACCAATGTTACGCAAAATTCGGCTGCATAATTAATGAGGGGGCGGGGCAAAGCGCTTTATAGCGCCCCCTTGAATTTTTCTTTGGGACAGCCCCGCCACAGTTTTGAACACAGAGTTATGAAACTCAGCTGAGTTATGGGGCATCACAAGACCTACAAAAAAGTCTCTTGGAGCAATTTGTAAAATTAACAGGAAGTGAGATATTTAAGTATGAAAATCACCATTTTTTGTGTTTCGAACTGTTAAGAAGGGGGCGTATTTGAACGAACTCCTCCTAGGGCTTTCGTCCAATCCTTTTGAAACTTGGCACATGGGTTCATGAGGCTTTGACGATGAAAAGTTATCAAAATCATAACTTTTTGATGTACTATGTCAGAGGGGCGGGGCCACGAAATTCTCCATTTTGCCATAAAACTCAAAGTGCTATAACTTTGTGAAAAATTCTCCAATCTTCACAAAACTTCTCATATACAACGGTAGTCTGGCCTACAATACATTTCAACAAAAATATTCTGTAATTTGCATAGCGCCTCCTAGTGGAGACAAAAAATACCACTTTTACGAGATGGCGTGCAGCTCGGACAATATTGATCATATCCACCTCAAACTTGGTGTGGATGTTGTCAAGGCCTTGGACTTGGGGCAAATTTGCTCTATAGCGCCCCCTTGATTTTTTCAGTGGAACAGCCCCACCACAGTTTTGCCCACAGACTCACGAAACTCAGCTGAATTGTAGAACTGGGCAGTACCTACAAAAAACTATCTTGGACCATTAAGCACAAAAAAGCTCTATAGCGCCCCATGGCGCATGTTGGGGGCGCTGCAATTGGAAAAAATGTGTAAAATAAAGCAAAACTCAAAGTACATTGTCGCACATGTTGACTGTCGCCATGCTGCAATGTGTTCTCAAACAGCATAATGTAGACAGAATATGACATGTAATAGTAACTGTACATTATATCAGTGAAATAAAGTTGTACATTGTCGCACATGACTCCTGAAGGCCAGATCTGAGTCTATGAGAGCTGTCTGAAACTTCTTGTGGTTATTAAGACAGATGTTATAAAGAACGATATTATGCACATTTCGACGTGCGCACATTTCGACGTGCGCGCATATGCGAGGGCCCGACCATCGCTGCTTGCAGCTTTAATTACTATTATTTCTAAAGTTGTACATTTTCATACAGAGTATTACACAACATTGTACAACTTCATACTATTCTACTTATACACACACATACCTAACTATTTTCTATAGTTCTACCTTTTCATGCAAATTTGTGCAGTATTACACAACATTTTACCACTTTATACTATTCTACTGTTTTCAGCTTATTTCAACATTTTTAAGATGTATCTTTTATAGCCTTTTCTGCTGAAGCTGTCAGCCTTATAGTTTTGGCTTGGTACAGGCTAATTGATCGAGTACCCCACTTCACAGCCTCATTCACTCCCATGGTTTTTGAGGCAGAGAATTTACCGGATGGAGCAGGGCGCACCTGTGCTTTCTCTGACTCCTACGGCCAAAGTTTATACAATTTTCACCTGAAACTTGGCACAGACATTATACACACGATGAGCATTCTTCTGGTCATTTAGATTTTGGTTTCGAGGCATACCTTGAGGGTTTTTTTGGCCCTCTTTGAGGGGGATCATTCAGACATATACTGTGCATTTCAGTGAGACATACATGCTGCATGGAACACCTGTGTCTAATTAATGAGACCTGCAGCTCACCCAGGTTGCTTGGCAACCTCACCCTGCTTGAGGAGGAGGGGGGAGGGGTCAGCAGACAAGCCGAGCAACAGCCATTTTTGTAGTTCTTGGCACTTCATTTGAACTTGTCTGTGTAAAATGTGCGCACACACACACACACACACACACACACACACAGACAGTAACACACACACACACACACAGATATTGTACTATTATTTTACTCAATTCTACTATTAATATTCTACAAATTATTCAACTTTTTCTACAAATATTTTACCATTTCAAATCCATCATACAAACTTCAAATCTTTATACAGACCTACAATTTAAATGACTTCTACTTTACTACAGACTTAATTCAAACTACACATTTTAACAGGATCTTGTACTATTACACTTTTAATCTTATTTTTTTTAGATTCAACTCATTTAGAACATTTCTACAGACACAAGCATGCACACACACACACACACACACACACACACACACACACACACACACACACACACACACACACACACACACACACAGACAGACACACGCACACACAGACACTGAACAGACGCTCAGTAAACAGATCGACATCATTGTGTTCAAACAATAAAAATCTGCTGATCTACGATCAATACAGGCTTACCCTGGTTGCTTGGCAACCTCAAGCATGCCTTTGACTAACTTTATTGAAGTCTGTGTATGATATCAGACTATCAAGACTACATTTTTAATGTCGGCCATTTTATCTTTGTCTGTCACAAACACAAACACATAGATAGAGAGACAGACACACCACACACAGGCAGACAGACAGGCAGATGCACACACACACACAGACAGAACAAGCACACACACAGTTTTTCAAAATAAGAGTCCCTTAAAAATAAGAGCCCAGTAAGAAGGCAATGATGACACAGCTTGTTGTATTAATACAGGATTTTCTCTTCGAGGGACTTCCTTTGAAACTTTTGTGTCAGAGGGTCAGAGGGAGAGGGACTGAGCATGCACAGCTGTCACAAGCATGCACACACACACTATTATTTTACTAAATTCTACTATTAATATTCTACAAATTATTCAACTTTTTCTACAAATATTTTCCATTTCAAATCCATTATACAAACCTCAAATCTTTATACAGACCTACAATTTAAACTACCTCTTCTTCTACTACAGAGTTCAGTCAAACTACACAGTTCACCAAGATCTTGTACTATAACTATTACTCTCTACAATTCTACCTTTTCATCTAAATTTCTACAGTGTTACACAACATTGTATCACTTCATACTATTCTACTCTTTTCAACCAATTTCAACATTTTTAAGATATATCTCTTATGGCCTTTTTTAAACTTTATAGTATAGAGACAGCTGAAGAGTGACAGGAATGTGAGGGGGAGAGAGAGTGTAAGAGACAGGGAAAAGACATGCAGAAAAAGGGCAGCAGGTGCGCCGCTGGGGCCGGCGGCGGCAGAGGGCACCCACACCGCACTTTCCGCAGGAAATGCAGTTTTCTAGTTATTTTTCTTCTTCCGTACGTTTTTTGGCCTCTAACTACTCCTACAAATTTTGTCCTACAAAAATAAAAATTATACCACTAGATTCAGCTCATTCATGCCACAGCTGCTATTACTTTTCTACATTCTACTATTAATATTCTACAAATTATTCAACTTTTTCTGCAAATAATTTCCTATTTAAAATGCATTACACAAACTTCAAATCATTCTACAAAACTTCTACAAACATTCTACAATTTCAACAACTTGTACTACTACTACAGACTTCATTCAAATTTCAAATTCTACACAAACTCTTCAACCATTAAACTCGTATTTAACTTTTTTCAAAATCTTTTACCGTTTTTAAACTATCAAGGCTCAAAGTTCAGCAGGTTTTAGTCAAATTTCTGGGTTTATAATGGGTGTGTATGTGGTTTCCTAGAGTGATGACATCATCAGCTAGAGTGAGGAGCAGGGAGAAAAATCTGTGAAAAAATAAAACGTATTTCACTAACGTGGGCTCAAATGCTCCACTACAGACACCATGTATACATAAAACGTAGGAAAATTCGAGGTAATCGCACTGATACCACTGTTGTAGCTGTCGCTCGTATAGTTTTGGGTCCCTACACGTTGATTGATCGACTACTCCCATCCACAGCCTCATTCACTCCCATGGTTTTTGAAGCAGAGAATTTACCGGAAGGAGCAGGGCGCACCTGTGCTTGCTCTGACTCTCGAGGCCAAAGTTTATACAATTTTCACCTGAAACTTGGCACAGACATTATACACACGATGAGCATTCTTCTGGTCATTTAGATTTTGGTTTCGAGGCATACCTTGAGGGTTTTTTTTACCCTCTTCCAGGGGGATCATTCAGACATATACTGTGCATTTCAGTGAGACATACATGCTGCATGGAACACCTGTGTCTAATTAATGAGACCTGCAGCTCACCCAGGTTGCTTGGCAACCTCACCCTGCTTGAGGAGGAGGGGGGAGGGGTCAGCAGACAAGCCGAGCGACACCCATTTTTGTAGTTCTTGGCACTTCATTTGAACTTGTCTGTGTAAAATGTGCGCACACACACACACACACACACACACAGTAACACACACACACACACACACACACACACACACACACACACACACACACACACACACACAGATATTGTACTATTATTTTACTCAATTCTACTATTAATATTCTACAAATTATTCAACTTTTTCTACAAATATTTTACCATTTCAAATCCATCATACAAACTTCAAATCTTTATACAGACCTACAATTTAAATGACTTCTACTTTACTACAGACTTAATTCAAACTACACATTTTAACAGGATCTTGTACTATTACACTTTTAATCTTATTTTTTTTAGATTCAACTCATTTAGAACATTTCTACAGACACAAGCATGCACACACACACACACACACACACACACACACACACACAGACAGACACACACACAGACACACGCACACACACACACAGACACTGAACAGACGCTCAGTAAACAGATCGACATCATTGTGTTCAAACAATAAAAATCTGCTGATCTACGATCAATACAGGCTGAGCTGCACACCTGGACAGGTGAGCTCACCCTGGTTGCTTGGCAACCTCAAGCATGCCTTTGACTAACTTTATTGAAGTCTGTGTATGATATCAGACTATCAAGACTACATTTTTAATGTCGGCCATTTTATCCTTGTCTCTCACAAACACAAACACATAGATAGAGAGACAGACACACCACACACAGGCAGACAGACAGGCAGATGCACACACACACACAGACAGAACAAGCACACACACAGTTTTTCAAAATAAGAGTCCCTTAAAAATAAGAGCCCAGTAAGAAGGCAATGATGACACAGCTTGTTGTATTAATACAGGATTTTCTCTTCGAGGGACTTCATTTGAAACTTTTGTGTCAGAGGGTCAGAGGGAGAGGGACTGAGCATGCACAGCTGTCACAAGCATGCACACACACACACACACACACACACACACACACACACACAGATATTGTACTATTATTTTACTCAATTCTACTATTAATATTCTACAAATTATTCAACTTTTTCTACAAATATTTTCCATTTCAAATCCATTATACAAACTCCAAATCTTTATACAGACCTACAATTTAAACTACCTCTTCTTCTACTACAGAGTTCAGTCAAACTACACAGTTCACCAAGATCTTGTACTATAACTATTACTCTCTACAATTCTACCTTTTCATCTAAATTTCTACAGTGTTACACAACATTGTATCACTTCATACTATTCTACTCTTTTCAACCAATTTCAACATTTTTAAGATATATCTCTTATGGCCTTTTTAAACTGTATAGTATAGAGACAGCTGAAGAGTAACAGGAATGTGAGGGGGAGAGAGAGTGTAAGAGACAGGGAAAAGACATGCAGAAAAAGGGCAGCAGGTGCGCCGCTGGGGCCGACAGCGGCAGAGGGCACCCACACCGCACTTTCCGCAGGAAATGCAGTTTTCTAGTTGAGTGTGCCTGAAAGTGCACACTATATGTTATCCACCGCGCTTCTTCTTATTATTATTATTATTATTATTATTCTTACGCCCTTTTTTTTGCCTCGCGTGCTATGTCTTTTCTAAGAGATTCGCGTGTTTTTCGCGAAAAACTGAGAATAATTTCCCATAAAGAATGAATGGGGAGGCCCGAAGAAAAATTAATTTCAACAGACATTTTCAACAATGAACAGCTCTGGCATACTTTCACTGAGAGACTTCATTTAAAATTTAAAACGGAGGTATGCTTGCCTTCTCTTCATGGATTCACTACACTCATCGACAGCTTTTACCGTTTTTAAACTATCAAGGCTCAAAGTTCAGCAGGTTTTTAGTCAAATTTCTGGGTTTATAATGGGTGTGTATGTGGCGGAATGTTTTTGCTAGAGTGGATGACATCATCAGCTAGAGTGAGGAGCAGGGAGAAAAATCAGTGAGAAAATAAAACGTATTTGACTGTCGTGGCCTCAAATGTACCACTACAGACGCGATTTATACATATAAACGTAGGAAAATTTGTCGTCTCACTCACATTCGCCTGCCAAAGCTGTCAGCCTTATAGTTTTGGCGTAACACACAAAGCTGCGCCACCAACACCCATCCACAGCCCCATAGACTGCCATGTTAAAACGGCTGGACTTTTTATGGAGCAAAGCAGAAGTAACCTGTCTCTCTCTTGCTCTTAAGGACACATTTCTTTATTTGTCGACACCAAACAAATATGTAAAACGATCAGGAAGGTCTCATGTTGCTTGTGGTTAAGTCGGTTCAATGATTGGAGCTACGGTTCTGGTCAGAAATCCTTCCTTTTCGAGAGGAGGTCTCAGCATTTTCTCTCAATTTCTAAGTGACATAACTGCAGTAACTGCTCTGCTGGTTACAGTTGGTCCTGGTTGCTTGGCAACCTTCGTCTGCTTCAAGAGGAGAGTGGGGAGGGGCCAGCAGACACAGACACACACAATAGCTGCTAGCAAGCAACTATTGATCTTCTGCGTGTTTCATGGCATTATTATATACACACACACACAGTAACATAGACACACATGTAACCCAGATAAAAAACATGTGTATTAAAAAGGTATATTTTATATCTAAAAGAGAGAGAGAATATGTGAGTTAAAAGACTGTCAAATTCATGAAGAAAAGACTATTTGTGGTTATTCTTGTAGAAAAACTAGGGGAACTTTAATTTGAAAGGGATGAGTTGTGGTCCTGGTCTGTCATACAGTCGGAGGAGCAGACGCAGTCTGTAATCCCACCTGACACAGGTTCACTTTTCGCCGAAGCCTCTAGAAGGAGCAAGAGGAAGCATGTTCTGGACACGGTCTTAATGTCAGGATGGAGAAAACATAAAAGTGGATAAACTGGAAAAAGGTGATTAAAAACTCGGACAAAACCAAAGGAGGAATCTCCCCGGACGACCACGATCTGCAGGAGTGCAGTTGGAGGATTCGCTCGGGTGGAGAATCGCAGCGGTGAGAGATCGTCCTGCTGTGCTAATGCTAAGTGCTAAAACGCTAATTCTACAAGCTAAACGGCTAACTCCGTGAGCTAACTACTAGCTCAATGCTAATATCGGAGCGCTAGCTCCGGGGCTAATCAGCACTGCCAGTCACACCAAGCTCTGATGTAACAATTTTGTCTAGCTTTTATTTGAGTTATGGTGTGCCATGTGTGTGACTGTGAACATATTTGTTTATTTTAAGCACATTAAGTTATGGTTTCTTACTGTGAACATTACAAGAGTTTACATTTTGGTTATTTGTGATAATTAATATGTTAATTGCTATGTTAATAGCATATATATATGTGATGGTACTGTTCGAAAAATAATCATTTGGTATCATAATATACTTTGAATTATTCACCTTTTGCTACTGAGAAATTGTGATCTTATTTTGCAATACAAGTTAGTTAAAGCACTTATCCTCTACATAATATAGAGACAATTTAAAGTGATTTATGTACAATAATTCATAATTTAAGATCTGAGAAATTGAAGAAATATGTTCTGATCCTACTTATTGTAGGTCAGGTTTTTGAGGAACCCTTGGATTTGGATAGAGCCTGTCTGGAGGACGGAGCCAGAGAGAGACGTTGATGGCGAGCCGGACCCTGGAGGATCTTAGACGTACACCGTGAATTGAATCCTTTTGCTCACTTTTACACATACACACACACCCACACAACCGTGTGGCTGGACTGACACCTAAAGGGTGCACATATAGTGAAGTGAACAGAACAATAAGAAAAACCACACGCAGCTGCGAAAACCTTTATTTTGTTTGTTATTTTCTATACCTACCCGGGTAAGGCTGTTGTATGTATTTCATGTGTTTTATTATTCTCCAGGGCTTCATATTAAAATAGGGGAGCATTGTTCTCATTAACAAAAAGAGCCACAGTGTCGTGTCGTTCTTGTGCATCAGTTGGTTACACCTGGGCTCCGTAGTCGAAGTTAAATCTTCTGTTTCTTATTCTGGCCATTAGTTAAAGTTATTATTATCATTACTGTTAGAAGGTTAAAAGAATGTCACATGTCCCAGCATCAGTAGTCTTACTACACTGTACTCATCTTACTACACTGTACTCATGATGAATCAAATGTTTTATTTTACTGGAACAGGGACTGCCCCTGTCCAGTCACATGTCATGTAAACTTCTATAAATAAAGGAACAAGGAACTGCTCTGCGCCTCTCTGCTATCTGTAGCTTAGATGTTGCAGTGGCAGGGTGCCCTTTGCACAAAGTAATGCTCTCGTGTCTGACTCTCATTTGTTCTGGTCTCTCACAGGTGTCGAGTAAGTTGGTAAACTCCTCACAATTACTAATACTTTTCTGCTTCAGAAGGGTTACACACACACACACACACACAGCAACACAGACACACACACACCCACTGATAACACTGTTGAAGCTGTCTCTGTTATAAATGTGTCTAAATATACATGTTAAAAATGACTATTTGAGGTGTGCTTTTTAAATACAGAACCCCGGCAACAGCCCACTCGTCACTTCCAAAATTTCTTTTCTAGTACTGAATTTGCTGAGCAGTGTCAGTAATAATGCATAGGGGCGACAGGGCCAGAGTCAGGCACACTCAAAATTTCTTTAGAAATTTTCTAGTTATTATTATTCTTCCACCCTTTTTTTGGCTCGCTTCTCCTCCCAGAGTTTTTGTCGCACACAGACAAAACGGGTATCAAAACGACCGGCTCGGCCGGGACATGTGTGCTATGTCTTTTCTAAAAGATTTGCGTGTTTTTCGCGAATGCTATAAAAGGGGAGACATTTCCTGGAGGAAGGCAGAAGTAAGGTTTCTCTCTCTTGCTCCTGAGGGCACATTTCTTCATTTATCGACACAAAACGAATATGTAAAACGATCAGGAAGTTCTCATGTTGCTTGTGGTTAAGTCGGTTCAATGATTGGAGATACGGTTCTGGTCAGAAGTCCTTCCTTTTCGAGAGGAGGTCTCAGCATTTTCTCTCAGTCTCTAACTGACATTCTGCAGTAACTGCTCTGCTGATTACAGTTGGTCCTGGTTGCTTGGCAACCTTCGCCTGCTTGAAGAGGAGAGGGGGGAGGGGCCAGCAGACACAGACACACACAGTAGCTGCTAGCAAGCAACTATTGATCTTCTGCGTGTTTCATGGCATTATTATTATACGCACACACACACACACACACACACACACACACACAGAGTTTGTAGTGACCATCAATCAGCGTGATGGCAGACAGAGAGCGTTAGCGCCCGCACACACACACACACACACACACACACACACACACACACACACACACACACACACACTCTCTCTCTCTCTCTTTGTCAGGATTTTCAACTGGCGTTCCAACTGACAACAGGCTGCTACAGCTGCTAGCAAGCAGCTATTGTTCTTCTGCGTGTTTCATGGCATTATTATTATTACACACACACACACACACACACATACATACACACAGACACACTTTTAGGCTGTAAAGACATGCTATTTGCAAACATTAGCGACCAATGCTAAAATTAGTGCTAATTAACATTAGCCACTAGGAATTAAATACATGTTGATTACTAACATGGTAATGCTAACATGCTAATGCTAACTGCTAGCGCATCAGTGTTAACATGCGCATGCTAACATGCTAATGCTAACAGAACCCCAGCAGCCCACTCGTCACTCTCAAAATTTCTTTTCTAGTACTGAATTTGCTGAGCAGTGTCAGTAATAATGCATGGGGGCAACAGGGCCAGAGTCAGGCACACTCAAAATTTCTTTAGAAATTTTCTAGTTTACTGTGTTGTTTCTTATCCATAATCGCTATATGCCAGTGAAATTTAGAGTGTGTGAATGTAAAAAATAATTAGTTTGCACTGGTGATTAAATATGTTCTGACAGCCAGGTTGGCAATATAAATCAATTTGAAACAGAAACAAATGTGTGATTTGCAGGTCTAATTAGCAAAATTAGCATATTGTGTACAAATTATTCAGGTAGCAGCTTTTAATTTTGAACTAACCATCACTTTCACCAGTTAAAATGACTAATGACTCTGGTGGCATGTCATTTCACTAATTAATGTTAATTCCATTAGTAATCTTTACTCCGTAGAGTGCAGGTCTCCACCAGGTGTGCCTGGGGGCCTGTGGGTGGAGAACATATAAATATATTGGCAGAGATGAATAAAAGACACATCATAAGCATTTCAGTCCATCATTTTATTTGAACATTCTGATTACGTGATTTATATTCATAACACGTACTATAATGTGAATGGCGGTTAGTAATCAGCAAAAAACAAATGCAAGGTTACCTGCAAATATCTACAATAATATCTCAACCATGCGATCTGAATATTAAAAAAGAAACTTTAGCCGACTTCAGAAATTTTGAGCCACAAACCATGGCAACAAATAGTGCTGTATCCAGATGTGTTCAGAACTTTTTAGTGGAACTCTTTGGTTCACTTTTCTGCACTCTGTGGTTTTCTGTATGTGGTTTTGTACAATTCCCTAACATAATCAAACAAGAACACTAAATAAAAGATAACATTGTATCAAAAATAACTAGATACACCAGTCCACAAAGTACCCTTAAGTAAGCTTCTACCAGCTTGAAAGCCATTTTTCAAGCTCTAATTGGAGATGAGTTTTTGCTGACAGGAGATGACAAGTGTTGATTGGAGTGTTGTTTATTCACTCTGAGTTAACATGGCTCTGAGCCATGCTGTTCAAAATGATCTAAATGTGTGACACTGACTCTGATGAATGTAGTTGTATAGAAGCACTGGTGCTGTCTTTTGAAAGCTTCTGAGTGGAATTACCATGGAATTTGTGATGTTCTGTACAACTAAGGGCAGGAAGTCTTATTATACAACGTGCTGTGCGTGCCGTGACCTGAGCAGCACATACACCAAAAAGATTGAGCAATAAAACAAAAGGTGCATTGGTCCAGAAATACAACAGTTAAACAATATTATTACTCGTGACAGTTACATGTTGACATAAAGCATGGAACAGAGATACTCAGCCAGTTGCGTGTTACATATTTAGGAATAAAATTGGACCAGTCATTCTTAATATGATCTTCATTGTCATGATGGCAGCCATGACTCTGTTGATTCCCTGTGTTCCCCATCCTTGTTTTCGGGTGTTTACTTGTCAGTCTCTCCTTGTTACCCCTAAAATACACTGCATGCGGAACGGCTCCCTCGCCATGGCGGATACGTTTCAGCTTTAGTCAGTGTGTCAGCTCACACAGTCTCTGTCCCCGCTGCATTACAGCTCTGAAACGACTGCGGCGTCCAGCTGCCCTCCGCAACTCATACGCAGAGCTTCTATTTCTCACGGACGCACAGCGCATAAATTCAGCACAGAGCAGACCGTGCAGGGAAAGAAATCAGCTGCAAAATACAAAATAAAACCCAGGCTGATTTTCAAAATAAAATACTCCGTGTTCACCGCGGATCGAGTTTGATTACAAGAACACGTCATAATGGGCGGGGGCGACCTGAAGTAAACAGGTGATGGGTTTTCAGGCGTAATCATTTATGACACCTCACATCCTTTTTACAAGGACACCAGAAAAAAGATTCAGCGTTGAATGCCATTACAGGAGTCAAAGAGACGACAGCCTGCAATATCACGATTATGCGTGAATTCACGAGATCTCCTGTGTTCTCGCAATGCTCGGTAGCCGGCGGAGACGCACCTGAGCGCATGCAGTGTATTTTCAGGGTCAGTGTTTGTGTGTGGTGGGCGTGGCACATTTCCCTGTTCTCTCCTGGATAATCACAGATGAAGCACACTTGCCATTCTTCAGCTCACCTGCCTTCCATCAATTCATCACCTCAACTGCATATAAACCCTGGCCTTCCTCCCACAACCTTGTCATTCAGCTACTGTGTGTTATGGAATTTTCTCTTTTTAGGTTACACGAGGCCACGTGTGAGCCTTGTGATCCACGACAGTATTAACTGTTTGTCTTATGACTAGGTGCCACCATATCTCACTGTGGTGGCCAGGGTCGAAGAGACCTGTTGCTGCCTTCCTAGTCATAATAGATAGCTTGTTGTTGCCGTTCCAATCTGCGTAAGCGGACATCTGTGTCTCCAGACTAGGATGTGTTGACAATAACACCTCCAAGAGTAAAGACATTCTCTTTTACTAATTCTGGGGCGTATAGTATTTGGGGTGTGATCTTTGGGTTTAAAGTATATGCACCATCACAAGTTCGTCAGAATGCGAGACCGACTCAAGCACTTCAGATGTACTTTGAGAGTGTCTCTAGTTCTCCTTGGCCAAGCGTCAATAAATAATACAGCATAAGACATCAGAGGCTCCTGAACACTTTCTTCCCTCCTGACCTCACCATTGACCTTTGACTTCAGCAATTTCTCCACAACAATTGGCGTCACGAACAGGATTTCAACAGAACAAAGACGTGGTAAGTGCAAAGTTTTATTACTATGCCTTACCATGTCTGCGTTTGACGAAATCATAAAAAACTATGTGCTTATTTAATCTGCCTGGAATATAAAAACATCTAAGACCCACTAGGGGGTCAGGGGCTTCAGTGTCTTGGGGACAATGTCCTGGCTGAAACCTCTGGCGTTGTTTGGAACGTATGTGTCATACAAACATCCCAGTTAGATGTTCAATTCGGGATATTGATTTAAAGTGAGAAATCAAGAAAGCTGACAATTGTTTAAAAAACGATTTAAAAAAATAAATGGAGCTGTAACAATAATTGATTACAGAGCAGTGTACAGTGTGTGGATCTGAAGGGGGGCAGGTTGGGTTTATGACCCACTGCATTGCCACTACGTGGCTGTTTGTTTCCGGGGCAGTTTCGGGCTGCACTCGGCACAGAGAGACCCACCTGAGGTTTAAACTATAGAAAAGACATTTTCAGGGGAGTTTAAATACACCCTCGTTTGAATCAAGATCGGGGATCTGCTCTGTGTCCTTTGGGAAACGTTGGTTTTAAATGTGTATACACTGGGAGAGAAAAAGAAGTACATTTTTCCTCCTTTCACCTCAGATCAACACTGCTGCAGTTAGAAAAGTGTGGAGACTGACCTTTAATGCTGCTGTATTGTGGTTTGAAATCTGTTTGTCTGTATGTGTAATGTCCTACTGCGCAAGAGAAAATGGGTAATGATCTGTCCAAAGCAGTAGACAAACCTGAAATCATGCAAACTGACTCAGCAAAAGCTAAATCAAAGACAAAACATCTTTCTGTAAAAGATCAAAGAACTAATGTGAAGTTAGATGGTCAACCTGTCATTGATACGCAGCATGCCGGAGCAGGCACACACACATACACATCTGACCAGATATCACAATTTAAAGCAATGTTTTCGCAGCATGTGCCAGCTGGACTCATCGGTAGACTGAAAGGATGGGATTTTGTGTTTCCGTTCACTTCTCTTATGTGTGAATGTACGAATGGCATGTGGCCGTATGATGGAGCATTCGAGAGAGAGAAGCTGCAAATGGCTGAGATGAATGTTAACTCTAGTGTTGGAAATCCATCCTGGGACTTCAGATACATAAATGAGTGTATCCAAGTGTGGTTGACTGTGGCCCAAGAAAGATGTGGTGTGAGAGTGCATGACAAAAGCTGCGAGATTGGACCGGATGATTTAAGAAAGATGATTGATCTGACTTCTAAGTGTGTTACTGCCTCTCATATGCCTGTACTAGAAGCTAAGTTGCAAACTAGAGCTTTAGAGATGGCGAAAAAAAAGCAGCGACATGTTGATAATTTGGAAAATTGTGCAAAAGCTATGATGTATGGCTGGGCAAAGCGCCAAGCCAAGAGTCCCACTCCTCGTGATTTGTTGAATATTTTAGCCGAGGTCGGGATAACACTGCCGGAACAACAAAACAATGAAAAAGTGATATCTGTTTTTCCGCAACTTTCAAATACAAAGCCCTCTTGCAATGCTGAGATAGATGAACAACCAAGCACATCACAAACTAAAGCAGATGATGAGTTTATCCTAATGGCAGCTACAGTAGTGAATTAGAAAGGAAAGTCAAGATTATGCACAGACAGGAGAAGGAAGACAGCAGACAGTCTAATGAGTCAGATTTAGAAGGAGAAGGAGCCAGACCCAGAGAGGAGGAGCCTTACACAGACTTTAGTGACGAGGAAGTGCAGATTGTAAAGCCAAAACAAAACAACATCTCTGCTCTCCCTCTTCAAGGATTATACTGTTAAAGTTTAGCTCTGTTCAACTTCATTTAAAAGTAACCTTTTTACTTAAATTGTCATAGGTTTATTTCTACTGCAAAGAAAAAATGTTTCAAGTGTTTGAAGTTAAGTATTGTAACAATCATCGCATACTATTTTGGTGTGGTACAATCTTCTTTAAACTTAATTAACACATGTTTCAACCTGATGAATATGTTTCACACACTTTAAATCAACTCAGAATCAACTTCAACTCCAATCATGGTGCTCATTATGAATCGATAATTGTGCAGTTTGTGCTCAAATAATAATAGAAATAACTGTATATGTCAAGCTAAAAAAATCAAACTGGCTCTACTTAAAAGCACACTTTGTTTACACTACTACATAAATGCCTAAATCTGATGTTACACTCGATTAGGCAGACCAGAAACACAGAGGCACATAGGAAAACAACTTTGCCCCTGCCTCTGAAGTGTCACAGACATCTTTAATAAATGCTTGTAAAAATAATGCAGTTTGAAAACCATGGACTTCTGAGTTCATGGAAGAATACCAGAAAAAAACACTTAATCCAGTTCACTTGTAGAACTGAGTGGATCTTGTGTTAAGATGAGTTTGTTTTCCCTGATTCATACAAACATGGGATATTAAAGCTGGAATAAAGCGAGATGAACATGAATGTCTCATGGTGCAAATTTTTGTGCAAAATCTAAGACCGAATGTTCAAGCTGCTTACAAACTATCAGTCCGTGACTCGAAGTCAACTATAAACAAAATAATGGCTATGCATAGGAACGATGTTTTCTTCGCTGGTAATAATGCTCCCAGCTCAAAACAAATGATGCAGTATGTACAACAGCAGGGTGGTCAAAACAATAACAAAAACAGGGATAATCCGAAACGTGGAAATTGTCACAAATGCGGTGCAGCGGGACATTGGGCTAAAGAGTGTAAGAGTGGTCGTCGTCGTCGGAATAAATCCAATAACCAGAACCAACAACAAGCCGCTACATCATTTCCGGCTCTACCCGCTCCACAAGCTACTACGTCATTTCCTGCTCTTCCAGCCCCACCCACACAAGCTGCTTACACGCCAACATATTACAATCAAGCATAGGGAGGCCATGGAGGGGTGGGATCAGAACAACCATTTCATATTCAAGCTGTAACTATTCAACTTTCTAGTAATCCCGCAGAAGACCCGATAATGCCCGTTCAAGTTAATGGAAATACCGTTGAAATTTTGGTAGATAGTGGAGCAACTATCTCTACTGTAAAAACTGCAGAGCATGTATGCACACCTACATCCAACTTCATCACCACTGTAGGCGTTTTCGGGGTTCCGATTGCGGAACCGTTATCTCAGAGGACTAAAATAACTGTTTAAGGCTCTGAAGTGATGCATTCTT
Organism: Collichthys lucidus; assembly: GCA_004119915.2. Classification (NCBI taxonomy): domain Eukaryota; kingdom Metazoa; phylum Chordata; class Actinopteri; family Sciaenidae; genus Collichthys; species Collichthys lucidus. Next base: position 9,011,553 of record CM014088.1, on the reverse strand, counting down.
TTCTGATATCTGATAAAAGCCCAACTAATCTCATGGGGAGGGATCTGCTTTGTACACTGCATGCTACTATTCAGTGCACCCTGGATGGATTGTTTTTGACCCTCCCTGATGAAAAAGCTGCTCTAGCATTTCAGTTTTTGCAGAGTACGGAAGACACTTTGTATTGCTGGGAATTGATAGGTTTTAATATGCTTTCCAGTTTCACTGTTTCAGATATTCAGAAAATCGCCAAAATATCTCCAGCATGTGCAACATTGATGTCTACAATGAGGCCTCTTTTGCATTGTCATTGTACTGCAGCATTTAACTCTTCTGAGCAGTATAAACAATTGGTTTCCAGGTTTTTAAATAAATAAGAGAGGTAGTGAACAGCAGAGGTTGTTTAATGTTGAAAATTCATATCCACATATCGTGGTGGCCGTCACACCTGGCTGTGAGCTGAAACACCTTGGACACATGGTGGCTCAGTGCCAGGCATTGAGAGAAGCTGTACCAGCTTCTCAACACCAAACAGTAACATATTTAGGGGAGAAACTGTATATGTTGTCTTTAGATGAACATATGCAATTACCGATGTTTACATTTGTTACTCATCAGCCGCCTCTTCCCGCTCAGTATGGACCTCCTTCTGAATTGTCTGAGGTTCCACCTATTTTGTGGGCTAAACATAAAAATCATGTGGGTTTTGTAAATTCGGCTCCGCCACAAAAAGTCACACTTAAGCCTAATGCTAAGCTACCTATGATTAGACAATACAATTTGCCTCACAGAGCTGTAGTAGGAATTGAAAGTGTCATTCAGTCTCTATTGGATCAGGATGTGCTAGTTCAAACCACTAGCCCATGTGACACTCCCATTTTAACAATCCCCAAAGCAAATCGCCCTGATGAATGGCGGTTCGTGCAGGACCTGCAAGCTATTAATAATATAGTGGTACCTGCAGCTCCAATTGTGCCTGACACCAATTCGATTTTAGCTTCTTTACCACCTAACTCCACACACTACACGGTCGTTGATCTGAGTTCTGCATTTTTCTCGATACCGTTGCATCCAGATAGCCAGTATCTGTTTGCATTTACACTCAAGGGTAAGCAATACACTTGGCAACGGTTGCCGCAGGGTTTTGTCGAGAGTCCCACCGTGTATGCAGCGGCGGTAAAAAGAGATCTAGATGGGCTCCACCTGCCAGGTGGCTCCACTCTCTTGCAGTACGCTGATGACCTCCTAATAGCTTCTTCATCAAAAGAAGCTTGCCACACAGACTCTATCTTGCTGCTACAGAGACTGGCCGAGTGTGGTCACAGAGCGTCGCTGGCAAAGTTGCAATTCTGTCGACCGGAGGTGACATATTTGGGTCATGTTCTGAAGGATGGACAACACCTTTTGTCACCGGAGAGGGTGAAACTGCTAGTAAGCATGCCTCCCCCCACAACCAAGAAACAGGTGCTCTCTTTTCTGGGGATGGCTAATTATTGCAGACACTGGATTTTTGAATATGCAACTATGGACTCTGTTTTTCGAGCCGCCGCACTGCAATCAGCTCCACCCATGGTACAGTGGACTGAGGAAATGCACAAAGCCTTTCAAGATCTGAAAAATGCTCTCACAATGGCTCCAGTGTTGGGTTTGTCTGACTATCATCAGCCGTTCCATCTACATGTGCATGAGAGAGATGGCTTCGCCACTGGCATTCTGGTACAGAAACATGGTTCTCATTATTGTCCCGTTGCGTACTACTCCTCTCGACTGACCCCTGTAGTACTCGGTATGCCAGGTTGTCTAAGAGCAGTGGCCGCTGTTGCCATTTTGATCGACAAATCCCATTGTAACTGGCTCATGACTGTGTCGTGCACGTTCCACATGCAGTATTAGACATTTTGAACACATCTGCAACACAACACATGACAGCAGCACTTCGCTCAGGTTACGAGGCAATAATTCTATCAAGTCCCCACATAACTTTAAAGCGCTCACCTCCAATAAATCCAGCTACTCTGCTATCATTGATTGATACAGATGATGAGCATGACTGTATCACCCTTAGTGAAATGTGCACATCTCCGAGACCAGATCTGCTGCAAACAGTGATACCAAATTCTGATATGGTTCTTTATACTGATGGTTCGGCCAGCAGACCATCTGACAATGTACATTTGGCTGGTTATGCAGTAGTAAATGATTCTGAAGTCATTGAGGCAGGATCCCTGCCTCATGGATCTTCAGCCCAAGCAGCTGAGCTGTATGCTCTTAGTAGAGCCTGCATACTTGCTTCTGGTAAAGTTGCCACTATCTACACTGACTCGCGATACGCATTCGGCACTGCGCATGACTTTGGACAATTATGGAAAATGAGAGGTTTTGTCTCATCCTCTGGTAAGCCATGACAGCATCACGCGTTGGTAAATGATCTATTAGAGGCTATTTTGCGCCCGTCACAGCTTGCGATTGTAAAATGTGCAGCCCACACTAAAGGAAATGATCCTGTTTCACAAGGAAATGCAATGGCTGATACTGCAGCCAAACAAGCTGCACTTTCCTCCTCCTCCATGGTCCATCAATATACCTCCACACAACCCGTCAATCCAATTCCAGTACCTTCCGCTAATGATGTCGTGAAAATGCAAAATCACGCTGATGACAGGGAGAGAAGTCTTTGGTTGCGTAAAGGTTGTGCAGTTGATTCGGAGTCTGGCTTGTGGCTCCACCCGGATGGGCGACCAGTTTGCCCAAGAGCTCTCCTACACGTCTTGGCACGTGTGGCACATGGACCAACACATGTAGGAAGAGGGGTAATAAATGACGTTATTCGTTCACAATGGTTTGCAGCAGGCATTACACAAGTCTCACAAACACTTGTAGACAGTTGTATGACGTGTCAACAGACCAGAAAGAAGAATAGCACAGTGAAGCATGACCATCTGGAACCTCCAACAGGTCCCTTTGTAAATTTGCAAATAGACTTATATGCCAAGTTGTCAAGGCTACAAATATTTGTTAGTTGTGACAGATCGATTCTCAAAATGGGTTGAGGCTTGTTGTTAAGTGTCTGCTAAAAGAGGTGATCCCTAGGTTTGGAGTGCCACAGGGAATAGATAGTGACAGAGGTCCGGCTTTTGTATCAAGAATAACGCAGGGTCTGTCAGATATCTTAGGGTTCAAGTGACAGTTACATGTTCCATATCACCCACAAAGTTCTGGTCAAGTTGAGAGAATGAACGCAACTATCAAAGATCGGTTGACCAAAACAGTGCTGACAACAGGCCTAAAATGGCCTGATGCACTGCCTATTGTGTTGTATTCCATCCGAAGCGCACCGAGCGCAACAACAGGACTAAGTCCTCATGAGGTGTTAATGGGGAGACCAATGTCCACAGGGATAAGTCCCCCTTTGACACCACACAAAACTTCTCTGCTTCGGACGGATGAGTTTATGAATATGAATATGTAAAAGATTAACTGACGTTTTGAATTTTATCATTACAGGTGTCTGAACGGCTCACCAAACCATTGGAGGAACCAATTTATCCTTTTAATGACGGAAATTTTGTATTAATCAAATATTTAAAAAAAAAAGGTTTTGTCTTCCAGGTGGAACCAGGTGTTGTTGACAATGAGGACTTGTATTTCCTGCACTTTAACCAAACTGCCTATTAACAAAACTAACCAAACTGTTAACCCTGTTATGTTTGACTGTCCAATTGACAGATGTGATGACTGTTATATTGTTTACCCCCTGACTTGCTCTCAAGGTAAATAGTCGCGGACAACGCATGACTGATTAAGACAGTGCTGAGTGCACCCAGGTAATGAAGTTAACATTCACAGCTGCTGTACCTTTGACTGAACCTCTGGAGCTGTGGTGTTTCACTAAACAACCATTGAAAAGTTATCCCGATTATAAACTGTGGGCTGTTAATTACTGAGATGTTCCAGGGGAGGTGCAGAGCGGTAAGATCTGTACTATGGTGAAACTGATAAGGGTGATAGTTTTCTATATATTGATCAATTTCTTCCATAAATACACTTGAGGTAGCCAAACCTAAATCAACAAGGAGTAATGGAGGTACAGGTGAAGTTTCTCAAATTTTAGTGCAAGAAACAAATTCGGCCCTCAGTCTAATGGTTGATTATGCTCACGATCGTAATCTCAGTAACTGTTGGCTGTGTCAAAATATGCCTTCGTCCATACACTCACCAATGTCTCATCCAATTCCATTCACTAGAACGGATTATGAGATGTTCAATTGGAATAATTTGGCCATGAGATTTGAAGATGAAGCAGATGAGTGCTATACTCCTGCCTACCCTATAGATTCGGCAAAGTATTCACATAATGCTGAAATTGCCTTTTACGTTGCTAAAACATTTAATGAACAGTACCTGCCGAGCGGTTTCAATTATACTACACTTTTTCGCATTATTCATATACAGATGTATGTTAAATTAGGTTTTGAATATAGAATTCAAATAGTTTTGGCCCAAACAAACTGTTCAAAACCTCTTGGAAATCAGGTGTGTGTTCCCCAACCATATATTGCATCTTTAATGGTGGAGGCCCTAGTTTCTGTGCAGCCGTGGTCCGGTGTTAGGTCCATGGAGTCACTTCAGATACAGAAACGTAACTGCTCAGTGCCACAACAGATGGAGCGAACTCCTCAACTTATGTGCCTCCGGTGTTCACCCATGAACGGCAAAATGTTTCCTTGTGTTTTCAGGGAGTAGGAGACGGACCTGATAATTTAGGACAAAGCAGCTGTAAAACAGTAGTAAATGTCACTCTGAGACAGTCGTTGTTACCTGAGAGAGTGTATCTAGTCTGTGGAGATAAAGCTTATTGCTGCGTGCCCTATGAGTTGTTTCATGGTGTCTGTTATTTGGCATACCTAATTCCCTTGATCAGGGAAATGAAATCCGCTGAGATTGCTTCATTATACCCTCCTCTACATAAATATAAAAGAGAAATCCCAACATCTCAAAAGATAGCCAGCATCCTCTTGCCTTGGTATGGTATGTATATAACTCAACAGGAACTTGAATCTCTGTCTAAAGTCCTGGAGAATCATCTCAATGCCTCCAGTAGAGCCATGTTAGCTGAACATAGGGAGCTGCAGGAAGTTAAAACTGTAGCTTTACAGCATCGTATGGCGCTTGGTCTCCTGTTGGCAGCACAGGGAGGAACTTGTAAAGTTATAGGTACTGAATGTTGCTTCTACATCTCCAACGCGACTGCTGAGGTCATAGATATGGCGCATGACACAGCTCAAGGTATCAAAGAGTTACATGATAAACATGGGTTCAACTTTGGGGATTTTTCTGGTACCTTGGGGTCATGGGGATCAGGGTTAGTTAAATTTTTGACTACTCTATTTGTCGGTGGACTCTTTATTCTTTTCCTCTGCACTTGTATGATCTCATTGATTAAACTAATCGTGAAGAAGACAACAAGGTCAGTGGTTCAAGCACCCCAGGTGTGTATACGTCCAGAGGTTGCCAAGCCAGTGGGTAAGAGGTATTATCATTTTGAAGGTTTTGGGGAAAGGATTCGAAGCTTTGACCTTGATGATCTTTCTCTTGGTGAAAATGATGAAGAGGAGACTTATGGTCTGTAAATGGAGGGTGTCTATTTCTTCTGTTACCTCTGTGTTTCATTTTAGGTTAACTTTAGGTGATGATTCTGGTTTTACTGGTTGTTTAGTATTCTAGGAGATGTTATTTTTAATCATTTAGAAATTGCCATATTATGAATCACTTTTAAAATCTATTTTCAATGATGGTTTTCACAGTAATGTAATACATGCTTAAAAGTTCAAAGTTAAAATTTTGTTATGATGATATGCAACTGATGGATAACGACTGTTCATGGAAAGTTCTACGAAGATGGATTCCATGCCACCATGCATCGTATGTGCTAGTAACCTCTCCATGGTGGTGACCCTCTACTGTACATAATGTACATGGGTCGAAGATTTTGCAATGTCTTGATTTCAACGATGATTGTTGTGATTGATTTCAAAGAGAGAAGAAATTTGCTCTAGAAATGTTAAATCAATTGTTTTATGGAACCCTTTCTAATTGCTAGGGTTTTATCTACTAGGTGAAATAATAAATTTGATCTTTCTCCTCTCCCAGTGGCATATTTGCACATGATCTGTGACCTCCCTGATGACCTTCTTTAACACCTTTGTGTTGTAGGGGATCTTCGCTAGCTTAAAGGCCCTTGTTGACCTGAAAGTGGAACTCACACATCATGGGAATGGGATGATGGGGTACATAAGAGGGGTTCTTAAGGTTTTTCACTGATTGTATGAATTAATCTAAACCGACTGCTTTGTTTGAAAGAATGATTTTTATGGATGGCCTTTTGAATAATTCTGTGTGATTATGAATGTTTTATATTGTTTGTGTCAATCTCATTCTGACTGTACTCCCTGGTGGTCTCTAAATTTGGTAGATATTATTATTTGGTAGTTAGTATTGATCTTATGATCAATAAGAGGGGATTGTTATGGAATTTTCTCTTTTTAGGTTACACGAGGCCACGTGTGAGCCTTGTGATCCACGACAGTATTAACTGTTTGTCTTATGACTAGGTGCCACCATATCTCACTGTGGTGGCCAGGGTCGAAGAGACCTGTTGCTGCCTTCCTAGTCATAATAGATAGCTTGTTGTTGCCGTTCCAATCTGCGTAAGCGGACATCTGTGTCTCCAGACTAGGATGTGTTGACAATAACACCTCCAAGAGTAAAGACATTCTCTTTTACTAATTCTGGGGCGTATAGTATTTGGGGTGTGATCTTTGGGTTTAAAGTATATGCACCATCACAAGTTCGTCAGAATGCGAGACCGACTCAAGCACTTCAGATGTACTTTGAGAGTGTCTCTAGTTCTCCTTGGCCAAGCGTCAATAAATAATACAATAAGACATCAGAGGCTCCTGAACACTTTCTTCCCTCCTGACCTCACCATTGACCTTTGACTTCAGCAATTTCTCCACAACACTGTGGTAGTCTATGTTTGGACCTCCTTAACTGTGTTTCCAGTTGGTTTCCTAGTCTGTTTTTTAACCTCTGATCCTCTTGTGCACAGGTCCACCACCATCATCACCTCCTGCCATATACCTGCTTGCCTGCTCTCCACCAACCATCTCCGGACATCCCACATTCTGTGCCCCCACTGTTTATTCCACCCACTGCTTCACCTCAGCTATTCCGTCCACCTCATCATCGGACCATCTCCTTCCCCTTTCTTCCCACGTCACAATCCCCTTCTGTTGCTAACCTCTGTCTGAGTCTGCATTGGGTCAGTTCCTGCGTAATCATGACATTCTTCCTGCACTACAGTGGCACTGTTCATCTGTCTATCTATCTATATCTATATCTATATATATATATATATATATATATATATATATATATATATATATATATATATATATATATATATATATATATCAGTGGCGGCTGGCATTTGTAAAAGTGAGGGAGGAAGGAATGTTTGGTTTGCGTAATGAAGGCCACGCCCCCATGCGACCGCACCTGCTGGATCTTTACGCACGGGTTGAGTCGAGAATAGTTTTTTTCCCTGAATAATTCAATAACATCATTTCCACGGTGTCAAACAACTGGCAACAGTCAACAAGTAAAAGAACAACAGTAACATTATTTCACAACTATTTATATATAGTTGAATATATAGTCATAAGTCATTCAATACACTTCAAGCTTGCCATATGCCGTTCTTATCTGATCTGACTCGACTGCCGAAGTGCTACTAGCAACTGAAGTTTGATAAGATAACCCCTCCCCCCAAGCAGCTAAAGACGTTGCTTATTGGTTCATCGTGCTATAGCCTATTGGTTCATATTTTGTGACACTTGTCAGATCTCTTCGCTAGTCCCACCCGCCCAAAGGAGGTTTTTCCTCCTCTCGCAATAGAAGGCTATGGCAGCCACGAGCCGCCAGTGCCGGAGACTATTTGAATGGGAGTGAATGGAAGCCCAGAGGAGGAAGATTCTCCGTCTGCCTCCTTTCGGCTCCTATTCAATCCAATTCGCGTGCAGTATTTTCTAATAGCGATAGGGGGTGCTCATGTAATTTTACCCAGATAAATTAATACAATGTACATGTTATATATGTATTTTGGCATTAAAATAGTAATATTCAAGGACAGCAATTAATTAAATTGGTCAAGACAATTTCAACTTTTTATTCTTAAAATTTTTAAGGAGGATCTTCCTCCCTCTCCTCACTGAAGGAGCCACCTCTGATATATATATATTCTTATTTTAAAGTCCAGCTCCTCCTCCAGTTTGTAACACAAGCTTCCTGTTGCAAAAAGTCACACTTGGATTGGTGTGTTTTTGTAGATTGATCCATGAATAAATAAAATAAATGGTTTGGGAAAGGCTTCAGTCAAGATTAAATGAGAAAAATCTATAAGCTACAAAGGAAAATTTCACACACAGTGGAAATGTTATGGCATGATTAGAAATCAATCTCTGTTGTTGTCACACAAAAAGCTTTTACACATTTTTTATGCCCTGAGCATGAAATAGAAAAAAGAACAAGAAAGACAAGTGTAGCAGAGGCCAGAATAACTTACCATGATGATACTTCTTGGGACAACAGATGGAGAAGGGAGAGGAGGAAGTGGAAATTGGAGGGAGGAGGTGAGAGAGCTGGTGAAGAGGCCACTACTTGCTGTTGCTGATTCATTTACTGCCTTACGTAATGGGAAAATGTGCATTCCTTTAAACTCCAAGCCTGCCAGACAAGGAGCACTCCTAGTACTAATTTGCTTCGGACACACACAGATGAATTTTAGTCCAACATTCAGTCCTCTTTTAGCAATAGTCATATATTTTTCGTGAAAAATAAAATGTATTTGACTATTTAGCTATAAATTGCTTCTCTGTGTTCAGGTTAGTTAGTTACATTGTGTATTTTAAACATGGTGAAAGTGATCTTCAACAGAAATGTAGCAGGCTATTTAATCCAAACAAGGCACTAAATGTTGCTCTGGAATGCTGCTGTGTTGGCAGTCTTCTTCTGACTCCTGGCTAATCTAAAAAACGGCAAAGATGTGGATCATCTACAGACCTGAGGCTGGCTGAATGAAGTTTGGGTGCTCAAACAAGCCATCTGTAATGGCACTTACCTGTCAATCATTGTGGCTATGCTGTTAATCCTGCATAACTTTAAGCCTTAATATAATCTGAACACGTGAGTTGTATATAAATTCACCCTCAGTACAGTTGTCATGAATGGGGAAATTAGCTACAGAGACCAAAACCTAGGTCAAAAATGCGAAATCAAAATACCAAAATATCAAAATACCCGTTTTTATTGCTCAAATGGATTCTAATTTAATGATTTCTATGAATGAGTTTAAAGTTTGGCAACAGATGAGATATCTGTGAAAAACGTTTCTTTGCTGTCATATAAAGCAGACTTCTTCATAGCCTGCTGCCAGACTGTGTGGTGCTGCTTTCTGTAGCTGTGATTATGTTGTGGTGTGTTTCATTGGTGCTCTTTTTATCTGAAATGCTGTTCAGGAAAATGTTAATCTCTGTAAACAGATATCTGCATATAAATACACAATCACAAGGCGAAAAAATAAGATTTTGGCCCTGCAAATGTTCTGGTTTGTAGTCTGAGTTAGTTGTCAGACAGTAGTTGATGAGTTCTGAGACTTGACAAATGTCAGTCGTTGTATGTTGTGAAACATGCTTCCTTTTCATGTACTGTCAAAACCGCAGCCATTAACAGAGTTTAACTCCACCAAAGTACCTTTGAAATGCAAGTGCCACCAATGCTGCTGACATGTACATGAGGCAAAAGTCTCTTCAAAAGGAGCATTAACTTCTTTAAATGTGTTTTTTACTCTTTGAGTTTCACTTCAGGCTCACTTTGTCTGCACTATAAAAGCAGGGTCCAGTTCTCCTGGATGGCTATGAACATTATCATATTATCCAGGACTGTTGCCACATTTTCACTAAACTGAATCCTTACAAGGTCTTCTGCTGGCTGCTGGTCTCCATAATGACAGCATGCAAAACTGCCAGTATATTTACAGTTTAAACTTTGTCCGAGCAATCACCAGAGGGTTAAGGTAGAAATGGGAGATCAGTTTCACCAAATAAATTTTAGCTGGACCAAACATTGCAGTAGTAGGTGTATTATAATATATGCAAATTTGCCTGTGCCACATATACATAACATATGCTTATTTGCATATATGGCTCATTCATCCTGTTCAATCTGCCTAATCATAGCTTTGCTCAAATGGGCACTTAAATGCACACTTCGGCGTCCCTGTCAGCTCACTCTGAATGATCAGTGTCTGTCATTTGACTGTTTTCTCAGAGTAAACCAGGAATTGATCGATTCAAGCTTTCACACAAATGGGCAAGAGAAGCTATCAGTGCAGTAAAGATGAGGACACAAGATAAATGAAGAAGAAATTAGTCTTGCTAAATGAGACAATAATGAATTTCAGTCACACTGCACTAAACACATATTAAACAATATCCATTGTTTATCCATTCTCTGTGCTCTCTAACCTCTGGGAACTGGAGCTTATTCCTAGATGCCTTAAAGGTTAACTTCGTTTCTTAATTTTTTAACCTGGACCTTGTGTTCCCATCTTATTTTATGTCAAAGTGACTCATGGGGACAATATGTTTTAAATGTGGTCCAGTATGAGTACAAATGATCCACTCTGCAGCAAAAAACAGACTACAATGAACTTCTTTAGGACAATGGTGATGACAGGGAAACTTAACTTTTTCTCTTCTAACCTAATCACGTCTCACTGAAGAAGAAGTCAAGACTTGTTACTGGAATTAAACAGTGAGCACAAGCACCAGCTTGAATGACTGAGTCAAGAAAGCATAATTTGGTGTTATGTAAAAGATTTTCAATGTCATAGCTAAAAATCTAGCTGATTCTGACAATGGGGATGGTTTATTTGAGTAAGTATACAGATAAAGAACCTGTGCTGTGCCCACAGAGAAGATTTCATAGACCAGATCAAGTAAAAGATACAGAAATGTTTCAGAATAGCACTTTTAATTGATGTAAAGTGATGTTGTGCAGTTGTTGATGTCTGCCTGAGACAGTTCCTTTTACTGTAAAATAAAACATGAAGCTGTGAAACTCAGACAGGAGGACTATTGCTTGAAAACTAGTTTGAGTTTATTTTTAATGTTTGAGTGTTTTCACCATGACAGTCAACACTACAATCAACAATAGAAATATATTCATATACTATTGCAGTAACTGTACTAGAGCCCGACCGATTTATCGGCGGGCAAATATTATCGGCTGATACTAGGCATTTTCCAAACTACAGGTATCTGCATTTCTAATGGATGATAAATTAATATTTAAAAAAATGGACGAAACCCCCTTCAACTACGTTATGAGTGTTGCTGTTGCATTGTTTGTCCACCAGAGGGCACTCTACAATGTCCCTGTTGGCAACACTTGTGTTTAGAACGCCACAAACCCTACAACCAGCTGATCCAGCCACAAACCCTACAACCAGCTGATCCAGTCACAAACCCTACAACCAGCTGATCCATCCACAAACCCTACAACCAGCTGATCCAGCCACAAACCCTACAACCAGCTGATCCACCCACAAACCCTACAACCAGCTGATCCAGCCACAAACCCTACAACCAGCTGATCTAGCCACAAACCCTACAACTAGCTGATCCAGCCAGAGTCGGGCAGAGAGAACAGGTTATCCACGACTGAGATCAGTGAAGTGTGTTCATCGTAAGCTGGCAACTGTCATGAGAGTACATTGCTTGAATAACAGTTAAAAGAACATCCCTATCAGTTCTCTAAACTCAAATAAGCATGACAAAATTCATGACTACCATGTCCAGGTTTTCTGTTGTTACGTGTAAGCTGAGAGTGAAACGAATTTAACTATTACGTTAGTTGTTACAGTATAGCTGACTGACTGTCGGTTTAACTCTTGACAATGTGACTGAAGATGTATTTCTTTAATAGCGTGACAGTTATAACAATGAGACGTACCATCTCTCCCTGGCCCATTATTTGGAAATGTTTTACAATCATTTGCAGCAGCATACAGTAGTAGCAACTTAAAAGTTCCCGTTAAAGCTGAACGCCAGCTAAATGGCAGCCGTCTTCCAGCTGACTTTCAGCCAGGTGTCTGCCAAGTACGAGAAAGGAGAGACCCCCCTCCTTCTCCTGGGCGTGTCTATTTTTTACTGAAACTCCACCCATTCTTGTGATTACAGGGTATAACCAGGAGATGGCGCTTCTCTCGCAGAGTTCTTCAAAGTTGTTCTACCTGGAGATGACGTAGCTTACACACCTCATTAGCCTTCTCGTTGCTTAATCTTTAGCTTGCGCTTACAGTAATGGGCTTTTTGGTCTCCCAGTGTCACAGATCACAGAGCGGAAAATGCAGCTGGTTTGAGTACTGCACACTATACAGTAGCCGTATGATTTGAGCGTGTTCATGAACTGAAATTAAATTGAAGGTGTTTATATCTAACATGTCACCATTCACCAAATCAACAACATCTAGGCTGTTCTGTCTTTACTAGTGGTGAGCCGTTATCGGCGTTAACGTGCTGCGTTGACGTGAGACTCTTATCGGGCGATAAAAAAATATCACCATATCAAAAACTGTTCTATCCTTTGAGGTCGCTTTTTGACTTTTTTCTCTTTTGTTCGGTTTTGTTTTCTTCGCTTTAACTCTGTGGAGTCCTGATCTCTCTAGCAATGTTGTTTTTAGAGAGTTTTTGAGCTTTTCTCGTGTTTTTTAAATGCCGCTTCCACCTGGACAGCTGCCTTTGTTTACTCCGGGAACAGCTGATCGATTAATTACAGTATCTACAGTATCTATGGCCACCACTAGTCTTTACATAATTACTGAAGCGTCTCTTCTCTTGTGCTCGCGCCTCTCTCTCGCCCATCTGCCTGTAAACAACAAACTAGCCCCTAAAAAAGTTACAACAACGGTTCAGACATCTCGGGGCTGCCAGGCCTGTGTCAGACCTGCAGATACAAGCGAGGGTTTATTTTTAATTAACAGTTTATTTGGAGGGGAGGGCTTGGTGTTGTTGTGCGCGACATAGAGCTGCAGAGACAAGCGTTTTGGAAGCCCTTTGTTATGCAGGTATTTACTGTAGTGCACGCTTTAGGCCAGGTAAACCATACAAACCCCTCATTAGCATTATCATTGTTTGCACTTGATGGGCTTTTTGGTCTCCCAGTGTCACACAGATCACAGAGCGGAGAATGCAGCTGGTTTAAGTACTGTATACAGTAGCCTTGTGATTCGAGTGTGCTCATGAACATGAATGACTCCTTTTCATTTTTCCATTCCATAGGCTAAATGGTGTAAAGCGCAAATGGAAAGAATATGTATGAAATAAGTCAAGTATGTTTGGTTTTAATAAATTTTGCAGTATATATGTTATGTTTTTATTCTACATGGACACCACTGTTTATTTTCCACTATGCCCCCCTCCATTATAATAATACACCGCACAGCTTTTGAAAGTTCAGAGATAAGTCTTGCAAAAGTCCATGGTGACTCTTGTTTGCCAAAACGTCTGCACTGCCCTTTACTGCTTGTCATTCCCCATCTCTCTGCCCCCTCCTTCCTGTCTCTCTTCAACTGTCATATCTATAAAAGGCCCAAAAATATACTTAAAACGGACATTACGAGCAAAGTTTTCTTTGATAAAACATTTATGTTGGCATGTTGTTGTTGTGCGTGACATAGAGTTGCAGATACGAGTGGCTGCAGCGCTCAGTGTTATCTTATCACAACTTTTTTTTTTCCTATCAACTGAGCCGCTGATCAGCTGATCGGGTCACCCTCTCACCCCAGGTATCTGTTCAGCTGTGTCTTAGTTTAGACAGTCTACGGTGAGAGCGGAACATCAATGCTCCTCCCCGTGGACAAATGAGGCATTGCAGCTGGTTTTCACACAGACTGCTTAAGGGCGTTTCCAGTCAGGGTCTCACTGACTATGTCATCGCGGGTGATTACATTTCGTTCACGGTCCAGCGAAGGACCTGTGAAGGACCAGTCACGGCCCTGTCACGGAAACACGGGAACTTTTAAGTTGCTACATCTGTATAACGTTATCCACTGCTAAATTATCATAGACTTTACCTAACCACAAAGCTAGCTAATGTTATGACTATCAATGGAAGACCGCTAACATTAATAAACTTGGAAACCACAACATACTTATTCTGTCTAAATTAAGTAATGATATTAGTTATATGTTATAACTAGCATATCTGTAATTACAGACATTGTAAAAATGTAAGTTAGGCATGCGAGGAGTGACACAGACACAGTGATTGGAGTACATAGTGCATAGAATTAAGAGTGCAGGTAAAGGGATAAGCAAGTTGACATTGTAATTATAAAGTAGCTCAATAGGGACTAACATTAAAGCACATTAGGAGTGACCTTTGTCTTGTTTAATAATAATACTAATGATGATTTAATTATTACTGCCAATAATAATAATAATAGTAATAGTTGTGGCTGTAGCAGTAATGTTCTTTTTTTTTTGTATGTCTTACCTGCCTTGTTTACTTTATATTTTAACAGATGGCAAGTGGTGGACGAAGTTAAATATGGGAGTATTTCACAAAAGGCCCATCAACGCAAAAAGATGCACAGCTGGAGGAGGTGTTACTGGAATTCAGTAGAGCAGACTCATCCACATCCTGCATTTTACCATGCACATCAGAGGGACCAACCACCAGAGGTATTCAAAAACCATGCTGGATAGCTTAAAAGGAGAGAATGCAGAGGAGGACTGACGCAGTACACTACCTCATATACTGTATATAGTTTATATTTTGCTGTTGTTATTTATCAGAACTTTTAGAACTTAGATAGAAATATATTTTTTTCAAGTCTTGTTTAGAGTTATATTTATGAAGCTTACCAAGCTTATTAATAGTAGTAACTTTTTTTTGTATTTTTGTTATTGTGTTTTTGTTCAAAGGACTTTGAGTTTCATATCTTAAGTTTGTATTTTTATATATTTTTCAGAACTTTAATATATTTTGATGTTCTTCTGTTCTGTTGTGACAATAAAACAAACAAGTTTATTTTTAAACTGCATTATCCTATTATTTTAGTGAAGACTCATAAATAACTACATATAACTAATGTTAGGGAAATCTGTTTATGTTTTGTTACGCATTTCTGGAATTTCTATTTAAATATATACATCATATTTAAATCACCAAATATTTGTATCGGTATCTGCCTTAAAAATTCCATACTGGTCGGGCTCTAAACTGGACCTGTGAGCATCTAACCTAAACCTCTCCTATATCACAACATTGCTTTTTACATTGAGTTAACAACATGAAGTTCATTTACAAATGATTTGAGATTGCCAGTTAAAATGAGCATAAATGGGTATTCTTAAGTTTAATTTTTTCCTAGGTCCCCACAAAGCTGTTATTTTTACATCTAAAGACGTCTGTCTGTCAGACGGGGCATGCACCACTTTCGTCCAGACTGAAATATCTCAACAACTATTAAATTGATTGTGATGGACTGAGTTTTGTACATACATTCATGGTCCCCAGAAGGTGATGAGTTTTCCAATTGCCACCATTAGTGTCTTTACAAAACTAATGACAAAGTTTATCTATGGCTAATCAACTCACTGACATGCTAAACTAAGAGAAGAAGTAAACATTACCTACTCAACAGCAGAACTGCCTTTGTGATCTTGTTAGCATGATGACCTTAGCATTTACATTAAATGAAGCAGCTTTAATTTAAACCCCCTCCTCGTAAACAAAACAAACAAATGGGCCATAATCACCTTAATACTGGAGGTTATAATTATCTTAATTAATGAAACCCCAGAGCAACTTTCTGCTTTTGTTGTTCCATCCATTTTAGTCTTTCCCTGCAGTATTTATAGAGCATCTTAAGCAAGAAAACAAGCACTTTATTAAACCCAATTTTCTCAAAAGAAAATCCCCAGGAACAGACAGTTATATTTTAGGGGATGTGTGATTTGGATGCAGTTCAGGTAAATGTTTCTATGAGGATGTATTTTTTTTGACTGACAGCAGCACTCAGATCTACAAGGTGTGCAGTGCACAAACACCAGGGTTGGAGGATTAATTTGAGCAATGACAGAAATAAAAAAAAGTCTCATCAGCTGCAGCTCAGTGCTCCATCCCACCTGAAGAGATCCTGCAGATTTGCTCTATTTGCTAGAAAGTATTTCATGTCTAGCAACTAATGGGAACTCTTCAGCTCACACAGGAAGTAGTGAATTGTTATGAAGTGAAATATTTACTGAGCTGAGAGTGATGGGTCACAGTGTGTGTGATTCTCTGCCTCACCTCCTCTATCATCATTCACAACATTTTCAGAAATTCTGAAATATCTTTTTCTACTAAAACATACGCTTCACTAAAACATAAGGTGCTGCTATCAGAATGGATTTAATGCTTCTCCACTGGACTTTTAATAATAATATCACCATGATGTGGAATGAACAGGGTTAAGGGGAAAAAACAGATATATGCATCTCATCTTCAATAGCAAACTAATAATGAGCAGATTGGGTTTGTATGGTGTGTGTGTGGTCTGCTGTCCTCTTAATCTACCCTTTATTTCTCATTTCCACTAGGTCTAAGGTTTAACTTCATCTTGGAGGTCAAGTTCATTGTTTTCTGGCCGAGATAGATGAATTATAAAGTATTATATCCTGGTGACATAAAAAAGAGATAAGCAGATGTGATAATATTCAGTCAGGAAGGATCATCAGCTTTGCACATGCACACACACACATACTGTGTACAAATGTGCACAGAGACAAAACACGGACATACATCATTACAATACAGCACATGCACACAAAGAGTGCAGAGCACACAGAGTACAGTCATTTCAGCATCTAATTTTCATTCAGCCTCATTGTCTCTTGAAGACAAGATTCCACATGAACATACATTTTCCCAAGCCCACATTTCCCCCAGCAGCAGCACATTATTCCTGTGAAGTCTCTCATGAAACATAATCTACAGGATGTATGTATGTGCAGTTATTGGCTGCCATTAGCAAAGGTTTGATTTTTACTAGGACTTGGGTCGGTGGCTTGTTGATGGTGTCCTTAGACTTAGTTCTCTCACCTAAACTCAGCCAAGCACTTTTCCTGATCAACATCAGGCTTTAGGGGGGCAGAGGTTGATGCAGACTGTAAAACCCCATGAGGCAAATGTGTGATATGTGATGTTGTAGAAATAAAATTGACTAGAACTGTTCAAACTGTTGTGAAATGGTGATCCCAGGATGGAAATGGAATAAAGCTGTTAAAAGAAAAGTTTCCTGGAAACTCAAATTAAACAAACATGACAACTGGCCACCTCTCTGATATATCTGTATTGTTTATATTATTGTTTTTGTTAATATGGATAAATATACAAGGGTTTAATTGAAAATAGTGAAACATTGTGATCAAATATCAGGTGTAACTTGTAGCCTTCCTCGAATTTTAAAATTTCTTCCGATGAATTGAAAGGTTTTTGGATGGAATGATTTGTCACAGCACGCACACTAAACCTGCAACGTACCTGTCCACGGCGATGGCAGTCATTGAGTAGATACTGGCAAAGACAGCCGCAATCGGGAAGAAGTTGTGGAAGCGGCAGTAGACCAGTCCGAAGTACCACTCGTTGTGCAAGGCGTACGTGAAGTTGATCACCGTGTTGAAAGCGGACATGGAGGCTTCGGCGAACGCCAGATTGAGTAGAAAATAGTTAGTGACGGTCCTCATGCGTTTGTGTGCCATGATAATCCAGATCACGGTCAGATTTCCAAACACGGATACAATGACGATACAACTGTACGCAATGGCCCAGAGGACAATTCGCCAAACCGGCTGCACAAACTGGTTCCAGTACACGGTCCTGTTATTTGTGTCGTTGGAGCCAGCGGTCCAATTCGGCACATCTGTGGTATTGAACAAAGCATCCATTTGATGGATGAAGAGCGGAAGTCACACTACAGATATGGTCATGAACTTAATTCATATCAGTTAAAGATAAACAAAGATAACAATAAAAGTTCAAGAGAAACGGATCCGCCGCAGCTCTACTGGAAGAGGAATGTCGCTGTCTTCAAATCATAAATTCGGTGTAGATATTTTTTCAATTAATCGATTATCTGTGTATCACACTAAACTCTGTGCACTGTGAGTAAAAAACGACAACGCGCCTTTTACGCGCCTTGCGGCACCAGCGAGTCTGTATTCTGTGTTCATACGTCTCTGAGCTGTGCTCCTCTCTCGGCTCCTCTCTGCGGCTCTGTGCGCTCCTTCTGCTCTAAGTGAGCGGCTGCATGGCAGCTTATGAAGAGAGCTGCTGCGCGCCCGACCAATAGGCAGTCTTTAAAATTATGATTATAGATGAGTCCAGGTAAGTACTTCATTCCACCCGACTCAGACCGCATAGGGAAGTCAACGGCATTATCAAGCCTAAATATGTTTTCTTTCACTTCTTTGCACCTAATAATAAACAACACACAGGAAAAGCATGAAGACAGAGAGCTGCAATGTAGCTGCTGAATAATAATAATAATAATAATAATAATAATAATAATAATAATAATAATAATAGCAACAATGATAATAATTATATTAAATATAATTATTATAGCTTTACACAATGTGACCATCCTGATGAATAATATCACCTGCTGAAATGTAAAATGCTGCACCAGGCTTTTTTACACTGTAGTCTCTTTGTTATTATGTTATTATAAAATTAAATGTGTAATCAATGATTAGACTTGGCTGATGAAAAAAGATCATGTAATACCTGACTTATGTTTTTACTGATCATGTGACTTTACATGTAATGATGAGAAATGTCAGCCTGTACTGTCTTTACATCTGCACAATAAACAGGGCCATGTGTAGGGTTTTGGTGACCCTAAATACAATTCTTTTTGTGACCCAAAAACACACACTGCTCATACATTATGATTATCATGTATTATCACAACCCAGCTCTGAAGCCATGACAAATACAAGGTAGATGCAGATTGAAGGCAAAAATAAAAGTTATGTATTGTTTCTAAAATCAAACTACTGAAAAAACCTAAACAAAACTAAAGAAAAGATGTGAGTAAGAATGCTTTCAATAATGCAGTGGTAGAAGTTCACTAGAATCTGAGGAGATAAATGAAAGAATTGTTGGTGAACCTTCTTGACCAGAGTTGAAGTGTTCAGGTTCCAAGAGAGGTCCACGGAGATGTGGATACTCACAAACTTGCTGGAGACACACTTAACCTCCGTACTCTTTCTCTGGATGGGTGTGTGGGCGTCTAGTACACAATAATCTCTTGGGACATTTTGGTGTCATAACGCTGCTGTTAATTGTTGATATCTGGGGGTGCTAACTGTAATGAACTTCTTCTCTGCAGCAGAGCTAACTCTTGGTCTTTTTTTCCTGAAGCAGAGTCAGTTTCATCAGAGTGTTTGATGGTTTTTGGGACTGCACATTCAAAGCTTAAAGTTCTTCAAATGTTCTGGACTCACTGTCTTTCATTTCTAAACTTAGCTAAGCAGTTCTTATCTTACATGAATAACTACAGTAGTTGAATAGAGCTTTTACTGTATGACATATTCATCCATTTTTATCTATTTTACTTTGTTGTGTTAATTCGTCGACAACTAATTTAGTAGTCGACGCATCGTTTGTTTGTTTTTTTTTCTTTTCTCTCGAAACGAAACTGCGGCTGCAGCTTCCACTGATGCATCTGCCTTTCTGTCACACACACACACACACACACACACACACACACACACACACACACACACACACACACACACACACACACACGTACGCACATGCGCAGTAGTGCCAATCGGTGTCAGGCCTGACTGTACCGTAAATGACACCATAACACAGACCCTCCAGGAATTTACGATGTTGCGATTTGCAACTTCAACACAACTTCAGTGAATCCCCGTGGATTCAGGGCGCTGTTGCAATTTTAACCAATCACCGCAATTTTCCTGTAACTCAGGGACGGCCGCACGGTGCGGGAGGATCCCCTCGTGGGACCTCTCCGTGGCGCTGGCTGGGCTCCGCTGGGCGCATTTCCTCCGTGGCGGCACTGGGTCGGCATGGAAGGACTCATGAAACCATACTGCTGCTTACAAATGCTCACTTCTGCCCTTAGTCTAGCTTCAACTATGCTTTCCTATAACTTCATTGTATGGCTCATCAGCTTTATTCCTCTGTAGTTGCCACAACTCTGCACATCTCCTGTATAAGCCAAATTGGTCATTTTCTGTTTCATGAGTGTTGTACATATTTGTGCCAGTAGGTGGCCTGTAGTACCTAATTAGGCTATTGTTTGAGTCTATATAGGCAGGTGGGTTAATCATTGCAGGGGCGCATGCTGGGGAATCTATATGCCTCTGATCAGAAGTCTATATTATTGCGGAAAGTGAGTACTTTTGAGATGGCTGTGTGTAGCTTAATAAATATGCAACATAATCAGTAATGCCTGCACATTGGCTGTGTTATGCACCTACACTGGCATGCATACAAGCCCTTAAAACCACCAGCGTGCGCCTATAGTGACAAAGGGCCACTATATTAGTGGTCCCATTGGACTCGTTGGGAAAGCAACAGTCGGCTTTGTGGTTCCTGTGGGTATTCGTTGTGTCTGGAAAGCCTGGAGGAGGTGATTGTGGGAGGTGTAATGATAAGTAATAATAAGTTAATGAGTTGCAGTTCTACCCCCTGCCGCTAGAGGGCTGCAGATATGATTCCCCGGATGTGTGTCGGTGGGTTGGAATTCATCGTGGATGAATAACGAGTTATCACGGTGTACCTGTATCCTGCTGACCAGCTTTGTTAATAAATACATAGATTGATCTAAAAAATACGACTTAAACCAGCTTAGGGCGGTTCCTTTGATGCCAATTTGATGTTCCAGTCTCTGTAAAAGAATTTGATGGTCAATGGTGTCAAATGCAGCACTAAGATCTAACAGGACAAGTACAGAGATGAAACCTTTGTCTGATGCCATTAGGAGGTCATTTGTAAATTTGACTAATGCGGTCTCTATGCTATGATGCACTCTAAATCCTGACTGAAAATCCTCAAATAGACTATTATTATGGAGAAAGTCACACAGCTGATTAGCTACACCTTTCTCAAGTATCTTAGACAGAAAGAGAAGGTTTGATATCGGTCTGTAGTTTGCTAAAACCTCTGGGTCTAGAGTGGGCTTTTTAAGAAGAGGTTTAATTACAGCTACCTTAAAGGACTGTGGTACATATCCTGATAATAAAGACAGATTAATCATATCCAATAAAGAATGACTAACTACAGGTAAAACATCCTTGAGCAGCCTGGTTGGGATGGAGTCTAATGGCGCTTCTCCACTGGCTGGTACCAGCTCGACTCGGTTCGACTCTACTCGGCTTTTTTGCTTTTCCACTACTAAAACTTGGTACCTGGTACCCGGTACCCGGTACCATTTCTAGTACCACCTTTGCCGAGGTTCCAAACGGGCTGAGCCGATACTAAATGGTGACGTAGTCATTATTGCCAAGTGTCGCTTCCGAGTCACTCCCTCACACGATAAAACGACCTCCCAAACTCTTCGTCTTTTTTCTGCGGTCCGCCGCCTTGCTGCTTTCAGCCTTGCTTGATAAGCCACTTGCCGTTGAAATGTGGCAAACAGCCAAAGGCCAAGAATCAGAAATATAATACTTTCGTCCATCTTTCTCTTAAACATATAAACATCTAGTGCTCTCCTCTCTGCGCGCGCGTTAAAGTCAGATACTTCCTGTGTGTGTGTTCCGGTCACCATAGCAACTGGTACCTCAACTATTTTGTAGTGGAGAACGGTAGCTCCCAAACCAAACCGTGTCGAGTCGAGTAGAGTCGAACCGAGTCAAGCTGGTACCAGCCAGTGGAGAAGCGCCATAAGAGACAGGTTGATGGGAGAAAAACAGTCTAAATACATAACAGGTTTTACAGCTGTTTCCAAACTTGCTGTATCTGTCACAGTCTGCTCCCCTTTCACCTGCCTCTCAGTAATTTTCCATTCCCTCTCCACTCACCTGCCAGCCACGCCCCCCTCATCAGACCTACTCCCTTCACCTGCTTGACTCACCTGCTTCCCATCACCAATCAAGCTAGGATTTAAGCTCTCCCAGCTCACTCACTCTCTGCCAGATTGTTCTCTATGCTCACGCAAGACTTTCCAGCACTCTCCGGACTGATTTCCTGCTGCCGACTCTGCCTGCCTTGGACTAACCTGTTTGCTGTACTCCCGGTAACCGACCCTGCCTTCCGTCTTCGACCACGAGCTTCTGATCCCTCTGGAATCTGCCAGCTGGTGTCGGCCCAGCTACTGGTGGCTTGCTCCTGGTACGTCTGCCTTAACTCCTGCCTACCTGCTCGCTGGACTGGTGTTCCCAGCCTAAGCCCCTGGACTTTCCCTGTGCCCAGAGAGACTGTTTCCTGCATGTGCTGCATTTGGGTTCTAATTACACCCGTTACAGTACAATCTGGCCAGAAATGGACCCAGCGCACCCTTCTTCGCCGCAGTTCAGACTCAAGAGAATCGAAGACGCACTTCAGCAACACGAGGAAAGATTTGCCTCCATTACAGCTGACATCCAGCAGGCTACGGTGAACCAGACACAAGGGTTAGCTATGCTAGCTAACCAGGTTCAGCAGCTGGCAGCAGCCATTACCCAATCTGCTGCTGCTGCTGCTGCTGCTACGCCGGCACCACCCCCACCTGCTTCTGTTCCCATTCCTTCGGGTTTACTGCCGGAGCCCCGGGTGGGACCTCCAGAACGATACGCTGGAGATCCGGAAGGCTGTAACCCCTTCATCACCAACTGTTCCATCCTCTTTGCTCTGCAGCCCCAGACCTTCGCTTCAGAGGAGGCCAAAGTGGCGTTTGCCATCAACCACCTGACAGGTCGAGCCCGCCTGTGGGGAACAGCAGAGTGGGAACGCAAGACCACGGCCTGCTCCTCCTTCCAAGCCTTCACCACGGAGCTTCGTAAGGTGTTCGGCATAGCATCCATCGGTCCAGACGTCACAGGGGGTGAACAAACTGTCGCTAACTACGCCATTGAGTTCCGCATCAGGGCCCGTCAGAGTTACTGGAACGAGGCTGCCATTTGTGACGCCTATCTGCGGGGTCTGGAGGACTACATTAAAGACGAGTTGGTCTCTGATAACCTTCCCTCTTCTCTGGCTGGACTTATTGAACTTACATCCCGGATAGATCGCTGCGTGCAGGCAAGACGCCAAGAGAGGCGGCAAGGACAGGCAAACCAGCGGCTGCTGGGCCGACCACGTGTTCCTCCAGAGACTTTGGGTACCTCTAGTGGTCATCAGGGGAGAGAGGCCGAACCCATGCAGGTGGGCCGCACCAGTCTCACTCCTAAGGAGCGGGAGCGCCGTCGTCAGGGGAAACTCTGCCTCTACTGTGGTCAAGCAGGTCACTTCATCTCACAGTGTCCAGCAAAAGGCCAGACTCACCAGTAGAGGGGGAAGTACTGGTGAGTCGTCCAACTGAACTATTCCTCCGACAACGATCCTTATGCCATGTTCAGCTGTTACTGGCGGAGGGTTCCCAAACCCTCGCCACCTTCATTGACTCTGGTTCCGATGTCAGCCTCATCGATAAGGACCTGGCCCAGCAACTAGGCATCAACCGGATACCACTGGCTGCCCCGGTTCCTGTCAATGCCCTAGATGGTCATCTCCTGGGGAAAGTGACTCACCAGACCACACCCATCCGCATGCTTATGTCCGGTAACCACCACGAGACAATCCAGTTTCACATTCTGCAGTCTCCCCGAATCCCTCTCATCCTGGGATTCCCGTGGCTCCGTCGCCATAACCCTCATGTCGACTGGGCGACGGGGTCAATCCGGGGGTGGGGGTCATCTTGTCATCAAGTGTGTCTCCAACAAGCAGCTGCTACCCTGCTGTCCCGCTGTCCCAGTCCTCTGCCTGACCTGTCAGGGGTGCCAGTAGAATACCATGACTTCAGGGAGGTCTTCAGCAAGGTTAAGGCAACCTCATTGCCCCCACACCGGCCATATGACTGTGCCATCGACCTGCACCCCGGCTCTACTCCTCCTAGGGGGCGCCTGTACTCACTGTCAGCTCCAGAGAGGGAGGCCATGGAGACCTACATCAATGACTCTTTGGCAGCAGGCATCATCCGTCCCTCCTCGTCTCCTGTTAGTGCTGGCTTCTTCTTCGTCCAGAAGAAAGATAAATCTCTTCGGCCCTGTATTGATTATTGAGGCCTGAATGACATAACTGTCAAGAACCGCTACCACCTTCCTCTCATCTCTTCTGCCTTTGAGCTCCTGGAGGGGGCCACCATATTTTCCAAATTGGACCTTCGCAACGCCTACCATTTGGTCCGCATCCGGGAGGGGGATGAGTAGAAGACAGCCTTCATCACCCCCACTGGACACTACGAGTATCTAGTCATGCCCTTCGGCCTCACCAACGCCCCTGCTGTCTTCCAGGCCCTGGTTAATGACGTGCTCCGGGACATGTTGAATAAGTACGTGTTTGTTTACCTGGATGACATATTAATCTTTTCCAAGACCAAAGAGGAACACGTCCACCACGTCCAGGAAGTTCTGCAGCGGCTCCTTGAGAACTCTCTCTTTGTCAAAGCCGAGAAGTGCGAGTTTCACTCCTCCTCTGTGTCCTTCTTGGGTTTCATCGTGGGTCCTGGGAGCATCCAGATGGACCCCGCCAAGGTGTCAGCTGTCTCAGATTGGCCCACTCCTGACTCTCGCAAACAACTGCAATGGTTCCTGGGCTTTGCCAACTTTTACCGGAGGTTCATCAGGGGTTACAGCATGGTAGCCGCTCCTCTCACGGCTCTGACTTCCTCCAAGGTGCCGTTCCAGTGGTCATCCGCAGCCAATGAGGCCTTCCGGTCCCTCAAAGCCAGGTTCACGTCAGCCCCCATCCTCCAAATGCCTGACCCAGAAAGGCAATTTGTGGTGGAGGTGGACGCCTCTGACGTGGGAGTAGGAGGGGTGCTCTCCCAGTGGGCAGCCAAAGACCAGAAGCTCCATCCATGCGCCTTCTTCTCCCGGCGACTGACCCCGGCTGAGAGGAATTACGACATCGGCAATCGAGAGCTTCTGGCAGTCAAACTGGCTCTGGAGGAGTGGCGTCACTGGCTGGAAGGAACTACGGTGCCGTTTTTGGTCTGGACCGACCACAAAAATCTGGAATACATTCGGTCAGCCAAGAGGCTGAACTCCCGACAGGCCAGATGGGCTCTGTTTCTGACCAGATTTTACTTTTCCCTCTCCTACCGCCCGGGGTCCCGCAACGTGAAGCCTGATGCCCTGTCCCGGCAGTTTTTGAGAGAAGAGGACTCGGCTGCCAGTTCCGACACCATTCTCCCCTCCTCTAGTCTGATAGCATCACTCAGCTGGGAGGTGGAGGAAAGGATTAAGGCAGCTTTAGAAGATCAGCCTGGGCCCAGCTCGTGTCCTCCTAACCGCCTGTTCGTCCCCGCTTCCCTACGGTCCGACGTCCTCCAGTGGGCCCTCAACTCCCTGCTCACCTGTCACCCTGGGATCCAGCGGACCAAAGAGGTGGTGCAACAAAGATTTTGGCGGGCGACTCTGGCTGAAGACACCCGGGAGTTTGTGAACGCCTGCCCAGTCTGCAACCAGCACAAACCCTCACACAAGGCCCCCGCTGGATTCCTGCATCCATTGCCGGTGCCCCACCGGCCCTGGTCCCACATCTCCCTAGACTTTGTTACCGGTCTGCCACTGTCCAACGGCCACACCACTATTCTCACAGTGGTAGATCGGTTCAGCAAGATGGCACATTTCGTGCCCCTGCCCAAGCTTCCCTCAGCCAAGGAGACGGCTGAACTGGTTCTGCTACACGTGTTTCGGCTGCATGGTTTCCCTACTGACGTGGTCTCCGACCGGGGGCCCCAATTCACCTCAGTGTTCTGGAGGGAGTTCTGCACGCTGGTGGGGGCCACCGTCAGTTTGTCATCCGGGTTCCACCCCCAGTCCAACGGCCAGTCTGAGAGGATGAATCAGGAGATGGAGACTGCTTTACGCTGCATGGTCTCTCAAGAACCCTCATCCTGGTCCCGGCAGCTTCTGTGGGTGGAATACGCCCATAATACCCTGACCAGCTCTGCAACTGGACTCTCTCCATTTCAATGCGCCTACGGGTTCCAACCCCCACTCTTTCCCGCCCTGGAGAAGGAGGTTTCCTGCCCATCAGTGCAAGCCTTCATCCGTCGCTGCCGCAGGACCTGGACTCAGGCCCGAACCACTCTTCTTCACTCCACTGACCGCTACTCCACCACGGCCAACCGTCGTCGATCTAAAGCTCCGACTTCTTAAGTTGGCCAGAAGGTGTGGTTGTCTACCCGGGATCTACCCTTACGCGTAGAAGCGAAGAAGTTGGCTCCTAGATTTATTGGACCCTTTGAGGTTCAAAAGGTCATCAACCCTGCGGCGGTGAGGCTCAAGCTACCCAGGTCCATGCGGGTCCACCCCATTTTCCATGTGTCCAAAGTCAAACCCGTCCGTGAGAGCCCCCTGGTCCCCGCTGCTCCTCCCCCGCCCCCACCCCGCATCATCGAAGGGAGTCCCGCCTACACCGTCCGTCGTCTCCTTCGTTCTCGTCGCCGGGGAAGGGGTCTCCAGTACCTGGTGGATTGGGAGGGGTATGGTCCTGAGGAAAGGTCCTGGGTCCCTGCACGGCATATTTTGGATGCTTCCCTCATCAGGGAGTTCCATCGATGCCACCCAGATCAACCGGCTAGGTCCTCCACACCCTCTAGGAGTACTACCAGTCTGCCTCCCTGTTCACCCGAGGTCTCTGACCACAACTCTGAGTATGAGGAAACCCCTTCGGAGGAGGAGGCAGCTTCTGAAGCAGGGGAGGAGGAGGACATGGAGCTTTCAGAGGAATATTAACCTCCTCCGGGCCCACGCCACCCTCCCGACTCAGCATTTCATCTTTTTGGACGTCAGGAGCCGTCCCTTGAGAGGGAGGTTCTGTCACAGTCTGCTCCCCTTTCACCTGCCTCTCAGTAATTTTCCATTCCCTCTCCACTCACCTGCCAGCCACGCCCCCCTCATCAGACCTACTCCCTTCACCTGCTTGACTCACCTGCTTCCCATCACCAATCAAGCTAGGATTTAAGCTCTCCCAGCTCACTCACTCTCTGCCAGATTGTTCTCTATGCTCACGCAAGACTTTCCAGCACTCTCCGGACTGATTTCCTGCTGCCGACTCTGCCTGCCTTGGACTAACCTGTTTGCTGTACTCCCGGTAACCGACCCTGCCTTCCGTCTTCGACCACGAGCTTCTGATCCCTCTGGAATCTGCCAGCTGGTGTCGGCCCAGCTACTGGTGGCTTGCTCCTGGTACGTCTGCCTTAACTCCTGCCTACCTGCTCGCTGGACTGGTGTTCCCAGCCTAAGCCCCTGGACTTTCCCTGTGCCCAGAGAGACTGTTTCCTGCATGTGCTGCATTTGGGTTCTAATTACACCCGTTACAGTATCAGAATGCAGATCAATGCCTTTTGAGGGCAGGAGGTGATGGATTTTGTCTCCAATAGTTATAATCTTATCATTAAAGAAGCTCATGAAGTCATTGCTACTTAAACCTAAAGGAATAGATGGTTCAGAAGGGCTGTGATTCTCTGTTAGCCTGGCTACAGTGCTGAAGAGAAACCTGAGGTTGTTCTTATTCTCCTCAATAAAGAAGAGTAGTAGGCTGCTCTGGCATTACGGAGAGCCTTCCTGTATGTTCTGAGATTATCTTGCCAGACTAGATGAGATTCTTCCAGTTTAGTGGCACGCCATTTGCGTTCAGATTTACATGCCTCTTGCTTTAATTTACGAGTCTGCTGGCTATACCATGGTATTACGGGTCCCAAATGTGGAACCTCGACACAAATATAATTGTCTGTGGAAACAGACGGAACAAGGAACAATGAAAATACGGAGCCGCACGTTCGCCGTCCAAATCGCATCTCTTTTATTCATACATATTCAAAATATAAAACATCCTTAAACTCGTACTAAATTAACATAAATAAACCATGTGCAAACAACGAAACATGTGCAAAATGTCAAAATTATCAATTACTGTCATATACCGACCTGTGGAAACAGACGGAACAAGGAACAATGAAAATACGGAGCCGCACGTTCGCCGTCCAAATCGCATCTGGCGAGTGGGCGGATGGTTACACCTGAGACCACCCGGGTGGCAACAGTCCCGGCCCCAAAAGTTTCCCCTCCCAATGTTCCCTTTTTTTCCCACAATGTCCATAAAAAAATAAACTATCTGTACAACAGACAACACCGGAGGATTACCTTCACTCCACAAATACTAACAATTTAGTATTATTTAATTTCACATGTGGTGACACATTCTTTTGGGTTTGCCACACACTCCCCCACAAACAAAAGTGGCTCCTGACACTTGCAATGCACAACATAACCATAAACTTCATATTGTTTCTCAGTACTGCAAACTTTCATCAAAATATGAAAACACTTGAACTGGTCTGATACTCAAAATAAACATATAACACCATGTTACTCGAAGTGACGATGTGTTAAGTGTATGTGTGTTCAATGTTCAATAGCAATGAATAGGATAGATAAATGGCAGGTAAGTGGGAGTAATGACAGGTGTCAGTTGGAATGACTGAAAGTAAGGTTGTGGATACGAATGGGCATAAGTTAAGGGCTAATCTGCTAATGTACTGACCACATGGCGTGGCTCATAGGTTGGTTGACCCAGGGAACTGTAAATCAGCATCTGGCCAGGGCGCTCTGGCGGATCTCCTCAGTGTAGGCTGAGTGTAAGGCTGTGTCTCCTGGATTTCTCCCTCTTGGTCATTAACATGAGACGACTCCCGCCCATCATGAGGCAACTGTTTGTCAGCACCAAGCTCATCGTCACCCTGTCCCTCTTGTCCTTCCTCATTAACACTTTCACTTTCAGATACAGGCTCGACAGGACCAGTTTCCCCTGTATGAGTGTGCTCAGTGTGTTCCGATCTCTCACAGGTAAATTGCGGCATGACATGACAGTCATCTCTCTGGGGTGCTCTCGGCATGCGCAGCCAATAGCATGGTGCTTCTTCCTCGTCATCTGACTCACTTGTGTCAGGGTTTTGTGTCTGTTCCATTGATCTTACTAGTTTTGCTGATCTTTTGTTTCTCTTTTGAACAGCCGTATTCTCAGTTGGTGGCTCTACAGGCAAGTCATTTACTTGGAGCAGCATGTTTCGGTGGAGAGTGCGGGGCGGGCGGCTCCCTATCTCAGGACTAACCTTGTAGACTGGATTATCACCAATTTGCTCTCTCACAATGTAAATCATCTTTTCCCAATAGGGCTTTAATTTACATGGACCTCCCCTTTCAGCAACATTACGGACCAAGACCCTGTCCCCTGGCTGTAGAGTCACACCTCTGTTTCTTTTGTCATAATAGCGTTTACCTTTAGCACTTGACTGCTGACTATTAGTGCTAGCTATTCTGTATGCTTCAGTCATTCTCTCTGCCCATTTGTCTGCGTATCCCTTCGCTGTGTTTGTTCCTTCCTCTGTTACTAGTCCAAAGAGGAGGTCGACAGGGAGACGTGGATGGTGCCCATACAACAGGTAATATGGGAAACAGCCTGTTGACTCATGTTTAGTACAGTTGTACGCATGAATGACATGAGGCAGGTGATCTTTCCAATTCTCTCTCTCCTTTTCTCCTAGTGTGCGGAGCATTTGCAACAGGGTCCGATTTAACCTCTCCACTGGATTGCCCTGTGGGTGATAAGGCGACGTCCTGGAGTGCTGTACGCCGGAGAGCTGCCTGAGGGCTCGAAACAGTTCATTCTCGAACTCTCTGCCTTGATCGTGGTGGAGTTTAGTTGGGTACCCAAACCGTGGGACAAAGTCATTGAAAATCTTGTCTGCAGCAGTTTTGCCTGCCTTGTTTCTGGTGGGATATGCCTGCGCAAACCTGGTAAAGTGGTCGATGACCACCAGGATGTATTCATATCCACCACGGCTGGTTTCAAGGTGGAGGAAGTCAATGCAGACGAGTTCAAGGGGAGAGCTTGATGTGAGGCTCCCCATGGGCGCTCTGTCATGCACTGCTGGCTTTTTCTGTTGGATACAACGACACTTCCTGGTGATGTACTCCTCAATGTCATTTTTCATATAAGGCCAATAAAAACGTTGTCTTGCAAGGCTCAGTACTCTTTCCACACCCACATGTCCCATGTTATTGTGCAGGTAAGTGAGGGCTGTCTGTCTGTATGTGGTGGGTAAAACTAGCTGTTTGCGGCCAAGTGTTTTCCTATACAGGTCATCCTCTATATACAGCCTGCTCCACTCCCTAGAAAGTTTCCTGGTGGGTTTATCTAATGCCCTGTGTAACCCCCCTCTACCTTACCTTATAGGTTTCAAATAGAACCCAGGGGCTCAACTTCTAATCTAGATTCGATGAGGAGATTGGTTGTAATCTATTCGTTTGATAGTTGAAGTAACCAAGGATCCACCCCAAAGATCACACAACAACAACAGGTCGTGAGGAAACAAGTAAGAATGTATTAAATCAAGACTTCACATTCTATGATCTTAACCTTAAGCATATGAAAATAAATGACAAAAATACGGAAAATATGACCAGTTATTATAAGCAATGAGCTGGTAACATCAAATTTACCAATAACCAAAAACAGGTTAGATAACCCCTGTGAGATCTAATAAAATGTTCAGGTTCAAAGTTCAAATAAATGGAACAAGATGACAAAGGAAAAAAATAAATAAAACAAAGAAAGGAAAATAAAATGAGTGCACTCAGAGGTCCTACCACTCTCTTTCACAACAAATGTTCGACAAAATAGTCCGAGGTGATGGTTATGGAAGGGTTGGAAGGAAGATGAAGATGTCTCCCGGGGTGAAGGTGGGATGCTCTCCGAGAGGAAAGATGTGGATGAGACAGCAGACGGCGACAGCCCTGGATCCAGATGGAACTCTACAAAAAAACAGTCGGGATATCAAATGTCCTAAATATCTGTAATAAGGTCGCAGCTCCTCCGTCAACTCTCGTCGCTCAAAAAAACACAAAAATCAATTATCCACTCTTAGTTCAACTTTCTCTTTAGCTTATAGTTCAACTCCTAACTTCACCGGGACTGATGCCGTTGTCGCAGCGGAAAAAACAAAGATCGTCTACTAGAGGCACCGGGACTGATGCCGTTGTCGAAGGGGAAAAAACAAAGATTGTCTACTAGAGGAGGGATCGCCACTCTCAGCACTTTCCCAGCACTGGTATAGAACATAACAAAACCTATCAATCTGATTTAAAGGGACAGTAGTTAAACTATACCCAGGTTACATTCTCCCCCTCTAAACTGCATGCGTCTCTGCGTGCAAGCTAGACCTTACTAGACCTTGGAAGGGACTGATTCTACTACTGGGGGAAGAAGGCTCTGCAGATTTTCAAAAAATGAGCTGAGGGCAAGAATCAAAGGTGTCCCCAGCTCATCATAGCTCAGTTTACGTGGTGGATGTCGTTCTCTGTTTGAGCGTCTGGGCTCATTTGGTCCACTTCCAAGAACAGTGTTGTGAACTGATGAGCTGCCTGTGTTGCCTTCTTTTGCAAGTGATGAGTTTAATATGTCACACTCTGGAATATCTATAATGACATCACCTCCAGATTCACCAAGATGTCGACCCATATCCCTGCTCATCTCAACCTCCAACTCAAGAGGTTCAGCTGATAAGTCATGACTTGAGCACTCAGACTCTGTGGACTTTTCTGTGTTGAATTCAGGGGCATGGGGATTCAGAGGAATCGGAGGTTGTCTCAGTGGTGTACTTCCTATTTCTTGCACATAAGGGCCCCAAGTAACAGACTCTGAGGGTCCCTCCAAATAGTACACTTCCTCCTCCTCATCACTCAAATCCCCTTCTAAATCACAACCCTCTGTATGCTGGTCTCGGAGTTTGCTGCTTCATAACCCCATTCTCTTAGGCTCACATGGCTTTGGTCTCTGCTCCAGAGCTTCCCCTACAGGCAGGAAGCCACATGGCAAGAGCAGGTCTCTGTGGAGGGTGCGATGTGGGCCTTTGCCTCTCTCTGGCTTGACTACATACACAGGACCACCTTCAATCTGTGTCACAACAACGTGGATGGTTTGTTCCCACCTGTCTGCCAGTTTGTGTTTCCCTCGTATGTTTACATTTCGTACGAGGACACGATCTCCTTCAACTAACTCAGCAGCTCTGATTTTAGCATCAAACCGTGTCTTATTCCTCTGTCCTGTCTTTCTAGAGTTCTCAGCAGCCAGTGTGTAACTTTCTTGGAGGCGCTTGCGCAAGTTCTACACATACTCTGAATGCGTCTTATGGCTTTCTGTCGGAGGGCTGATTCCGAGGATGAGGTCAACTGGAAGGGTAGGCTGCCTACCAAACATCAGCTCGTAGGGTGAATATCCGGTTGCATCACTTCTCGTACAATTGTACGCGTGTACAAGAGGTTTACAGACTCTCTCCAACGTTGTTTATCCTTTTCCTCGAGAGTTCCAAGCATGCTTAACAGGGTCCTGTTAAAACGCTCAACAGGATTCCCCTGAGGGTGATAGGGTGTGGTGCGCACCTTCTTAGCCCCAATCAACGAACACAGTTCCTTATTTGTGTGGGATTCAAAGTCCCTTGCCTGATCGCTATGAAGGCGGCTAGGGAACCCGTAGTGGACTAGGAAGTTCTCCCAGAGAGCTTTGGCAACGGTCTTGGCTTTTTGGTCTTTTGTCGGTACTGCCACTGCGAACTTTGTGAAGTGGTCAGTAATGACCAGGATGTTCCTAGTGTCATGGCTGTCGGGTTCAAGAGACAGATAGTCCATGCACACTAACTCTAATGGATACGTTGTCTTTATATTTACCATGGCCACTGCTTTCTGGGGTTTAGCTTTCCTCCTAAAGCATCTCTCGCAGGTTTGACATCTGCTTTCAATGGATTCTGCCATTTTTGGCCAATAGAATCTGGCTCGAGCAAGACTTAATGAACGCTCAGAACCCAGATGGCCAATTTCATCATGTAGCCCTTGTAGAGCTCTCTCTCTGTACAGCTCTGGCAAGACAAGCTGATAAATCACATCCCCACGATCAAAGAACCTTCTATAAAGGATTCCATCTCGGATCTCAAGTTTGTTCCACTCCCTAAGGAGAAGCTTAACTTCAGAATGCTCAGCAATCACATCCTTCGGACCGGGCTTCTGAGTCCTCTCCACCCAGGAAATAACTGTGCTAATAGATGGGTCCGCCCTTTGTGCTTTACGCCAGTCCTCTTTTGTCATCCCTGGCAAGGTGGTTTGACCTTGAGTAGCAAACAATTCGAGCACAGATGAACCTTCTACAGCCAGAGACTCGGCTAAGACCGGAAGCTGTGATGGAACAGCCAAATGGTGCTGGCATACTGCGGAGACTACATTGGTGGGAACCTCTTGATTTCCCATCTCTGAGATGCGCCGTGTCATTTAATTAATCCTCTCTCTCTCTTGCAAGAAGTCCTCGTCCTCCAGGGGTGCACCCTGTGGACGTCGAGATAGACCATCTGCATCTCCATTAGCACGTCCTGCCCTGTACTTGATGTTGAATCTGAAGGTTGACAGGGCAGCCAACCAACGATGTCCGGCAGCGTCTAGTTTCGCAGAGGTGAGGACATAAGTGAGTGGATTATTGTCCGTTAGAACGGTGAAATCTGTGCCATAAAGGTAATCACTGAACTTCTCACAGATTGCCCACTTTAAAGCTAAGTATTCTAGCTTGTGAGTTGGATAGTTCTTTTCGCTCTTTGACAAACCTCTGCTAGCATATGCTATCACTCTGAGCTTCCCGCCTTGCAGGGCAAGCTCCCAACCCTTCACAGCAAGCATCCGTGTGCAACACATATGGATCATAATCCTTGAGACGATTCAACACCTTCATGAGTCTTGCCTCATGTTCCTCGAGCGTCTCAGAAAAGACTATGAGGTCATCCAAAAACACCAGCACCTCACTTAGATGCAGGTCTCCAACACACTTCTCCATGAGGCGTTGAAATGTACTGGGTGCATTCGCCACACCCTGCGGCATATGATTGAACTCGAAGAAACCCAAGGGACAGGTGAATGCAGTCTTTGGTTTATCCTCTTCGGCCATGTCCACCTGGTAATAACCGGACTTAAGATCCATCACCGAGAACCACCTCACTCCACTCAGGGCTGAGAACGTCTCCTCAATGTTGGGAAGGGCATATGCATCTCTTATAGTGCGAGCGTTCAGCTTCCTATAATCAATACATAGCCTGATTTTCCCATTTTTCTTCCTTACCAGTACTACTGGCGAAGCAAAGGGACTCTCAGACTCTCTTATAATTCCAGCATCCAGGAGCTCCCTGAGATGCCGCTTCACAGCCTCCCTGTCGCTGGGGTGTATCTGTCTTGATCGTTCCTTGAAAGGTGTATCATCTTGCAACCGAATATGGTGTTTCACAGCCGTTGTGTGGCCAAGGGAGAGTTCGTCAACAGCAAAAATCTCTGGCATGGAACTCAGCTTGTATGTAATACGCTGCTTCCACTCCTCTGGAATAGGGGAGTCATCAAGACTGAATGTAGGCTTCCCAGCCTGCGACTCGGAATGGGTAGGCAAAAGATGATCAGAGTTCAGAGGCATGACACTCTGGACAGCAGATATTTCACCAATAACACACTGGGGGGCAGGGTGACACTGTGATCCGTCACATTTCTGAGTATGACAGGGATCTTGCTTGAGGCCTTACAGTGAATGTTCATCACCGCACATTCAAGGAATAACCCACCAGGCAGAGGAGATGACTCACGTGGTTCAAGAATGAAAGAAGTGTGTGGGTTAGCTCGCCCCACTCTGACATCTCCAAAGACACACAGTTTATGCCCTGCTGGAACGGTGATGGCGTTTCTCCCATGCAGTTTCACTGGGCATGTTTTGGTTTCACTTTCATGTGCTCGAGCAACATGCCGGAGAAGCAGTGCAAAACTGTCAGACCTCTTAAGGAATGATGGCCCATCACGGTCTATTCCTCGCTGGTAGAGCTGCAGCAAAACATTGGTACCAACTAACACTGGAATCTGGCTATTGAAGTGGCACTCTGGGACAATAAGGGCTAGGACAGTCAATTGCTCTTTTGCACCAGTAACACTGTCTGGGAAAGCCAAGGGAACTTCAACATAGCCAAGGTATGGCACAGGTTGACCCCCAGCCCCTTCAACCTCAAGCAGATCGTGGATGGGCTGAATAGGGATGGATGCCAAATGGCTGGAATGGAAAGTCTCAGAAATAGTAGTGACTTGGGACCCGGTATCGAGAATAGATTCACAACTTGTATCTCCTACAGAGACGGTGGATGTGCAGCGGGGGCCTACGAGCCCAGGAGGGAGAGAGTGATTGAGCCTACCACTATCTTTTGAAACTTTGGCTCTCATTTTCTCCTTCAAATCATGGATCATTGATATGGGACTTGTTTGCCCAACGTCCTCAGCTCCTGATCGTCCCACAGCAGGAGCCACTACAAGTTTAAAGGTGGGTTGTGGGCTTCCTGCTGGGCCTGGAAACTTTCACGTCGGTTTCAGAGCTCTGCATTCTTCCTCCGAACAAGGGCAGGGTTAGGTTCAGTAGTGCACTTAGCTGCAATGTGACCGTCTTCTCCACACTTAAAGCAGAACCACGGTCTGGGGAAAGTAGAAGCCTGGGATACCAACCCAAGATTTGTGACAGGAGCTGCTAACCTGTCACTTCCCAAGGGGGTTTCTCCCCTGGGGGGGTTGCAGTGGGTCTCTTCAAGTCTGAATTCTCTTCTCTCTTTTTGCAATTGCGATACCTGCTTCCGGAGATCAGCAACCTCCTTTTCAAGTCCCCGACTTGAAAAGGAGGTTGCTGATCTCCAGCTCAAATCATGCTTTGTTGGTGTTGTGTCAGCAGGTTCCTCATCAAGCATTTGCATACTGAAGACTGAATGAACATGAGTTGCAGCCGTCGTGCTCCCCAAATGCTTTTTCATCCTGTTGATTTTCGCTGCTCGTCTGTCCTCCTCTGTTCTCAGAAGGAGGAGTAGTTCAGGGAAAGATGGTGGCTTGTTTTTACGGTGCTCAAGTTGAAGACCGATGAGCAAGTCCTGATCCCAGCACCCCCTGCAGAATTGCCGAAGTAAGTGCTTATCGGACTCTTCAGCTGCAACCCCCCCTCTAGAGATGGCCTTAGTAAGGAGAGTTTGAAGTCAGTTAAGATAGGCAGAGGGCTTCTCTCCAGAATTTTGGTTTGAACCCAGGAAGGTTGCAAATAGCTCCTCTCCATCCTCTACCACTCCAAATGCCGATTCAAGCTGGGTGAGGTAAGCATTAGGTGGTGCATTTGTGCCAAGTGGTTTAACAATATCTGCAGCTGGACTGAGCAGGCTCTCCAGAATCCTCCTCACCTTCTGAGTGTCAGAAAGTGAAACGTCATTGAGGAGAAGGTCCACCTGGGTCCGCCAGGCATCATAATCAACCTCACCATTTGGCTTTGGCAGGCGCCCTGAGAAGGTTCTGATCCTACTCTGGCTATAACTAGGTGGGGCTGTGTCACTACGAATAAAATGTTCAACAATGACTTTCTGAACCTGAGGTGGATTTATTGTACTCTCATTAAGATGAGGTGGGCTCATGGGAACACTGAGCGGGGGAGGACTAGGAGATGAGGCAGTTGATTGTGGCTCTAATGGTTCTGGCTGATTTCTGCACTCACTGCTGGGTGTAGGCACACACCGATCAGTAGACTCAAGGTGAGTATCAGGACTTTGTGGGGAAGTTTGGTCAGTCTGAACTTGTTGCAACCCACTTTGAAGTGTATCCCAAAAACCAGCTTTACTCACACCAGCAAGAGAACTCAGCTCGGCCAAGCATCTCTGAGCTAACTCTCTGCCAAGCTCCTCTTGACACATTTCACGAATGGTCCTCACATGCCAGATAATAGCAGGATCATCAGGGCATGGCCGGTCGTCTAGGCTTGCCGGATCAAGTCTTGAAATTGCTCGTTCTGATGAGTATTGTATGAGTGTCTGGCCTTTTGGCCGATTTGGTTCATCAGGGACTCTCACTAACTTGGTGACATCCCCGTTAA
Source organism: Collichthys lucidus (assembly GCA_004119915.2). NCBI lineage: Eukaryota > Metazoa > Chordata > Actinopteri > Sciaenidae > Collichthys > Collichthys lucidus. The sequence continues at coordinate 8,974,290 of CM014088.1, read as the reverse complement.
CTTTAAAGATGTCTTTTATCTGGTTATCTGTGTAAGCTTCACCTATGCCTGTTACATAAAAGCAGCTAGGCCCATGCAAGTCAAAGTGGTTACAAAGATCCATTTGTTCTGCACGTTTATGCCTTATTCTGTATTTAGAAAGCTACAAAGATGTACGCAATCCAAATTCTACTCTCTCTGCTTACGTACTCTTTTTCCTAATTGCACATTGGGGTGGAAACCAACTTAATTTACGCCAATCTCCTGGCTGGCTCGCCACTTTTGTAACCCCCCTCTACCTTACCTTATAGGTTTCAAATAGAACCCAGGGGCTCAACTTCTAATCTAGATTCGATGAGGAGATTGGTTGTAATCTATTCGTTTGATGGTTGAAGTAACCAAGGATCCACCCCAAAGATCACACAACAACAACAGGTCGTGAGGAAACAAGTAAGAATGTATTAAATCAAGACTTCACATTCTATGATCTTAACCTTAAGCATATGAAAATAAATGACAAAAATACGGAAAATATGACCAGTTATTATAAGCAATGAGCTGGTAACAGCAAATTTACCAATAACCAAAAACAGGTTAGATAACCCCTGTGAGATCTCACAAAATGTTCAGGTTCAAAGTTCAAATAAATGGAACAAGATGACAAAGGAAAAAAATAAATAAAACAAAGAAAGGAAAATAAAATGAGTGCACTCAGAGGTCCTACCACTCTCTTTCACAACAAATGTCCGACAAAATAGTCCGAGGTGATGGTTATGGAAGGGTTGGAAGGAAGATGAAGATGTCTCCCAGGGTGAAGGTGAGATGCTCTCCGAGAGGAAAGATGTGGATGAGACAGCAGACGGCGACAGCCCTGGATCCAGATGGAACTCTACAAAAAACCAGTCGGGATATCAAATGTCCTAAATATCTGTAATAAGGTCGCAGCTCCTCCGTCAACTCTCGTCGCTCAAAAAAACACAAAAATCAATTATCCACTCTTAGTTCAACTTTCTCTTTAGCTTATAGTTCAACTCCTAACTTCACCGGGACTGATGCCGTTGTCGCAGTGGAAAAAACAAAGATCGTCTACTAGAGGCACCGGGACTGATGCCGTTGTCGAAGGGGAAAAAAACAAAGATTGTCTACTAGAGGAGGAATCGCCACTCTCAGCACTTTCCCAGCACTGGTATAGAACATAACAAAACCTATCAATCTGATTTAAAGGCACAGTAGTTAAACTATACCCGGGTTACACCGGCGTCTGTCCTCAGTCATCTCTTTGGTTTTCTTTTTTAACTCTAAGATTTTCCCAATGACTGGATCTCTCTGTTGTTCACTGACAAGGTCACTGTGGTCAATAGCTGGAACAGGTTCTGTCAGGGTTTGTGGGTGTGATGCAATGCTCAGAGCTGCTACCCATGCCACTTCTTCCTGCTGAGCTACTCTACTCCCTCCCCAGACTGCACACACTGCCTCTTCTGACAAGTTCTCACTACACTGACTCATATAGGTGCTGATGTCAAAGGGACAACGAGAGAGCGTGTCGGCATCAACATTTAGTCTGCCTGGTTTGTATCTTATCTCAAAGCGAAAGTCTGCGAGCTGCCCTACCCAGCGATGGCCCACTGCGTTAAGCTTAGCTGTGCTCATCACGTAAGTGAGGGGATTGTTGTCAGTGTAGACAACAAAATGGGGTGCGTAAAACAAGTAATCCCTGAATTTGTCACACACTGCCCATTTCAAGGCTAAAAACTCAAGCTTACCACTGTGGAGATGATAGCTTTGCTCTGCTGGTGTAAGTGTGCGAGACCCATAGGCGACTACTCTCATCTTTCCACCCTGATTTTGATACAGGACGGCTCCTAGGCCCTGTTGGGAAGCGTCAGTATTGAGTATGAAGGGATGGTCAAAGTCTGGGTACGCTAACACGGGGGGGTTGGTCAGAATGGTTATGAGGCGCTCCAGGATCTGCTGATGCTCACTAGTCCACTCAACTGGGGTGCGTGAAGGGAGTTGAGGGCCTTTTGTTTTTCCCCTTGCAGGCTTGGGAGGTGATGGATTGGACTTTACCTGGAGGATCTCATACAGGGGTCTTGCTATGCGTGAAAAATCTTGGACATACGCTCTGTAATAGCTCAGGAAGCCTAGGAGTCGTCTGAAATCTCCTACGGTCTGTGGAGTTTTCTCTTTCAGGGCCTGTACTGCTTCGACATCCTTAGGATCCACTCTCACACCGTTTTCAGACACCAGCCGCCCCACATACCTCACCTCCTTCCTGAATAACTCACACTTTTCCGGCCTCAACTTTACACCATGGCGTTGTAGAGCTTGGAGTACCCGCCGCAACACATTAACATGCTCTTCAAATGACTGGGAGAAGCAGAGGACATCGTCCAGATAAGGAATGCAACACTCATCCCTTAAGGTGTCAAGCATTTCCTCCATGCTTATTTGGAAGGCTGCTGGTGCGTTTGTTAACCCAAAGGGCATCCTGATCCACTCATACAAACCCCAAGGGGTAATGAAAGCCGTAAGGTGCCTTGAGCCCTCAGCAATGAAGCCCTGGTGATAGGCTTTGCCCTGGTCTAAGATGGAAAACCAGCTGTAGCCTCCGAGTGAGTCAATTAGGTCTTGTATGCGGGGGAGAGGATGTCTGTCGGGTACAGTCTTTTTGTTGAGCAGCCTATAATCAATGCACAGGCGCAATGATCCGTCTTTCTTCCTGACACAGACAATGGGCGCAGCATAGGGAGACTTGGACTTGACAATCCACCCTTTCACTAACAACTCTTGGATGTACTCTTTCACTTCCCTGTACAGTGGCTTGGGGACTGAAGCATAAGACTTCTGTACAGGGATGTCGTCCTGGAGCTTAATTGACATCTGAAGAGAGGGGATGCACCCAATGTCAGTGCTGTCACGGGCAAATGCTGCAGACTCCTGATGAAGCATTTCCTCCACGAGTCGTTGTTGCTCTAGCTTGAGATGACTTAGGTCGACAGGTGGTTGTTATAGATCAACTGGTGGTGGTGTAGGGGTGGTGACATTCAGTTCTGCCCCAACGGCTTGAGCTGGTAGCTTCCCACTTTGTTGTGACTCTAGATTTCCCATCTCAATAACTTTGGTTATGTGCTGGATGGAGCCTAACTCTGTTCTTCTTGGGATAGTGATTTCATGCTTCGTGTGGTTGGAAATGGGCACGTGAATAAGGGGCCATCTATTGTCACTGATCTCTAAGAGGCCCTCCCCTACACTCAGCTGCTCTAAGCATGCACTCTCTTCTGGGGGTTCATATAGAACAACAGAATCGGATGTGTCAAGTGTCGGTGGGACTCTACATCGTACATGAACAGTTCTACCGGCTGGTATAGTTACATCTTCTTTCCCTACTCGAACTGTGGCGATGTTGTCATTTGATGTTTTCTTGACCTGAGTAAAATTAACCATAGCTACTGCTTGATCTTCCTCTACTCCGAGTGCTTTTTGCAAAAGAGTAATAACCATACCATGTGTTTCAGCAGAAGACTGTGGCCCACTAATCATTTCATCAAGAACATTAGAGCCAATTATGGGCTGAGGGATGGGAAGCTGACTGACTAAAAAGGGGACCTGTACTGCAAGATCTGGGTTGTCGTTACCTGGGAGGTTGACCGTCAGCTCCACCCATCCGTCATAGGGGATTGATTGTCCATTTACAGCATACAGGCGGAAGCTGTCACCGGCGTCGAGAAGTTCATCCAGTGGTCGCACGGGGCAACTGGGGATGAATCTTTCCCTCCAGGATCGGTCAATGATGCTTACTTGTGAGCCAGTGTCAAATAGTACTGTTGCTGCGTAACCACTTATGAAGCACTTAAGAAGACTCTCCTTGCCAATCAGTGGTACTGTGGGGGTGATATTGTGGGGATGTAATGTGTTTTGAGTGCAGGGTTCACTGATTTTCTTGTGATGTTTTTTCTGTTTTGTGTTTCGCTGTCTATGTGTGGCGGTTACTGAGTGGGACGGGGACTGTGAAACGGCCTCCGGTTGTCCCTCGACAGAGACCAGCTCTCGTTTCCCTGCTCTTTTTGAGCAGCCTACGGCCCGGTGTCCTGAAGCACCACACACAAAACAATGGTCACAGTTCTCTAAGCCATGGAGTGAGCAGTTGTTACAGAGGGGCAAATTACTCTTCCTTGAGAAGGAGGGCAGACCTGGCGTGGGAGGTGGGGCTTTGCTGGGTATGGCGGTGGAATGGGCCTGGGGCAGGTCAAGTATTTTAGCTGGGGAAGCCTTTGAATGAGTTGGTTGTATAGCTGCTGCTTGCAGCTCCATTAAAACGGCAACCATCTTGGTCAGACTCTCCACCTGAGCGCTGAGTTTTTGTATGGTGTGATGTTCTCTCTTGTCTGCAGGTTGATCTCCATCATCCACTTGAGCACTGTGTGCATGCATTGCTTTTGATTTGGAGACATAGCCCAGTCGTCGCTGGTGTTCATTTTCATCACTGATTATCTTTGTGACCTGGCTGACTATGTCCTCATCAGTTACTTGATGGTTTGCGAGCAGTGGTCTTAATTGTTGTCTGACATCTGTATGTTTTGAGCTCAGACCCTGAGAGATGGTGTGCAGGAAAACCTCCTGGATGGTTTTGGGATCATAGCGAATGTCTGTGTTGGCCTGCTTTGATTGGAAGAGGATTCTCTGTTTAAGCCCAATCATAAGATATACAAACTGCTGGGGGGGTTCTTGCTCATTTTGCTTTGCACACATTAGTTCCTGGAGACTCCAGGTCAGTGGCACCTTTTCCATTAGCTGCAAGGTCTCTGGCCAGCTCGTACACGACTTTTCCTGAGAGTCTGTACAATTTTTTCGTTATGCTCCACACGAGTTGTTTCCGTGCAGAAGACATGGCTGGTGCAGGTCTGAAGAAACAGCAGTGCAGTTCCCTTGGAAGAACGAAAACCCTCTCCTGGCTGCGATCTCCCCGGCTGGACACCCACTGGCTGTCGTCGTAACTGCAGTCACGTCTCCTCACCAAGGCCTCGTGGTTCTGTTATCACTGGATCTCCTCCTCGCCGTGTTGGACGGAGCGAGATCCCGGACGAGCCCCCAAGATTTGTTACGGGTCCCAAATGTGGAACCACGACACAAATATAATTGTCTGTGGAAACAGACCGAACAAGGAACAATGAAAATACGGAGCCGCACGTTCGCCGTCCAAATCGCATCTGGCGAGTGGGCGGATGGTTACACCTGAGACCACCCGGGTGGCAACAATGGTGCTAGCCTTCTTTGTTTAATTGTCTTCTTTTTCAGAGGTGCAATAGAGTCTAGAGTTGTCCGTAATGAGCCTGTAATACTATCAACAAGATGGTTTATTTGTGAGGGGCTAAAGGAAGCAGAAAAATCCTCTGTTACAGTTAGACATGGCATTGAATTCAATGCTGAAGGAATTACTTCATTAAATTTGGCTACAGCACTATCAGATAAACATCTGCTGTAGAAGTTTCTACACAAATGCTTATAGTCCGGTAGTATGAACTCAAAGGTTATTAAAAAATGGTCAGACAGAAGAGGATTCTGTGGAAAGACTATTAGATTATTAATTTCAATGCCATATGAAAGAACAAGATCAAGAGTGTGGTTCAGACAATGAGTCGGTTTATTTACACTTTGACAAAAGCCAATTGAGTCTAATAGAGAGATAAACGCAGTACTCAGACTATCATTGTGGTTGTCCACATGAATGTTAAAATCACCTACAATAATTACTTTATCTGTTTTAAGGATCAAGCCTGATGCAAATTCTGCAAATTCAGATAAAAATTCAGAATAAGGACCTTGAGCTCGATATACTGTGACAAATAAAATTGGCTGCAAAGTTTTCCAGGTTGGGTGAGTGGCTTTCAAATGAATTATAATTTAGTTTAGGATTTATTAATAGACCTGAGTCAAATATGGCTCCAACTCCACCACCTCGACCAGTACTCCGAGCAACATGAGTATTATAATGACTCGGAGGAGTGGATTCATTTAAGCTAACATATTCATCCTCCTGCAGCCAGGTTTCAGTGAGACAGAACAAATCAATATCATAGTCAGATATTAATTCATTGACTAAGACAGCTTTAGATGACAAAGACCTGATATTCAAGAGTCCACATTTAATTCTCTTATTTTGGACTGTTAGAGATGTTGATTTAATTTTTATTAAGTTTTTATGATGAACTCCTCTTCCTTTTTTTTTAATCTTAAAATAATGTAGGTGGACGGGGGACAGACACAGTCTCTATACTAAAGGACTGAGTGGGCAGCTGCTTTAATGGAGGCGCAGAGAAGCATATAAGACTGCCAAGCAATGCTTTTCCAAAGGGAAACACAGTGGCAGTGATTGAGTTCACACAGTGGAGGAAACTAAGCTTGCTGATTCGTTCTTTGTCGGCATGGTAGCGCAGGATGAAGATGGCATGGCAGCACAGCCAAAGGACATTGAACAGTGCACAAATGCAACCTGTGCTGGAAAGGACAAGTGGATTGTGCCACTGGAGATAAATGGTGCAGTCATTCCGCTGAAGTTAGACACAGGGGCAAAGGCCAATTTAATCAGTGAATGCGACATCAGAGCAATGAAGGTGAAACCACGCATCCATCCCAGCTCAGTGAAGCTCAAAGTCTACAATGGACACAACATTGACACAAATAGCACATGCAAACTAAAAGTAAAACTTAAAGGAAAAGATGTTTGTAGTTGTTCCGGATGGACATGACTCGTGTTGTGGTATGCTAACCACCCCTAGTTCTGCTGACCTAGTGGATTACAGAGAGATATTCAGTTTAAAGAAGACACAATTCAGTTTTACCTTTGGAAAGGGAGAACCCAGCATATACAGACCCTGCAGTCTGCCTCTACTCCGGTCTGCTGAGTTCTGCCCCCCACAGCTCTTAGGCTGTTTTTAATAACACACACACGTGGGCAGTCTTACATGTAAGCGTCACACATCCCTGTTCTTTAACCAATGGTTACATAGCACATGATTACTTTGTCGTTAAGACCAAGTCACACATAGGACGTGCCTCAGCACTTTTATACTTTGTTGTTCTTAGAAAACAGGCTAGCAGACCCACCTGTTTCTAAGACTAATTCTCCTTTCTCAGAGACAGGCCTAGTGACACCTCCTGTTTGCTTTACACTGTGGTGCAATAACTACTATTCTGCACAGAGCTCATCTAACACCAGGCAGCTGTTGCTGCATCCTGTTATATATTACAAAGTACAGTTCAAAATAACACCTTTTGTTTCAACAGTATTCTAAACAAGCTTTAAGCATAGTAAGTAAGCAGTAAGCATAGTAGTCAAACTGCACATACTTTAAGATTCATATAATCATTGAATGTATATTTCCACAATTCCCCCTTTTCTCTACTCAGAGATCACCATTTCTGAGAGAATTTCAGTCCCTCTTTTGTGTTGTAGGATCGCCACCAGGGGATTATTCTGCCCCTTTGTTGGTGGTATCTGTCCCTGAGTCAACTGACTCAGTGCTCTTTTCTTGGAGATTCGTCTGAATCTCACTCAAGGAACGCTGTGGTTCCTCAGCTGCTGCGCACTGGCTCCAGTGGAACCAGGTTTCTCCCTTTCCCTTCAGGCGGACGGCGTGGGAGGTCCTCTCTGTTACCTGGAATGGTCCAGTCCACCGTGGCTCTGACCACTTCCTCTTGATGACCCTAAGCAGGACCCACTCTGCTTCTGGAGGTGGAGTGTGTTTTCCTGCTTCCTGCTGGCTTGTGACCTGTTTGGAGAATGCTGACACTAAGCCCTGCAGTTAGTGAAAATAAGCTTTAGAGGTTTAGAGATTTTGATCATTATGTTGAACCAAAGGAAATCTGGAATGTGGTCCGTGGAGCGCTCTCCCCGTTTGCAACTCATGCGGTGTAAACTTTTAAGAGTAGACTTAAGACTTTCCTTTTTGATAAAGCGTATAGTTAGGGCTGGCTCAGGTCATCCCTTAGTTATGCTGCCATAGGATTAGACTGCCGGGGGACTCCCCGGGGTTATGCCTAGCCAGGCACGGTATTGGTTAAAGATGTAGTCACATCTCCCTTACCGAAAACCCTCCCTCCTTCTCCCTTGCTCTCGCTCTCGCTCTCTCTCTCTCTCTCTCCATCTGTGGACATGTCTCAATAATGCATGTTACTAACCAAACTTTCCCGGAGTTTCTGTGCTCTGTCGTCCAGCAGGTTTTCGTGGATCGTGGCTGCTGCTGTGATCCTGCACGATGTCCACTACACATATTACTACTGTCATTATTACTACCATTACTACTGTGGTCACTTTATCATGCATTGTGATTCATTGTCATTCTGTCAGTCATTGTAATTGTACAATATGTTTGTGTTGATTTGTCCTTTACACGTGACATCCATTGCACGTCTGTCCGTCCTGGGAGAGGGATCCCTCCTCTGTGGCTCTTCCTGAGGTTTCTTCCACATTTTTTCCCTGGTAAAAGGGTTTTTTGTGGTCAAGTTTTTCCTCACTCGAACCGAGGGTCTAAGGACAGAGGGTGTCACTCCCTATACAGATTGTAAAGCCCTCCGAGGCAAATGTACTTTGTGACTTTGGGCTATACAAATAAAATTGATTTGATTTGATTTGATTTAAACCTTGTGGTCTGGTTTACTGAGCTTCTGATAGACATCAGAGCTAGTGGTAGAGCATCCAGCCAATTCAATTTGGTCTGTGCACAGATTTTGCCCAATTTGACTTTTACAGTTTGATTCATTCTTTCCACTTTACCCTGAGATTGGGGATGATACACTGTACCAAATGCCTGTTTGAGCCCCAGCATGGCCTCCACCTTTTGGAGGTCTTGATTTTTGAAATGGGTACCATTGTCTGACCTGATTTTTTCAGGGAAACCATGTCTGGGGATGTACTGCTTCACCAGAAACTTTATTACCGTCTTGCTGTCTTCCTTTTTGGTTGGCCTGTGTACGCATCCACACACATCAGGACGTACCTGTAACCCCTGACTGAGTCTATCATATCTGTATAGTCTATGATAATCTCTCTTCCTGGTTAAGACTCTAGGGGGTACCTTCCTAGTTCTGGTCTGAGGGTCGGGCTGATGTTAAATTTTGTACATTGTTCACAGGTTTTGATCAAATACTGGGCCATGTCTTTAAGAAAAGGATGCCACTAATTGTCAAGGTTTCTGAGCAACGCCTACATGTCCCACACCGTGCGCCTCTTCCATGGCTGTCTGTCTTAGTCCTGGGGGTAAGATGGGGCGGCCCTCTGGCCCTCTCCATAGTCCGTCTGTCTCTGTGCACCCTCTGGCTTTCCACGTTCTTTTCTTGCGGAGACGCCTTATTTTGTAGTTTTATTACTCTGGTCATGTTTATTTCTGGTTGCAACTCAGTCTCAGAACACATGAGTATCACTTTTTCAGTCCTGTTGTCACTTTTACCCTGCTGTCTGTTTTGCTGCTTGGTCAGTTGTGTTGTTCCCCTGTGTCACCTTGTCTGTCCCGGTACCGTGTCCTTTACATTTTATGACTGCTACTCTTTTAGGGAGTAGCAGTGCTTCTGCAAGCTCTTTCATCTCCGTCTCGTGTCTGATTGGTTTATTACCGGCTGTCAAAAATCCTGCTCTCATCCATTGTCCTAACTCTACATGCACTGCTCCTGCTGTGTAAGCTTTAAGCATCAGTAGTCAAACTGCACATACTTTAAGATCCATATAAGCATTGAATGTATATTTCCACACTCGTTATTAGGTGACACTGCATGTGAAAATTTAGGCTTATTGAGGATGGTGTACTGCATTAACAATGTTAATAGCCAGACCAGTGTGGAGACAATAGTGAACCAATACCCAGACATCTTCAAGGGGTTTGGAGTCTTACCATTCACCTACAAGATACAACTGAAAGATGATGCACAGCCAGTCATCCATGCTCCGAGGCACATTCCAGCTCCCCTACGAGGAAAGCTGAAACAAGAACTGGATAGAATGCTGTCATTGAGTGTGATAAGGAAAGTAGAAGAGCCAACAGAATGGGTGAATTCGATGGTGAGTGTCAGAAAATCGAATGGAGAACAACGTGTGTGCATGGATCCAAAAGATCTGAATAACAACATAAAAAGATCAATTATCAAATAGCTACCAGAGATGAGATAACAAGCGAGATGGCCGGTGCCAAATACTTCAGTATATTGGACGCCTCTCAAGGCTTCTGGCACTGCATTAGGACAGTACAAAGAACTGCACTTTCAATACACTGTACAGGCGCTACTGGTTTCAGAGAATGCCTTTTGGCATATGCTCCGCTCCAGAAGTATTCCACCGAACGATGGAGCACATTATAGAGGGCACTGAAGGTGTACGTGTGTATGTTAATGATCTGATCTTATGGGGATCTACTCTCGAGCAACACAACTAAACATCACTGCTCTCTACTGTTCCTATTGCACATAGTGAGATTTTTCTGTCCTATTGCACATAGTGAGATTTTTCTGTTTATATATTATATAATGTTAATTTGTATTATACGGGTCATGTACATAGTTGTAAATATAGTAACATAGTGGTGTATATCTTTTTTTTAGTTTATTTATTTTTCTAGTTTTGCTATTTCTATCTTACATTTTATTTATTCTTCTTTTCTATCTTATTTTCTTTTTATCCTTTTGAGTGTTTTTTTGCACAGTCGCGACAGTCACCTTCATTTCACTGCCACTGTACCTGTACTTTTAGGCATGTGACAAATAAAAACTTGAATCTTGAATCTTGAATCTTGAATCTTGAAAGGCTCATCAAAGTGCTTCAGAGAGTCCAGAAGTACCAGCTGAAGCTGAACAGATCGAAGTGTCAGTTTAGTGTGAATGCAATCACCTTTTTTGGTGATAAGTTGTCAGCAGCCGGTGTTGAACCTGACAGAAGCAAGATCAAAGCAATACTGGACATGCCAAGACCTGAAGACAAAAAAGGTGTGGGCTTTAGGCATGATCAAATTCATTGGAAAATTCATACCTAACTTATCCTCCAAGACAGTGCACTTACGAGAGCTACTGCATGACAGGTGTGAGTTCAAGTGGACATCTGTACATGAGGCAGAATGGTCCCGTCTGAAAACTACTCTCACCACAGAGCCAGTGTTGATGTTTTTTGATCCATCAAAAAGGATAAAGATATCCACCGAATCATCAAAGGATGGCATTGGAGCTGTTCTGCTGCAGGCATCGGGAGAAGACTGGAAGCCTATGTGTCAAGAACGATGACAAGTGCTGAGTGCTGCTACGCTCAAATTGAAAAAGAGTGTTTAGGGCTGGTGTACGGTTTCTAGAAGTTCCATGGCTATGTGTATGGCCTACCAAAGTTTGTAGCAAAGACAGACCACAAGCCGTTAATAGCCATCATCAAAAAAAAAGCCTCAGTGAAATGTCACCACGCATTCAAAGGCTCATGATGAAGCTACAATGCTATGATTTTCCATTGCATTCATAAAAACATTTGAGCAAGGAGTGGAGGATAAAGCAGGAGCAGCAGATTGTCTTTTCTATCTGGAGCAATTTACCAGAGGACAGCCACAACAACTGGTACGTAGCTGCCAGCACTGGGCTCCTGATCGCGGGTATGCAGTGGCTAAGGATCTGCTGCAAGAGCATTTTGGAAATCAATATAAAATTGCTAATGCTTATATGGAAAAGGTTCTAGCCTGGCAGTCCATAAAGAGTGAAGATGTTAACGCACTCCAAGCGTATTTTTTGGTTTTGCAAGTATATGCTATATATATGAAGTATATGCAAGAGTTGGATATGCCTGCAAATAGGAGAGCCATTCTTGCAAAGCTTTCATACAGGTTGAGGGAGCAATGGAGATCCATCGCTCATGGAATCATGAAACAAACATAGCAGATAGCTCACTTTATTGACTTGGTTGCATTTGTAGAGCGTCATGTTAAAATTATTTCTAATCCTCTGTTCGGTGACATCCAAGATCCTGTATCTGGTGCGGCCGGCACAAAGACTCTCACCCGGTTTAAGTCTTATCCTGAAAACAGGGTGAGGAAATATTGTTGCCAGTACTGTAACATCCATGACTTCGTCAGAAAGGGGGAGGAGCCACCAGCAGAGCTTGGAAAGTCAGTGAAGTTGTATGTCTTTGCTGTTCATACAGTCACACATTGGAGTGTAAATGGGGGGAAAGGCACAAGGAGAAAATTCATCTTCTGAGGGAAAAGGGAGTTTGCTTTGCATGCTTATGTGATGTTCACATGAGTCGTGAATGCGAGAGGCGCTTGACATGCAAGGTCTGTGGTCAAACTCATCCCACTGTGCTGCACATCAAAAGACAACCACCTGCTCCAGAGCAAAGAAACAACCAGCTTCACAACAGTTAAAGGGCCCACTCAGTAAACAACCAGCTTCTTTCCAAAAATGTGGTCATTCAGGGGCTGGTAAGGATGGCTGTGTTCTTCCAATTCTTCCTGTAAGTGTGAAGTCTGCAAAGGGATATAACATTATAGAAACGTATGCATTTCTGGACCCTGGCAGCTCGGCCACGTTCTGCTCTGGAGATCTAATGCAGAGGCTAAATATTACAGGCAGAAGTACCAGATTTTTGTTGAGCACAATGGGCCAGGAGACTGTCGTTCCAGCTTATTCCATCACTGGTTCGGAGGTGGCTGGATTAGATGGCAATGACTTTTATAGTCTCCCAGAGGTCTTAAGCCAAAGGAAAATGCCAGTCACGACTAATAACATAGTAACAACTGAGGAACTGGATAAATGGTCTTACCTGTCAGACGTTCACATCCCAAACATAAAGGCAAACGTTGATTTGTTGATAGGAACGAACAATCCCAAATTGCTGAAACCATGGGAGGTCATCAACAGCCATGGGAATGGCCCGTACGCCATTAAAACTGTGTTGGGATGGGTAGTTAATGGTCCGCTAGAAGCAGTGGTGCCTTGGAGACAGAGTTTCCCTCTGCCACAGTGAACAGGATCTCTGTGAGGAAGTTGGAGGAAATGCTCACCAGTCAGTACATGCATGACTTCAATGAGAAGACTTGTGAAAAAGAGGAAATGTCAAGAGAAGACATGAGGTTTTTGGAAATTGTTAATCAATCAGACATTACAGTCTTCTGGGAGTGCTCGCCAGGTTCAGGCAGGAGCCTGTAGCAGTTATGGGAGATAACTTAAAAACATTAAAAATAACGATAGATAGATAGATAGATAGATAGATAGATAGATAGATAGATAGATAGATAGATAGATAGATAGATAGATAGATAGATAGATAGATAGATAGATAGATAGATAGATAGAATACGCTAACACTATAGAGACACAACATGAGAATACAAACATAGAAGTTGTTTATTGTTGAGGCGATTAATTTTTGATGAGCAACAAAGACCAGCATGATGGAAACAAAACTGTTTCAAAAACTGATGAAAACAGAAAACGCCTCAAAGGAGGGAAGAACCACAAACGGGGAAGAAGTCCAAACGCTCATTAACTATTGCTATGAAAATTATATGACAAAAGGCCAACAAAAAACTCTCAAATCGAGGCGAAAACTGTGGAAGGGAATTACAGACTGTGACGAGATACGACTGGTGGGTCAAGACGAATGACAAGACACACTGGCATAGGACAAAGGGAGACACAGACTATATGAACACATGGAGGCAATGGGGAACAGGTAACACATGAGGAAGGGCAAGTGACCTGAAATGAGAGGTGAGTTAATTTTAAAAATAAAATAGGAAGTCACAAAACAAACATGGAGACAGGACAAAAACTCAACTTGACATACCGGTGTGACAGCAATAGGCTTACAATAGAAGAAGAAAGACCAGAGGTTGCGCTAAACTTTTTCGATGTCTGTCATTTTGATTGACAGGGTCAGAAAAATCCCATCATAATCTATTTTTACTGGTCACTTACATTTTTTAAATTATAATAATGACATATTCAATTGCATTTAATTTTAATTATTTTTTAATTAATATTCAGTCCAAACAAGCTGAACAAATAATCCACACCGTGGATATACACATCAAGCAGAAGAATACATAACTTTTTCTCTGCAGTAACAAAAACAACTGACTGTGTGGCCCCATTATGTAACGTTATGACAAATGGCTCGTTCTACTTGTGCCAAGCCAATATAATGAAAGAAAGCCGATTCATTTTTGATGAACACCTAATGGGCACCTTTTTTCTGGGCACATGGCGTCACAGACTTTAATCATGCAGTTTTTGACAAATCCCCCCTTGGTAAAGGGCCCGGGCTGATTTTGCAACCTCTTGCATGGGACTCACACAGGAGGCGGAATGGCAGCAGAACTGGGGCGGAAGTTTATTACGTTGATTCTGTGTCGAATTTCCTGTCTGGTGCGCAGTGCTCGGTTGAAATTAACGAGGTTCAGCCGTGTTGGATCCCGAGTTAACCCCTGTACAGGTGGCACCGGCCCAGCTCTCCGACTCACGGGTCCGATCCTCAAGCCCGTGGGTCTTTCCCTATCGGGACAGTTTAGGGGACTCTTTAAGCTAGGTGCGAGGAGATTCGCCTTGCTTCTAACTGCTCTCATCCGCACGTCTACCCTGCTTACTCTAGTATGGCACCTGACCGAATAGCCCCTGTGGGCCAAATACTACACTAGCCGCGTGCGTTCACGGCAGCTCTCCTCTCATTGATCTGTGCACTTGGTATGGTTGCTAGGATATTTTTTAGTAGCTCGGACAGCGAGCCCCAAGGGTCTGTTAATTTCAGTAGGCTAGAGTAACCTATTAGAACCATTAGATGTAGATGTTATGATTACACACTGAGAGAGATGTTATAAAAGTACGGTCCACGACTTGATCTTTAACTGCAGTGGATATATTTGTTGCAAAGTTTAGCAAGGGCGAGCATACAGTTTAATTCATTCAGAATTGAATTGAATCCTATCCTCTAAAATTACTATCCTTATACTAATAAATTTGATAACCTGATACGAAGGCTGTTGCTGAGTTATTGAGGTTGGTCCAATTTGGAGAGAGGGAAGAAAAGGGCGAAACGGTGATCAGTCGATCCAATCCTTTCACGACTGCCGTACTGCTGGATCTCATCAAGAGTCCCTGGCTTTGGCCAAAGCCCAGAAAGTTCCTGATGTCCGTAGTCTCATTGGCAGGATGAACATGAAAAGAATTCTGGTTGGTCCAGTCGAGATCCACAGCCGGTTTGGGGTGGTTATCCTCCTACACTCGGCTCCCTCTTGCCAGCTGTGGCTCCCCAGATTCTTCTCTTGCGATGTTAGGCTGTTCGTCTGTTCCTTCTCTATGGTTTAAAGTCTATGTCCGTAGATTCAATGCTCCTGTTTTGGTCTGTCGTCCAGCATGTCTCAAACTTCGGTGCCGGCTGGCGAAGATAACCTCGATCTCCGTTGTGCAGCGGTTCTTATACTCTCCGCTGGTTGGATTTTTCCCCTATCAGGCAATGAGTCACTCGCCGGAGTCCAACCATATTAGGTAGTAGTTTATTCCTCCTGCTCATCCTTCCAGATGTTTCCTGGTTGCTTCATTCCTCCCATCCCTCTGGCCTAGTTCCTCAAAGTTTCTTGGCCCAACCTCTTAGCATGATTCTGTTATGGTTACTCACTTGGCTACTAGCTGTTGCAATGATTTCACAATTTCCCGTAATCAGAAACAAAACACAGTTATAATTACACTTTCTATTCATAGTTACACTCATTTTAACATTTCATTCCTTACATGGTCTAATCTAGAATCATTATTGATTACACTTTAGTTTAGCTCATTTTTATCTTTGTGTATTACTCACACTCAAACAGAAAGTCCCCGATTGTCCATTTCAGAAATGGAAAGTCCCGAAATGTCCATGGGTTTAGGCCTTTGCTGGGCATACCGGAAAGCCCCCATGACCATTGCATTGACTCCTTCGCTCTGTTAGCGGATCAGGGATCTCAACATGGTTGACAGCCGCGGCTCGCGGCAAAAATAGAAATGCAATGGAAAGTTCGCGCCGTGGCGCGGTGAGCCGCTTCTGGGATGCTTCTGAGCCGCGCCCGGTGTGAGTGCTCTCATTGACTAGACTGGCTTCTATTTGCTACGGTGACTGCGGCGGTACCGTGCCGCTTCCGTTCCGCGTCCGGTGTGAGTAAGGCCTTTGGCCTTAACAGCAGTGTCGCTTTGTGATTTGGCTTTAGTGAAAACAGCCTGCTGTGACACCAGGCTTCTTTTTAACTTCTACCTTCTGTAGACTTTGTGTTGTGTCCAGATGCTTGTATCTGTTGTGGTGCTTTGTTTCATAGTGTCTTCTTAGGTTGTATTCTTTCATCACAGTCACACTGTCTCCATACAGAAGACACAGCTTTGCCCTTTACATCCGCGAACATATACGCTGCCTCCCACCTTGGGGAGAGTGTGGAAATATACATTCAATGCTTATATGGATCTTAAAGTATGTGCAGTTTGACTACTGATGCTTAAAGCTTGCTTAGAATACTGTTGAAACAAAAGGTGTTATTTTGAACTGTGCTTTGTGATGACAACAGGATGCGGCAACAGCTGCCTGGTGTTAGATGAGCTCTGTGCAGAATAGTATTTATTGCACCACAATGTGAAGCAAACAGGAGGTGTCATTAGGCCTGTCTCTGAGAAAGGAGAAGTAGTCTCATGAAACAGGTGGGTCTGCTAGCCTGTTTTTTAAGAACAACAAAGTATAAAAGTGCTGAGGCACGTCCTATGTGTGACTTGGTCTTAACGACAAAGTAATCATGTGCTATGTAACCATTGGTTAAAGAACGGGGATGTGTGACGCTTACATGTAAGACTGCCCACTTGTGTGTGTTAATAAAAACAGCCTAAGAGCTGCGGGGGGCAGAACTCAGCAGACCGGAGTAGAGGCAGACTGCGGAGTCTGTATATGCTGGGTTCTCCCTTTGCAAAGGTAAAACTGAATTGTGTCTTCTAAAAACTGAATATCTCTCTGTAGTCCACTAGGTCAGCAGAACCCGGGGTGGTTAGGATACCACAACAATTTGGGGGCTCATCCGGGATACAGCAAAATAATCAAAAGCTGACCAGGACAAAACATTGGCCATAAGGACCAGGTATGAACGGGCGAAGGACACGGGCCGGCAACACAAAGGTAAGCAGAAACTTGATCTGCATTGAACACCACTAAATTGTAACGTGTCCTCAGTCCTAGTAGTAACTCGTCCGTAAAATTGAGAGATAACATTTTGAGAAAACACAATGAAAACTGTGAGTTATCTAATGTCCTGATAACAAGACCAGTGTTTTAAAATAGATTAATACTGTTGTTAAACGTCCTAACAACAAGAACAGTGTCTTCGAGTGTGGCAACTCCCACAATATTCTGACGAGGTATTGTTTTAGCTGGGTTTGAGACCCGGGGATTTGAGGACCCCCGAAGGTTTTTTTTTTTTGCTTACATTGAGAGACAGAATAGAACAAGACCAGGCAAAGACACACTTGTATGAATGTTGGAATAATCGAAAACTGAAACACAATTGCACTAGCTAGGTGGTTGCGGAGTAAGTGGACGAAAAGTCCAAATTACAGATAAATCTAGAGAGTTGGTGTCGTGTCTCAAGGCTAGTATAATCACTGTGAGCTGTCTAATGTCCTGACAAGCAAGACCAGAACATAAGTCCTGTGAGTTCCTAGCACATCCCCGACATAATAGAAACACACACACACACACACACACACACACACACACACGGTAATGCATGAATGTTAAATGTGTATGAGTGCTAGAGGAAAGTTAGCTGAAGCAGCAGCACTGCCGGAAACCAGTCTCTGGTGTTAACTACTTCAACAGGCAGTGGCCTGTTGAAGTAGGCCACCGAATTCTAGATTGATGATTTGTTTGTATTGTGTGTAGTACGAAGAGAAGACAGCAGTTAGTATATCCAAACGTAACATTTTATTAATTCTGGCAGTATTACATTGTACCAATTGACAACATGGACGGAGAATTTGACAGAGAAACAGACAATGACGGGTGGAGACCAGGGAGCCCTTACAAGACCGTAACTGAACAGTTATTAGAAATGCAGGGACTAGTGAGAAGCATGCACGGCAGTAAAGACATGACTAGGATCATGAAACAGATGAGAGAGGATGTGAATAAGGTTTTAAAAGAAAAGGGAAAGACAGAAAGTGATAAGGGACCGTTAGGAAAACTGTTGTGGGCCGAAGCGAAGGAGGCAGGAGAGGACCAAGAAAGGGCAAGACAGGAAGAGAAGAACTGTAGGTGGTTAAAAGGAGGAAAGCATAGGGCTATGCAGCTCAATGCAGAAAAGAGGAGAATAAGATCAAACAGATGGGCCATGTGGTGGCAGGCAGCACAGCACATGATGTCAGAGCAGCCAAAGAAGACCCCGACAAAAGACCCTACGAGCACCACCCCCTTACTCATCAGCACCGCTTAGTGCTCCACCAGCCACACAGTCAGCTCCTGCGGGGATGTACCAACTGTTGCAGATAACCACAGGAAAATTGTATATAGATCATACAGACAAATCAGGTTCCGGGTCAGAGGTAGCCTCAAACGCAGATACTAACTTAAGTGGCGTACAAGCACAAAATATCAGGACATGATCCTTAGCCCGCCCAAAAAACCTCCCAGCCCGGTTGAGGAAACACCTCTGCTGTTTGGTGACAGACAGGCACAAGACTTGAACACAGGAGGCATGGTAAAGAGAGCCCTGACACAATCAGACTGGCAGCACACACAAATGCCCCAGATACAGTACCCCGCCTCTGCTAAAACATACAGAATTGTCCTTAGCACTAGCAACACTGCTATCTTAGAGCATGAGCTCATCACAAGACATCATGGCAGAGAGAAAACTGATCATTATCAATCTGAAGATATGCTCAATACCTTACCAGGTTACCTATGGGTAGAGGGCCCCTACAGACGTTGGCCTTACAGACTGCGCTCCTATCACATTTTCAGTAAAAACCAACACACCCCTATGGGTCACACAGTATCCACACAAACCTCAGGCAGAAGCAGGTATACAGGACACAATAGAAGGGCTCCTGGAAAAAGGAGTTCTAGAGCCCTCACAGTCAACCTGGAACACCCCCATCTTGCCTGTAGAAAAGAAAGGAACAGGTAAATACCGCATGGCACAGGATCTCAGGGTAATCAATGACATACTGGCCACACCTACAGTACCGGTTCCCACCCATATGTGGCTTTGGCTAACCTAGATCCCTCCCAAAGTTGGTTTACCTGCATCGACCTGGCGAATGCATTCTTTTGTCTCCCATTAGCTGAAGAGTGTAGAGATATTTTTTCTTTCACATTCCAGGGACAGCAGCTGCGATATACCAGATTACCACAGGGCTTCGCCCTATCACCGGGACTGTTTAACCGAGTTCTAAAACAAGTACTGAGTGACTGCCCCTGAGAACATAACCTTGATCCAGTATGTTGATGACTTATTGGTAGCAGCACCGACAGCAACATCCTGTCTAACAGCTACATGGTCAGTTCTCCAACACCTGGCTACCAAAGGCTTTAAAGTCAGTAAAGCTAAATTGCAGGTAGCTAGAAAGCAGGTCTCCTTCCTAGGACGCATGATATCTCAAAAGGGGGTCAGCATGTCCCCTAATCACAGGTCTGCTATCTTACATCACCCTAAGCCAGTGAAAGTAAAAGACATGCTCTTGTTTTTAGGACTGACAGGATACAGTCATAATTATGTAGCAAATTACACAGGACTGACACAACCACTGCAAGAACTAGTGAGACAACAGGGCATGCGTAATCTCACTGCAAAACTTGACTGGACACAGGAAGCAGAGACAGCATTCATCACCCTCAAACAGTCACTAGCAACCGCAGCAGAGCTAGCCACGCCAAACTACCACCAACCTTTCCACCTAGATGTCTCTGTAACAGAAACCTGCGTGAATGGTATTCTGTTCCAGAGAAAAGGGGGAGATAGGATAATACTGATCTACAATAGCGTAATGCTAGATAACATGGAAAAAAGACACCCACAGTGCACACAACAAAAAAACTGCACACATAGTAATGGGTCACCAATTAAACATCCTGACAACACACAGACATACGTCAACTCAGAAACGTTCACACTCACAACACTGAGACAGAGAAGTCTGAGCAAAATCCTAGAGGCGCCAAACATTTCATTCACGCACGAAGGGATCAACATGGCAGACCAAATAGGAATAGGAGAACCACATGAGTGTGCAGACAGAGTCCTCAAAGACGAAAAAGTCAGGACAGACTTACAAGCCACGCCAATAGAAGGAGCCAGAGACCTGTTCACTGATGGTTGCTGTTTCAGACATGAGACGGACGGCCTTAGAGCAGCCTATGCAGTAGTAGAAGACAGAGGAGGAGAGTTAGTGACACAGAAGGCAGAGAGGCTGGAGCATTGATGCACACAGCCGCTTTCTCTCTCTCACGCTCTGATGAACAAAAACACACAAGAACACACATGCTGCAGAGAGTGAGCCATAGCCTACTTAAATAAAAATAGCGCTGTGCAGGATGCTACTGAGTTACAATGTAACCTGTAAATTGGATGACCTATAATTTTCTGATGTTAAATTCAGACAAAACTGAAGTTCTTGTAATTGGACCCAACCCCCTCAGAAACTGTCTTTCTAGAGACTTGGTTACTTTAGACGGGATCACCCTGGCCTCCAGCTCCACTGTAAAGAATCTTGGAGTTGTTTTTGATCAGGATCTGTCCTTTAACGTCCACATAAAACAAATTTCGAGGACTGCACTCTTCCACTTACTCCACTCTTGGCTTCCTTGCATTGGCTACCTATTAAATCTAGAATAGAATTTAAAATTCTTCTCCTTACTTACAAAGCTCTTCTTGGTCAGGCACCATCTTATCTAAAAGAGCTCATAATACCTCTAAAACACTGTGCTCTCAGGACGCTGGGTTCCTTGTGGTTCCTATAGTTTCCGAAAGTAGATTGGGAGCCAGAGCTTTCAGCTATCAGGCTCCTCTTCTGTGGAACAAACTACCATTCTGGGTTCGGGAGGCAGACACAGTCAACACCTTTAAGAATAGACTTAAGACTTTCCTTTTTGATACAGCCTACAGTTAGGGCTGGCTCAGGTCATCCCTTAGTTATGCTGCCATATGATTAGACTGCCGTGGGACTCCCCCCTCCCCCAGGGTTATGCCTAGCCAGGCGCGGTATTGTTTGAAGATGCAGTCACATCTCCCTTACCGAAAGCCCTCTTTCTTTCTTTCTTTCTTTCTTTCTTTCTTTCTTTCTTTCTTTCTTTCTTTCTTTCTTTCTTTCTTTCTCTCTCTCTCTCTCTCTCTCTCCATCTGTGGACATGTCTCATTAATGCATGTTACTAACCAAACTTCCCCAGAGTTTTTGTGCTCTGTCGTCCAGTAGGCTCTCATGGATCGTGGCTGCTGCTGTGATCCTGCACGACGTCCACTACATATATTATTACTGTCATTATTACTACCACATCTGTTACTGTAATCATTTTATCATTCAGTGTGATTCATTGTCATTTTGTCCGTTATTGTAATCTCTGTCCGTCCTGGGAGAGGGATCCCTCCTCTGTGGCTCTTCCTGAGGTTTCTTCCACATTTTTTCCCTGTTAAAAGGGTTTTTGTGGGCAAGTTTTTACTTACTCGAACCGAGGGTCTAAGGACAGTGTCACTCCCTGTACAGATTGTAAAGCCCTCTGAGACAGATGTACTGTGAATTTGGGCTATACAAATAAAATTGATTTGATTTGATTTATTCATGCTTGTGGCATTTATACTGAAGGATCTGAGTAGGCCTACGTCACAGAATCTGACTGGTAACCAAATACCACCAATAACCTACATAGAGAAAAATGCTAAATCTTTACCCCAAAGTGATCGAGTCAGATCAAGAAATTATTAATACCATCACAAACTTGCTACACTGCACTGTAGCAAGTTTGTGAGACTGTAAACATTATTAAAATAGAAGTTACCCATCTGCTATTAGCTTGCGTAGCAACAGGGTGGGAAATTAGCATCAGCCAAACACTAGTAAAATATGAATGTGGCTGGTAGATTATAGACAAAAAATAATGATGTACCATAGAGTGGCTGTTGAATTTGAACACTGATGATTTTAACACAAAACATGAGTGAATCTTCCGCTCTGGCTAGCATTGAATAACAAAGTTTTGTCTTTTTAAATTCAACTTTATTTGTCACATATAATCTTACAGGTACAATCATAGGGATCATCTAGTTGTGATGTTTTTACAGTTAACTGTGTTACATTATCCCCCAACAACCTGTAGCTACTTAGCCACTTAGCCACCATATTGTGTGTCTGATTTTGAATCGTTTATTGTTTTCTGTCCACAGGTCCATTAAATTTATCATCCACTGTTTCATCCATTTTCCAAAATAAAAAACAAAGGCACTTTTAAGAGCCACATCACATTGTTTGTTTTGTCTGTCCATCTTTAGTTTGTTTATTCTGTGTCTTTCTGTCTGCCACCATGACACCACCAAAATTCAGGCCCTATCTGTCTTGTGATATTCTGAATCAGGCAATCAGTAAAACATGCAGTGCCTGTTATGGAAGTCTGTCCACAAACAAACAAAAAAAAAGAAAGAAAAGGATCATCATTTGATAGAAAGTGGGCACAAGGAGTCTTCAGAAACCAAAACCATGGGCGTATAATTTATTCTGCCCGTATCGCAGTAAGAATGCTCATATTGCATATTTAGCATTAACTGAAGGACCATATTTTAACATCCTGCATATCATAGACTAGGCACAATATGATCTGGCCTTTACAAACATATTTTACTATCTTAGTTTGACTTGATCCATTTGTCTAATGGGTTGATTTAACACAAAATGTTATGTCACTATCAAAAATAGAAAGGTTCCAGAACGTGGTCTCCATAACTTCTACTGATTCTTGTGTTATTAAGGACTGGGCAGCCTAAATATTTCCTCTTGCCAGTTAGCTCAGTGAGATAGAGGATGGTTCTTGGTGTTGAGGATTGTGAGTTCACTGTAAGAAACGATTTTTGAGGGTGGTAAATATAAACCATGCAAATTTCAAACTTTCAAAGTCTAAAATCTACCAGAGTATTTTAGTTCTCAAAGAAAGTATAAAATAATGGGTAAATTATACCTGCACTACCGATTCTTTAACATGTTACATAGAAAAATTAGGTAACATTTACCCAAATGCAACCAGTTCTGCGCTGCAATGTGTGCATGCGTCAGACCTTGCTGTCGGATGAGTGGGATTATAATTTTTGAAGGCTGCCTGCTGCTTCCCGCTGCCGCTGTCGGACTGCTGAACTGAAGGTAAACTCACGTTAATCTTATATATATTGCTGTGTACAATATCGCGAATGCATAGGACAGTTTATGAATTGTCGATATGTTTCACAAGAGTTGTAGTTGGCGTGTTTCTGTGTTACGCGCTATGCATGCTTGGACAAAAGGTTTGGTGATTGTTTGGCCGGTTGTTAACTGTCTCGTCGGAGGCAAAACGCTGGAAATAACATAACCGTAAGGACTTCATTCTAACAGTCTCTGAATAGGATTTGCGGTGGAATGTGTTTGCGTTGTGTATTTTACAGTATTAGCAAACATATGGTTGTGTGTGCTTGCTGTGCAGAGCCTCCACACAGTGTGTTGATGGAGAGCAGTGTAGGTCTACTTTCCACGCATCTTGCTTACATTCATTTCTCTCTAGTCATCCGATAAATACATTTTCTAAATGTATACGTGGCGATAATCGTTAAATTAGTTCCTACCACTTGACGGCACCAGCTCACCAACAAGGGTTTGAATTGGCGACAGACAAAAGATTGGGTGGGAAAAGGTTTTGCTTTTTTTTTTTCAAGCAAAAATTTGTTTGGGCGTGTCTTCTCTTTCTCTCGCTTGGACGGACACTTTGTCATGTGCAAACATTTTTCTGATTTATTTACTATTTTTTGTATTTTGCTATGTAAATGCCTGACTATTTTCTTGTGTAATATTTTCTTGTTGTTCTTCTTTAATTTGTAGGTCGATTCACTCTGTGGGCCTTAGATTCTTCAAGACTGACCCATACACCAATTCCATTACCCAGTGTAACAATTTCTTGCAGGTGTTGAACAGGACACATCTTTCTGCAGCTTTCATGCTTTTTTGACAATGAAAACAATATGTTAAGCACATTGGTAGACATCTCAAGAGATTTGAAACTGTGTCTTGTGTTTTTTAAAGGTTCTGATTAAGACAAATACATACACAACGTTCCACAGTCATAGGAGCAGGAAACACAACCCACATTTAGTGGAAGATTTTGAAACCTCTGTTTTTAATCAATACCAAATGTAAACAGATAAAGAAAGCAACTTTGTTGAAGATGTATACCACTGTGACTGTTAAAGGGCTGTAGATTTCAAGGGTTACATGTAGTGGAGGATGAATTTGACTGGACCATGGAGTCTCTAACTGGGGTGCACATTTAGATACACAAGATCCAAGAGGCCATTTAACCGTTTATTTGTGAGATGGGAGGAAAAGATGATTATCTGTACAATAAACAAACATAAATCAACACACTGCCATATGTACAATGAACTAGAATTATAAACAAAGATTAGCAAGCTTACTTATTAATGCATCCACTCAGAATTACAGAGATCTCAAGTCTTTGTCGATAACAAACAATACGTTTGATTTGATTCATGTGGCAGCATGGCAGACAGGAACAAAGAACCTAACACAATCAAAAACAAAGCAGAGTGAGGAAATGTGATAAAATCATATCATAAACTCACGCAGCAACCTGTAGAAAATTATGAGGTGTTATGTGTAACCCTTTTGCATGCAAACTTACTATTTTAACGTGACTGACTGTAGCTTCATTATGTGTGAAATCATCTGTATATTGAACAAAGTTTGCTGTGAGGTGGCACTTTATGCTCTCCATTTCTTGTTTTGTTGCATATTTTCTTTGGTGCAAATTTGTCTTAGTTCCTTCAAAAAAAACTAAAGAAATGTGATAACTATAACTTTATCAAACTCACACCCAGCAACCTAAAATGATCTTTATATTAGACAAAGTTTGCTGTCAGGTTCACTTCAAGCTCTGAATTTCTTGTTCTATTGCCACACTTTTTTATTGGGAAAATTCTATAGGTTGCTTTTTACAGTGTTCAAGCCTCAGCTGATGTAAAAATAGAATGCCACCTTTTTTCATCTTCCTACACATCTACCTAAGGTTGTTGCTCAAAATTTCCAAATGTTGTTTAAAAAAGCCCTGGCCAATTGTTGATATATGTCCATCTCTAGGTATAAATTATGCTAAAGAGAAACAATAGGTTTTGTTTTCTGTCAAATAATAATTAAGCTGTATTGATAGCAATGACTGAAACCTTTGCCTTCTAAGTTAATAATATAAATGAAACATGTTTGTTATGACCCGACAGGGTAAGACCTAGTCTAGGGGAATTTAGGGAGGTAACAATTAAATCAAAGACCCAAAAACAAAGGGATAAACCAAGGACCGACTGCAAGTGCAGGGATTTATTAAATAACAAAAGAAGGACAACAAAAAGTGAAGGCTTCTTCAAACGTTACGTTGAGCCAGGAACGATCACACCCAATGAACCACTCTCTGCGGGAACACACCACTACGAACCACTCGCTGCAGGGACACACACACACCACCACTGAGAGACCCGGTAGGCATTTATATACCTGCAATCTGTCACAATCCACTCCGGTCCCCTGCCTGTTTTTCCCTCTAACTTCACCCAGTAACTTTCCACTCACCTGTCAGCCCCGCCTCCTCATCAGTCACCATGGTTTCTCCCGCCTTCCACACCTGCTCCTCATCAGCAATCAACCCTGTATTTAAGCACCAACCTCCAGACACTCTTTGCCAGATTGTTCTCCATGCTTACGCAAGACTTTCCAGCACTCTTCTCCGGACTGATCTCCTGCTGCCGACTCTGCCTGCCTTGGACTAACCTGTTTGCTGTACTCCCGGTAACCGACCCTGCCTTCCGTCTTCGACCACGAGCTTCTGATCCCTCTGGAATCTGCCAGCTGGTATCGGCCCAGCTACTGGTGGCTTGCTCCTGAGAGACTGTTTCCTGCGTGTGCTGCATTTGGGTCCTACTCAAGCACGTTTCAGTACAATCTGGCCACAGCATGGATCCAGCACACACCACTTCGCCAGAGCTACGCCTGGAGAGGGTGGAGAACATTCTCCAGCGACACGAGGCATTGCTTGCTTCCACTGCAGCTGAGGTATGCCAGGCTACTGTCACTCAACCACAGGCTGCTGCTAACCAGGAGCAGACATTAGCGGCATTAGCTTCACAGATCCAGCAGCTCACTGCCGTACTCCAACCTACGCCACCTGGTCCAGTTTCTGAACCCCGAGTTGGGGCTCCGGAACGTTATGCGGGGAACCCAGATATCTGTAATCCGTTTATTACGAACTGCTCAATCCTGTTCGCCCTGCAGCCACACACATTCGCCTCTGAGGAGGCCAAAGTGGCGTTCACCATTAATCACCTCACGGGGAGGGCCCGCCTGTGGGGAACCGCCGAATGGGAACGTCAAACTCCTGCTTGTAGCTCCCTCAGAGACTTCGCTGCTGAGCTCCGGAAGGTTTTTGGCCCACCTTCCCAGGGTCCAGATGCTATGGGCGGTCTCCTGAACCTCCACCAGGGGGACCGCTCCAGGGCTGACTACTCTATTGACTTTCGCATCAGGGCTTGCCAGAGTAAATGGAACACCAGGGCCCAGTGCGACGCCTACCTACAGGGGCTTGAGGAGTATGTTAAGGACGAGCTGGTGTCATATGATCTCCCTGCCACATTGGATGAGGTCATCGAACTCACACGGCGGGTGGACCGACGCATCCAGGCCAGGCGGGAGGAGAGATGGCAGAACCACTCTGTCACCAGAGGAACGCCAGTGTCATCAAAGACACAACCTATGTCTGTACTGTGGACAAGACGGAAACTTCCGTCTCCAGGTGTCCAGTAAAAGCCAGGTCTCACCAGTAGCGAGGGATGTACTGGTGAGTCCGACCTCTGAACTGTCCCTCAAGAAACGCCCCCTCTGCCATGGTCGCCTGCTGCTACCAGGGTGCTCCCACTCCCTTGCCGTCTTCATTGACTCTGGTGCCGACGTCTCCATTATAAATGAAGAGCTGGCCCAGCAGTTGGAGATAGAAAGGGTTCCGCTGCCTCAGCCTGTCCCCGCCAACGCCCTGGACGGTCACCTGCTGGGGACCGTCACTCATCAGACTGTTCCAGTGCAGATGCTTCTCTCCGACAACCACCACGAAACTATCACGTTTCACATCTTGGACTCTCCGCGTATCCCACTCATTTTGGGATATCCCTGGCTCCGGCGCCACAACCCCCACATAGACTGGGCGATGGGAGCCATTCTGGGCTGGAGCTCGGCCTGTCACCAAGTCTGTCTCAAGCAGGCCTCCGCTCCTCAGTCCAGGCCCTGCACCACTTTGGCTCCTGATCTGATGGGGGTCCCGCCAGAGTACCGCGATTTCAGGGAGGTTTTCAGCAAAGCGAAGGCGACCTCTTTGCCTCCTCACCGTCCATATGACTGTGCCATAGATCTTCTACCCGGCACCAGTCCTCCCCGAGGTCGTCTATACTCCCTGTCCGCACCAGAGAGGAAGGCCATGGAGGACTACATTAACGACTCCCTGGCGGCTGGCATCATCCGTCCGTCATCCTCCCCTGCTGGAGCGGGGTTCTTTTTTGTCGAGAAGAAGGACAAATCATTGAGGCCCTGCATCGACTACCGAGGTCTCAACGACATTACAGTGAAGAATCGGTATCCCCTCCCCCTCATCTCGTCTGCCTTTGAACTCCTGGAGGGGGCTACCATCTTCACCAAACTGGACCTCCGCAACGCCTACCACCTGGTGCGAATTCGGAAGGGCGACGAGTGGAAGACAGCATTCAACACACCTACCGGACACTATGAATACCTGGTGATGCCTTTTGGCCTCACCAACGCCCCCGCCGTCTTCCAGGCTCTGGTCAACGACGTGCTCCGGGACATGCTTAACAAGCATGTCTTCGTCTACTTGGACGATATTCTAATTTTCTCCAAGACCAAGGAGGACCACATCCACCATGTTCAGGGGGTTCTTCAACGGCTCCTGGAAAACTCGCTGTTTGTCAAGGCAGAGAAATGCGAGTTCCATGCTCCATCAGTCTCCTTTCTTGGATACATTGTCGGCCAGGGGAGCATCCAGATGGATCCAGCCAAGGTCTCTGCCGTCGCCGCCTGGCCTGTTCCTGACTCCCGGAAGCAGCTACAAAGATTCCTGGGGTTCGCCAATTTTTACCGTCGTTTCATTCGGGGATACAGCACGGTGGCAGCCCCTCTCACAGCTCTCACCTCCTCCAAAGTCCCCTTCAGCTGGTCCTCCGCCGCCACAGATGCCTTCCAGACCCTCAAGAATCGCTTCACCTCTGCGCCTATCCTGCGTATGCCGGACCCCAAGAGACAGTTCGTGGTGGAAGTTGACGCCTGTGATGTCGGGGTGGGGGCTGTCCTGTCTCAGCGGGCTACTGATGACCAGAAGCTCCACCCCTGCGCCTTTTTCTCTCGACGCCTGACTCCCGCAGAAATGAACTATGACATTGGAAATCGGGAGCTTCTGGCGGTCAAATTGGCACTGGACGAGTGGCGTCACTGGCTGGAGGGGGCCGAACAACCATTTCTCGTATGGACGGACCACAAGAACCTAGAATACATCAGGTCAGCCAGAAGACTGAACTCCAGGCAGGCCCGGTGGTCCCTCTTCCTCACCAGATTCAATTTCACTCTCTCCTATCGCCCGGGAACCCGCAATGTTAAGCCTGACGCCCTCTCCCGCCAGTTCCTGAAGGAAGAGGAAGAGGTTTCCACGGCAGCGGACACCATCCTTCCCTCTGCTCGCCTGGCCGCCGCCATTACATGGGGGATTGAGGAGAGAGTTAGGACGGCGCTGGAGGAGCAACCAGGTCCCAGCGCCTGTCCCCCCTACCGGCTCTTCGTCCCGGCCCCCCCTTCATTCTGAGGTGCTCCAGTGGGCCCACAACACGCACCTCACCTGCCACCCAGGGATCCAAAGGACGAAGGAGGTTCTTCAGCGCCGATTCTGGTGGGACTCCCTGGACCTGGACACCCAGGGGTTTGTCAAGGCCTGCCCTGTCTGCAACCGGAACAAATCCTCCCACCAGGCTCCAGCTGGTCACCTGCTCCCGCTTCCAGTTCCCCATCGTCCCTGGTCCCACATTTCTCTGGACTTTGTGACCGGTCTACCCCCATCTCAAGGACACACCACTATCCTTACCGTGGTAGACCGGTTTAGCAAGATGGCCCACTTCATTCCCCTGCCCAAGCTCCCTTCAGCCAAAGAGACTGCTGAACTGGTCCTCCAGCACATATTCCGGCTCCATGGTCTTCCAGTGGATGTGGTCTCTGACCGAGGACCGCAGTTCTCCTCTGTCTTTTGGAGAGAGTTCTGCTCTCTCATTGGGGCCACGGCCAGCCTGTCATCCGGGTTTCATCCTCAATCAAACGGCCAGACGGAGCGGAAGAACCAGGAGATGGAGGTGGCTCTCCGGTGTATGGTCTCCAGTCACCCCACATCCTGGTCGCAGCAGTTGCTCTGGGTAGAATATGCACATAACACACTCCTCAGCTCCTCCACTGGTCTCTCCCCGTTGCAGTGTGCTTATGGATACCAGCCACCCCTATTTCCAGCCCTGGAGAGGGAGGTTTCATGCCCCTCTGTACAGGCTTTCATCCGCCGGTGTCGCCGCACCTGGTCCCAGGCCAGATCCACTCTCCTGCGGTCGGTGGGCCGTTACACAGCCTCGGCCAATCGTCGCCGCACCTCCGCTCCCGCTTACCAGGTGGGACAGAAGGTGTGGTTGTCAACCCGGGACCTACCACTCCAGGGTCGACTCGAAGAAACTGGCACCCAAGTTCATCGGCCCCTAGGTAATTCAAAAGGTCATCAACCCTGCTGCAGTCCGCCTCAAGCTTCCCAGGTCCATGCGAGTACACCCGACATTCCATGTCTCAAAGATCAAGCCGGTTCTGGAGAGTCCCTTGATTCCTGCTACCCCGACTCCTCCACCACCTCGCCTTATCAATGGAGACCCAGCCTACACGGTGCGACGGCTTATCCGCTCTCGTCGCCGTGGGAGGGGCATCCAGTACCTGGTTGACTGGGAGGGATATGGTCCAGAGGAGAGGTAGTGGGTCCCTGCCAGTTACATCCTTGACCCTCAGCTCATTACTTATTTCCACCGGCAGCACCCGGACCAGCCCTCCAGGATCCGCCCATCCACTGATAACCCCCGCCCAAGCACCTCTGGTGCTCCACCCATCCCCGGCCCTAGCGAGGTGGACCCACCATCGTCCTCTATGGACTATTCTTCTGAGGACGAGAGGTCCCTCCTCCAGACCCCCTCCACCCACCCGGTTGAGGACCTTGCCGAGTCTGAGGAATATTGAGGAGGTTCCTCCTGGGGCTGCCTCTTCCTACACTTGTGCCATCATTTTGGGACGTCAGGAGACGTCCCTTGAGGGGGGGGTTCTGTCACAATCCACTCCGGTCCCCTGCCTGTTTTTCCCTCTAACTTCACCCAGTAACTTTCCACTCACCTGTCAGCCCCGCCTCCTCATCAGTCACCATGGTTTCTCCCGCCTTCCACACCTGCTCCTCATCAGCAATCAACCCTGTATTTAAGCACCAACCTCCAGACACTCTTTGTCAGATTGTTCTCCATGCTCACGCAAGACTTTCCAGCACTCTTCTCCGGACTGATCTCCTGCTGCCGACTCTGCCTGCCTTGGACTAACCTGTTTGCTGTACTCCCGGTAACCGACCCTGCCTTCCGTCTTCGACCACGAGCTTCTGATCCCTCTGGAATCTGCCAGCTGGTATCGGCCCAGTTACTGGTGGCTTGCTCCTGAGAGACTGTTTCCTGCGTGTGCTGCATTTGGGTCCTACTCAAGCTCGTTTCACAATCAAGAGCAGAAGAAAACAAGACACACCCACTACGGCACGTAACACCCCCACTAATAAGAAAGAACCCCACCCACAGGTTGACACAATTAACACTACATTAATGAAAAATTACAAACACTATATTAATACATGCTTAACATATGAGATAGCACATGCCCATACAAAGTGGGATATACAGTAAAGGGGTCGATTACATCTTGACGCTGAGCTGCCTTACACATGATGTCGGAGTTGGACAACCGGCAAGATTGCTGTGCATCATTAATGTGGTACCAACGAGTTTTCTTTCGACGCTTGGGCCTCCGGATGACACGACCTCTGTGGGGGATTGTACTCTCCACTACATGAGGACCTGTGAACCGAGCAGCAAGAGCGGACTCAGGTGTAGGTGGCAAAACTAACACCTCCTGGTCCTGGACCTGCGCATGGGCCTTAGCTCTGGTTAGCACCCTATCCATAAAAACATCAGGATGTGTTTTAGCTACACGACCCGATTCTGGAATGGGCTCAGGATAAACCCTACCGCCAGCTATGTCATTTCCCATGATAAAATCAACGCCATCAATGGGAAAACGAGATCGGACACCCACAGGAAAACAACCCAATGCCAGACCCGACTGCACATGGATTTGGTGCAGAGGTGCGGGAGTGAGACCCATCTCAATTCCCCTAACCACCAGGTGGCAACACACCGGAAAAAATAAGGGACTGTGAGCAGGCAGTGTTACGCAGTGCAGTCACTAGCCGCTGGTCGTCTGTGTGTCCTGTAGGAGACACGGAACAGTTAAATATAAAAGGCTTAACACAGTCAGGAACCCCTGATACTCTAGCATTGTCACTAGAGGTTTTTATAAGCCCCACGGCTTTTGGTGGCATCGCAACCGGCCCTTGCTGATATGGGGTGCCGTTTGTAAAGCATCTCGCTCTGAAAATAACAGCAACATTTTGTAACATTTAGCTAAAAACAATGTTTAAAAAACTGGTTTGAATTTTTGAGTCACTTTTTTGAAGAACAATATTTGTGAACTTAGAGATATTTTAAATATTTAAATCCAAATGTTAAATATAAATCTAAATGTTATAAATCTAAATGTTTAAATATAAACTTAAATATAAATGTTAAATATAAATCTAAATGTTGAAGCTAATTGTTAAATATATATCTAAATGTTAAATAAAAATCTAAATGTTGAAGCTAATTGTTAAATATATATCTAAATGTTAAATATAAATCTAAATGTTGAAGCTAAATGTTAAATATAAATCTAAATGTTGAAGCTAAATGTTAAATATATATCTAAATGTTAAATCGAAATCTAAATGTTGAAGCTAAATGTTATGGGTGAAACTAAATATTTAGCTAAAATGCAAATTCAAATGACGGTAACCGGAAGTGCCTAAATAAAACCTTGAGGAGGTCAGAGCGTCTTTAGTGGCAAATAACGAATAAAACCCATCTTATCCAGGGAAATGGACTCTTGGACATGGATTATCGCTTCAACATTTAGATTTAGCGTTATATTTAACATTTAGATATATATTCAGTACTCAAGTTGAGGGGGGATGGGGGGGATGGCACCCCCCCTGGCGGAAAAAATTGTCAAAATCATCCCCCTTATAAAATGGTCATCCCTTCTTCCATCCCTTGTGGCATTTTATCAATGCATGTGAAAATTACTTATATTTAACACTGGAAATAGAATTACCATTCGGCATTTGGCGGGGCTTTATGATAATCAGTTGCGGCGTGGGAAAAAATACAAATTTATCTTACAAAGATATGTCTCATCACTGTGTGATGAAAACTCTGCGAGCTAGCCCCCAAAGAGTAGCAAAAAAATCCACAAAACGATACAGTATGAATGATTTTTGCTGTTTCGTGTCAAAAGTTCTATTTCAGCGTGAAGAAACGCTGCTAATGTCTCCTGCTATGTCTCTGCTTTAGTTTGAATCAGTGATGAAGCTCCTGGTTGTTTCGATAAAGACAAAGAGGCTTTGACAGTGAAGTGAGACCTCTTGCTGCAATATACCACCTTTGGGTTTACTTCATTCTGGATCGTCATTGGTGGGTCAAAGGTGAATGTGGGCGGTACTAATAGCATAACATCGCGTCGTATTAAAACTCGAAGTCTTCTTTCCTCCTCCTTAAATTGTGTTTTTTTAAGTGAAACACACAAAAATGTTAAAAAATGGACATGATGTCCATAGTTAAGTGGTTTTTGTTTTTGAATGTTGGAGTCTCTGAACACTGAAACATAACTGCACTATTTAGGCGGTTGTGGATATAAGTGAACAGTGCTCCAAATTACATATATGACGTGTGGTGTCATGATTTAAGGCTAGTCCTGAATCATAAGGACTGAGC
Organism: Collichthys lucidus; assembly: GCA_004119915.2. Taxonomy (NCBI): domain Eukaryota; kingdom Metazoa; phylum Chordata; class Actinopteri; family Sciaenidae; genus Collichthys; species Collichthys lucidus. The sequence continues at coordinate 8,940,865 of CM014088.1, read as the reverse complement.
GCTCGGGACACAGCGTGCCATACGGCTCGGTTGGCCAGACTTAGAAAACACACACTCACATAAATCCTAAGAAGCCCAGTGAACACATAAACACTTCCCTGAAAAACTCAAAGAGATAGAGTTTAATTGCACACATTAAGCCTGCACGTACAAACACACATAGACACACAGTTGGGTAATGCATGAATGTGAATGTGTATGAGTGCTAGAGGAAGGTGAGCTGAAGCAGCAGCACTGCCGGAAACCAGTCTCTGGTGTAAACGTAAGGCAGTGGCCTGTTGAAGTAGGCCACCGAAATCTAGATTGAGGATTTGTTTGCATTGTGTGTAGTACAAAAAAAACAACAAAAAAACAGCAGTTGTTAAGCCCAGACGGGATATTTTAGTAATTTTGGCAGTACTACTCGCGTACCAATTGACAATATGGACGGAGAGTTTGACGGAGAAATAGACGATGACAGGTGGGGACCCAGCAGCTCTTATAAGACCGTGACTGAACAGTTGTTAGAAATGCAGGGAGTAGTGCGGAGCATGCATGGCAGTAAAGACACAACTGAGATCATGAAACAGATGAGAGAGGATGTGAGTAAGGTTTTAAAGGAGAAGGGAAAGACCGAAAGTGATAAGGGACCATTAGGCAAGTTGTTGTGGGCCGAAGCAAAAGCGACAGGAGAGGAACAGGAAGAGGCGAGACAGGAAGAGAAGAACAGATGGGCCATGTGGTGGCAGGCAGCACAGCACACGCTATGACCACTAGATCTAAATCACAAGCCAATCAGAAACCTATGATGCCACTTATTCAGTCCGGCAACCGAGACAAATATCGCCCTTTTGGGATAGGTGATGTACAAGCCCTGGTTGATAAATTACCTCCCGTAAGTGAAGGAGGCACCCCGTGGCTTGCACAGCTCGATAGCCTGACCGCAGGACAGAGATTAGCCTTAGGAGACTTCAGGGCAGTTATATCCAGGTGCCTCACAGGAGCAGACGTTAGGGAAATTGAGATAGACGCACAAACAAACCCACTAGGCGATGACACACCATTCACACACGTCAGCACAGCGGTAGGCAGGGCCATGAGAGCAAAGTATCCTCTCCCCAATGCAGCAGCCATGCCCAAGATAAAATGGGATCCTAAGCAAAATCCCAGAGAGTTTCTAGATAAGAGCAAAGACACATGGATTAAACATTCTGGCTCTCACCCAGGAAAGCCAGGAGTTCAGAGGGAATGGTATAGACAGGCTATCTTAGAGGGTGTTCCACAAGAGGTGAGAACGGCCATGAAAAATAACCCAGACATGTTAGGTTGTGACTCCCATATCTGGGAAAAACACTTAATCCACCACCTGTCCAAAGCACAGGAGACACATGAGGGAGAGGAGGACAGCCTTAGTGAACTACAGGCGCAGCTCCTAAAAATGCAGATAGCAAAGACTATGCAGGAATTAAAAAAGCCTGAAAAACCTAGTGTTAAAGTTATGCTAGCCGCCCAACAGTTAGGGTCTCCAGACCTCTATCCGGTACCCCACTGGGCGCCACAGCCCCCACCTTTGCAGCCACCACACAGAGTCGGGCGGTATCCGAGGGGGAGGGGCGTATGGAGAGGGGGATGCGGAAGGGGTGGAAACGAAAGGGGGTGGGCAGCGTCACAGGGAGATCGTTGTCGGTATTGTGGAGCACAGGGACACTGGAGGCGTGATTGCCCCCGCCTGTATGGCGGGGTGGAGACAGCTAACCCCTACCCGGCCGGAAGGGGGAGGGGACAGTATGGCCCGCATCTACCTTACAGCCTTGACACCGCCCCATGCCCAACTGGAGGAGGAGGCGCCACCCAGATGCCAGTCACAGAATGGGACCGCTGGGACGGGGGTGGAGACCAATATCAACAATGACACACCCTACAGAGAGGCCAAGACAGCATTAACCTGGCAGATACAGGTGCGACTTGTTCCACAATAATATCTACAGATCCTGACACATTATCAAATGAGTATCACAGTAATGGGTTTCTCTGGGGAAAAACAGACTCTGCCAATCACGGTGCCTCTCCTCACTCAGGTGGGAGGACAGACTGTGAGGCACTCGTATGTGCACTCCCCCACCGTGCCACTAAACTTGGTAGGAAGAGACCTCCTGATAAAACTGGGAGCTAGTCTCACTAGCTCTGCACCCACAACATCAGGCTAAGGAGTTAGGAGGCATAGTAAAGCAAGCCCTGACACAATCAGATTGGCAACACACCCAAATACCGCAGATACAGTACTCTGCCTCTGCTAAAACAGAGCTAGCCACGCCAAACTACCACCTGCCTTTCCACCTAGATGTCTCTGTAACAGAAAACGGCGTGAATGGTGTTCTGTTCCAGAGAAAAGGGGGAGATAGGATAATACTGATGTACAATAGCGTAATGCTAGACAACATGGAAAAAAGACACCCACAGTGCACACAACACGCAGCAGGTATAGCAAAGCTAATACAAAAAACTGCACACATAGTAATGGGTCACCAATTAAACATCCTGACAACACATAGTGTGGTGGCTTACGTCAACTCAGAAACATTCACACTCACAACACTGAGACAGAGACGACTGAGTAAAATGCTAGAGGCCAAACCAGGAAAAGAGATTATCATAGACTACACAGATATGATAGACTCAGTCAGGTGTTACAGGTACGTCCTGATGTGTGTGGATGCATACACAGGATGGCCAGAAGCTTGGCCAACAAAGAAGGAAGACAGTAAGTCGGTAATAAAGTTTCTGGTGAATCAGTACATCCCCAGGCATGGTTTCTCTGAAAAAGTCAGGTCAGACAATGGTACACACTTAAAAAATCAGGACCTCCAAAAGGTGGAGGCCATGCTGGGGCTTAAGCATGCATTTGGTACAGTGTATCATCCCCAATCACAAGGTAAGGTGGAAAGAATGAATCAAACTGTCAAAGTCAAATTGGGCAAAATCTGTGCACAGACCAAATTGAAGTGGCTAGATGCTCTACCACTAGCTCTGATGTCTATCAGAAGCTCAATAAACCAGACCACAAGGTTTACACCACACGAGTTGCAAACAGGGAGAGCGTTCTCCGGACCACATTCCAGACTTCCTTTGGTTCAACATGATGATCAAAATCTAATCACTAAAGCTTTTTTTCCATGAACTGCAGGGCTTGGTATCAGCATTCTCCAAACAGGTCACAAGCTAGCAGGAAGCGGGAAAACACACTCCACCTCCAGAAGCAGAGTGGGTCCTGCTTAAGGTCATCAAAAGGAAGTGGTCGGAGCCACGGTGGACTGGACCATTCCAGGTGACAGAGAGGACCTCCCACGCCGTCCGCCTGAGAGGAAAAGGAGACACGTGGTTCCACTAAAGCCAGTGCGCAGCAGTTGAGGAGCCACAACGTTCCTTGAAAGAGATTCAGACGAATCTCCAAGAGAGGAGCACAGAGTCAGCTAATTCGGAAACAGATCCCACCTCAACCAAAGGGGCAGAATAATCCCCTGGTGGTGATCCTAGGCTCCAGAATAGTCTACCTCTGGAGCCCAAAGAAAGAAGATCATCAGAGGGGGGAGGTGAAGAGGCGCTCCTCTCCTACATGTGACTGCCAAGTCACCAACCCGAAGACTGAGCCCTGCAAGACGTAAAAGGAGATAGATAAGTGTCGGGTGGTTACAGATGTGCATAGTTGGTTGGCTAATCATTCTTGCAGTTGTGGCAGGTCGGGTGTTGCTCTGCTCCACCCCCTCCCACTTAATCAGTATCACCGGTGCTTGATTGCGCATTGGCAGCACCTGGTTAACTACTGCGCTCCTCCGGGGCGCATTCTCTCCCTGGCATTCACCTGGAAAGGCTCTGGGTCGGCGTGCTCCAGTTTGGTTGGTGTTCGGTGTGATTTCGCCAGGTAAGCGTGTGTGCTTTAACTGCATCTTTATTGCACAGTATGGTGCGACAACCGCCGTGATTTTGTTTTCAGTTTTGGCCGTACTGGTTGGGTTGCAGCTGGAGGAAGTGGTGTCCGCGTTCTGCTGTTGTTGAGGACTGGGTTTTTTTTAGTGCGTAAAGCTCTCTCCATCGGTAAGCATGCTCGTTGTTAATCATGGTGAACTATAGTAGCCCTTTGCTAACAGCTGTTGCCCTCTGCTCTGTCCTGCTGTAGCTGCTGAATTTGCAGCGGTTCTGTCTCTCCTCCTGCGCTCTGTGGATCCACGGCACAGCCTATTGATGACCACCGCAGCCACCTACGCATAACATCCGCTGCCTCCAGCCTTGGTGCAGCCGCTCCGTTTTCACGCTGTCTTCCACACCGTAGTTTCGTTTTCTTAATGTCCTGAGTTTCTGTTGTGGCTCTCACGCAGCACCAGACTCAAGCCCCACTGCAACTGACGTATTAGTGTTTCTTTGTTTGTTTGGTTTATTTATTTCTTGTTTATGTAGTTGTTTTGGGTAATCAGTTAATTTGCAAGTTCTTTGGTTTCTTTATTTTGAATTACAGATGGTTATTTTGTTTAGTTCTAATTTAGTTACATCTCTGATTTTGTTTATTCTTATATAAGTAAATTTTCTTTAAGTATTTTTATATAGGTCAAAACAATTAATGTGTATTCTTTCTGTTGGTGTGCATGTGGGTGTGAATGTTGTGTGTGAGTGTTTTTAGAATAGGACATTTTAATAATTCGTATCGTTCAACCTTTGAGTGTCGCTCCACCTAATTTTGTGTTTTCTTTCTGGACAGGAGCTGGTGTAGTGCGTGGCAGACTCCCTGGTGGTGGTCCCATCTCACCTCCCTTAAGTTTGTTGTGGCACGTGGTGGTTTGGTTTGTAATATTGTTTTTGTGTGTTTTTAAGTTTCTTTAGTCTGTCCGCCTCACTGAGCTGTCCCTGCTCCTATTTTTGTTTATTTCCCCCCCCAACGAATGGTGGTATAGCAGACACGCAGGTTGTGACGAATATGTTCATTTTACCCATAGTAAATCATTGTTAAAATAAAATAATTTATATTTTTGGAAGTCCGTCTCTTGTCCTCTCTACATAGGTGTAACGAGTCTGTGTGACCTCATGGTATTCCCCTTACAGGGTTGAGTGAATTTCCTGGGGTGCAATTCCCCAGGTGGCGTTGTTGGACAAATCCCCCCCTCTTTTACCACGTCTCGCCACAAATTGGCGTTGTCGGCAGGATGCACTGTTAGAGGACAGAGGCGTGACTTCCATTTTTTTTTTTGTTAGTGTGAATTTGTTGTTACGTTGGTGTGTTAGGGCAGCAGTGAAGACGGAGCGGCAGCATCTTCTTTTTTTTTTCTTCTTCCTCTTTTTGTTCTTGCCAGTGGTGCAGGTTTCCATTTTGAAAGCGGTGGGTGTGGCCTCTGCGGTTTGCCATGGAGGAGGAACTGCAGCAGCTCAGAGAGCTGGTGGCACAGCTTAAAGCAGATAATGAGCAGCTGTCTCGAGTGAGGGATGCTTCTCAGGCCGGTTCCAGCAGAGCGGACCCCGCTTCTGTCACTTCAGGTGCTAATCCTCCGGCTGTAAGTACTAGCGCCACAGTCACTGAACGGTTGGTTGTTATGCCTAGAGATCGCAGATGCACCATGTTTAATGGCAGAACAGGTATAGGCATAGTGGAGTGGAAAGAGGAAGTGCAGGCCTGTATGCGGGCACGCCACTTGTCTGTTCGTGATCAGGCCTTTTTCATTTTTGACCATCTAGAAGGTGAAGCCAGAGAGGAGATTAAATATCGCCCCTGTGTGGAGAGGGAAGACCCAGACAAGGTTTTGGCTATCATGACTGAGCTTTATGGCTGTGTTCAGTCATATGTAACACTGCAACAATCTTTCTTCTCTCGAAAGCAGCAGGAAGGGGAGACGCTGTTAGAGTTCTCTTTGGCCCTGATGGCCCTGATGGAACGTGTTAAACAGTCTGCACCAGGTGCCTTGCCGAATGCTGATGTTCTTCTTCGTGACCAGTTCATAGAGCATGTGCTCGATGGTGCCCTTCGCAGGGAATTGAAGCAGTATGTTCGCCGCCATCCCACTGCTTCTTTGCTCGAGACACGTGGAGAGGCCATTAGATGGGAGAGGGAGGGGTCTCCAAGGGGTGCTAGGGAACGTAGCCACTCTCTTCCCTCAGCCTATGGCCTCCAGTATGGGGTCCAGGGTGGCTCTCGCCCCACCCCACTTGTCTCACCCCATGATTCAGAGTTGAGTGAAGTGAAGGCACTCTTGAAGCGTCAGCAGGAACAGCTTGACCAGTTGACTCGGGCCATGGCTTCTTTTCAGGCTCGTCCCTTTCCATCACGGCCTCCTCGCAACGGCCCTGTGATCTGCCGAAGGTGTCAACAGCCAGGTCACTATGCCAGCGATTGTGATGGGGAGCGGGTTACCCCTCATCCCCGTACTGGTTCTGCCACTGGTCGGTCTTCTAATGTGGCTGGGTCTTCCCGCTTTGCACCCCAGCCGGAAAACTGACGCCCACTGAGCTGAGGAGCCAAAGCTCAGATGGGGAGGCTGGAGGCTCACAAGACCTCATCAGTCGGATAATGGCGCCCTGTCCACATATTAATGTCCTGATGGGTGGGATCACTGTTCCGTGCTTGTTGGACAGCGGGTCCATGGTGTCCACGATCCCTGAAAGTTTCTTTGCCGAACATTTCGCACCATGGGGCCAAGAGCGCCTTCGGTCTTGTAATTGGCTGCAACTGCGGGCCGCAAACGGTCTTTGTATTCCTTACATCGGCTATTTGGAGCTGGATGTCACCTTGTGTGGGAAGGTGGTCCCTGGTTGTGGGGTCCTAGTGGTAAAAGACCCTCCCGGTGCTGCATCTGTTGCCCCTGGGATTTTGGGGAGCAACGTCATCCGTCGATGTTATCGGGAACTCTTTGAGGTGTATGGTCCTGCTCTTTTTGATGCTCCCTCAGTGGTTCAAGCTCCAGTAGCTGTCCTTGAAGCTTTACAACGGTGCCATCAGGCCACCACAGAACCCCCGAGGAACCTTACGGGTTTCGCCAGGGTCCGCGGTAGATGGGCGGTACGCATACCTGGTGGGGTAATGAGGCTTGTGGCCGCCACTTGTCCAGAACAGCTGGCTGGTCAGGCTGTGCTGTTCGAACCAACAGAGTTCAGCCTACCTGCAGGGTTATTGGTGTCTCCTTGCCTTGTCCAGGTCAGCCGTGGTACAGCTCATGTCCCCGTGGTCAATGTGGGGACGACTGATGTTCTCCTTTACCCGCGCACTGGTCTTGGTACTTTAAGTGGGGCCCAGGTTGTCAGCTTACCCACTGGTGTGACTGAAGTGAAGCTCCCGACAGCCTCGATCTCATCTCAGACAGCCTCTGGTGTGGCACCTGATGGGGTCCAAACCATAGACCTGTCTGCTTTGAAAGAACAAGAACAGATGGATGTACATGCTTTGCTGCAGAGGTATCAGTCAGTTTTCTCAAACCATGAAGGTGACTTGGGTTGTACCAACCTCCTTTCGCACGAAATCCCCTTGCTTGATGAGGCTCCAGTGAGACAGCGGTACCGAAGAATCCCCCCCTCCGAGTATGAGGAGGTGAAAGCTCACATTGATCAGTTGCTTGAAGCCAAGGTGATCCGGGAAAGCAATAGCCCTTTTGCTTCCCCTATCGTCCTTGTCCGTAAAAAGGATCGCAGTCTCCGCATGTGTGTCGACTACCGCCTACTCAATAGTAAAACACGGAAGGACGCATTCCCTCTACCTCGTATTGAGGAGAGTCTGGATTCACTTGCCGGAGCTTGCTGGTTTACTACTCTCGACTTGGCAAGTGGCTATAATCAGGTCCCTGTTGCAGAGCAGGACAAGCCGAAGACGGCCTTTTGTACACCTTTCGGGCTCTTTGAATGGAACCGGATGCCATTTGGCTTGTGCAATGCGCCAAGCACCTTTCAAAGACTCATGCAAAGGATGTTCGGGGATCAACAGTGCCAGTCCTTGCTCTTGTACTTGGACGACATCGTTGTCTTTTCTTCTTCCATTTCACAACACTTGCAGCGACTCGAAGTGGTTCTCAGTCGGCTGCAGAGAGAAGGTTTGAAGGTGAAACTTGAAAAGTGTGCCTTTTTCCAAAAAGAGGTTCGTTATTTGGGGCACATTATCTCCAATCAGGGAGTTTCCACAGACCCTGCCAAGATTGAGGCAGTGGCGAAATGGCAGCGGCCCCGTCATGTGTCAGAGCTGCGCTCATTCTTGGGGTTTGCCAGCTATTACAGGCGGTTTGTGGAGGGGTTCGCTAAGCTGGCGACCCCTTTGCATCAGTTGGTGGCAAAACTCGCAGGTACCAAGTCCAAGCGAGGATCTGGGCAGGATCTGAGCTCTGCATGGACACCCCAGTGCGAGCAAAGTTTTGAAGCCTTAAAGGCGAAGTTGGTTTCAGCCCCAGTGTTGGCCTATGCCGATTTTTCACGTCCATTCATTTTGGAAACTGATGCCTCTTACAGTGGCCTGGGGGCCGTCCTTTCACAGGAGACTGAGAATGGTATTCGACCCGTCGCATATGCGAGCAGAGGGCTTCGACCCACAGAACGCAACATGGAAAATTACAGTTCGATGAAGCTGGAGTTCCTTGCGCTTAAGTGGGCAATGGGAGAAAAGTTCCGGGAGTATTTGTTGGGGCACAAATGCGTGGTTTTTACAGACAACAATCCGTTGAGCTACCTCAATTCAGCTAAGTTGGGAGCCATAGAGCAGAGGTGGGCCTCCCAACTAGCTGTCTTTGATTTTGAGATCAGGTATCGCTCCGGACGCATCAACAGGAATGCTGATGCGCTCTCCCGCCAGTATCTATCGGGGTCTAGCTTAGCTGAACATGTCTTACCTGGCACTTCAGTTCCATCATTTGCTCAGCCAGCTGCAGTCTCCGCCACAGTGGTACCTGCTGCCCAGGCGATGGTGTCTGTCTTCCGGAGTCATTCTCCAGCGGACCTTCGTTCCTTGCAAGAGGTGGACCCTCTTTTGTGTGATTTTCTGCCCTTTTGGAAGAGGTGGGCTAAGCCTACTTTCGAAGAAAAGAAGCAACTTCCTGCTGCTGCTTTGACACTCTTGAAACAGTGGGACCGCCTGATCGAACAGGAGGGCGTACTGTACCGCCGGACTTTTCGGTCGGATGGAGGAGAAGAGTGTTTCCAGCTTGTCTTACCTGCTGTTCTTAAAGAGGAGATCCTGACCCAGTTGCACCAAGACCATGGTCATCAGGGTATTGAGCGCACCATGGAATTGGTGCGGCAACGCTGTTACTGGCCAGGGATGTCCGCTGACATCAAGCAGTGGGTTCAGACATGCGAGCGTTGCCAAGTGGCCAAAGATTCAGGGCCGGTGCCCCATAGTTTTATGGGCCACGTTCTGGCGTCTCAGCCAAACGAGATTGTCGCCATTGACTTCACATTGTTGGAACCTTCACGGAACGGGTTGGAGAATGTCTTGGTAATGACCGATGTGTTCAGTAAATACACGGTGGCAGTCCCAACACGAGATCAGCAGGCAGCAACTGTGGCTCGTGTCTTGCTGACCGAATGGTTTTTTCGGTTTGGTGTTCCAAATCGCATTCATTCTGACCAGGGTCGGAGCTTCGAGAGTTCTCTGATCCAACAACTGTGCCGCTTGTATGAGGTAGCTAAATCACGAACCACTCCTTACCATCCGGCCGGCAACGGGCAGTGTGAACGTTTTAATAGAACTCTCCATGACCTCTTGCGGACTCTGCCAGTCTCCCGGAAGCGGGATTGGGTTTCTTGTCTCCCACAAGTGTTGTTTTGTTATAACACTACGCCACATCAAAGTACAGGAGAGTCTCCCTTCTTTTTGATGTTCGGTCGGGAACCAAGGCTCCCTGTGGACTTCCTTTTGGGCCGAGTCCGGGACGCTGAGCCAGGGGAAGTACAGGACTGGATGACTGAACATCAGGCAAGGCTTAAGGTGGCGTTTGAGAATGCTCGTGGTAGGCTTTTGGCTGCTGCAGGTCGACGAAAAAAGCGACACGACGAGCATGTTCGAGAGGCTCCTTTGCAGGTGGGCCAGCACGTCTACCTCAGAGATCTTGGTGTTAGGGGTCGACACAAGCTTCACGACAAATGGAGCTCCATTCTCTACCAGGTGCTGAAAGCCCCACCCGGAAATGGTGCAGTTTACACCATTGCTCCTGTGGAAGAGTTGCATAGGGCTCGGCAGGTGCACCGAGACATGCTGAAGCCCCAGGTCGTGTCTGGTACCCATCCCCCTAGGGCGCCGCTTCCATCAGCTTTGGCAGCGCCTGCAGCTCCCCCAGGTTCACCTGAAGGTGGTGAGCTATGGTTGTTGGTCCCTGACACTGTTCCACCCTCTGCTACTGAGGCACCAGCTCAACCCGGTTATACAGGGCTGGCTGCGAGGACACCAGCCAGTATTGAGCCTAGTCCAGGCTCAACTGCAGAACCGGAACATCTTCACTCTGTGTCCCCTCCTTCTAGCGATCAGTCCATTCCTCCTCAGTCAGTTTTGCGTCGAACCGGCCGTTCCACCGCCGGTCAACACTCTAATGTCCATCGTCTTCCCCAGTCTGTTGGCACTAGGGGTAATGTAGTGCCTGAACCTTCACAGCCAGTGGTAAATTCGCAGTCAGTTCTGTTTAGGCCTTGGTCCTAGTTTGGCATATTTCAAAGTGTAATTCGCCGTCGGGGCGACGACGCAGAAAGCGGGGGTGGAATGTGGCAGGTCGGGTGTTGCTCTGCTCCACCCCCTCCCACTTAATCAGTATCACCGGTGCTTGATTGCGCATTGGCAGCACCTGGTTAACTACTGCGCTCCTCCGGGGCGCATTCTCTCCCTGGCATTCACCTGGAAAGGCTCTGGGTCGGCGTGCTCCAGTTTGGTTGGTGTTCGGTGTGATTTCGCCAGGTAAGCGTGTGTGCTTTAACTGCATCTTTATTGCACAGTATGGTGCGACAACCGCCGTGATTTTGTTTTCAGTTTTGGCCGTACTGGTTGGGTTGCAGCTGGAGGAAGTGGTGTCCGCGTTCTGCTGTTGTTGAGGACTGGGTTTTTTTTAGTGCGTAAAGCTCTCTCCATCGGTAAGCATGCTCGTTGTTAATCATGGTGAACTATAGTAGCCCTTTGCTAACAGCTGTTGCCCTCTGCTCTGTCCTGCTGTAGCTGCTGAATTTGCAGCGGTTCTGTCTCTCCTCCTGCGCTCTGTGGATCCACGGCACAGCCTATTGATGACCACCGCAGCCACCTACGCATAACATCCGCTGCCTCCAGCCTTGGTGCAGCCGCTCCGTTTTCACGCTGTCTTCCACACCGTAGTTTCGTTTTCTTAATGTCCTGAGTTTCTGTTGTGGCTCTCACGCAGCACCAGACTCAAGCCCCACTGCAACTGACGTATTAGTGTTTCTTTGTTTGTTTGGTTTATTTATTTCTTGTTTATGTAGTTGTTTTGGGTAATCAGTTAATTTGCAAGTTCTTTGGTTTCTTTATTTTGAATTACAGATGGTTATTTTGTTTAGTTCTAATTTAGTTACATCTCTGATTTTGTTTATTCTTATATAAGTAAATTTTCTTTAAGTATTTTTATATAGGTCAAAACAATTAATGTGTATTCTTTCTGTTGGTGTGCATGTGGGTGTGAATGTTGTGTGTGAGTGTTTTTAGAATAGGACATTTTAATAATTCGTATCGTTCAACCTTTGAGTGTCGCTCCACCTAATTTTGTGTTTTCTTTCTGGACAGGAGCTGGTGTAGTGCGTGGCAGACTCCCTGGTGGTGGTCCCATCTCACCTCCCTTAAGTTTGTTGTGGCACGTGGTGGTTTGGTTTGTAATATTGTTTTTGTGTGTTTTTAAGTTTCTTTAGTCTGTCCGCCTCACTGAGCTGTCCCTGCTCCTATTTTTGTTTATTCCCCCCCCCAACGAATGGTGGTATAGCAGACACGCAGGTTGTGACGAATATGTTCATTTTACCCATAGTAAATCATTGTTAAAATAAAATAATTTATATTTTTGGAAGTCCGTCTCTTGTCCTCTCTACATAGGTGTAACGAGTCTGTGTGACCTCATGGTATTCCCCTTACAGGGTTGAGTGAATTTCCTGGGGTGCAATTCCCCAGGTGGCGTTGTTGGACAAATCCCCCCCTCTTTTACCACGTCTCGCCACACAGTGTTTATGTGGGCCCTGTGCAGATTGGCCATGACAGGGCAAACTAATATCTGAGTAACAAAAGAGGGGTGCAAGGTTCAAGTTTAAGTTCTATTTACTTAACTACTCAATTTTGATTTTCATTGTTTTAAGTTTCATTACTTATCTAATTATAACTTGTATTATTTTAATTTTATTATTTACTCAATTTTAACCTTTATTACTATTCAGTTTTATTTTTTCTTCACTTATTCAGTTGTATTCTTCATTGTTTAATGTTGCATATTGCTAAAGAGTTGGGTGAACAGGACATAAGAAGCAGGTCGAAAACTCTCCTAGGTGTGGTACCGCCTAGGATACAGAGAACCAGATAAGGCCCTGACTTGGAATTTGAAAAGGTGATCTTCTTTGGGGAGATCAAAAGAGGGACTGAAATTCTCCCAGAAATGGTGATCTCTGAGTAGAGATCAAAAGGGGGAATTGTGAGAATGTGTAATAATGTTCAATTATATATTGTGTGTTAATTCTTTTGTGTGTACAACAATTTAGTATAATGATGTGCGTGTATTGCAAAATGTTGAAGGGTAGGGGGCAGTTGAAAGGATCATGTGCACTTACATGTGAGAAGAAAGCAGTCTAACTGTCAGTTATGCAAACCACACTTAATCTCAATAACGCTCCGCTCAGCTTGCTATATCTTTTTTCACCATATATGGAGTGAAAACATGCATTAATCTACACCCTACTGAAATGTAACGCCTGCTTTGTGTGTTTAATAAAACGAGCCAGAACTGTTGGAGATCAGAACTCAGCTGGGTGCGATGGTGAACGGACTGCGGAGTCTGTCAAAGCTGGGTTCTCCCTCTTGCAACAGGTGAAACTGAAGTACTTGTCTTTGTCTTCTTAAAACTCAATATCTCTCTGCTCTACATCAGGTCTACAGAATTCAGGGTGGTTTGAATCACCACAACAATGTGCAAAAAAGTGACTCAGTTTTTTAAACATCTGTGGCGAGGATAAAGTGCAGAAGGGAATTTAAACCAAATTAAGAGAAACCGACAATGCCACCCGGGGAGTTTCACCCCGGGAAATAATTTGGGAAAACACAAAGGCAGGTAAGTATACTCTTGGCGGCCAAGGGTTTAAGAAAATATACAATTTATTATTTTAAATACTTTAAAATGATCACATTCATCCAAAACGCCCATCAAAAAAAAGAAAGTCACTTGAAGGGCTGGAGCTGTGTGGAGGGACAAGGCTAGGTAAAAAAAGGGGGGGGGGGGGACCCCAACTTAAATACAAATTCACACCACCAGGCATACGTGACCCACACACTCAGTGAAATGAGGAACCCGCTTCCCAGGACACAGCAGGCAGAGGGGGGTACCACCACCCAGTCACCAGCACCACCACCAGCCTCCAGCAACTAAAAAGAAAGAAACTAATTAGTGGGCAAAATTATAATCAAGAAGAAAACAAACAGAATCTATACACTAATCAAATCAGAACAACCAAGAAAAATAATTAGAATACAAAATTAACTAAACACCATTCAACCATATACAGGGGCCAGGCCCTGGTTAAAACACAGGCGCATTTATTAAAGTGGCTCTGGTGCAAAATGCAGATCACGCCAAGCATCCAACCACCAACACGCCGCCGTACACAGCGCAGCGTGGAGACAGCGTCGCAGAAAGAGATACAGCAACGCAACTGAGGCGACGCTTCAGAGGCAGAGCCTCATCGGAGACAAACAGCGTGGAGACAGGACTTTCACCGGAAACAAAACAGCAGCGACTCCTAAGCAGCTGATCACAGCAACTCCTAATTACAGGGAAAACGCCGTTATTACTTTAAAATACTGCGGTTGCTCGCATGTACTAAAAACACACATACCTGTTTTAGGACACACGCTCGCACAGGAGGAGGGAGGGAGAGAGAGAGAGACGACACCGGCTGTAGCTGGCATCCACCTGTGACCACACTAGTGTTAGCCATCGGACAGTATCAACAACGCCAAGTTAGAGGGGGGACACTTACCAAATAACCACGCCACTGCACATAAGGGAGCACGGAGCAGCACACAGAGTCACTCTACAATCACACAAATACCATGAGCACGCAGAAAAGTTTAAGCGACCAGTGTGATGAGACAGCGGGTAGCCATACCTGGCAGACCAGGTGACCTTGAGCCCGGAAATGACGCACCAAGGACAGAGGTGCAAGAGGAAGAGCTGGTGGCAAAGTGCCCCTTTTATACTGGCCCACCTCATAACAGCCACCTGGTGTTAAGTATGGGCAGAGTCACCCAATAACCTAGCACCTCTATACTGCTACACATCATTTTTAGCTAAATGTGACAAAATGTTGCTGTTATTTTCAGAGCGAGACGCTTTACAAACGGACCCCATATGCTGATGCTTCCAGGCAACACAATCGGCAATCAGATGACCCGATTCGTGGCAATAAAACACAACCGATCAGCTTTAGAAGCTGAAGACACAGCAGCTGACATCTGCGAACCAGACTGAGGATAACTCACACTCACGTTTAGCAAACACACTTTGGTATGTGAGTGCAAACTCATCCGCTAAGACGGCTGCCTGCTGCATGGTGGAGACTTTTTGTTCATTTAAATATACCGTGATACGCTCAGAGACGGTTTTTAAATTCTTCCAGTAACATCAGTTCACGTATCGTGGTAAAATCATCTGCCTTTCAAGCCGCACACCACCGGTCGAAGAGAATGCCCTTTTTTCTCGCAAAATCAATGTGGGTCTGATTGGACACTTTACGCAGACTGCGAAACCGCTGTCTGTACGCCTCAGGTACCAGCTTATATGCCCGCAGGATGGCACTCTTAACTTTGTTGTAATCAAGACCATCCTCCACAGACAAGGAAGAGCAGGCCTCCTGAGCTCTGCCTGACAATTTACATTGAAGTAAAATGGCCCACACATCCTTTTGCCAGCGTAACGCAGTGACAATGGGCACAAATGCGCTGAAATAGTTCTCCACCTCTGCCTCACGAAATACAGGAACCAAAGAAATGTGTTTACTCAATTCAAAAGTGTTAGGTGGACACGCCGCAGGCTGAACCTCACCGGCCTGAGTTGTGCGTACCTGTAGCTCCACCTGACGCAGCCTAACAGCTGTGTCTGCCTCCAACCTCTTTAGCTCCAGCTCCCTATGGAGCTGAAACTCACGCTCGCGCTCCTCTTTTTCTAATTGCATGCGAGCTAAACGGACTTTCAGTCTGGCGTCCACTTTTAAGCCAGGAGTTGACTCCACGGAGAACGGGACGAAATGTGGCATTGTGACCGGGGCCCCCGAGGGTATTTATTGGTCGATTGGTGACATCTTCAAAACTCTCTGAAATTTGCACATGTCAGTAAAAGTGACGGGGTCTGATTGCTCAGACCGGCAAGTCTCTGAAACTCTCTCCTTTGTTCTAAGGCCTGATTATCTGTGACTAGAGGGTCGATCACATGGGCCAAGTTGATGGCAAGGCAGAGGTGATCATTCCTGTTGTCTACAATGTACAGATGCTGTCTTGTAATACGTATTATTTCGCAGTCTAAAGTTTTATCCAGCTTGCGTTTCACTGTTTCCTCTAGGATCATGCACAACCTGAACCACTTATTCTAACATAGCATCTCATTCAATTACTCAACCGCTAGCTCTAAATCAGACAGAACAAAAGACTCTAAAAAGTGTCCTTTATCCATTTTTCACTCTATTTTATTTAAATGTCACACCACACTTTTAGAGCACTTCCGGTTCAGCAGTTTGTGTCTCTTTTGTGTCTCTGCCGTCAGGTTGCTCTTGATCTGCTTTAGCTTCCAGCTGCACTTCTAGCTTGACGGTTTGTGTCCCACAGCTCCTTTGTTCCACAGCTGTGACAAAAAATATATATTTTATTTCACAAGACAAGACAAAAAGATCATTTCTTATTTATAAAACATTGCCTACCTTGATGACGGACGCAGGGTTTTTTTGGCCTAGGAAGCTCTGTCACAGGCCTCCCGAGAGGAGAAACTGAAGGCGCTGTATAAAACAAATAAATAAAAAGTTTTTGCTTCTTACCCGATGCTTCACTTGTAGTACCGGCAGATTCTCTCGACAAAAGTTTGGTGATGGGGGTTTTCATGTAAGTATGATGATTGCGTCGTCCTAACTGCAGATGGTTCGCACCAGGACGACTTGTTAATGGGGGAGTGCTTGAAGCGCTCGGAGTGGCTCCTGCGTCACCGTCTAATAGCCAGCCGGATGCAGACGGAGTTCTAGCACCTTGCAGACGGGTTGCCCCATCTAGAAAATCTATATATGTAAGTTTGCAGACAAGGGAAAAAAAGTTAAATCTCATCAGTTTACTTAAGTCAGAGAAAATAAAGAGCAAATAATAGACCCACCATGATCTGATTGCGTGAGTTGGATGCCCTCAAACTCGTCAGAAGTCACTTCATGAAATGAAAAAGACATTCAGTGTAGAAAACAAAACTAAATCCTGGATAGATACAACATCACAAAAGCACCAAAAATGGCTTATAACACAGAAAAACATTGTTTTTAAAATCCCATATGACATGTTAGCATGGCAAGTTTCTAAAATGCATGGCCCTGTAAACTCTTAGTGGTAGTATAATATCTACTTAGCAGAAAGCTATATTAATAGCATAAATGCAGTGCAGCAGTGAACTATCTTTCAGAGGTTACAGATAGAAAAGACATTTGTTGCAAAACCAAATAAAAAATGTTAAATCACTCACCGAGAAATGCGAATTATTGGTCAGAAGGAATAGGAGAAGTAGGAGCCTGTACCACTGATGAATTGTTATTTTCTAAAATAAAATTAATATTATAGTTAACTTTTTTTGTTGTTGTTTTTTTAAGAAAAAAATGATGTGAAAGAAGTTGTTAGTTTTCCCATACCATGATCCATCTTGTCAACCTTGTGCTTTCACTGACTCTGGCATCTGATTCAACCAGGTACGGTTTTATACCTAGAAAAGAATGCCAGACACTATTTACATGTATTTCAGCCATTTGAGGGGGTTAGCCTTGCACCTCTATAACACCAGATGTCAGCTGAGGTTGTTTTACAACTGGGTTCCCACAGCAGACGAAGGAATAAATGCTTAGGTCTCCCCATGCTCGAGGTCTTTCTTCATTTTTGATCGCATGCTGATTGACCTTGTCTTTGCAAAGAATCATTCAGAATTCATTCTTGCATTCTGTTACATAGGGACATGCCATTTACAGAACATTTTTTTAATTTTACCTACATTTAGCACAACCAATAGCAAAGCCTCCAAGACTCCATGACTTTGAGGGTGTCACAATGGAGTGATGTTAGTGCTCTTATTTTTGTCTTGCGACTTCCTGTTTTTTAATTTTGAAATTTACCTGCCCTCTCATTTCAGGTCACTTGCCCTTCCCTTGTGTGTCACCTGTTGCCATGATCCCTGATTGTCTCCACCTGCTTCCCATTGCTCATCTGTGTGTCTATATAAGTTCTGTGTCTCCCTTTGTATTGTGTTTTCGTCCTTTGTGAACCTCTGTCCTACTGACCACGTCCACAGTATTTCCAGAGCTTTCCTGTTTCTTGGTCTTGCCTTTTTTCCACGAGTGTTTTTTGTTTCCCTCCATTGGAGTGTTTTTGTTAAATAAATTTGGCTTAAACCTTTGCCTCTCTGCACCTAAATCCTCCTTCCAGTCCAGACCTGACAGTTGTTAGATCCCGAGTTACCCCTGTACAGGTGGTACTGGTCCAGCTCTCTGTCTCACGGGTCCGATCCTCAAGCCTCTCTTGGGACAGTTTAGAGGACTGTTTAAGCTGGTGGCGAGGAGATTCGCCTAGCTTCTAACTGCCTTCATCCGCACGTCTACACTGCTTATCCTAGTATAGTACCTGACCGAATAGCCCCTGGGGGCCAAATATTACACTAGCTGCGTACGTTCACGCAGCTCTCCTCTCATTGATCTGTGCACTTGGTATGGTTGCTAGGATAGTTTTCAGTGGCTCTGCCAGTAAGCCCCAAGGGTCTGTTAAATTCTTTAGGCTAGAGTAACCTGTTAGACCCTTTAAAGATGTTAAATACACTATACCTGATAATTACAACCTTAGGAGATGCTATAAATTCGAGATCCACAACTTAATCTTTAACTGCAGTAGATATTTATTGCAAAGTTTAGCAAGGGCAAGCATACAGCTTAATTCATTCAAATCTGATCAATCCTATTTCCTAAAATCACTAAAAAAATCACTATCACTATCACTAAAAAATTATATCACTAAAAATCACTATAAAATCTGATGTCCTGATCTCAATTGTGCATTGTTTCTTATACTCCCTGGCTCTGGACCTTCCCCATCCCAGGCTCCGATGAGTCATTTGGTGGATTCTAACCATATCAGGCAACAACGTCATATGTTACACAGTCCATCCAGATGTATTCTGCTTGCTTCATATATATTCTTACCCTTTCTTCAGACTGGTTGCTTCCTCAACCCCTCAGCATGATTTAGTTATTATTTTTTCACCTTAGCTACCAACTTATTGCAATGAATTTCCAGTAGTCAGAATCTTCAGTTATAATCACAATCTTTTCTTATGGTTACACTCATTTCAGCATTTCATTTTTGCATTTGTTTAAACACAGAATTATCATTAATCACATTTTAGCGTAGCTTATTTTTATCTTTATGCATTACTCACATACTTTTTATTTTTTAAAAGTCCAAAGGCTTACCATTACTGGCAATAATGGAAAGTCTCTTTGTTTCCCATTCTCAGTCCTTCTGCTGGGGGGTTTCACTTCCCCATTTGCAAGGCCAGACAGTAAGAAACTCTGTCATCCGTTTCCCAGGTTGTTACATTAACGCTTTCGTTTTCAGCCCTTAAATTAACTTTTAAACCCACCCGGTTGCCTGAAGTCAATTTGCACAATTAGATCTGTTGGGTGTAATAACATTATGTGCGCCCTTGCTCATTGTGTCCTGCAGAGGGCAGTATTGTTTGTGGTGCGTCCTGGACGTGACGCCTCCCGCACTAATTCTGTTGTAGAAGAAGAGCGCTTTTTCCCGGCACTGTAACGATGTTGTGATGAACGGAACGGCAGCAGCGCCGCATATCTCCCGCCTAAATAAATATGCCAAGAGAAGGCTGAAGTGATTCAAGTTATCAGAGAGTTTTAATCTCCACCGCAAGCTACTCCGCTCCACAGGGTATGGGCCCAGGAACGCAAGGCTAGAGCAACGAGCGAGGTAACAGAAGACCTGAACTGTTAGCCTGAAGCTACTAGCTGGGTTTAAGTGAAGACAGCCCCGAGAGTCTCCCGCGTGAGGACACGGAGATTCTACAAGCCGCACAACCCGAGTTCTAGAGATAAATTGAACTTTGAAAAGAGTTAAAATGGCCGCAGTGGGAACGCCCCAGCAGATTATATTTCACGGAACAGAAGAAAGGTATGATCTGTGGGAAATGAGATTCCTCAGTCGTTTACACATATTAAAGCTAAAAGATACTATTCTGCGAGTGCCCACGGGTGACGCTGCATTAGCTGCAGACCCAGAGAAGAATGCAGACTGCTATGCTCAATTAGTGAATGCACTCGATGATAAGAGCCTGTCTTTGATTAGACATTGTCAAGTAAGTTGAGATCCCTGATCCGCTGACACGCTAAAGGAGTAAGGTAAGAGTCATGGGGACTTTCTGATATGCTCATCAAAGGCATGAGGCCTTGGACATTTCGGGACTTTCTATCTCTGAGAGGACAATCGGGGACTTTCTGTTGGAGTGTGAGTAATACATAACTATAAAAATGAGCTAAACTAAAGTGTGATCAATAATGATTTTGTGTTAAACCATATAAGGAATGAAATGCTAAAATGAGTGTAACCATGAACAGAAAGTGTGATTATAACTGTGTTCTGATTCTGATTGCTGGAAATTGTGAAATCATTGCAATAGCTAGTAGCCAGGAAAGTAACCATAAATAGAATCATGCTGAGAGGTTGGGCCAAGAAACTTTGAGGAACTAGACCCGAGGGATGGGAGGGATGAAGTAACCAGGAAACATCTGTTAGGATGAGCAAAAGGAAGGAACTTCAGCCTAATATGGTCGGACTCCGGCGAGTGAGTCATTGTCGCCTGATAAGGGAAGAAATCCGACAAACAGAGAGTATAAAAACCCCTGCACAACGGAGATCGTGGTTATCTTCATCAGCCGGCACCCAAGTTCGAGACATGCTGCACGACAGACCAAAACGGGAGCATCGAATCTTCGGACTTGGACTCTGAATCACAGAGAAGGAGCAGACGAACAGCCTGACATCGCAAGAGAGGAGTCTGGGGAGCCACGGCCGGCAGGAGGGAGCCGAGCGTTGGAGGATAACTATCCCAAAACCGGCAGTGGGCCTCGACTGGACCAACCAGAACTCTTTTCATGTTCATCCTGCCAAAGATACTACGGACATCAGGAACTTTCTGGGCTTTGGCCAAAGCCAGAGACCCTTGATGTAAACCAACAGTACGGCAGTCGCGGAAGGACAGGATCGACTGATCATCGCTTCACCCTTTCCCTCCCTCTCTCCAAACTGGACCAACCTCAATAACTCAGCCACAGCCTTCATATCAGGTTATCAAATTTATTATTAGTAAGAATAGTATAGTAGGAGATAGGCTTAATCAAATTTGAATGAATTAAACTGTATGCTCGCCCTTGCTAAAACTTTGCAATAAATATATCCACTGCAGTTAAAGATTAAGTTGTGGACCTCACTTTTATAATATCTCCTATAGGGCGTAATCGTAAGTTATAGTGTGTTTAACATCCAATGGTTCTAACAGGATTACTCTAGCCTTCTGAAATTAACAGACCCTGAGGGCTCGCTGTACGAGCCATCGAAAAATATCCTAGCAACCATACCAAGTGCACAGATCAATGAGAGGAGAGCTGCCGTGAACGCACGCGGCTAGTATAGTATTTGGCCCATAGGGGCTATTCGGTCAGGTGCTATACTAGAGCAAGCAGGGTAGACGTGCGGATGAGTGCAGTTAGAAGCTAGTCCTCTAAACTGCCCCGACGGGGTTAGACCCACGGGCTTGAGGATCGGACCCGTTAGACGGAGAGCTGGACCGGTACCACCTGAACAGGGGTTAACTCGGGATCTAACAACATGAAGCTGCAGAAGATGGAAGGAAAGCTCTCAAAATATTGAGGGACCACTACTATGAATCCTCCATGCATACCAAAGTTTGTCATGGAGTCCCACAAGGTTCTGTACTAGGACCACTTTTATTTAGTTTATATATGCTTCCTTTAGGGAACATTATTAGGACTCACTCTATCAATTTTCATTGTTATGCTGACGACACCCAATTATATTTATCGATCAAGCCTGATGCAACCAATCAGTTAACTAAACTCCAAGCATGCCTTAAGGATATAAAAAATTGGATGACCTATAATTTTCTGATGTTAAATTCAGACAAAACTGAAGTTCTTGTAATTGGACCCAAGCACCTCAGAAACTCTCTTTCTAAAGACTTAGTTACTTTAGACGGTATCACCCTGGCCTCCAGCTCCACTGTAAAGAATCTTGGAGTTGTTTTTGATCAGGATTTGTCCTTTAATGTCCACATAAAACAAATTTCGAGGACTGCATTCTTCCACTTACGTAACATCGCTAAAATCAGACGCACTGTTTCTCAAGCAGATGCAGAAAAACTAGTCCACGCATTTGTTACTTCTAGGCTGGACTATTGTAACTCTTTGTTATCAGGCTGCTCTAATAAGTCTCTTAGGACTTTACAGTTAATTCAGAATGCTGCTGCACGTGTTCTGACAGGAACCAAGATCAGAGATCACATCTCTCCCATTTTGGCTTCCTTGCATTGGCTCCATGTCAAATCTAGAATAGAATTTAAAATTATCCTCCTTACTTACAAAGCTCTTCATGGTCAGGCACCATCATATCTAAAAGAGCTCATAGTACCTTACTATCCTTCTAGAACACTGCGCTCTCAGGACGCTGGGTTCCTTGTGGTTCCTATAGTCTCCAAAAGTAGATTGGGAGCCAGAGCTTTCAGCTATCAGGCTCCTCTTCTGTGGAACAAATTACCAATCTGGGTTCGGGAGGCAGACACGGTCAACACTTTTAAGAGTAGACTTAAAACTTTGCTTTTTGATAAAGCGTATAGTTAGGGCTGGCTCAGGTCATCCCTTAGTTATGCTGCTATAGGATTAGACTGCCAGGGGAACTCCCCAGGGTTATGCCTAGCCAGGCACGGTATTGGTAAAAGATGTAGTCACATCTCCCTTACCGAAAACCCTCCCTCCTACTCTGCCTCTCTCTCTCTGTCTCTCTCTCTCTGTCTTTCTCTGTCTGTCTGTCTGTCTGTGTCTCTCTCTCTCTCTCTCTCTCTCTGGACATGTCTCATTAATGCATGCTACTAACCAAACTTCCCCGGAGTTTCTGTGCTCTGTCGTCCAGCAGGTTTTTCGTGGATCGTGGCTGCTGCTGTGATCCTGGACGACGCCCACTACACATATTACTACTGTCATTAATACCACTATATCTGCTACTGTGGTCACTTTATCATTCATTGTCATTCTGTCAGTCATTGTAAATGTACAAAATGTTTATGTTGATTGTCCTGTACACGTGACATCCATTGCACGTCTGTCCGTCCTGGGAGAGGGATCCCTCCTCTGTGGCTCTTCCTGAGGTTTCTTCCACATTTTTTCCCTGTTAAAAGATTTTTTGTGGGCAAGTTTTTCCTCACTCGAACCGAGGGTCTAAGGACAGAGGGTGTCATTCTCTGTACAGATTGTAAAGCCCTCCGAGGCAAATGTACTTTGTGACTTTGGGCTATACAAATAAAATTGAATTGATTTACTCTGGAAAGAGCAAGCCTAGTATTCTCAACCTGTACACATCCCTGACCACCATCCAAATGGCCGAAGATGAAACTGTAACTGATTACATTATAAGGTCTGAGAATATTATTTCAGCTCTTCGTGATGCAGGAGAGGATATGAGTGATGGGCTGCTTGTAGCCACTGTTTTGAATGGACTACCAGACTCATTCAGACCTTTAGCTGTCCATGTCACACAGAATGAGGATAATGTGACATTCACAGACTTTAAGAGAAGACTGAGAGTCTATGAAGAGTCCACTAATCAGATGATCGGCGGTTCGATCCCCGGCTCCTCCGGTCTGCATGTCGAAATGTCCTTGGGCAAGACACTGAACCCCAAATTGCTCCCGAAGGCTGTGCCATCGGTGTGCGAATGTGTATGAATGGCTAGGTCCTTAAACTGATGAGCAGTTGGCACCTTGCATGGTAGCCAATGCCATCAGTGTATGAATGTGTGTGAATGGGGTGAATGAGATATGTAGTGTAGAGCGCTTTGAGTGGTCGGAAGACTAGAAAGGCGCTATATAAGTACAGTCCATTTACCATTTACCTGAGACACCATTCTCCACCGGTGGCTTGAGGGCGGAAGACAGGCGCGGCTGGGCTGGGGAACTTTACTTTGAAAGGTTTCCCATCCCTGTCAGCTGTTTTAAGACACGTCACACCAAGACGCTTTGACAGCTCCGACGAAGGCTGAAGCTACAGCCGAAACAGTAAGCAGGTATAATTACATCCTATCCTTACTTACTTGTCTGATCACAAGACACTAAAACTATAATACCTTGTGGGTACGTTGTTCTAACTACTACTTTTTTATTTTTTTTTAGGTTTGGAAATGTCTGGAGGGTCCAGACCTTGAGCACTTTAACTCCATGTCTGTGGTGGGCAGGTGGCTTGCAGCAGCAGACAGAAGGGGCTTGGAGTGAACACACACACACCTTTTTTCCTCTCACTGTTCTATGTGATTGTGTTCTATGGCAGATGCGTTCTTAGTTATTGACATTAGAAAGAGAAATTATTATCTGAACTGTGTAAATTGTAAAATGTAAATTAATTTAATAAATTAAAATTTAGCTTAAAAAAATAGTCATTTTAATTTTTGTCAGCCGGGACAGTGAAAATACCCAAGGGGCCAGTAAAACTCTGATCTACTGGCCCGAGGGGCCAGTAGGGAAAAAATGTTATGTTGAGCCCTGAGTGTGATGAAGACTAGCTCAAAGCAAAGCAGACAAGGCACCAAAACACACAAAAAGGATGAGGATGCCACTCTGACGTGTTACAAGTGTGGACAAAAAGGACACATCAGAAGCAAGTGCAACCAAAAAGTGTGGTGCAATTACTGTAAGAGCAGTACTCACGCTGAGTCCCTATGCAGGAAAAAGGGGAAAACAGACGGAACTAGGAAAGTTGCTGAAGAAAAAGAAGAGGACATTAACGACGAAGATCAATGTTTTATGGCCAAGCATGCCAGCGACGAGAGGCCACCAGCCAAAGTAAAGAAAAAGGGGATCATGGTGGACGCCGGAGCGACATCACACATTGTGACTGACATCACCAGGTTCATGAGCTTAGACAGCTCATCTCAACCCGATACCCATTCAATTGAGCTGGCAGATGGGACAAAGTACAGCGGGACAGCTCTACACAGAGGAACAGCGCTGATCTACCTACTAGACACCCATGGACATCAGCACAGAGCCCAGCTGAAAGATGCACTGTATATGCCGACCTATCCACACGATATCTTTTCAGTGGCGAGAGGGACAAATCGTGGAGCTACAATCACTTTCAAGAAAGGGGACAGCCACATGATGACCAAGAGTGACCACAGGTTTGATTTTCATGAAAGTGGTAATCTGTTTTACCTGCCAACTGTTGAGAAAGAGGTCAATGTTGATAAACGTAATGTGTGCCACGACATGCAGACTTGGCATGAAATCCTTGGGCATTGCAATTACGAGGATATTCAAAAATTACTAAAGGTGGTAAGGGGCATGGAAATAAGAGGCAGTGCAGCCAGGCCAGTTCAGCTGTGTGAAATTTGTACAAAAGGGAAATTTGCACAGACAAGGAATAGAGAGCCAGACAGTAAGGCTACAGAGCCTTTACAACTAGTTCACACTGATCTAGCGGGTCCTATGAGAACCCCAAGCATAGAGGGTCACAAATATGCTATGTCTTTTACTGACGACTACTCAGGTGCTATAACAGTGTACTTCCTGAAATCCAAAAGTGATGCAACCCGTGCCACAGAGAGGTTCTTGGCAGATTCAGCACCTTATGGGAAAATTAAATGTCTAAGGTCAGACAATGGAAAAGAGTACACCAACAGGGAATTCAAAGCACTGTTAGTCACAAACGGAATCAGGCACGAGACATCCGCACCTTATTCGCCTCACCAAAACGGCACGGCTGAGAGGGGGTGGCGAACGCTCTATGAGATGGGGAGATGTATGCTGTTAGACAGCAAATTACCAGACAAGTTGTGGAATTATGCTGTACAGACAACGGCCTATGTAAGGAACCGGTGTTACAGTAAACGCACAAACAAAACACTGTATGAAATGTTAACAGGCAAGAAACCAAACATGTCAAAACTTCAAAAATTTGGGTCTATGTGTTTTGCCTACAACACACAAGAGAAAGGGAAGTTGGATCACAGATGTGTGCAGGGTCACTTCATTAGGTACGATAAGAATAGCCCAGCTTATCTTGTGTATTATGCGGACACAGAAAAGGTCCAAAAACACAGGCTGGTGAAATTCACAAACACAAATAAGTCAGGAAATGGAAAAGAAACACAGACACACGGATCCTACATTGAATGTCATGACAGGGAGTTATACCCCAAGACACTTGACACTGTGAAAAATGATGATGACAAAATGGGAAACGCATCAAGTCAAAGTGGTCAAGATGACATTTCTATGGTTGAAGGTGAACAGCTGAGCACTGAGTGTGTAACTAGGAAAAATCCAACTAGAACTAGAAGAAAACCAGTGCATTTACAGGACTATGAAACTGAAGACAAAGTAGACAAACTAGTAACATGTGTGGATTATTGTTATAGAGCTGTCTGTGACATGCCACATAATTACCAGGATGCTATAAGGTCTCCCAACTCACAGCAATGGATAAAGGCAATGGATGATGAAATCCATTCACTTGAGAAGAACAACACATTTAAAATCACACAGTTGCCACCAGACAAAAAGGCAGTAGGGGGTAGGTCGGTGTATACCCTCAAAAGTGATACTGATGGGTCTGACAGATATAAGGCCAGATTTCTTGCAAAAGGCTACAGCCAAATACAGGGTATTGACTATGAAGAAACCTTTTCACCTACAGCCAACATGACCACTGTTCGAATTGTCATGCAAAAAGCAGTGCAGGAAGGTTTAATTTTACATCAAATGGATGTGGAAACTGCATATCTACACGCACCCATAGACTGTGAGGTCTGTTTGGAACAGCCTGAAGGTTACGAGATAGAGTCAAAATCAGGGGAAAAGTTAGTATGCAAATTACAGAAGTCACTGTACGGTCTTAAGCAGTCAGGTAGGAACTGGAATACTATGTTACATGTATATCTCACTGAAAATGGTTTCAAACAAAATCCGGCTGATAACTGTCTGTACATAAGAGAGAGAGAAAACGAAAAAGTGATTCTGATAGTATGGGTGGATGATCTGATTGTTGCTGCTAACACTGAAGAGGTTACAAAAAGTGTCAAAATGATGCTTACTGAAATATTTAAAATGAAAGACCTGGGGAAACTGAACAATTTTCTGGGGATAAATTTTAAACAGTCTACTGATAACATGGTTGCAGATTTAATGACAAAACCAGCCACAAAGTTAAAAAACTCCAGAAGTTTGCACAATATTTGTTTGGCACTTAAAGTGCAAGAAGAATATGCAAATGTATTTTTGTTTACTTTTGTACTGAAGGCCAAGAGGGAGAATATTTTTGTTTATTTTCTACTATTGAACTGTACCACAATAAGCTAAGTTCGAGTGGGGGTGTTAGGTGTAATAACATTATGTGCCCCCTTGCTCATTGTGTCCTGCAGAGGGCAGTATTGTTTGTGGTGCGTCCTGGACGTGACGCCTCCCGCACTAATTCTGTTGTAGAAGAAGAGCGCTTTTTCCCGGCACTGTAACGATGTTGTGATGAACGTAACGGCAGCAGCGCCGCATATCTCCCGCCTAAATAAATACGCTAGGAGAAGGCTAAAGTGATTCAAGTTCTCCGAGAGTTTTAATCTTCACCGCAAGCTACTCCGCTCCACAAGATCCATGCCTATCTTGCAAACATGTCATGAAAATCGAAATACATATAGTCTAGCATTTTATGAACTAACAGATCATTTCCCCTCTATCTGCCTCCCCATTCCCTGTCTATCTCAACTATATGATCCAATAAAAAGCCCAAAAATATACTTTAAAATCATCACTACTTCAGTTATGTGTTTTGTGCATTAAGGTTCCTCTTAGTAATTAACCTGAGTTTCCTGCTCAGCCTTTCTCTTTAGCCTGAAGACCGGATGTTGCTTTCCCTCAAGGAGCTCTTGACATTCCTTGATCGAGTGGGCAAAGACTTTTCCATAACTGAAATGAAATGATATAATTACAATGTAAATACGGGGAAGCTGAACTACTCCCAGTCCACTTTGTTTATTTGCATATCCCTTTAAGCCAAGCATATAACATATGAAACAATGACAAAATCAGTCAATAACAAAATAAAAACTGAGAAAATAGAGTTAATTTAAAACAGCAGTAATTGGGCCATCTTTACCTACTGAATACTCATTTCTACCTGTTCAAGGTGTTGTTCTCCAATAGCAACAGGCACCACCATCTCCGCAAAACAGGCACGTCAAGCTGAAAGTATTGTTTGCATTTCACTTTAGTGCACAACACAAAATGCAAGCTTGAAGATATGATTTTCCAATAGGAAAAGTACTTACGATTGAGTAGTCAAACTGTGCATCTAGGACAACGTACATGGCATAATGTACCAAAAATAAGACAAGACCAGTTTACACATTCGACATTGACGTTCCAATCTGCGTACAGACATCTGTGTCTCCAGACTAGAAAATGCTGACAATAACACCTCCAAAGGTAAAGACATTCTCTTTGACTAACTCTGGGCGAATAGTATTTGGGGTGTGATCTTTGTGTTTAAAGTCGATCCACCATCCGAGTTCGTCAGAATGCAAGACTGACTCAAGCACATCAGGTGTACTTTGAGAGTGTCTCTAGTTCTCCTTGGCCAAGCGTCAATAAATAATACAGCATAAGACATCAGAGGCTCCTGAACACTTTCTTCCCTCCTGACCTCACCATTGACCTTTGACTTCAGCAATTTTTCCACAACAATTGGCGTCACAAACAGGATTTCAACAGAACAAAGACGTGGTAAGTGCAAAGTTTTATTGCTATGCCTTACCATGTCTGCGTTTGACGAAATCATAAAAAATCTATGTGCTTATTTAATCCCCCTTGGGGACAATGTCCTAGCTGAAACCTCTGGCGTTGTTTGGAACGTATGTGTCATCCAAACATCCCAGTTAGATGTTCAATACAGCATAAGACATCAGAGGCTCCTGAACACTTTCTTCCCTCCTGACCTCACCATTGACCTTTGACTTCAGCAATTTTTCCACAACAATTGGCGTCACAAACAGGATTTCAACAGAACAAAGACGTGGTAAGTGCAAAGTTTTATTGCTATGCCTTACCATGTCTGCGTTTGACGAAATCATAAAAAATCTATGTGCTTATTTAGTCCCCCTTGGGGACAATGTCCTAGCTGAAACCTCTGGCGTTGTTTGGAACGTATGTGTCATCCAAACATCCCAGTTAGATGTTCAATTTGGCATATTGATTTAAAATGAGAAATCAAGAAAGCTGAAAATGGTGTAAAAAAAAAAGCTTTAAAAATAAATGGAGCTGTAACAATAATTGATTACAGAGCAGTGTAAAGTGTGTGGATCTGAAGGGGGCAGGTTGGGTTTAAGACCCACTGCATTGCCACTACGTGGCTGTTTGTTTCCGGGGCAGTTTCAGGCTGCACTCGGCACAGAGAGACCCACCTGAGGTTTAAACTACAGAAAAGACATTTTCGGGGGAGTTTAAATACACCCTCGTTTGAATCAAGATTGGGGATCTACTCTGTGTCCTTTGGGAGACGTTGATTTTAAATGTGTATACACTGGGAGAGAAAAAGAAGTACATTTTTCATCCTCTCACCTCAGATCACCACTGCTGTAGTTAGAAAGGTGTGGAGACTGACCTTTGATGCTGCTGTATTGTGGTTTGAAATCTGTTTGTCTTCATGTGTCCTACATGTCCTACTGCGCAAGCGAAAATGGGTAATGATCTGTCCAAAGCAGTAGACAAACCTGAAATCATGCAAACTGACTCAGCAAAAGCTAAATCAAAGACAAAGCATCTTTATGTAGAAGATCAAAGAACTAATGTGAAGTTAGATGGTCAACCTGTCATTGATACGCAGCATGCCGGAGCAGACACACACACACACACATCTGACCAGATATCACAATTCAAAGTAATGTTTTCGCCGCATGTGTCAGCTGGACTCATCAGTAGACTGAAAGGATGGGATTTCGTGTTTCTGTTCACTTCTCTTATGTGTGAATGGACGAATGGCATGTGGCCGTATGAGAGA
The DNA here is from genome assembly GCA_004119915.2 of Collichthys lucidus. Lineage (NCBI taxonomy): Eukaryota > Metazoa > Chordata > Actinopteri > Sciaenidae > Collichthys > Collichthys lucidus. The sequence continues at coordinate 8,911,129 of CM014088.1, read as the reverse complement.
GCATTCGAGAGAGAGAAGCTGCAAATGGCTGAGATGAATGTTTAGTGTTGGAAATCCATCCTGGGACTTTAGATACATGAATGAGTGTATGCAAGTGTGGTTGACTGTGGCCCGTGAAAGATGTGGTGTGAGAGTGCGTGACAAAAGCTGCAAGATTGGGCGATGATTGGATGATTTAAGAAAGATGATTGATCTGTCTGCTAAATGTGTTACTGCCTCTCATATACCTGTACTAGCAGCTAAGTTGCAAACTAGAGCTTTAGAAATGGCTAAGATAAAGCAGCAACATGTTGATAATTCGGAAAATTGTGCAAAAGCTATGATGTATGGCTGGGCAAAGCACCAAGCCAAGATTCCCGCTCCTCGTGATTTGTTGAATATTTTAGCCGAGGTCGGGATAACACTGCCGGAACAACCAAACAATGAAAAAACGGTCTCCGTCTTTCCGCAACTTTCAAATACAAGACTCTTGCAATGCTGAGATAGATGAACAACCAAGCACATCACAAACTAAAGCAGAGTTTATCCTAATAGCAGCTGCAGTAGAAGAAGAAAGGGTCAGAGAGGCCACTGAACAAAGGAACAGACAGAGACAGGCCGCTGAAGAGAGGGCAAGGCAGGCTCAGGCAGCCGAAAATAGGGCGAGAAAACAACAGGAAGAAATGGAGAGACAGCTCAGAGAAAAAGAGAGAATCAGGCAAGAAAAGAGAAATAAACATGAGAGGGACAGAGAGACGGCAGACTTAGAAAAACTAGTCAAGGTCAGACAGAGACAGGAGAAGGAAAAGAGCAGACAGTCAAGTGAATTAGACTCGGAAGAGGAAAGAGCCAGGCCAAGAGAGGAGGAGCCTAACACAGACCTTAGTGACGAGGAGGTCCAGGCTGTGAAACCAAAAATAAAGCAGCCTGTTTCTGAAACACACACGAGACGAGGGAGAGGCACAATGAGAGGGTATCTGACTAGGAGTAGCAGAAACCCACATAAAAATAACATCAGAGACCCCTATCTCAGAAGAGTCACAAGCTTCTCCAATAAATGCTCCTAAAATAATGATTGGCAGCACAACAATCTGTAAACCATGACTTCTGAAATCATAGATATGACAAGCAGAGCTCCCAATCCAATTACAAGCCCAGATGAATATTGGATTTGGCTAGAACAAGTATGTACAGTTTATAGCTGTCTGATACCTGATTATGACAGGCTTGCTGCCACTGAGGGTTCGCTGCACAGAGACCAAGGATTCGTTTATTCAGTTACCAAAGAGTCAACACTGCAGCCGATCGCAGGCCTCTTGCTGCCGTCTGCCAGCGTTCTTGTCTGTCCGTCCTGCTTCCTCATCTCGTCCAGCACGCTACTGTGTTGGGAAAAGAGGGCAATAGTGATTAGCCAGTTGGGCACCGGTGTGCCAATCACTCTCACCTGGCGCTGCTCTCCTGAGCCCTCCCCACACCTCTCTCCTGCAGCTGATGCACCACGCCCCCGTCCACATGCCTCCACCGCCCGACTTAGGCCGGGGAGCCGTCCGGCCTAACCCACTCCTTCCCCCGCCTCCCCAAGGGAGCGGGAAAGGAAGTCGGCCACAGCCATCTGTGCCCCCGGCCTATGGACCACAGTGAACTTAAACGGCTGCAACGCCAGATACCACCGTGTGATCCGGGCGTTGGCATCCTTCATGCGGTGGAGCCACTGGAGGGGAGCGTGGTCCGAGCAGGGGGTGAATGGGCGCCCCAGCAGGTAGTACCGCAGAGCACCGACCGCCCACCGGATGGCCAGGCACTCCCTCTCCACCGTGCTGTACCTGGCCTCCCTCTCGGACAGCTTGCGGCTAATGTACAGCACTGGGCGGTCGACGCCCCGCACCTGCTGGGACAGAACGGCCCCCAGCCCTCTGCCCGACGCATCAGTCTGCAGGACAAAAGGGAGAGAGAAGTTAGGTGTGTGGAGAAGGGGCTATCCACAGAGGGCCTGCTTTACCCTCTCAAGCGACACCTGGCACTGCTCCGTCCACTGGACCGGATCTGAGGCACCCTTTCGGGTGAGGTCGGTTAAGGGGCTGGTCAGCTCTGCAAAGTTGGGGATAAATCACCGGTAATAGCAGGCCAGCCCCAAAAACCGCTGCACCTCTTTTTTTGTCTTGGGCCTTGGGCAGGCTGCAATCGCTGCTGTCTTATCTACCTGTGGACGCACCTGCCCGCCGCCCAAGTGGTACCCCAGATACCGTACCTCCCTACGTCCAACTGCACACTTCTTCGGGTTGGCCGTGAGCCCCGCCTGCCTTAGTGACTCGAGCACCACGGCCACCTGCTGCACATGCTCCGGCCAGGTGTTGCTGTGGATGATGATCATCCAGGTAGGCAGCAGCATATGCAGCATGCGGCCGCAGCACCCGGTCCATGAGGCGTTGAAATGTGGCTGGGGCCCCGAACAACCCGAACGGAGTGGAGAAGGCCGTTTTCTCCTTGGACTGGAGACAGGGGAATCTGCCAGTAGCCCTTGGTCAAATCCAGCGTCAGGAAAAAGCGAGCAGTGCCCAGGCGATCCAGGAGTTCGTCGACCCGGGGCATCGGATAGGCATCAAACTGTGAAACATCATTCACCTTGCGATAGTCCACACAGAACCGGATAGACCCATCTTTCTTGACTACAAGAACGATGGGGCTACACCAGGCACAGTGGGACTCTTCTATTACGCCCATCTTCAACATGGCTTCCAATTCAGCCTGAATCACTTTTCTCTTATGCTCAGGTAGCCGATAGGGCCGTGAACGCACTGTCACGCCCGGGTGAGTCTCAACATGGTGTTGAATAAGGCTTGTGCGGCCTGGTCGGGGGGAGAATCTCAGAACATACAGGAAGGCTCTCCGTAATGCCAGAGCAGCCTACTACTCTTCTTTAATTGAGGAGAATAAGAACAACCCCAGGTTTCTCTTCAGCACTGTAGCCAGGCTAACAGAGAATCACAGCTCTACTGAACCATCTATTCCTTTAGGTCTAAGTAGCAATGATTTCATGAGCTTCTTTAATGATAAGATTATAACTATTAGAGACAAAATCCATCACCTTCTGTCTTCAACAGGCATTGATCTGCATTCTGATACAGCAAGTTTGGAAACAGCTGTAAAACCTGATATGTATTTAGACTGTTTTTCTCCCATCGACCGCCATCAAATAACTTTAATCATTTCTGCAGCTAAGCCTTCAACCTGTCTCTTAGACCCCATCCCAACCAGGCTGCTCAAGGATGTTTTACCTCTAGTTAGTCATTCGTTATTGGATACAATTAATCTGTCTTTATTATCAGGACATGTACCTAAGTCCTTTAAGGTAGCTGTAATTAAACCTCTTCTTAAAAAGCCCACTCTAGACCCAGAGGTTTTAGCCAACTATAGACCGATATCAAACCTTCCCTTTGTGTCTAAGATACTTGAGAAAGCTGTAGCTAATCAACTGTGTGACTTTCTCTATAACAATAGTCTATTTGAGGATTTTCAGTCAGGATTTAGAGTGCATCATAGCACAGAGACCGCATTAGTCAAGGTTACAAATGACCTCCTAATGGCATCAGACAAAGGACTAATCTCTGTACTTGTCCTGTTAGATCTTAGTGCTGCATTTGACACCATTGACCATCAAATTCTTTTACAGAGAATGGAACATCAAATTGGCATCAAAGGAACCGCCCTAAGCTGGTTTAAATCGTACTTCTTAGATCGATCTCAGTTTGTTCACGTCAATGATAACTCCTCCATGCATACCAAAGTTTGTCATGGAGTCCCACAAGGTTCTGTACTAGGACCACTTTTATTTAGTTTATATATGCTTCCTTTAGGGAACATTATTAGGAATCACTCTATCAATTTTCATTGTTATGCTGACGACACCCAATTATATTTATCGATCAAGCCTGATGCAACCAATCAGTTAACTAAACTCCAAGCATGCCTTAAGGATATAAAAAATTGGATGACCTAAAATTTTCTGATGTTAAATTCAGACAAAACTGAAGTTCTTGTAATTGGACCCAAGCACCTCAGAAACTCTCTTTCCAGCTCCACTGTAAAGAATCTTGGAGTTGTTTTTGATCAGGATCTGTCCTTTAATGTCCACATAAAACAAATTTCGAGGACTGCATTCTTCCACTTACGTAACATCGCTAAAATCAGACGCACTGTTTCTCAAGCAGATGCAGAAAAACTAGTCCACGCATTTGTTACTTCTAGGCTGGACTATTGTAACTCTTTGTTATCAGGCTGCTCTAATAAGTCTCTTAGGACTTTACAGTTAATTCAGAATGCTGCTGCACGTGTTCTGACAGGAACCAAGATCAGAGATCACATCTCTCCCATTTTGGCTTCCTTGCATTGGCTCCCTGTTAAATCTAGCATAGAATTTAAAATTATCCTCCTTACTTACAAAGCTCTTCATGGTCAGGCACCATCATATCTAAAAGAGCTCATAGTACCTTACTATCCCTCTAGAACACTGCGCTCTCAAGACGCTGGGTTCCTTGTGGTTCCTATAGTCTCCAAAAGTAGATTGGGAGCCAGAGCTTTCAGCTATCAGGCTCCTCTTCTGTGGAACAAACTACCAATCTGGGTTCGGGAGGCAGACGCGGTCAACACTTTTAAGAGTAGACTTAAAACTTTCCTTTTTGATAAAGCGTATAGTTAGGGCTGGCTCAGGCCATCCCTTAGTTATGCTGCTATAGGATTAGACTGCCGGGGGACTCCCCAGGGTTATGCCTAGCCAGGCACGGTATTGGTTAAAGATGTAGTCACATCTCCCTTACCGAAAACCCTCCCTCCTACTCTGCCTCTCTCTCTCTGTCTCTCTCTCTCTGTCTTTCTCTGTCTGTCTGTCTGTCTGTCTGTCTGTCTGTCTGTCTGTCTGTCTGTCTGTCTGTCTGTCTGTCTGTCTGTCTGTCTCTGTCTCTCTCTCTCTCTGGACATGTCTCATTAATGCATGTTACTAACCAAACTTCCCCGGAGTTTCTGTGCTCTGTTGTCCAGCAGGTTTTTCGTGGATCGTGGCTGCTGCTGTGATCCTGGACGACGCCCACTACACATATTACTACTGTCATTAATACTACTATATCTGCTACTGTGGTCACTTTATCATTCATTGTCATTCTGTCAGTCATTGTAACTGTACAAAATGTTTATGTTGATTGTCCTGTACACGTGACCTCCATTGCACGTCTGTCCGTCCTGGGAGAGGGATCCCTCCTCTGTGGCTCTTCCTGAGGTTTCTTCCACATTTTTTCCCTGTTAAAAGGTTTTTTGTGGGCAAGTTTTTCCTCACTCGAACCGAGGGTCTAAGGACAGAGGGTGTCATTCTCTGTACAGATTGTAAAGCCCTCCGAGGCAAATGTACTTTGTGACTTTGGGCTATACAAATAAAATTGAATTGAATTGAATTGAATCAGCGAAACGCTGCGGCAACCTGTCAATGTCTGCTCTCTGGGACGGTGAGAGATGGTTTTCACAAACGAGCGAGGCAGGATCGGCCGATTTTGGTACCTCCGGCCCCAACTCATCTCTCTCTGCAATTGCCGTCACCAGGGAGACAGACTCAGCTTCTCTCCAAGCTTTAAGAAGGTTGAGGTGATAAATCTGTGTCGCCCCTCCCCTGTCAGATCGCACAAGCTCATAGTCAACGTCACCCACTCGTCGTGTGACCACAAAGGGTCCTTGCCACTTGGCGAGTAATTTGGAGTTGGAAGATGGGAGCAATACAAGCACTTTATCTCCCGGTGAAAATTGTCTTAACTTGGATCCTCTGTTGTACAGCCGCTGCTGACATTCCTGGGCCCGTAGCAAATTCTTGCGTGATAACTGTCCTAGTGTGTGGAGTTTTGCTCTCAGGTCCAGGACGTACTGAACTTCGTTCTTACTTGGGCTCGGACCCTCCTCCTAGCTTTCCTTAACCAGGTCCAAAACCCCGCGTGGTTTCCTGCCAAACAGCAGCTCAAAGGGAGAAAATCCGGTGGAGGCCTGGGGTACCTCGCGCACTGCAAACAACAGAGGATGTAGCCATTTATTGTCACAAATGCAGTGCAGCAGGACATTGGGCTAAAGAGTGCAAGAGCGGTCGTCGTCACCGGAATAAATCCAATAACCAGAACCAAAAACAAGCCACTGCATTATTTCCTGCTCTTCCAGCCCCACCCACACAAGCTGCTTACATGCAGCCAACATATTACAATCAAGCATAGGGAGGCCATCGAGGGGCGGGATCAGAACAACCATTTCATATTCAAGCTGCAACTATTCAACTTTCTAGTAATCCCGCCGAAGACCCGATAATGCCCGTTCAAGTTCATGGAAATACCGTTAAAATTTTGTTAGATAGTGGAGCAACTATTTCTACTGTAAAAACAGCAGAGCATGTATGCACACCTACATCCAACTTTATCACCACTGTAGGCGCTTCCGGGGTTCCCATTGCGGAACCGTTATCTCAGAGGACTAAAATAACTGTTTAAGGCTCTGAAGTGATGCATTCTTTTCTGATACCTGATAAAAGCCCAATTAATCTCATGGGGAGGGATCTGCTTTGTAAACTGCATGCTACTATTCAGTGCACCCTGGATGGATTGTTTTTGACCCTCCCTGATGAAAAAGTTTTTGCAGAGTACAGAAGACAGTTTGTATTGCTGGGAATTGATAGGTTTTAATATGCTCCCCAGTTTCATTGTTTCAGATATTCAGAAAATCGCCAAATCATCTCCAGCATGTGCAACATTGATGTCTACAATGAGGCCTCTTTTGCATTGTCATTGTACTGCAGCATTTAACCCTTCTGAGCAGTATAAACAATTGGTTTCCAGGTTTTTAAATAAACAAGAGGGGTTAGAATGTGAACAATGTTTGTTTGTTGGTCCGCTGGGATGTGCCATACCAGTCCAACTATCTAGTGAACAGCAGAGGTTGTTTAATGTTGAAAATTCATATCCACATATCTTTGTGGCCGTCACACCTGGCTGTGAGCTGAAACACCTTGGACACATGGTGGCTCAGTGCCAGGCATTGAGAGAAGCTCAACACCAAACCGTATATAACACATATACAGGGGAGAAACTGTATATGTTGTCCTTAGATGAACACATGCAGTTACCAATGTCTACATTTGTTACTCATCAGCCGCCTCTTCCCGCACAGTATGAACCTCCTTCTGAATTGTCTGAGGTTCCACCTATTTTGTGGGCTAAACGTAAAAATCATGTGGGTTTTGTAAATTCGGCCCCGCCACATAAAGTCACACTTAAACTTAATGCTAAGCTACCTATGATTAGACAATACATTTTGCCTCACAGAGCTGTAGTAGGAATTGAAAGTGTCATTCAGTCTCTGGATCAAGATGTGCTAGTTCAAACCACCAGCCCATGTAACACTCCCATTTTACCAATTCCCAAAGCAAATCGCCCTGATGAATGGCGGTTCGTGCAGGACCTGCAAGCGATTAATAATATAGTGTTACCTGCAGCTCCAATTGTGCACCAATTCGATTTTAGCTTCTTTAACACCTAACTCCACGCACTACGCAGTCGTTGATCTGAGTTCTGCATTTTTCTCGATACCGTTGCATCCAGATAGCCAGTATCTGTTTGCATTCACATTTAAAAGTAAGCAAAGGTGTATTCGGCGGTAAAAAGAGATCTAGATGGGCTCCACCTGCCAGGTGGCTCCACTCTCTTGCATTGCGCTGATGACCTCCTAAAAGCTTTTCCATCAAAAGAAGCTTGCCACACAGACTCTATCTTGCTGCTACAGAGACTGGCCGAGTGTGGTCACAGAGCGTCGCTAGCAAAGTTGCAATTCTGTCAACCAGAGGTGACATATTTGGGTCATGTTCTGAAGAATGGACAACGCCTTTTGTCACCGGAGAGGGTGAAACTGCTAGTTAACATGCCTCCCCCCACAACCAAGAAACAGATGCTCTCTTTTCTGGGGGTGGCTAATTACTTCAGACACTGAATTTTTTAATATGCAACTATGGACTCTGTTTTCCGAGCCGCCACACTGCAATCAGCTCCACCCATGGTACAGTGGACTGAGGAAATGCACAAAGCCTTTCAAGATCTGAAAAATGCTCTCACAATGGCTCCAGCGTTGGGTTTGCCTGACTATCATCAGCCGTTTCATCTACATGTGCATGAGAGAGATGGCTTCGACATGGCATTCTGGTACAGAAACATGGTTCTCATTATCGTCCCGTTGTGTACCACTCCTCTAGACTGACCCCTGTAGTTTTCTGTATGCCAGGTTGTCTAAGAGCAGTGGCCGCTGTTGCCATTTTGATCGACAAATCTTCTCCCATTGTACTGGCTCATGACTGTGTCGTGCACGTTCCACATGCAGTATTACACAGTTTTGAACACATCCGCAAGACAACACATGACAGCAGCACGTCGCTCAGGTTACGAGGCAATAATTTTTTCAAGTCCCCACATAACTTTAAAGCGCTCACCTCCAATAAATCCAGCTACTCTGCTACCATTGATTGATACAGACGATGAGCATGACTGTAAGGGCGATCCCTTACTGAAATGTGCACATCTCCGAGACCAGATCTGCTGCAAACACCGATACCAAATTCTGATATGGTTCTTTATACTGATGGTTCGGCCAGCAGACCATCTGACAACGTACATTTGGCTGGTTATGCAGTAGTAAATGATTCTGAAGTCATTGAAGCAGGATCCTTGCCTCATGGAACTTCAGCCCAAGCAGCTGAGCTGTATGCTCTTAGTAGAGCCTGCATACTTGCTTCTGGTAAAGTTGCCACTATCAATACAAAGCAATACGCATTCGGCGCTGCACATGACTTTGGACAATTATGGAAAATGAGAGGTTTTGTCTCATCCTCTGGTAAGCCATTACAGCATCACGTGTTGGTAAATGATCTATTAGAGGCTATTTTGCGCCCGTCACAGCTTGCGATTGTAAAATGTGCATCCCACACTAAAGGAAATTATCCTGTTTCACGAGGAAATGCAATGGCTGATACTGCAGCCAAACAAGCCACACTTTCTTCCTCCTCCATGGTCCATCAATATACCTCCACACAACCCATAAATCCAATTCCAGTACCTTCCGCTAATGATGTCGTGAAAATGCAAAATCATGCTGATGACAGGGAGAGAAGTCTTTGGTTGCGTAAAGGTTGTGCAGTTGATTCGGAGTCTGGCTTATGGCTCCACCCGGATGGGCGTCCGGTTTGCCCAAGAGCTTTCCTACATGTCTTGGCACGTGTGGCATATGGACCAACACATGTCGGAAGAGGGGTGATAAATGATGTTATTCGTTCACAATGGTTTGCACCAGGCATTACACAAGTCTCACAAACACTTGTAGACAGTTGTATGACGTGTCAACAGAGCAGAAAGAGGAATAGCACAGTGAAGCATGACCATCTGGAGCCTCCAACAGGTCCCTCTATAAATTTGCAAATAAACTTTGTAAATATGCCAAGTTGTCAGGGCTACAAATATTTGGTAATTGTGACAGATCGATTCTCAAAATGGGTTGAGGCTTTTGTGACAAAGAAAGAAGACACTCAAACAGTTGTTAAGTGTCTGCTAAAAGAGGTGATCCCTAGGTTTGGAGTGCCACAGGGAATAGATAGTGACAGAGGTCCGGCTTTTGTATCAAGAATAACGCAGGGTCTGTCAGATATCTTAGGGTTCAAGTGGAAGTTGCATGTTCCGTATCACCCACAAAGTTCTGGTCAAGTTAAAAGAATGAACACAACTATCAAAGAACGGTTGACCAAAACAGTACTAACAAAAGGTCTGTAATGGCCTGATGCACTGCCTATTGTGCTGCACTCCATCTAAAGTGCACTAAGTGCAACAACAGGACTGAGTCCTCATGAGATGTTAATGGGGAGACTAATGTCCACAGGGACAAGGTAATCTCTGACACTAAACAAAACTTCTCTGCTTTGGACGGATGAGTTTATGGCTGAATATTGTTGTGGTATCCTAACCACCCCGAGTTCTGCTGACCTAGTGGACTACAGAGAGATATTCAGTTTAAAGAAGACACAATTCAGTTTCACCTTTGCAAAGGGAGAACCCAGCATATACAGACTCCGCAGTCTGCCTCTACTCCGGTCTGCTGAGTTCTGCCCCCCGCAGCTCTTAGGCTGTTTTTAATAACACACACAAGTGGGCAGTCTTACATGTAAGCGTCACATATCCCTGTTCTTTAACCAATGGTTACATAGCACATAATTACTTTGTTGTTAAGACCAAGTCACACATAGGACGTGCCTCAGCACTTTTATACTTTGTTGTTCTTAGAAAACAGGCTAGCAGACCCACCTGTTTCCTGAGACTACTTCTCCTTTCTCAGAGACAGGCCTAGTGACACCTCCTGTTTGCTTCACAATGTGGTGCAATAACTACTATACTGCACAGAGCTTATCTAACACCCGGCAGCTGCTGCCGCATCACACTTCAAAGTAACACCTTTTGTTCCCACAGTACACATACTTTAAGATCCATATAAGCATTGAATGTATATTTCCACAATATGTAAAAGATTAACTGACGTTTTGAATTGTATCATTACAGGTGTCTGAACGGCTCACGAAACCATTGGAGGAACCAATTCATCCTTTTAATGAAGGAAATTTTGTATTAATCTAAAAATGTCCAATGTCCGCTCTCTGGACAACAAGATGGACCTGGACTGAGGCTGAGGGCTTCCCGTGAGATGAGGAACTGTGCGGTGCTTTGTCTCATGGAAACCTGGCCGAATGACAACATGCCGGACTCAGCCTTTTAGATCGACGGCTGGCTTCTCTTCCGAGCGGACCGTAACCAGCAGTCGGGGAAAGCCCGGGGGGAGGATTATGTGTCTACGTGAACAAAGGTTGGTGTACGAACTGTGCTTTGGTGAACAGCCACTGCTCCGAGGCAGTACATGACAGTGAAGTGCCGGCCACACTACTTGCCTCGTGAGTTTACGGCGCTGTTTGTTATGGCTGTTTACATTCCGCCGGGTGCAAAGGCTAACGAAGCGCTTAAGGAGCTTCATGACATCATCAGCTCGCTCCAGCACAAGCACTATTTTAATCATTTAATCACACTCTGCCTAAGTTCCACCAGCATGTCACCATACCGACACGAGGAGATAACACGCTGGACCGTGTTTACACCAACAAAAAAGACGCATACAGAGCCGTCCCCCACCCCCACCTGGGCCTCTCCGACCACATCTCGATCATGCTGGTCCCCGCCTACCGTCCTCTGCTCAGACGCCACACGCCAACACAGAGGACTATCACCGTGTGGCCCAGTGATGCCGCCCTAACACTGCAGGACTGTTTCCAGCGCACAGACTGGCAAATCTTCAGGGAGGCAGCTGCCCTTGAGGGACAGGTGGATCTAGAAGAATATACGTCGGCTGTCCTCGGCTACATCAGCAAGTGTGCAGAAGATGTCACCACCACCAGGACAATAACAGTCTACCCGAACCAGAAACCCTGGCTGAATGCGGAGGTCAGGTCTCTGCTGAAAGCCAGGGATGCTGCGTTCAGGTCAGGCGACAGACTGGCACTCAGAGCGGCTAGGAGACGGCTGATAGCAGGAGTAAAGAGGGCCAAGGCCACATATGCCCGGAGGATCTAGGGACATTTTACATCTAATGATCCACGGAGTATGTGGAGGGGCATAAAGTGCATCACAGACTACAGCACCAGAGATGCACAGTGTCCTAGGGACCCCTCTCTGCCCGACGCTCTCAACACTTTCTACGCCCGCTTTGATGACCCGAACACATCCCCCAGCACCAGACTCACTCCACCACCAGGTGAAGAGCCTCTCAGCGTGACCCCAGCAGAGGTGAGGAGAACCCTCCAGAGGATTAACCCACGCAAAGCTACGGGTCCCGACAACATCTCCGGGAGGCTGCTGAGGAGCTGTGCACACCAGCTGACGGATGTCCTGACAGACATCTTTAACACCTCCCTCCAACAAGCAGCGGTCCCTACCTGCCTGAAGACGGCCACAATCATCCCCATCCCCAAAACCTCCACAGTGACAGGCCTAAATGACTATCGGCCGGTTGCCCTCACACCGATAGTCATGAAGTGCTTCGAGAGACTGGTGATGGCCCACATCAAAGACTGCATCGATGTCACTGTGGACCCACACCAGTATGCATACAGAAAGAATCGATCCACAGAGGATGCCATTTCTTCTGTGGTCCACACAGCCCTCACCCACTTAGAGAATAAGGACTCTTATGTTCGCCTGCTCTTTGTGGACTTCACGTCTACATTCAACACCATCAGACCGCAGACTCTGGTTTCGAAACTGACCACACTCGGGCTGAGCTCTACCCTCTGCAACTGGGTTCTGGACTTCCTAACGAAAAGGCCGCAGTCTGTGAAGATCCATGACATCTCCTCCTCCACCACCACCCTCAGCACAGGCTCCCCCCAGGGTTGTGTGCTGAGCCCCCTTCTGTTCACTCTGCTCACACACGACTGCTCAGTGAGACAACCAAGCTGTCTGATCATGAAGTTCGCAGATGACACAGCTGTGGTTGGACGAATTGCTAACAACGATGAGTCGGGCTACAGGCAGGAAGTGGAACACCTGGAGGGTTGGTGCAGAGAAAACAACCTCTGCATCAACGTGAAGAAGACCAAGGAGATGATCATGGACTTCAGAAGGGGCAAACATCTCCCCCCTCCCCTGCACATCGGAGGGACAGCGGTGGAAGTGGTCTCCAGCTTCAGGTACCTGGGCGTGAACATCGCAAACGACCTCACCTGGAGCACCAACACTTCCTATCTGGTTAGGAAGGCACACCACCGCCTCTACTTCCTCAGGAGGCTGTGGCGCGCTGGATTGGGGAGCTCAGTCCTGACCTCCTTCTACAGATGTGTGGTGGAGAGCGTCATGTGCACCTGCATCACCGTGTGGCACGGCAGCTGCTCTGCAGCAGAGAAGAAGGCTCTGCAGAGCGTGGTCAAAGCTGCAAAGAGGACTGTGGGATGCAGCCTACCCACCACCACGGACACTTTCACCTCCAGGTGCAGGAAAAGGGCCTCCTGCATCATGAAGGACCCCACTCACCCCGCACATGCTCTGTTTGCCCCTCTCCCCTCAGGCAGGAGGCTGCGGAGCATTAAAAGCAGGACCACCAGACTGAGGAACAGCTTCTTCCCAGAAGCTGTGAGACTGTTGAACGTTGGAGGACCCCTGTAGCCCCTGCCCCTCATCCCCAACCCCACCTCCACCCCCACCCCCCATCCCCCATCTGGACCCCCCACCACAGATGCACAGACAATAATACAGAAATACTTTGCACTGCAGTTACTTGCACAATGCAGTTGTTTGCACAACCTGGACACTTGCACATCACCATGGTGTTATACTGTTGTTGTTTTTCTATTCATTGTATATACTTTTTCTTAAATTTAAATTTGCCTTTACCCTTTATATTTTATGTTCTATATATACATATGTATATATATATATTTTATTTTATATTTTATTTTATATTTGGATATTGGGCTGCTCCAGGACCAGGGGAAACCAATTTCGTTGCATCCCATGTTTACATGTGTTGTAATGACAAATAAAACTCCTTGATTCCTTGAATCCTTGAAAAAAATGTTTTTGTCTTCCAGGTGTTGGTGACAATGAGGATTTATATTTCCTGCACTTTAACCAAGCTGCCTATTAACAAAACTAACCAAACTGTTAACCCTGTTATGGTTGACTGTCCAATTGACAGATGTGATGACTGTTATATTGTTTACCCCCTGACTTTCTCTCAAGGTAAATGGTCGTGGACAACGCATGCTATAGGATTAGACTGCCGAGGGACTCCCCAGGGTTATGCCTAGCCAGGCACGGTATTGGTTAAAGATGTAGTCACATCTCCCTTACCGAAAACCCTCCCTCCTACTCTGCCTCTCTCTCTCTGTCTCTCTCTCTCTGTCTCTGTCTGTTTGTCTGTCTGTCTGTCTGTCTGTCTGTCTGTCTGTCTGTCTGTCTGTCTGTCTGTCTGTCTGTCTGTCTGTCTCTGTCTCTGTCTCTGTCTCTGTCTGTCTTTGTTTCTCTCTCTCTCTGGACATGTCTCATTAATGCATGTTACTAACCAAACTTCCCCGGAGTTTCTGTGCTCTGTCGTCCAGCAGGTTTTTCGTGGATCGTGGCTGCTGCCACGCCCACTACACATATTACCACTGTCATTATTACTACTATATCTGCTACTGTGGTCACTTTATCATTCATTGTCATTCTGTCAGTCATTGTAAATGTACAAAATGTTTATGTTGATTGTCCTGTACACGTGACATCCATTGCACGTCTGTCCGTCCTGGGAGAGGGATCCCTCCTCTGTGGCTGTTCCTGAGGTTTCTTCCACATTTTTTCCCTGTTAAAAGGTTTTTTGTGGGCAAGTTTTTCCTCACTCGAACCGAGGGTCTAAGGACAGAGGGTGTCATTCTCTGTACAGATTGTAAAGCCCTTCGAGGCAAATGTACTTTGTGACTTTGGGCTATACAAATAAAATTGAATTGAATTGAATTGAATGACAAAGCTCTGATTAAAACAGTGCTGAGTGTACCCAGGTAATGAAGGTAACATTCACAACTGCTGTACCTTTGACTGAACCTCTGGAGCTGTGGTGTTTCACTAAACAGCTATTGAAAAGTTATCCTGGTTATAAACTGTGGGCTGTTTATTACCGAGATGTTCCAGGGGAGGTGCAGAGTGGTAAGATCTGTACTATGGTGAAACTGATAAGGGTGCTAGTTTTCTATATATTGGTCAATTTTCTTCCATAAATACACTTGAGGTAGCCAAACCTAAATCAACAAGGAGTGATAGAGGTACAAGTGACCTCCAAAAAACAAATTCTGCCTTCAGTCTAAAGAATGATTATGCTTGCGATCGTAATCTCAGTAACTGTTGGCTATGTCAAAATATGCCTTTGTCCATACACTCACCAATGTCTCATCCAACTCCATTCACTAGAGCGGATTATAAAGTGTTCAACTGGAATGATTTGGCCACGAGGAAGCAGATGAGAGCTATACTCCTGCCTACCCTGTAGTCTCCACATAATACTAAAATTGCCTTGTACATTGCTAAAGCAATCAATGAACAGTACCTACTGAGCAGTTTCAGTTATACTACAACTTTTTGCATTAATCATACACAAAAGTATGTAAAATTAGGTTTTGAATATAGAGTTCAAATAGTTCTGGCCCAAACAAACTGTTCAAAACCTCTTAGAAACCAGGTGTGTGTACGCCCAGATGCTGCCAATCCAGTGGGTAAGCGGTATTATGATTTTGAAGGTTTTGAATAAAAATAAATAAAATTAAGAAGAAATATTTTCTATCTTCGGGGATAAAATCAGTTTTCTGTTACCTGTGTGTTTCATTTTAGGTTAACTTTATGTGATAATTCTGGCTTTACTGGTTGTTTGGTATTCTAAAAGATGTGATTTTTAATCATTTAGAAATTGCCATTTTATGAATCAGTGTTAAAATCTATTTTCAATGATGGTTTTCACAGTAATGTAATACATGTTTAAAAAGTTCAAAGTTACAATTTTGTTATGATGAAATGCAACTGATGGATATCGACTGTTCATGGAAATCTTCTACGAAGATGGATTTCACGCCACGATGCATCGTATGTGCTAGTAACCTCTCCATGGTGGTGACCCTCTACTGTACATAATGTACATGGGTTGAAGATTTTGCAATATCTTGATTGCAACAATGATTGTTGTGATTAATTTTTATTTTTCATTGAAAAAAGGAAATAAATTTTGATCTACAATATTAAATTATTGTTTTATGGAACCCCTTCTAATTGCTAGGGTTTCATCTACTAGGTGATGGAAAATAAAATAAATTGGATATTTCTCCTCTCCCAGTGGCATATTTGCACATGATCTGTGACCTCCCTGATGACCTTCTTTAACACCTTTGTGTTGTAGGGGATCTTCGCTAGCTTAAAGGCCCTTGTTGTGTCACACCGCGGTGAGGTCAAGCTGGGTTTTTGTTATGTCTTGTCATTTCCTGTTTTATTTTGAAAGATAACTCTCCTCTCGTTTCAGGTCACTTGCTCTTCCTCGTGTGTCACCGGTCTGATTGTCTTCCCCGCCCTGATTGTCTCCACCTGTTTCCCATTACCTTGTGTATATATTGTCTGCGTCTCCCTTTGTCCCGTGCCAAAGTGTTTCGTCCTTCGTAGCGTACACCTAAGCCTTTTCTCCATAGTTCATAGTCACAGCTCCTTAGCTCAAGTGTTCTTTTGTTTTCTTCCTCGAATGAGTGATTTTCTGTTGTAATTCCTAGTCTAGCCTTTTGTTACTTTGTATCTAGTCTAGTGTGTTTTCAGCCTCGTTTTTGAGCGCCTTAAGTTGATGTTTCATAGCCTTTTTTTGTTTTTCCTCGTTGTGAGTGATTTTGATTTCATTAATCTTTAATACGAGTAGTCCTAGCCTTTTTGTTCCTCGTTGAGAGTGATTTTGATTTTGGTTATTTAGAGTAGTTCAGTGTTTTTTCCTCCTTGGAGTGATTTTTGTTTCCTTTAGTTTAGGGTCTTTTCATAGCCTCACTCAGTCGAGGACTTTTCGCGTCCTGAATAAAACCGCTGACTGCCTAACTCTGCATCTGAGTCCTCATTTGAGCCCAGGCCTGACATGTTGACCCGAAAGTGGAACTCACCCATCATGAGAATGGGATGTTGGGATAAATAAGAGGGGTTCTTAAGGTTTTTCACTGATTGTATGAATTAATCTAAACCGACTGCTTTGTTTGAAAGATGATTTTTATGTATGGCCTTTTGAATAATTCTGTGTGATTACAAATGTTTTATAATGTTTGCGTCAATCCCATTCTGACTGTACTTCTTTGGTGGTCTCTAAATTTGGTAATTATTATTATTCGGTAGTTAGTATTGATCTTATGATCAATAAGAGGGGATTGTTATGGAATTTTCTATCCTTAGGTTACTTGAGGTCACGTGTGAGCCTTGTGGTCCTCTGCAGTATTAATTGTTTGTCTTTGACTAGGTGCCACCATATCTCCACACTGTGGTGGCCAGGGTCGAAGAGAACTGTTGCTGCCTTCCTAGTCATAATAGATAGCATGTTGTTGCCGTTCCAATCTGCGTAAGCGGACATCTGTGTCCCCAGACTAGAATGTGTTGACAATAACACCTCCAAGAGTAAAGACATAATCTTCGACTAATTCTAGGTCTAGTCTAGCTCCTGAACACTTTTTTCCCTTCTGACCTCACCATTGACCTTTGACTTCAGCAATTTCTCCACAACAGTCCACAAGAGTAGGAATGCAATAGCTCCAAGTTGCCGTCCGATTCTCATGTACACCCTCCCTCAATTGTTTGGAGGTCTGGATGTGTTGTCTACATGTGCTGTTTCTAAAATAATGAGTGCTGAGCTTGTTCTGGGAAAAAGGACTGATATGATGGCAATGTCCTCATCGACCTGCAGGTCAGGTTGATACATAAGTGTCATCCAGTTGGCCAGCCATGGGTTCTCCAAGATAAGGGCCAAGCATCACCTCAGATGTGTTTAGGAATGCCTCTGTATCGACAGTTTGAAGAGGCTACTCGTCCTCTTCATGCATGTTATTCTGTGTATCGACAGTTTGAAGAGGCTGCTCCTCCTCTTCATGCATGTTATTCTGTAGTACATCTTTCACATTTCATTTCACATTTGATTCTCCCATGATACATTTTTCATCGTCCTTATCTTCTGGGACCTTAGTGCACAGGTAGAATCTCAACACTCCCATTCTTAGTACACTGTACAGTTCTCCAACTGTAATAGCATCATTAAAACTAGGTTCCTCCTGATAATCTACTATGTCATGACTAAATGTTTCAAAATTTCCTAACTTATTTTTTCCATTTCGGAAGAAAATATCTTTGGCATACTGTAGTATGTCCGGCTTCTTTGATTCTTTTGGGACATCAAGGGTCTTTGTACCCCCTCCTTTGCGTTTTCTGACTTGTTTACCTTTGTGGATCCATCCCAACTCCACTTTTCTCGTCTGCCCATTTGTTGCGTTTTCCATAATGTCTTTTCTGTATTCCAGTAGAAGTTTCCTGTTATTAGTGTCATCATCATTCCTAGCAATGCCCATTTTTTTTGTTTTTCCAGCATTGAATATTTTGCTGATTCTTTTGTATTTGCACTACTATGTTGCAAACAGAAGAGTTTTGCCGCAATCCTGTCTCCATAAGTTAGGATGTAGACAGCCAGAGTGGTGTCGTCCATACAGTCAAGGACTGTGGCATTAGTCTTTCAAGACAGACATAATAATTACAACTCAAGTACAAGACTACATAACTTATGCATATACACAAGAATTAAGAGGGCGGCTGGCCTTCTGGGTATAATACCATTGTCCCTATCAACTGAGACCTAGTGCTTATAGCAAATGAACAAGGCATACAGTTTTTGTTAGATAAATTATTCATGATTTTATCTGAAAGGATGACTGTGTTCTTCAAACTTTGCTTTTAGCCTATTTAAAAAATCCCCTTTTGCAGGATTTAGATATAGACAGGCAAATCTCATCAATCTACTACTAATGATAACCCACAGTCCGAAATTAGGCTACTAAGCTCAGACTGTATCGGCTGAATCTGAGTAAAACAAAAGTGTAATGCCATGTTGAGCCTTGTAAAATTAGCTTTTTGAACACGTCTGTTAAAGTGCCCCGTGCTAATCCACTGCAAGTGCCCATGCAGTCATACAGCCTACAATCCAATCCCTCGGTGCAGACTGCAGTAGAGAAAACTGCCCCAGTGTATTCCTTTCATCTTACAGTTTTTTTAAGATGTTTACACACAAAACCTTATCAAAAATACAGTATACACAGCTCTCTACATAACACACAAAAATCTAATGGGAATCAACGTGATTTTTGTGTGTTAGGTAGAGAGCTGTGTGTATTGATTTGCAAAAAGTGGATAGTACTATTATACTTAATATTTATTCAACTTTTTTTACACATTTTTCCCATTTAAATACATTGTACAACCTTCAAATCTTTCTATAAACCTTCTACATTTTAACCTACTGCTGCTAACTAACTACTAACCTACTACACATTAAAACAAACAAAACTTCCTTGCAGCTGGCCAATCACTGGTCAACCATCTGACAAGCAGTTCAGTTGGAAAACAATGAGACAGTACTTCATTCCTACATTGTAAACTCATTGCTTTGAGCAGCTCCAACCACAGTTGCGGGTGTCCACAGGTCTATTCACTACTATTCCCTACAATGTCTCTCAATGTTTGCCCTCAATGTCGCTGAGGTCTTTCTGTCAGAAGCCTCAAAACAAATGATCAAAGCCAGAGATCATCAAGAAGAAATTGGCTGTTAGAGCACTGTCAGAGGGAGGGACTATGACAAGTGCTTTTACAATACTTGTCACAGCATTTTCTATCTGATGGGGCTCAAGATGATACTAAGCTCACTCAAACACACACACAATGTTGCCCAAAAACACTTTGGCTTCACTGGATGAGTCAGGAATTAAGCCAGTGAACCTCCAATTACTAGAAGACCTGCTCTACCACCTGAATCACAGCTGCTCTCACTCACCGCATACTGTACTGCTCACTCTGCAAAGCATTCATGCTGCTAGGCATTACGATGACTGCAAAGCAGAAAGTCATAATTTCCAGTTTGAAGACTGCTGACAAAGCCTCTAAAGGGCCCTGGATAATCGGTGAGCTGCTGGGAAACAAGTCAGGGCCTGATCGTCCCGTGTAAAGTGTGCATATCATAATGCTCGTAAAAAATATATTATTCTTATGATAGAGGGATAGATGCAGGATGTTGGTTTTCTGAATTTAAACTTAGTTCAGCTCATGTGAACTGTCTCCAGGTCTAGTGGATGCTCCTGTGACTCTGTGACATAAAAACATTTCTGAATTCTGAATGTTAATTTTGACCTTTCCATTGATTGGATTTCAGTAACTTGAATATTCCCCCTCCCACTGAACATTTCAACAGTGAAAGATGTGTGTGTGTTGCCTTTGATGAGCTGCTGCCACCCTGATGACCCTCAGAAAGTGCACAGATATAATTCCTGCCACAAAAATCAATGCTGATGGTTTAGAGTAGCCTTCAGAAAGATGAGGTTTGTGTACATGGCTCTTACTGAGCAGTGCATGATCACTCATTTCTTTCTTTGTCCACTTATTCCTGTTTGTGGTAATATAAGACTGAAATCCCAGCATGGATCAGAGAGATACATTAACCTTGCATCACAAGGTAATGCATGGTAACATAATATTCTTTAACAGAACTCTCTTCCTTATTCTTGTCTTCTCTCTTTCAAGATTAGCAACAGAGCAGTGTGTTGTTCAAGGAGACATAACAAGGGTGGATTGTTCCACAAAACAAGGAGAACATTGGCTGAAGGGCTTCAGGAAACCTGATGACCAATTTGACTCATAGCTGACTCGTGCTTTCTTTCATCTTCTCATCAAAATCTAATCTTCCAGCCATGCAGTATCTGACAATCCTAGCAGGTCATAAATAATATAAATAAATTATATATATATATATATATATATATATATATATATATATATATATATATATATATATATATATATATATATATATAATCATGTTGGGTTCCTGCTGCAACATGGCTCTGTTCAAGACTAAAACTGATGGAGACAAAGTTCCGATTGAGACAAAAAAATGTCTTTCTGATATTACAATTGTCAAGAAGTAACAGTGTAGTGGTCAATAAGTGAGGCCTGGCTGAGCAGCCCAGTCAAATCATTTTAAAAACCTCTATCAAACACTCCTTGATTAATTGAAATCTCCATTATATGGAGGCTGTATGCATCTGAATCCTTGTGCATTCAAGATAAATGTTAGAGTTTAGAATTAATGGATTACAGTAACTTGTATCTTTACTTGGACTTTTTAAAAACACGTTTTTTCTGTCAGTTAAATATGTTTCGACTTTGTACATATTCTGACGTCTTTAACTATTTTACAGGTACTTTCGTCCTTTCTGGCTCCTGTCAGGGAGAGCACCTCTGGCCTTAGCTCAAAATACAAATTGCTAATATATACAATATTTACATTAGTTAATGCGTCATACAGAGCAAACATTAAAAAAACAAACAAGTATAATAGTTGAAATTAAAGACAGAAATGTGTCACAGATTAGCTGTGAAGCTGTGAGCACTGGCCCTTTAAGAACGGAGTCAAAACAAAGCGTGGACTGACCGGCCGCACGGAAGTGGTTTTGTTTCGGTGGCAGTTCAGACAGTGTGTGAGATAAGGGCTGGTACATATTTACAATTCAGTTAGCTCTCTTTAAAGCGTTTTGCATTGAATAATCGATATCATCTTTTCATTACTATTATTTTAATATCGACTGTACTAAACGAGGGATAGCTAGCTTTTTAGCTAGCTGCACTAGCAGAAGCAGCCATGCCGTCTTACTCCGAGCTGCGGAAGACCAACCACTTCTACTACTTCATCAAATTCACCCTGAACGTCTACTCCATGCTCTTCTCGGTAAGTCTGCGCTGCATTTGTTGAACCAGCATCTCATGTACCATCTTGTGTGAGCTACAACAGTGTCTGGCAATGGTAGTAGACGCGAGCCGATAGCAGCGGTCATCTCTCCAGACTCCGTTTAAACCACACACGCGTGTACCATCTGCACTAACATTATCATTAATGCAGGCGATTTGGAACATAATTTTAGGCATATTACGAAACTATATAAGCCAATGTACAATTCGGCATGTACTCTAAACATTGACCTTTACTCTTTTGATGACTAGATACATTTTAAACTCGGATTTGACGCAAACTCTCGCGAACTTCCACCCAACAGCGCTGCAGCGTCAAACGGGATGCAACAGAGATTTTCATCAAATGAAGTCCACTGTGTAAGATGGGACGGTAGCCGATTTTACCACAAGACCATATTTACTCTTAAATAAAGCAGACATTAGGATTTCATTTTTGGGGATTTGTCGTTGAGTAATACAATATTAAGTTGCCGGATCTTCTAATTGGATTTGTGCTGTGGAATTCTCTGAATACTAGCTAGCTGGTGAATGGTTATCTTACAAAATAGACACCATGCATGATGGTAAATTGTAATCCGTTGCCAGTGCAAGGATTGTAGCTGATCTTCTAATAAAACAATATACGTAGTTTATTAATATTTGCGTTTGGTATTGAAACGATGCTACACAGGCTAACAAACAGCTCGGCGGTGCAGGGCGTTGGATGCAGTTAAAGGGACAATAATGTGGGAATATAGTTTTGCCGACAAAAAACAGGCGCTGCCTTAAAGACGCTTTTGTTGTTTATTAAACCAAATTGACATTCTGATCAGATTAATCTTTTGTTCACTGCAGATTATGTTCACCTCATTTATATAGGCATAGTTTTATACAATCACAATATAAACAAACAGTTAAAATCTAAATGATCTCAGTTTTCTTTTACTGAGCTACAATTATGTAAGAAAGCAGAGTTCATACATTAAGTACACTTTGGTTGTGGCTGGAGAGTTTGTGCATGCCACCAGGCCAGACTACCTCAGTGATCCACTAATCCACTAACAGAATTCTGGTCTGATTTGAGTTTGTTAAAGTGGTCGGCTTTGTGACTTGTTTTTGTCTGGCTTTAAGCTTCCTTTATCACACCACTTTCATCTTCAGGAACATTTCCAGAATAATGCTCAATTTGTACCAGCATCAATCTGCCAGACTGTTTGTGTTTTGTATCTGAAGAATTTATGCACCCTAAAACACATTATTGAATGACTCTCTCTGTAGGCACTGTCAGAACCCATTGGGATCTAGCTAACAAACCCCCAGACTGCAAGGTTTCCTGTCTTTCCACTGATGTCGGGGGCATGTCATCATTCTTATCTTCATTACTGCAGTAGGGGATGTAGAAAGACAGACATTGGATGTGGGAACCGAGCCAAATGTATCTGCCAATGCTTTATGGAGGGTTGTGAGCACTAAAAGAAGTTAAAGGAGCTCTTAAGGTAGATTGCTTCTGTTTCTAATTGAAAATCAATAGCAGGAAAGATAGAAGTTAGATATAAACTAAGTGTGACTGTCTGCATTTGTCAACATGTGCTTTTAAAAATATTTGTAAAGAGTTTTTAGTAGTCACAACAGATCCTTTTCATAATCTCCTCCACGTCGGGGAAACAAAGTCAGCTGGTTGTTGTTGTTGTTGTTGTTGTTTTCTTTATATACAGTTTATCGCTGGGTCTCACGTACGTCCAGGATTCTCGCGCAATCTTGTGATTTCGCGTGAATACGTCCGGCTCGCTATGCTGCCAAGACGCGCCCGGTGTGAGTAGACGCAGGGCAGAGGACGCAGCTAAAACAGCGCAGCTGTTACTAATCCAATAGAAGGGTCTACTTGAATCATCATACTGATGTTATTTTTTGCATCAAAGGGTTGAATTTAATGTTCATAGTGATTTACAGGAGAAATAAAAATATCAAGATATATATTGTGTATTGCGATATAACTTTAAAATATTGAGATATTGGTTATAGGCCATATCGTGTAGCCCTATATTGAAGCAAGATGTATTGAGTCCAAGATTTGGAAGATTGTGCATGGATGCAGTGGCAGAATATAATCAGGAGTTTGCAGCCAACACAAAATTCAGAGTGACACTGTTTTTTTGTTTTTTTTTCTGGTAAAATAAAGCTTTTGTAGTTACACTGTTAACTTGCAAAGCTGCTCTCTTGCATTGAATTGTGGGTGAATGTTGGAGATCAGCAGTGAGTGATTTAAAAAACATATCTGTAGACATTTTGAACAAAAAAGGGACAGACTGTAATAGAATGAATTTGAGCTACAGTAACATCTGCAGCCATCAGCCAAGAACTGAGGAGGCAGTGTGAACATCATGTATATGTGGATCACACAATAAAAAGGAAGTACACTAAATCATGTTTCATATATTAGCAGCTTTTGAATGACAGGTTATTGTACTGATTTAAGATTTTACAATAAAAACATGCTAAGCTTAAGAAAGCAGCTGACACTAAAGAGAGATTTAATAACCAATACAAATGTGCAATATTAATCAACAAATCAAAGGTCAGAGAAGAAGGCTCAATATGTTGTGGTCATTCATACATAATGCACACCCAAAACATGTGAAATAAACATTTGGAGCCATGTGCAACAACTGAATCCAGCTGTGATTTGATTTAACAAAGAACTGCAGCTTGTCACAGTGTGCCTGTTTGTATTGGACCTCAGTACCATCAACCCCAGCAGTCCCACAGTTTTAGACACAGCATGTGCCACTGTGTTGTTGTTGTTGTTGTTTTTTTAAACTTTATTAACAATACAGTAATGTTACAGTCTGCCACAGATTTGAACAGTTTATTGAGGTGTTATAAAACATGAGTCAAACATCAAATATTACCAATACTCATTGTTATTTTCTTTGTTTAATGACATTTATTTGACTGAATGTAGGCCTCATACATGAACAACAAGATGTATCAAAATAGACAATGAGAAAAAAAATGTGATTATAGACTAACGTTGCTGCCACTTACATTTAAGTCTAAGAAGTTCTTTACTAGTAATCAAATGAATACATTCATGCTAAAGCTAGCCAGCTTCCTCAAACTCTGAAATTATCTGAAGCCTTATTGGCTCTCAGTCCAACCTCTCTCTACTTGGTGCTGTGTATTAACAAAGCAAGCGGCTGAAAGCTTGGTGAAATAAAAGGCTGAGCTGGGCTGACTGCTGTTGGACTGGTAAGTAATATTAGCTGGCTGCTATTTCTTGTTGATGTTATCAGAACAAATACATGTCTGCAGCTGTCCACATGTACCACAGTAGTTTTGCACAGTTGTGTTCACAATAATAGCAGCATGTTTAAAAAAGTGAGTAAAGCCCCAAATCCCTACAATGGCTTTTGTCTTCATACATGCAAATGAAAGGGAAAAAATTATTAAATTTGTTATTACTTTGCAAAAAGTGAAGAAAAAGAAATAAAATGAAATAAATAAATGTATTTAAGGACGAGGCAGCAAATGTTGCACATGCTGGTTATAGTGCATTTCTCTCTGTTGTTCACAAGAACAGTGTATCTTGATTAAAAGTTGATTGGAGAGGGGAAACGCACTGCTATTATTTTGAACACAACTAAACATGATGCTGCTTTAATGTCAGGCTTGACACAAATACGAAATCTTTGAAGACTTATGAAAATGATCATACAACCCCCTAGCAAAAAATATGGAATCTGGAGGATGTTCATTCAGTTGTTTAATTTTGTAGGGGAAAAAAAGCAGATCACTGACATGACCCAAAGCTAAAGTCATTTTAAAATGGCAACTTTCTGGCTTTAGGAAACACTAAAAAAAAAATCAAGAAAAAATAAATGTGGTAGTCACTAACAGTTGAACACCCCCCCCCCCCCTTTTTTTTTTTTTTTTTTTTTTTTTTTAAATTTAGACTAGCTTGCAGTCTCTGAGGCATGGACTTAATGAGTGACAAACAGTACTCTTTATCAATCTGACTCCAACTTTCTCTGATTGTTATGGACCGTTTTCTTCAACTTCCACCACAGATTTTCAATTGAATTGAGATCCGGACGATTTGCAGGCCATGACATTGACCATATGTGTCTTTCTTTAAGGAATGTTTTCACAGTTTTTTCTCATCTCATTTTATCATCTTGAAAAATCATTTCATTATCCTCAAACATCCTTTCAATTGATGGGATAAGAAAAGTGTCCAAAATGTCAACGTAAACGTGTGCATTTATTGAAGATAATGAATAACAGCCATCTCCCCAGTGCCCTTACCTGACATTCAGCCCCACATCATTAATGAGGTTTTCTCCAGGCAGTCGTCTTCATAAATCTCATTGGAACAGCACCAAACAAAAGTTCCAGCATCATCACCTTGCCCAATGCAGATTTGCGATTCATCCCTGAATATGACTTTGATCCACAGTCCACAATTGCTTTTCCTTAGCCCCTTGTAACCTTGTTTTTTCCTGTTTAGGTGTAATGATGGCTTTCGTTTAGCTTTTCTGTATATAAATCACGTTTCCTTTAGGCGATTTCTTACAGTTCATTCACAGACATTGACTCCAGTTTCCTCCCATTTATTCCTCATTTGTTTTGCTGTACATTTTCAGATTTTTAAGACATATTGCTTGAAGTTTTCTGTCTTGACGCTTTGATGTTTTCCTTGGTCTACCAGTATGCTTTCCTTAACAGCCTTCCCATGTTGTTTGTACTTGGTCCAGATTTTAGACACAGCTGACTGTGAACAACCAACATCTTTTGCAACATTGCATGATGATTTACCCTCTTTAAGGAGTTTGATCCTCTCCTTTGTTTCAACTGACATCTCTCGTGTTGGAGCCATGATTCATGTCAATCCACTTGGTACAACAGCTCTCCAAGGTGTGATCGCTCCTTTTTAACTGCAGACTAACGAGCAGATCTAATCTGATGCAGTTCGTTTTGGGAAAGAAAATTTGCAGGGTCATTCTATCATATTTTTTTTTTCCTCAGAATTAAGTGATTCCATAACTTTTTCCCTCTGCTTGGTCTAAAAAGTAACTGTTACTGACTACCACTTTATTTTCTTGATTTCTTTTAGTGTTTCTTAAAGCCAGAAAGTTGCCATTTGAAATGACTTTAGTTTTGTGTCAGGTCTGTGATCTGCTTTGTTTTCTACAAAATTAAACAACTGAATGAACATCCTCCAAGACTGGTGATTCCATATTTTTTGCTAGGGGTTGTATACTGAGTTCTTCATACTGAGGCTTTTTAACCCATAAATTGTCTGTCTCTGTCTGTTTTTGTCTCTGTCGCTGTCTGTCTGTCCCTGTCTTTCTGTCTGTCTTTGTCTCTGCCTGTCTTTGTCTGTCTGTCTCTCTGTCTCTCCCCCTCCAGCTGATGGGTCTCTGTGTGCTGTGTGTGGGGGTGTATGCCGAAGTGGAAAGGCAGAAGAATCGAACCCTGGAGGGTCTTTTCCTGGCCCCTGCTGTGGTGCTCATCTTGTTGGGTCTGGTGATGTTCACGGTGTCTGTGGTGGGCATGGTTGGATCCCTCAGGGACAACAAGACATTACTGCACATGGTAGGAATCATGGCTTTTCAAATTTGTTGTACATCATGTACTATAGGTGTGTACTTTAGCTTTAGATGAGGACGAGGAGCTTGTTTGATTCTGTGGAAGGCACCAGGTTACTCACCAGAAAATATTATGTTCCGTTTACAGTGGTCCCTCGCTTATCGCGGGGATACGTTCTAAAAATAACCCGCAATAAACGAAATCTGTGAAGTGTTTTACAATTATTATACATGTTTTAAGGCCGTAAAACCCCTAACCACACACTTTTATACACTTTTCTCAGACAGGCATTAACATTTTCTCACATTTCTTTCTTATTTAAACACTCTCGAAGTTCAGACTTTCGCAGATTTAAGAAAAAAAAAATGTATTGTTGATAAGTATACTGTATTAGTAAATGAAACCGTATTTCACACTTCCTTTTTGTCCTGGTGCGGCTCTGCTGTAACGGCTTTTTCCTCCTTGGTGCAGGTGTTTTTTTCCGAGTGCAGAACATGCAACGCATTTTGTACAGTGCTTCCTTAGCTAATCAGAACACCGAACACAATGCGCGATCAACAGTATGTTGTAAAAAAAAAAAAAAAGCATGCAAAATTACACTTAAAAAAAAAATCTGCGAGACAGCGAAACGTGAACCGCGTTATAGCGAGGGACAACTGTATACGCTGACATTTACAGGTAGGTTGGTCAAACCAAGATTTCATCTCATCTCAGGACGTCGCCATCCTTTTTAATATTGGGTATCTTCTTACAGTATATAGTCCAATCTGGTTAACACTTAAATATGTGTGTGTATTTTTACTAGCTTCTTGATTCAAATTCTGATGGTACATGTTCACAGCTATAGAGTTAATAAGCTTCGATTATCGAGTATTGATATCTGAAATGGATGAAGGTTGTGAATGTTTTGTACACTGCTCTTTGCTCATGAAATGATAACTGGCCTTTCTGACCTACTGACCACGGAAACACTCATACATTCACACACACACATACACACACACATTCACACACTGATACAGAGGCTGCCCTGCTCATCAGAAGTGATAGTGTTTTCCTACACACACAATTTTACAATGAGTCATTTTATGAAACCAGGCCGTTTTTTAATATTTGCATTTTCTTCTTACCCAATCATATACACGCACCTTCACATTTAGTGTTTTCCACTCATGATCTGCTTAATACAGCATGAAAATGCATGCTTTAGGTTAGACACGTGCAAATTACATGGTTAACCCTTGTTAACACCCCCCCATGAATGTGTGTGAATAGATGAATGAGATATGTAGGTAAAGCACTCTGAGTGGTTGGAAGACTAGAAAGGCAAGTCCAAGTAAAGTAAAGTCCATTTTGGATATGATCGCTGGTGTCCTAGTGACCAATAATCTTATTACCTTCCACCTGAATTCCTGCTATGTATTAGAGTTAGTTATTTGATGTGCTTCTGTACATTCTTCTTCTTATTGTTGTTGTTGTTGTTAAAGAACATAAACAACATCCATGATGATATGGGGATGCATTAGTCTATTAATGATGAATGATGTAAACAAGCAACAAGCAACATATGCTGCCAAGTAGACAACGTCTTTTTCATGGAGGGCGTTGCTTATTTCATCGAGACGATGTCAAACTACATGCTGCATGTATTCACACAGCATAGCTCTGTAGTCAGAGTCCAGGTGCTACACTGGCCTGCTTTGAAAAGGTCTGGCACAATATGAAACCTCAAATATGACAAAGGACATGTTGAAGTGTTGAGCATTTGAAATCCTGCATCAAGTAAAAATGTGAAAAGATTTGACGCCTCGTCACTTCACACACGCTTACAGTGTTGGTAAACAGTGGTAAACATGACACTGTCCAACTTCTTTCAAACATGTTGCTGACATCAAATTCAAAATGTTTACATCATTTTCAGAAAACCATCAAATTCCTCAGGTTCAACATTTGATACGTTTCTTTGTGTTATCTTTAATTTAATTTAGGGTTTGACATTTTGTTTATTCTACACTTTGGAAAGAGAGTTGTAGTTGTTACCATGAGTAACATTGATGTTACATTTCTGTATTTTTTTTTTTAACAATATAACTGAAGCACTTACTTTTTCCTTCTTTTGTATTCAGTGTATTTGCTGCAGTGGTCGTAGCTGCTGTGCACTCAATAACTGAAAGGTTTCACTGCTGTATTGTGTCGCCTCACAGAAATAAACTGTTTTTATATTGGTGTGTATTAACACAGAAACAGTATGTTTAAGATGAGTTCCGTTGGTACTAAATGAATGTGCTGTCTTTCCCCCTCTACAGTTCCTCTGTGTTCTCTGTGTGTTGCTGCTTCTTCAGGCGATTGCACTCACCACAGCTCTCATCTTTGAAAAGAAGGTATGTTTGTCTTTGTGTCACATGTTCACCTGTCCTGTACACTCTGATAGCCTATAACAACAGTCAAACATCTCTCTGTGTTTCTGCCTCTGTCCATTGTTTCTAGACTTCGGCCTTGTTTCAGAGCAGTATACGAGAAGGGATCAAACACTACTACGATGATCTGGACTTCAAAAATATCTTGGACTATGTGCAGCAAAAGGTAGTATGCTGTTCATCCTCTTGAGTAGGGGTGGAGCAATTCGTCGACGCCATCGATTACGCCGATTACAAAAATACGTCGACTCGTAAAATGTGCGCTGATGCGTCGCGGTCGCATGGCAGTGGGCGTATATGCGGAAGTAAGATGGCTGCTCGCGGTAAAAACAATGGAGGTAGGGGTGGGCGATATATCGGGTATGCTCTGTTTATGTAAATGTTTTAAGCCGTCAGCATTTAATTCTCCGGAGTTTTGCCTGTGTCACTCCTGGTGCTGCTCACAGCATGCAGCACACTGCCCCGCGCACCCAGAAAAATCACCTGCGCGCATGCGTACTTTTTGTATCAAGTGAGGAGAGAAGTGGAGAGCGAGTTAATTGAAGATGGAGACGAACGACTTGGTTCCGAAGAAAAACAGCTGCGGTCACGCCGTCTCTCGTTTTCGCGTGGTCACGTCAGCTGCTCCAATATTTTCACGTGCGCCCTTATTGCCGACTTTATGTCAAATACTTTGAGAAAACCGAGAAAGTCTGCGCTAGCTTACTGCAGCGTGTGGACACTTCCGGTTTTCAAAATAAGAAGAAGAATGGTTAAAATTTGATTTAAAAAAGTGTCTCATAAGCCAAGCATGATCCTGCACTGCTTCAATGCTCATATGTACATTATGAAATATATTAAAAATTCATTAAAAAAAATAGGACAAGTGTTAAAATGCTATAAAGAGTGTGTGTTGTGAAGGCAGCTATTTTTGGTGCATACATTTTATCTTGTTACTTTTGAAACAAAGGTTTTGTTTTTCAAGAGATGTGTTTGAATAAAATCGTGAAATATTAAGAAGACATGCTTTTGCTTTTTATTTAGGTAAATTCATTGACATTAATCAAGTAATTAAAAATCATTGTTAGAATAATTGATAAAAAATAGTCGTTAGATTAATCGACTAATCGAAAAAATAATCTTTAGATTAATCGATAGAAAAATAATTGTTAGATGCAGCCCTACTCTTGAACACTGCAGCCTCATGTCTACAACCACATCACAGCCGTGCTGACATTCAGTACGGCATTTGATCTTCCTTTAATAAAGAATGATACCATCTTGTATTGTTGTTGGTTGTACCAGCACGAGCTTATCCACAGCTTGATATACAGTATT
Organism: Collichthys lucidus; assembly: GCA_004119915.2. Classification (NCBI taxonomy): domain Eukaryota; kingdom Metazoa; phylum Chordata; class Actinopteri; family Sciaenidae; genus Collichthys; species Collichthys lucidus. Next base: position 8,880,225 of record CM014088.1, on the reverse strand, counting down.
TTGTGCTTTAGAGATTTGTTCACATAGGTTATCATTCATTTGAATCCAGCTAGTTTACCATCCAGCTGGTCATTTTATATCACAGTTTATTAATATTTCTTTACTTTCTACTACAGTTGTCACAATACCAAAATGAGTAACCACGATACTATACCAGACAAAGTATCACGGTTCCGGGTATTCTTGCGATACTGCTGCCTTTTTATTATTATATTAATCTGTAAAAATAAAAAATGAATATTAATCTGTAAAAATAAAAATAAAAATCTGTGCAAGAGTATTCTTTTCCAAGGTTTTTAAAGATACATACGTTGTTTTTGGTGACTGTTTGTTTCCCAGATATATTAGTGTGTGTGTGTGTGTGAATGGGTGTATAAGAGACATTAACTTAAAGAACTTTGTAGAAAGGCGCTTTATGAAGTTCAGTCCATTTCCTTGTATTAGTTTACGATGCAGATCTTCCACATCCAAAATGGCGGACACGTTAACGTAACGCAGCAACGGACCAACCTGCTCAATGAGGTGTCTATTATGTCTATGTATATATGTCTATATGTCTGTGTATATATGTCTATGGTGCCGCTAATGATGACGCAGTGGCAGACTCGTTGCTCGGGCCCGGTGCTTCTGCCATGGTGAGCGTGTTGTCTTGTGTTTGTGACTGTAAGCCGTGCACGCGTCTGGGCGAGACAGAACTCTAGCTTGTTGTTTGTTTTGAAGTGAGTTTCTATCGAAGTGGAGCTGTCTTCGTGGAGTTCATACTATAAGCCGAGAGGAGAGTAGAGGCAGCCGCTATGGAGCGGAGACTGGCACCGGTAGTATAGTAATCCACGGTAGTACCGTCGTGTAGAATTTCTAGTGTAGTAGGAACCGTTACAATTTGGCACCGCGGGGTACCGTGTATACCATGAGTATCGTGCAACTCTACTTTCTACTGCTTTGTCCCACATGAAGTAACTTGCCACAAATGTTCTTAGAGTGGTGGCATGGTGAACAAACATCCATCCCTTGATGGATGTTTGTTTACCATGGTTGCATTATCCTTTCATGATGTACTGAAGATATCTAACAAGACAAGCACTGTCCAGGGATTTGCCAGTTTTTTAATTGTGTCAACCATATTGAAAGTGAGAAGGCTTTAGAGGTTTTTCTAATGAGCACACTACCTGATATGTCAGGGAGAGTGACCTATCATGTGATATGCCATTATTATGGTTCATGTAGCTGAATCAGAGATGGTTCCATGAAGAACAGAGCTCTCTATCATTTATGTTTCCTGAAAACCGATGGATGGATGGATGGATGGATGGATGGATGGGGGGCAGCTACTAAACTTATCAAGTCTGTATCTCATATGAGTAATAACAGCAGAGCTGACATCAGTATTAGCTCAAATGAAGAATATATTGTACTGTATGGGTTTGGTGTCTTTGAGCTTGAACTTTAAAACAATTGGCTTTAATGGATCTAACCTTTGACCACAAGCTCAGTGTGGAAGCTTTCCTTCAGCGGCACTTGCTGTAGAAAGGGCAGTAAATCTGCTTCCCATCTTGTGTACATCCTTTCTTTAGCTTCTCCCACTGCTGTCTTATCTGCACAGCCAGTGTGGTTCTGAGTAGAACTGCCACATGCTGTTATCTAGGCGATCACAGGGCAAGAGATGCTCTTCATCATCCAGCCTGAACACATTAGGCACTTGAATGTTCTCTGTGCAGTACTTTAAAATGGTAGCCTCTAATTGATTGTCTTCACGTGAGTGCTGCTTGCACTTGACGTTGACTTTTGACGTTTGCTCCTGGAGTTTGGGGGGTTTCAAGAGGGGATTGAAGAGCTCGATGTGTGACATTTTCATTTGAGATGAGCCTGCTTGCTTTCTAATTGCTTGATCCTCAAACTGTTTTCCAGTTTTCATGTTGCGGAGGGGATGAGTATAAAGATTGGGGAGTCAACCAGTACCATTTCTGCAATGGTACTGGTCCACTGGCCTGTGGGGTTCCATATACCTGTTGTCGCCGCAAGGTCAGTGTTGTCAATACACATTGAGCAAACAAACACAAAATGATCATTGATCATTGTCATCCTGCATCATCAGATGCCATGAACCTTCAACTGGGATCAAATCCCAGCAACACATTACTGCACTGTAACTGGAGTGAGGAAACAATAATTCAAACATGGAATTGATGCTATAATCTGACAAATAAGCTATAAATGGATCAAATCTCATCAGACTTTGAGGGCATATTTTAGCATGTAAATTGAAAATTTTGCAACCACGTGATGCAGAAACTGGGCTGCTGCAGACAGCCATCCTGTTTGATAATGCCAGTGATTGATGGTTCAGATGGTTCATCCACTGACTCAGTAATGTCTCATGCTTTATCAAAGGCAGAAGAGACATTTCTAGTGGACACAACAGCATCTTGTCTCACTAACAGGAGACATGCTGTGATTCAAAGGTACATGGCTTTTAAAAGATCGCTCTCCTTCCGTGAAATTGTGTTGCGGCCATGGACTCCTGTCCATGAGCTCAAAGCACTGATAGAGTCTGGAGCTCTACTGGAGAAAATAAAGATCAGAATAATCCAGAACTAGCACACAGACACCCATCACTCCCAGAGATTAGAAAAGCTAAACATAGGTTAGGTTTCTGCTGTTATCAGTTCCTGTCATGGCTGCAAGCATTTTGCACACCCTTAAATTCACACTCCGTTTGATAGCAGACAGGAACATTCCCCTGTAAGGACCCTTACTGTCACAGACGTCCCTACAATGGGGTCTCTGCTCATCTTGTCTCTGACTCTCTGAATGTTGACTCTTGCACAGGTAGGAGAGGTCGTCAACACTTTGTGTGGTTACCAGACTCTGGACAAACTGGTAAGAGCAACAAGTTCTGTCTACAGCACTGACGTGTCACAGTGAAATTTATGATAATCATAATTGTTATGATAATCATGTGTCCAGACATAAATAAATTCCTATTATTGGGGGCCTAGCAGCAAAGCTGCAAAGCACCCATTGTGTTTGTAGCTTTTATTATTATTGGATATGGTCTTCAGACCACGCCTAGCTGATGGTTCAAGTTTCATGTCTGAACTCCAAACCGCTTTGCTGCCAAACAGGAAGTAAGTCAATATCTCTGCGATGCATTTATGTATTGATATGAAACTTGGTGTATGGACTCATGACACCGTCCTGAGCAGGCATAGGCTTGCCTGCAATGCTGCTAGGCAACTATATTATTATTGTTATTATTGATCCAAATTCCGCTGCAATTGAAGTCTGACAGCCCCTAGAACGCCATGGTGTATTCTGTAAAAATATTCTGTTCAGTTGATTTACAGACTTGTCATGGTGTGTCTGCTCGATGGCAGGAAGTGACATGCAGATGTGTTATGCTAATTGACAATTTTTTTCCATCCTCCAGCATCTAGTTAACTAAGTGAAAGTAAGAATCCCTTCTGCTGTGTGACACCTTTAGACAGTTCCACTTCAGCTTGTTAGTTTTCTGTATCGAGTTTAAAAGTGAGACTTTGTTCTTGATGTCTTCTTCTGGTCTGTGTATCAGCGTGAAACCCTGCATGAGGACATCCATGTGCGCGGCTGCATCCATGCAGTCAACCTCTGGATGAGTGACAACATTGGAATAACCATTGCACTGTGCTGCACTATTGGGCTGCCTCAGGTAATTTAAAACTCATCCCACCAATTCACTCTCTCTTTCCAAAGCTCTCTTTCCAACCAAATGCACCTCTCCAAACTTAGCCTTTATATCTGAACCGTGAACTTACCACTTCCTGTCAAAATTTCTGAAGGTTAATTCGCACGTTTATTTTCCTCTTAACACTTCTGAGAATATAATGTAAATCTGATGTTTTCCATGCTACATACAAAACCTGTTTTAGCACCACCAGAAGGCTTGACATTGATGGTGGTCTAAGTTTTTTTCTGACTGTTCCTGTACTTTTTTTTTTTTTTTTTTTTTTTTTTTTTTGGTAAATTTATATTTGTGAATCTGTCCACAAATCTTACCATGCATCCATTTTGAATTGTCACTGAAGAGCTTCATTGGGGAGTAATTACAGTAAATACTTTCCTAAACTCGTCACATAAATGACACACCACTGCTGCAGAATAAATAAAAAGGAAAAGAAACTTGGTCCAGTTAAAAAAATAATCTCATAGAAGACAGAAAGAGAAGACAACAGTCAAGTCATCTCGGCCTGTCATCAAGTTACTCACAGAATCCTTGTTAATTATCTGATAATCTGCTGCGCTGTCGTCTGTCATTTGAAGCAGTGACAGTGGCCGTCACAGGAAGCTAGGCAGCTTCTCAGATGGTGCGCTCTGAATGTTTGTACACAGCTCTCCGTTAATAAGAAAGAGAGCAGACTGATAACAGATTTTTACCATTGGAGATTGGCACACCCTGAAGTTTTGGCAACACACCTGTCCTATTCTCACAAAGCAGTGAAATGCTGCATTGTAGAAGCCAGCATGGATGAATGGAGTGGATTCAGGACAGTATTCAAACGGTAGAGTGTGCAACCCATGTAACGAGTCTGAGCCTTTATCTACAGGCCCTATCAATGCACCCCAATTCTAAATACTATAATACCCATGAGCCTCAGCTGCCATTGCTATAAGGAAGAAGCCAGTCAGTGGGAGAATAAATAAAACACTGTTTTTGCAGTTCTGAGTGGAACACAGTGTCATCACTGTCAAAATGGACTCCAAAGAATTCCAAAGTAGTTTTCTCAGCAGTGTCCCCTGGCCCTTGTGTCAGTCATTTCATGTTTCTGGCTAAATGTGCAGAAATGTGAAAATGTTTTGTCTCCTCTTTCTGGTAATGAGTGATTCCACAAACATTGTCAGCATGTGCTCATGATGTACGCCTCCAATGCTCTGTCGTTATGGTTACCGCCCCTTCAGCTCCCCAACCCAAGCAGTGTCTGTGAAGAAATTAATGAGCATTTTACTTCCACAGACAGAGCCACCCCTTTTATTACTCTGTAGCACTTCATATTATCAATGTAGCTCATTTAAACCCATCTGACCAAAGTTGTAAGCAGAAAAGATCTGGCATCAATCCAGCATTCATTTTCACAATTGATTCATGAATGAATGAATGAATGAATGAAGTGTTGTCTGTAGCTGGGTTAGGCTCATGATTCCTCCTGATCTCACGCAGCTGCTAGGGATCATCCTGAGCTGCGTCTTCTGGAACCTGCTGGTGGACATGAGTGAGTCAGCCGACATGGTCGACTTCAAGCTTAAGAAGGCAGAGATCGAGTACAGTGAGCTGGACCTAGCTGGCGCCGGCTGGTGTATGTGCCTGCCGAGGGATGGCGGCTACCTGCCCATCCCCGCCTCTGAGCCCGAACTCGACCCCATTGACGTTCACCTGCAGAAGCTCAAGAAGCAGCCGCCTCGCACACATGCTCAGCTCCGAGAACTGCAGCAGTCCAGATCAGCCACTGGACTGGACGAGGTAGATGTTAGTCGGAAGCAGAAACGGGAACACTGAGGTGTCTATTTGACTTTTGTTCTGTCATTGTAATCATTTAATGTGTTGGAGTTTTGTTGCACTACCTAATGGTTAAATCTGTCTGTCATTGGATCAAGAGAAATGTGGTCAGCTGAAGGGATCAGATGTTTTTGGCACACTAACTTTGTTGTCACGAGAGAAAAACAAAGGAACAATCTGCAACATTGGCTTTAACAAATCTTTTGTGTTGTTTGTGAGTTGAAGGACTTTTGGCATTATATCACATTTTATTACTTTTCTTTTAGCTTTTGAAATTGAGCTCTGTCTCATGTGCTAAAGCTTACCTCAGGCTGTGTGGAAAACAGCCCAGTAGTCAGAGCACAGTACTATGTTGTGTATAAATTAATGGTAGCTTGAAAAGACGTTTTTCAGTGTCTGAGAAATAGGAATAGCCAAATGTCTTGCATATAGCGTCTGTGACAGATGTATACAGTTTGTAGTTATTATTTATTTTATTTTATTATGATTTTAATTGTGTGCAACATTGTACATTTTAAGGAACTTGTGTCCATATAGCATCTTTTTTTTCTGGCAGAAAAGAGCAGGCAAGGCACCAGGGAGAACTGCACAGCTAACAGCCGGCTTCCAGTGCACAGGGTTATAAAATCACAGAAGCAGTCACCAACAACATTCAGAACATTCAGTGTCCGACTGATCTGCTTCCACAAACGTGCTTTTCTTTCTCCGTTTTCACATGGCTCAGAATAAACAGACAGGCACGGAGCAGGCTTCTCTTCCATTTTCCTGGTTACCACGGTGACAAGCCCTGCCTCATCTAATATCTAAATGGTTGCCTGAAAAGGAGTGACAGTAATGACATCATCAACTTTCTGAGTTCAGAGATTTTCAGCTTTATATTTAGTTTATAATTCAATTACATTTTATTTATATAGTGCCATACTCTTTCTATACAGAGCAGATCCAGACCGTACTCTTTATATTATTCACAGAGACCACCAGTTCCACCATGAGCAAGCACTTGGTGACGATGGCGAGGAAAAACTTTCTTTAACAGGCAGAAACCTCGGAGAGACCCAAGCTCATTGGTGGACACCGCGACTAATTGAGTTACAGAGCCCTGCAGAAATAAATTGGATCGCTCTCAAAAAAGTTGGCTTCTTTGCTTTTTCTACTGGAGGCCACATGCTGCTGTATACACTCTCCTCAGTGGAAACACCGGAAAAAAGACAGTGTCACCCAGGGAAAAAATGCAATACGGACACAAGCCCGAAGACTGATAGTTATGGAATGCATGTTTTGTACTGTATATGAAGTAAGTTTAAAAAAAGGTTTACATGTTAGGCTCTCATTGGGGGGGCTTCAGTCTGTTCCATTTTTAACTAAACTTTATATTCCGTCTTTTAAAGAAACAACTAAAGGGATTCTCTCTCCAGACTCCCCCAGACAAACCTGGTGGAAAGCCTCTCTCTCTCTCTCTCTCTCTCTCTCTCTCTCTCTCTCTCTCTCTCTCTCTCTCTCTCTCTCTCTCTCTCTCTCTCTCTCTCTCTCTCTCTCTCTCTCTCTCTCTCTGTTTTTTTTGTATCCCAGTTATGCACTGTTTTGAGCTTCCCCCTAGCTCCTGCCTTGTATCAGCACTACTGTTCTTGTCAATAAAGCTGAATTTGTCTACGATTTTTTTTTTTTTTTTTTTTGCTTTAACGTAATGAAGTTGAAGATGTCATTTCTGCTGCCTCCAGAGATAATTAATTACTTTTCACACAATCTCTCACAATTAAGCTTCTTACAAACACAGGAAATGTGTACAGTTCCATGTAGAGTGTGATAGTACTGTAGTATAATAGAGATGTAGTGTTAAATGTTTTAGATTTCGGAAACATTAGCAAAGCAAATTATTAAAAGTAGCCCGTATTCTCTGCATTTCTTGGCATATTGCAGATCTTTCTCCACAGGCTGAAGGGACCAAAACTTTACAGGGAACTTTTCATTCATGCAAACTTTTTACTACTGCTGCCTTTCAATAATATTAGGAGACTTGAAATCCCACTAGAAATTTCCAGAGGCCATAATCCACATAGGCCCTCTCCAGAAAGACATGCACATGCATTCAATGTATACATGTAATATTATAAATAATACTTATGTGTAAGAATAAAATATCTAAATATAAACAATATGTAAGAGATAAGATAAGATAATACTTTATTGATCCCACAACGGGGAAATTCACTTGTTACAGCAGCAGTGTTCAGTGTACATATTTACAGCAAGTACTAATACAGTGTAGTGTACATATTTACAGAAGTACTAGAAGCAAAACGGAAAACCGGCATGTACAGAGACTACAACATGGTCAGGTGCAGGTGTTGTAAAGTCTCTCAGCAGCAGGGATGAAGGACCTGCGGAACCTCTCCTTCTTACACCGTGGGTGTTATCAGTCTGATGCTGAAGGAGCTGCTCAGAGACCCCACAGTGTCGTGTAGGGGGTGAGAGTCCATGATGGATGTCAGCTTAGCTAACATCCTCCTCTCACCCACCTCCTCTGTCGAGTCCAGAGGACAGTCCAGGACAGAGCTCGCTCGTCTAATAAGTCTGTTGAGTCTGCTTCTGTCCCTGTCCGTGCTGCCCCCTCTCCAGCAGACCACAGCATAAAAGATGGCTGAGGCCACCACAGAGTCATAAAAAGTCCTGAGGAGAGCCCTGCACACTCCGAAGGACCTCAGCCTTCTCAGCAGGTGGAGACGACTTTGGCCCTTCTTGTAGAGAGCATGGGTGTTATCAGTCCAGTCCAGTTTATTGTTGAGGTGAACACCCAGGAATCTGTAGCTCTGCACCACCTCTATGTCCGATCCCTGGATGTTCACCGGTGTGAAGTGTGATGTTTTCCTCTGGAAGTTTACGATCATCTCCTTCGTCTTGCTGGTGTTGAGCTGAAGCTGGTTTAGCTCACACCAGTTGATAAAGTCCCTGATGATCGTCCTGTATTCCAGATCGTCCCCCTCTGAAACACGTCCAACGACGGCTGTATCATCAGAGAACTTCTGGATGTGGCAGTGGGCGGTGTTGTGGGTGAAGTCCGACGTGTAGAGGGTGAAGAGGAAGGGGGAGAGCACCGTACCCTGAGGGGCCCCTGTGCTGCAGAGCACCACATCAGACACACAGTGCTGGAGCTTCACAAACTGTGGTGTGTTGGTGAGGTAGTCTGTCGTCCATGCAGCCAGGTGTTGGTCTACTCCCACCCTTTCCATCTTCACTCTGAGCAGTGACGGCTGGATTGTGTTAAAAGCATTGGAGAAGTCAAAAAACATGACCCTCACAGCGCTCCTGCTGTCCTCCAGGTGGAGCAGTGATCTGTGCAGCAGGTAGATCACTGCGTCCTCCACCCGATCCCAGGCTGGTAAGCAAACTGCAGGGGGTCCAGCTGTGCGCCCACCAGCAGTCGCAGGTGTTGTAGGATGATCCTCTCTATAGTCTTCATCAGGTGAGAAGTCAGGGCAACAGGCCTGAAATGGTTAGGCTCCTTTGGGCGCGGCGTCTTTGGTACCGGGACCACACAGGAGGTCTTCCACAGGGCCGTGACCTTCTCCAGGCTCAGGCTCAGGTTGAATAAGCGCCTGACGACACCACAGAGCTGGTCAGCACAGTCCTTAAGGAGCCTGGGGCTGATGCCGTCCGGGCCTGGCGCCTTCCTTGCCTTGATCTTTTTTAGTTGACTCCTCACATGATCATCTGTTATGGAGAGGGGGGCGGAGGATGACTGGGGTGGGGGTGTGGGGGTGTTAAGTTGTGAGAGACTCAGGGGGGGGGGTTGAACTGGTGAGTGGGTGGCGGTTAGGTATTGAAGGTGTTGAAGGTGTCGGGCTAAGGAGTGGAGGGGCAGGGGGAGGGGGAGCCCGCCAGGGGAGGTGTGAATAGGGGTCAGGGGGAGTGAGAGAGGGAGGGGGGGCAGAATCAAATCTGTTGAAGAACAGATTCCGTTCATCTGCCCAGTCCTTGCCCCCGCTTACTGGGTTCCTCCCCACTCCTTTTCTGTGGCCTGCGATGGTCTGCAGTCCTCTCCAGACGTCCCTGACGTTGTTCTGCTCCAGACGCTTCTCCAGTTTCCTTTTGTAGCTGTCCTTCCCCTTCCTGATCCTCAGCCGGAGTTCCCTCTGGACTCTCCGGAGTTCCTCTTTATCCCCCGATCTGAAGACCCTCTTCTTCTCCTTCAGCAGGGCCTTAATTTCGGAGGTCACCCAGGGTTTGTTGTTGCAGCAAACTGTTGTACTGTACTATAGTAAGTACTTTAATGTTTGTGGGAGAAGAAGGCTATGTTAGGACTGAAAGGATGTCACATCTTTTAATGGAAATAAAAATTAGCTACCTACAGAGGGCTGAATTCAAACATTCCACAATCGGCAGGCTAGCCATTTTGCTGAAATTTCTTTCATTTGTATGGCCTCCACATGCTTGTATGCATGCCTGACAACTGGCGTCGGATGAACCGAAACATGATGTCCCAGGGGTGTTCTACTGGATTTAAGTCAGGAGAGCGTGCGGGCCAGTAAATGGTATCAATTCCTTCACCCTGCACTAGTGTAGGGTCTGACAACGGGTCCAAAGATTTCTTCCCGATACCTTATAGCAGTCAGGTTGCCGTTGTCTGTTCCTCCTTGCACAAAGGAGCAGATACTGGTCCTGCTGATGGGTTAAGGAACTTCTATGGCCCTGTCCAGCTCTCCTAGATTAACTGCCTGTCTCCTGGAATCTCCTCCACACTCTTGTGACTGTGCTGGGAGACACATCAAACCTACTGGCAATGGCCCTTATTGATGTCCCACCCTGAGGAGTTGGACTGCCTGTGCAACCTCTGTAGGGTCCAGGTACTGCACCATGTGACCTGTAGTGATGCTGACCCTAGCCCAGGGGTCGGCAACCTGCGGCTCCGGAGCCGCATGCGGCTCTTTCATCCTTACACTGCGGCTCGGAGTGGCCTCGGGAAAATATTTTTTTAATATTTACTTTAAAAAAGTATTTATGTGTATTTTATTTGTGTTAGTTATTGTTTTAGTGTTTTAGTTCTAAATTGGAAGATCTTAATGTGATCTTGAAATAATCAATATTAAAATATTAATAAAATAAGTATATTTTATTGTTTTTTGTCGCTCAAAATTAACGTCATACTCGCGAAAGCCGGTATTCCCGCCTGAACGCCATCTCAACTTTCAACCCCAACAAGGCCAGATATGGAGAAATCTAAAAAAAGAAAAATATCAGAGGAAAATAGATCGTTCAATGATGCTTGGGCAGACTCATTTGCTTTCACCTCTAATGAGAGTGGCCTACCAGTATGCCTAATTTGTGGAGAAAAACTGGCGAACAATAAACGGTCAAATGTCGCAAGACATTTCAACAATACACACGCAGCCTTTGCTGAAAAATATCCTGAGGGAGAAGAGAGAAAAAAAGCTGTTAAGAAACTGACGCGGAAGGCTGATCTGCCGAAAAATCAATTCAAGAGGTGGGTCTTCAAATTCAACTACATATGCAAGTTTTGTTGCCGCTTTGGAAATAGTCAGGCATGGGAAACCGTTCGCAGATGGAGAATATATGAAAGAATCATTCCTTAAGATTTCAGAACACCTATTCGCGGACTTTAAAAACAAGTCTGAAATTGTGCAGAAAATCAGAGAGATGCCTCTCTCTGCGAAGACCGTCAAAGACAGAACCATAAAAATGGCAGAAAATATCACAAAACAGCAAATTAAAGACATCAATTCAGCTGCAGCGTACTCAATCGCCTGTGATGTGTCTGTTTTTGAGTGTTTACGAGCCAAAAAAATAAAAACAACCCACCTAGTGTCAGTGGCTACCGATGGGGCACCAAGTATGACTGGAGCGCACAGGGGCTTTGTGGCGTTGCTGCAGAAATCACTCGATAGAAAGCTGACTTTTCACTGCATCCTGCACCAAGAGGCATTGTGCGCACAAACTTTCCCTCCAGAATGCACAGAGGTCATGAATGTTGTCATTCAAATTGTCAATAAAATAATGGCAAATGGTTTAAATCACCGCCAATTCTGTGCATTATTGGATGAGGTGGAGAGCACATACTCTGATCTGCTGCTGCACAACAGAGTCTGGTGGCTGTCCAGAGGAGAGGTGCTGAAACGTTTTGCTGCATGTCTGGAAGAGATGAAAACTTTCATGAGAAGCAAAGGACTCTCCTTTCCTGAGCGGGAACAGCCAGAGTGGCTGGAAAAGCTGCACTTCATGGTGGACATGACAGCACACCTGAACACGCTGAACACGACTCTTTAGGGGAGAGGAGCCACAGCGCTAAACATGCTGGAGGAGGTGTTGGCGTTTGAGCACAAACTGACAGTTTTAGCCAGAGATTTGCAGAGAGGCACACTGTCTCACTTCTCCTCTTTAAAGGAGTTCAAACAAGATCACAAGCTGATCAATTCAGAGTATTTGCAGTCTGCAGTCACCACAATGCAAGCGTCATTTGAAAAACGATTCCGTGAGTTCAAAGAGGAAAAAACAACATTGTCCTTCCCTGTCACTCCCCTAAACATCGATCCATCCCTGCTAAATGTGACTGCATTTGCAGGTGTAAGTCAACCTGATCTGGAGCTGGAGTTGGCTGACATAGCTGACAAAGACATGTGGGTATCCAAATTCAAACGCTTGACCATCTTGATTGCCAACTTTTATTTAATCATTTAAGTGATTTGATCAAGTTCATTGATTTCTTGAACAATTAGATTTTTTCTTTCTTTCTGCTGAACAGTAAAAAAAAACAAGTTTGCTGTAACATTGGTGTAAGAATCTACAATCCACTATGGACTCTGTTCGAATGAGCAATGTTTAATATAACTTTTTTTTAAAAAAACAGCAAAAAGTGCAAACTGCAAAAAGTGCAAAAAAAAGCAAAAGAATGTGAATTGATTGAATGTGAATTTCTGTACAAATGTTGTTATGCAGTTATTAAAAGATAAACAGATGGTGCTTGAATTTAAAATATGCTTGAAATCCAAGAAGAGAAAAGCTTGAGGACATTGTAGCACGTTTTTGCTTTTGTTTGCTACATGGATTATTTAAGTTCAGCCTTTTAATTTATTTGAAAGAGACATTTAGACATTGTTATTATTTTTCAAGAACTCAGAATGTTCAAAATGTGTTCATTAGAAATTAAATTAAATTTTCTCTGTAGCACTTTGTGGATTTCATAAGTAACACTTTATAGCCATCTTCAAAAGGGTAGTCAAAGCACTAATAAGTGTATGTTTATTTTTTACTTTCTAATAAATGCGTTTTTTCTACGTTTTAGATGTCAAAAAGTATTTGCGGCTCTCAGTGGGTTTTTTTTTTAGGAAACCGGGTTCAAATGGCTCTTTTGGTGTTAAAGGTTGCCAACCCCTGCCCTAGCCAAATGCAAAACTAATGAGAAATTGGTCAGAAAAGATGAGGAGGGGAAAAATGTCAGCAGCCTGCACCTCTAAAACCATTCCTGTTTTGGGGGTCGTTAAAGAGGTTAAAGCACGTCTGGGAGCTGAAAAAAATCATTGAGTAGCCTGAGTGCAGGATGTGTGCACATCCAAACAAGCTATGATTGTTTTTTTGTTTGTTTGGTTTTTTGTTAACAGATTGGAAACTACTCCACAATCCAGTCTACAACAACAGTCTCCTGTTTCCCTTTGCAAAAACTCGCACAAATTCATCCATGTCCAAGTTATTTGTTATGGACTTCGCATGGGCCAAGATCACAAGATTCCTCTTTCTCTTGTGTAACATACTGCGACGATAAGGAGTTAGAACCTGTGACAATGTGGAGAAGGAACTCTCACATGCTGCTGAAGACACACCAATTACCAGGGCTGTTATATACAATTTATGCAATTCAGGAAAGGCTTCCTTGTACGGCTGCAAGTGTTTACACACAGTAGCCAGGTCTGTTTCATTTGGACATTTATTGTACAACAACGGTTTTGCCACAAGGATTTCATTTTTCAGACTTCCATTGTCTGCAACTGTGCCAGCCAGCAGAGCCAGAGGGTGTAACTGGGTTGAGTCTAGAAATGCACTAGATTTGGGTACAAGACTAGATACGGCTTTCATCCGGTCAACGTTTCTCTCTGAAAATCTAGTTTCCATTTCTGAAATGGCCCTGTCAAGGATGTTCAGAAGAGATCTTTTCAGAGACTGATGGGGACTCAGGATATAATCGGAGTCTGTGTGGCCGACAGTTGAGAGCACAACACTTTGACTAAGATGTTTGCTCATTGTTCTCCTTCTCTTTTGAGGATGTGAATCATCTCCAGCAGCCGCTTGAGGTAACTCTCATATCAACAGACTGAGACTGTAGAATTGAATTTGCTGGTTTCAAGATACCAAGTACCTGCACTAGAAACTGTCCAGTCTCAAAGAAGTGATGCCTCTTAATTTGACATTGCAGGCCTGATGCCTCAGTGCACAGGTCAACTGCAACATCATCAGCTTCTGTAATGTCAGACAGGATACTTCGAACATAGTGTTGATTTTCAACAATGCACCTTGTCACCTCATAGTTGCTTGTCCATCGGATTTCAAGCAGCCTTTTAAGATTAGAAGTGTCATATTTGTTGCACACACGGTGATGCTGAAAAAACGTGCATTAAATTACAGAGGTCAAAAAATCTTTTTGCGCATGGTTCACTCTGCATGGCATGCACAACTACTAGGTGCAGTTGATGGTTGTAGCAGTGGATATATGGGACATATCTCGCAAGCTTCTTTTGGAGCAGAGCTTGTACACCACCTCTTACCCCACTCATTACAGAAGCCCCATCATAACACTGACTAAGTATGTTGTCAGTACTGTAGCCCGCATCAGAAAGGTGTGTGAGTATCTCAGAGGTGATGTACTCAGCATCAAGTTGATGCAATTCAAGCAACCCAATAAGATGCTGGAATTCCTAACAAAGCGAATCATGACAGAGAGATTTTCCACATTGCACCTGTCTCTGTTCCCATCACTTTTGAGGCAGAACCCCATGGAATCTGCATTTTCATATTTGTTTTTTATTTCTCCAAGCACCATATCTGCCAGTGTTTCGATTATCTCATTTTGGACATCCTTAGATGTGTACTGTGCATTTTTTGGGATACCCTTTGCAATGCTTGCTAGCTTTTCATCCCTCTCTACGGTATACTCCATTAGCTTTATAAAGAGACCTGAAGCAATGTCGTCATCAGCTGAATCATGCCTGAAGGTTTCAACAGTCCCACGAAGCCCTAACTCATTCACACAGAGAAACTTAATAGCACTGCCCACACACTTCACATAGTAACGTTTTTTTTCAAGTTGTGTCTTACCAACCAACAGACAATCAACAGTTTCCCCTGTATCCTCTAAGCTTTTGTGCTGAGTCCACACACTTGAAGCATGCACACGGTAGTGGCTGGATGCGTGCCTCTGTAGCCCCTTGTCTCTATCAAGTGCTGCTTTCCAGTTCTTAAAACCAGTAACGGAAAAAACAACATCTCTCTCATTACCAGCGCTGCCATATTTACGACAGGGGAAACAGAAGCAGGCATCTTGCACCACAGAATACTCTAGCCATGGTCGTGTGCGGTACCAGGCAGGATTGAATGATCTTAATTTTGTACCAAATGCACGCTTTGGGTAGCTACCCAATATTGGTTGAGATGGTACATTGCCATTTAAGTCATTGGGTAGCTGAGCAGGCTTTGGGGCAGTACTCTTTGGGGGGGTAGATGGAGTTGCAGGAGCAGTGCTTGCTGATACTAAAGAAGCAGTTATGCTAGCTGCTTCCTCCAATGTACTAGCAGCAGCATCATTGCTACTGTTAGTACATGCAGGAGCAGCCCTACACGTCTTAAAAGCACAAAAAAATGGATGCATTACTCAGTACTAATTTACTTTCTCTTAGTCAGCTGCTGGAAGATGGAGCAGAAAATAAGCAAATAAGCTGCTAAGAACTTGTTAGCGCCAGCGATCACAGAGAGCAGCGCTGTGTGAGAGAAAGGGGGAGAGATAGAATAGAAGGACGGTTTTAAAACGTGTTGGTGGATACAGGTATAAAATATAATAAAAAGTTGGCTTTAAAAAACTAAAACTCTATGATTATATGAACCAAATAGCTACTTAAGGGTCTCTCAGACACGGGTCGTTTGTCTACAATTTGTCGCATGCAGTGGACAACATGGAGTGGACACTGATGTCTGTGCTTGTAACGGTTGCATCAGTCGGACGGCCGGGGGTGTGTTCTATGAAGAAGAAGGCGTTGCTTCAAGCTTTTTGCTCTGTGGCTTTTAGCAAAGTCGATGCTTTTAGTCACAGAAAGCGCAAAAACAGGGAGGGCACAGAAGAGGCGAGGCGAAAAAAACACTCTCGAGAAACAAAGGAAACTTTAACAAAGAGTGCAGAAGAATCCAACACCTATCTCCCTGTGCACTGGCCTTCCCCGGTGCCATAGAAATGTCCTCTAACCTTTTTGACGAGTGCTGCTCATTATAGCTGTCATTCTGCACGGCGCTGAGAGGAGGGGTGTGTGTGCTGCGCAGCCTGTGAATATCACGTACAGTGGAGTGATAGAGAAAAGCTAATACTGTACCGTGTGTCTCTTTTTCTGCGTTTTTCCGCTACTACAAATAATTTTGTCAACTCGTAGCAGCCAGCGTATAAATTATGTGAGCATATGAAAATTTGCTTTCTCAACTTCTAAATTTTGATTTAAGGGGGCAAGACATTTATTTAAGAAGGGCACTGCCCCCTCTTGCCCCTGCCTAGAACCGGCCCTGTGGGGTACGATAGTTTGAAGGCAGCATCTAGGATGAGCGGTGCTGTCGTGTTTTTTCTCGATTCAATAGACAAAGTTGGTATCAGGGTTGAGCGAGGAATTGTTTTGAGAAATACGTTTGTCCAAGTTTTCCCCCTGGCAAGATAGTGTGCTTGCGACTACGGAGACGATGAAGTGTTTTGGTTGCAGGCAAGAGGGGCACTTGATGCGCAACCAGTACTCGAGTTGGTTGATTGTCTCCCTGTGTTCAGTATTCCTGTCAGTAAAAGCGGGCATAAAATGTCAGCCGCAGCGCCACACCTGTCCACACCTGTGTGTGCGCTGCCCGGATCCCACGGCATTTACAGTCTCACACACACGCTCCTACTCACATCTTTTTTTGGTCATATTTATCCCTGTTGACAGGGAACCAAACAGAATCTCCACTTCATTCACTAGAATTTTTAGCTCAGACTCTGTGAAATTCATTTTCTTTCCTTTGTTCATCGCGTTATCTGATCGGACAAAGAGGTGAATCTCAGGTCCAGGGCCTATTTAAATAGATTTGCATATGTAAATGTAGGCGTGGACAGGGAGGGAGGAGTTGCACGTGCGCTCAATTCCACATTGATTGGGATGGACAAGAGAAACGTGTTTGGATCCATGCGAACGCACACTTTGTTACATCTGAATATTTTTGTGCGTACGACAGTTTCCGGGTTTTGGCGTACGTTTCAGTAGGAAATCCACGCAAGTATTCATACATGAGGCCCCAGGTCTGGATGGTCTTCCTGTTGATTTCTATAAGTCCTTTTGGTCCATATTAGGGGAGGACTTGTTTGAGGTCTTAAGTGACAGTGTGTCCGGGGGTAGATTGCCTCTCAGCTGTCGGAGAGCAGTCCTTACTCTTCTCCCTAAAAAGGAGACTTGTGTGAGATCAAGAACTGGAGGACAGTGAGTCTGTTGTGTGCTGACTATAAAATCCTCTCAAAAGTGTTTGCAAATAGGTTAAATAGGTTAGAAAAGGTGGAGGGGAGGTTAAAGAAGTGGAAGTGGCTGTTACTCCGAGTTTTGTATAGAGGGCGTACACTTATTATTAACAACTTGGTGGCCTCTACTTTGTGACATCGCTTGGCTGAGTATTATTGTCGACTTCTTTTGGGATAGATTACACTGGATACCTCAGAGTGTCTTATTTTTGTCAAAAGAGAATGGTTGGCAGGGTTTGTTACATCTAGCCAGTAGGAAGGCGGCTTTTAGATTAAAGTTTTTGCAGAGGTTTCTCCATGGCCTGCCAGATTTACCATTGAACAGGTTGCCGATTTTATCTTTGGACAAGTTGGTGAGTTAGGTTTCAAGAAGGCACTGTTTTTTATGGATTGTTCAAATTTGAATTTGCATTGTGTGTCAACATTTTATAGCAGTGTGTTTAATATGTGGAGACAGATGGAAACAGGCAGACTGGGCCATGACGCTTCCTTATATTGGCTTTTGAGGGAGCCAATTCTTAGGGGTGCTCGGCTAGGTGTTGCCTGGTGTAGCAGGACGGACCCATCGGTCCTGGGCACTGTTTACCGGTGGCGCAGCCTCGGCCAATCACAAGAGGAGACGGCCGCATAAAGGCGGGCAGAACGCACCTGTCCCCCTCTTGCTTGGCTGATGCTCGGGTTGCGTCACGTCCTGACGCACACCACTTCCCCTTCAGTGTGGTAGGTAGGCTGTTGACTGCGGCTGTAGCTCCCTCATGTTGCCTGTCCAGTACAGATTACGGTTTTGTCTTACTAGAGGTCCGATTGGGTGTTATTGGCTGCACGCTGCTCACCGCCTTGGTTGCTGTTTGCTGCGCGTCGCTGGTGCGTCACTTCCACGCTGTGTTGTCCGGGACTGCCTGACCGGTATGTAGCGTTACGGCCTCAGCTTTCTCCTCCAGCCACTCGTAAGTCGCTCATCCTGTGTTTTTAATTGTAGGTTTGAAGACCGCAAACCGCACAGCAGCGCCACATCGCAGTGAATAAATCACTGCTGCTTTGCCTCGCGGCGTTGCTTTGCCTCGCGGCGTTGCTTTGCCTCGCGGTGAACTGCTTTGCCTCGCGGCGTTGCTTTGCCTCGCGGCGTTGCTTTGCCTCGCGGTGAACTGCTTTGCCTCGCGGCGTTGCTTTGCCTCGCGGCGTTGCTTTGCCTCCCCGTGATTGCTGTGTTTCCCGGGGATTGCTTTATCCCCCGTCTAACTGTTTTGCCTTGGCTGGGTCCGCTTTTAATGTTTATGAACCGCAGCCGCGTCTTAAAGTGTGTCTGTGTGCGTGTGTGCGAGGGAACAGGTGGAATTTAACTGTTTTGTTTGTTTCTTTGGAGTTTGTTTATTTGATTATTCTTGGTTGCTCTCATTTGTGATTGTATAGATTTTGTTTATTTTCATAGTTTGGAAGATTAAATTTATTTCTTTGATATTTAGATTTCTGTTTAATTTGTATTTTATTATTGCTTGTGTTGTAAATTTAAATGGAGTTCTTTTGTGATAGTTATAATTGTTTAATTTGGGTTCTTTATTTCTAACTTGTTCTCTCTGGTCCCCTACATCCAGGTGCTGAGCCTTTGGTGGTGGATTGGTGTCCTGGTGGTGGTTTCCCCGTTTGTATATATGGTTTGCACTCGTTTAGTTTTCCTTTGTGTGTGACTCTTTTTCTTATTTGCTTCACGTTTGGTGCCCCTGGGATTCCCATTCTTTTGACCCATTTGCCACAATAGGTTGCAGCCCTGGTTGTCCCCTCCCCTTCTTTTTTTTAAATCCAGAGTGAATGATTTTAATGTTAGAGTTTTAAAAAGAGAAATTAAATTGTAATAAAAATATTTAGTAACCTTTAACCACGCTCTCTGTTGTCCTTTGCAAGACGAACCTGAGTGCCTTGTATTTACAAATTTATTCATTTAAAAGAATTCTCTGGGTGAAATTCCCAGGGTGGCGTTGTCAGGCAACTTGATACAATCTCTTTAAAAGAAAAGCTGTCGTCCACGGAGCTCGCGCCGCCACACTGGGAAGAAGCACCACTGATGTATGAGACTTTTAAGGACAAAACAGACTACAGGAGGAGGATCGCGAACCACCAGGGGCCTCATGTACGAATACTTGCGTGGATTTCCTACTTAAACTTCATACGCCAAAACCCGGAAACTGCCGTACGTAGAAAAAAATTCAGATGTATGTGTGCGTACGCATGGATCCAAGCACGTTTCTTTTGTACATCCCAATCAACGTGGAATTCAGCGCACATGCAACCCCTTCCTGTCCACGCCCCGTTTACATATGCAAATCTATTTAAATAGGCCCTGGACCTGAGATTCACCTCTTTGTTCGATCAGATAACACGATGAACAAAGGACAGAAAATTAATTTCACAGTCTCAGCTACATATTATAGAATGAAGTGGAGATTCTGTTTGGTTCCCCAGGGATAAATATGACCAAAAAAAGACGTGAGTGGGAGCATGTGTGTGAGGCTGTAAATGCCGTGGGATCCGAGCAGCGCACACACAGGTGTGGACAGGTGTGGCGCTGCGGCTGACATTTTACGCCCGCTTTTACTGACAATAATACTGAACACAGGGAGACAATCAGGGGCTTGTTAGAAAACTCTGCAGCTCTAATTTCACAAGCGGAAAATAAAGAAATAAAGAAAACCAAAAACATGATATTTGAATGCGCACATGCCCAAATATGCTTCGGCACACTGGCACACTGGCACGGCTTCTGGGTAAGTAAAGAGTTTATTCCTTTAATTGTCCCGTATGCAAACCAGCGTTACATACAGGACAATTAAACAAATAGAAACCACCCATCGCACCCCGTGCCAGGCTCCAGTCTGTTCCAAACCATGCTGTTAGTCATAATGAATGAGTCGTGCGTTGAACCAGGCCACCTTGCCACGATGTTAGTTAGCTGCATTTGCGCATCACAAATGCCACAGCTCTGCGCACAGCTCCAGTAACACTGGCCTTGGTAACCGAAATCGGCTTATGAGCCAATTATCATGGTTTGCAAGTAAATCCTCGCGTTCCTTACATCGCTCACATTTGCAAGGTCCTCTAACAACGCTAACGCTGCCTTTGTTAATATCATGTTCTTCATCACATTGCGCATGCTTTTATAACCACTTATATAATTGCAAACAAGTGGGTGTGTTAATTGTTCATAAGTGTGTCTCTGATGTGCACATCACTCTGATGACTACTTGTTTTCACATTATTAACAGTTTCCCAGCGTCACCTCTAAGTGTTTCACGATTGATACATCTGAACGTGGAAAAGGACGTACGCCACTTTTTTGTGCGTACGCAAGCTTTGTACATGAGGCCAGCCGGCAGGTGTGGCAGGGCATCGAACAGCTCTCCAAGCCAACTACAAGACCAGCCATGGAGCTGCTGATGGTGACCTTGCGTTGGCAGAGGAGCTGAATGTCTTCTTTGCTCGGTTCGAGGTCACAGCACCAGATGCAGCACAGCTACACCACACAGCCCACAGCAGCACAACCCTCACTCTTGAGAAACAGGAAGTGAAGCACACCCTGCGGGGGGGTGAATCCAAGGAAGGCAGCTGGTCCGGATGGCGTCCCAGGACGGGTGCTGAGGGAGTGTGCAGACCAGCACGAGGATCTTCAACCAATCCGTGGCCCAGTCTTCTGTTCCACCCTGCCTGAAGTCCTCCACCATAGTCCCCCTGCCCAAAAAGCCACACATCACCAGCCTCAACGACTACGGACCAGTGGCACTCACTCCAGTGGTCATGAAGTGCTTTGAGAAACTGGTTCACAGTCACATCACAGCAGCCCTGCCCCCCAGCCATGACTCCATCCAGTTTACCTACAGAACGAACAGATCCACAGGAGACGCAGTGGCAACAGCACTCAATGCTGCACTTTCACACCTGGAGCAGCAGGGGAGCTATGTGCGGATGCTCTTCGTGGACTACAGCTCGGCATTCAACACCATCCTGCCACAAAAGCTGGCGGTCAAGCCGAGGGACCTCGGGATCCCTGAGGCCACATGCTGGTGGATCAGTAGCTTTCTCTCTGGACGCAGACAGAGAGTCAGAGTGGGTCATCATACATCCACGGCCATTAGCCTCAGCACTGGCTCCCCCCAGGGGTCTGTGTTGAGTCCCCTGCTTTACTCCCTCTACACACATGACTGCACCCCTGTCCATCACTGCAACACCATTGTGAAGTTTGCAGACGACACCACAGTGGTGGGGCTCATCTCCGGGGGGGATGAGTCTGCCTATAGAGAAGAGGTGAAGCGGCTGTTGGCTTGGTGCACAGCCAGCAACCTTCTTCTCAATAGACAACAGAAGGAAGAAGACTGTGGTCCCACCGCTGCTCATCAACGGGGACAGTGTGGAGAGGGTGGCAGACTTCTGCTACCTGGGAGTCCACATACAGGACAGTCTTTCCTGGAGCGTGAACACCTCGGAGCTACTAAAGAAGGCCCAACAGAGACTGTACTTCCTGAGAATACTCAGGAGAAACAACATCACACAAAGACTGCTGGTGTCCTTCTACCGAGCCTCCATTGAAAGCATACTCACCTACTGCGTCTGCATTTGGTACGCCAGCAGTACAGTGGCTCAGAGAAAAACGCTCCAGAGGGTCATCAACATCGCTCAAAGGAATGTCGGCTGCCCTCTCCCAGCACTGGAGGACCTACACAGATCCCGTTGTCTTAAGAAAGCCCAGAACATCATAAGGGACACTTCACACCCTGGTCACCCCCTGTTTGTAATGCTGCCTTCAGGCAGACGATACAGAGCCATTGGTGCAAGGACAAATAGAATTAAACACAGTTTTTATCCAAATGCAATAGCCACTGTGAATGCTGCCTAAAAATTATGTGCACAATGTTTTAATGTTTTACGTAATGGGTGTATGCTCCTTAGCATATTCAGTATTTATTTTGATTTTAGCGTATGTTTAATTTTATTTATTTTAGTACATTTTAATGTCTCAGGTATCTTTATTCTTATTTATTCTAGTTATTTTAACACTCACTAGTCACTTTAATGCTAGGATTTAATTTATGTTGCACTGACTGACTAGAAGCACTTCCAATCTCGTTGTACCTGTGACAATGACAATAAAGATCTATTCTATTCTACAAGGGCATAACAACATTCCGGCATCTGCTGGAGCTGGCAGGAGCTCACTTGGACAATGCTGCAACTCTGGCGCAAAGGCTGGAGGTCCGATCTGTTTGGGTGATCGGTCTGGTGTTGGACAGTTTCAGGAAGGCACTGACGAGTGAAGAGAGAGCGCTGCTGGCAAGATGGTTTGCTGGACAACTGACACCTGATGATTCTGATCCTGTGGGTTCCCTGCTGGAGCAGGGTCAAACGTGGATGCCACTGGACTCTGTGGGGGGAAGAGGCTGTGTCAAGGTCTTAAATAAAAGAAAATTTAATGGAAGAGTAGACGCACCTTGGAGGGACCATTTTAAAATGGGTTCAGAGGTGAAACCTGTATGGGGCTTGCTTTATAAACCACCATTAACAAAAAATACTGGAGACTTGCAGTGGCGAATTTTATATGGGATTGTGGCAGTGAATGCTTTTGTGTCACTGTTAAATCCAACAGTCTTAGATCGGTGTCCTTTTTGTCCTGTCAGAGAGACTATATTTCACTGTTTTGTACATTGTTCGAGGCTATTGTCTTTTTTAGGAGCACTTCGCACTTTATTGCTGTCCTTTAAAGAGCAGCTTACTGAACAAATTTTTGAAACATTTTTGGCTTTTTGTATGGTAAGAACAAGAAGAAGAAAGGTTGATTATTGAATTTCCTGTTTGGTCAGGCAAAGTTGGCTATTTATTTAAGTAGAAAGGAAAAGTTGGACGGAGGGCAGAGGTGTGATTGTTTACTAATTTTCAAGAATTTGGTTACACGTATTATGTTGGAATACAGATATTATGTTAACCCTTTGAAGCGCAACATATCCACACCCCTTCTAATGCACAACATGGATCAAAAATGACCCGCATTCATTTTCCAGGTTATTTCATGCTGGGTGAGTTTTTCTTTGTTCTATCTTTTAAAATCAGTTCATTTTATCATTGAATATTCCAAGTATTCTTTAAATATCTTGTTTTTGATTACCACAGATCATTATTTCCACTTTTGCTTTCATACTTTGTGAACAAAAATAGTTTTTATATTGCTACATCATATTTACACACATGGGTCAAAAATGACCCATTCATCCAAGTGTGATTTAAAATGAAATGATTTATACTATAATAATAATTTGTTTAAAGTAATTATTTTAGCAGTGAGTGGAGCCAAACATTTATGTATTTAATACTTGCAACATGTTTATTTTCATTTTATCACACATAACTCTGATAACATAACATAGCTATTGAGCTGAGCTGTATCAGTAGTTTAACAACTGTAAACTGGTGAAATGTGGCACATCACTAGAGCACAAATTGCCACCTCAATTTTTACATTTTTTTACATGCCTCACAAATTATTATTATTACAAATTGGTCCTCTTGTTGTCAAACCAAATGACACGGCGGATGTCTTCGTATCTCTTCAGCCCTATGGTGGCCTTGTAAATTGGATTTTGCAGCGGAGAGAGAGAGATTTTGATTTTTAAATGATTCTTTATTGGTCCACAAAACCACAGCAATTCATACAATTCACATTTTGTGCAGAAAAAAAACTTTATGTTAAAGAAAGAAAGAAAAAAAAAAGGGAAAAAGAAAAAAACACTACAGGAGGCGGCTAAAGTGCAAGTTGCCTTCAATAACAGTACAAAGTGCCTGCCTGCAGCACCACACAGCTTCAAACGTTTCTAGATTCTGCATGAGTTTATAAAACTGGAAATCAATCAAGATTCTTGCTTTAACAAGAGCAGGAAACAGAACTAATGCATCCTCTCCAGGTTGATTCTCAATTTTGTTTTTTCTGCTGACATAAATAGACATTTTTGCTTCACCCAAAATAAAATTCAACAATTTTCATTCATTTTGTCTTTTTTTCTGATATCTAAAACCAAGAATAAAAGTTTCTGAGGAGAATTCCTCATTAAAACAATCAAACAAGTGACCCAGTGTTGTAAACAAAGGCAAAAGCCTTGCACAGTGCAAAAAAGCACGAAACACAGTTTCCCTCTGAAGACAGAAGGGACAACCTTGACAAACAGCTGGATTTAGGACAGAAACAAATGCATTAACAGCTATCGCCCCATGAAGGAGCCTCCACTGCAGATCTCCAACCCTTTTAGGCAATGGTGGTTTATAAAGTCCTCTCCATTCTGGTTTTTCGTTTACACTCAGTTTTAAAACAGTGCGCCAGGGCGTGTCAGCCCTGTTTTGTAAGCACTTTTTATTGAACACCTTCACACATGAATGATAGAGCTGTTTCCCTGTAACAACACTCAATCCGACTGTGACTATGTCTGATAAAAGCAGACTAGCACCCCCATCCAACATGGGTGAAAGCTCCAGCCCAGGGAAGTCGTCAAACACGTCTGGACGCGCCGCTCCAGTACAATAGGCTCCGAGCAGCATGGACTCATCCGTGGTACAGGTGGTGCGCCACTTATCCAAGAGCTGTGTGGCCACACGGAGAGACCTTAGCCCCATGGAGACAGCAAAACTCCTCGCATCCTGGAAGTCAGGACCTGCCAGGTCCACTACATCTTTCAAAGTCACTACTTTGGATTCAAGAAGCCTCCTCTGGAGCGAAGGGAAGTTTGAGGAAATATCCATTCTCGCCCCACCCACAACAGGTTCTTGTAAAAGCCATTGTAAGGAGGTCTGTGTCCCCTGTCTTTGTACATGAAACATGCTCCAGATTTTAAAAAGAGAACGATAAAATGGAGGTAGCTTTGAGCTATCAATCCCACCCAGTGCTGTTAAAAAAAGTGATTTGTCAAGCCCAAGCCCCCCACAAGTTCTTAAAGTTGTGCAACTCAGAAGTTTCCATTCTACAACTGTAGGCCCAGTAAGCAGCCTTTTCACAAACTGCACCCTGAAAGCAGCAGTTCTGCTGTGGAAGTGTATAAGGCCATGCCCACCCTCATCCTTAGGCAAGAACAGAACAGACTGTGGTACCCAATGTAACTTATCCCAGAAAAAGTTCCAGATAACAGATTGTAGTTTATTTAAAAGCCCTGGCGGGGGATCTAGACAAGCAAGGCGATGCCAAAAGGATGAGGCCACTAGATTATTTATAATGAGCACACGCCCCCTGTATGACATTTTTGGGAGTAGCCACCTCCACCTTTCAAGCCGCCCATTGACACTCTCCACTGCACCTTCCCAGTTTTTCTGCAGGACTGTATCATCCCCCAGGTATACCCCCAAATACTTGAAACCATCTTTTTTCCACCCCAGACCACCAGGGAGCCTTGGCGCTCCTTCCTCCCACTGGCCAAGCAAAAGAGCCTCACTTTTAGGCCAGTTAACTCTGGCTGAGGAAATTAACCCATAACTAGTCAGTATATTAACAGTTATCTCGATGTCCCTACCCCCAGTAACTATCAGGACTATGTCGTCAGCGTAAGCTGATAGACGAACCGGGAAATAAAAACCAGGTATAGATAAACCACTTAGGGACCCTCTTAACCTATGTAAAAGAGGTTCTATTGCTAGAGAGTACAACATTCCAGACAGAGAGCAGCCCTGTCTTACACCCCTACCAACTTTAAAGGGAGCACTTAAACCACCATTGACTTTGACAATGCTCTTCACATCACTGTACAGAACCCTGATCTTTTTAACAAAGCCTTCGCTGAAACCAAAGGCAAGTAGAACGTCCCATAGGTACCTATGCTTCACCCTATCAAAGGCTTATTCTTGATCCAGTGATACCAACCCCACATTAATTCCAAGAAGTTTAGAAACATGAATAACATCTCGAATCAGAGATACATTATCAAAGATGGATCTACTGGGAACACAATATGTTTGGTCCGGATGGATGACCTGATCCATTACCTTAGACAGCCTATTGGCCAACACTTTAGACAGTATTTTATAGTCGCTGCACAGGAGCGAAACGGGTCTCCAGTGCCTTTTTTTGTGTGCCTTTTTTAGGGAGAAGGGTGAGGACCGCCCTACGACAGCTCACCGGCAGGTGTCCCCCAGCAAGACTATCGTTGAGCACGCCAAGCAAGTCATCACCTATCTCCGACCAAAAACACCTATAAAATTCCACAGGGATGCCATCTAGACCTGGGGCTTTGCCGCTTTCCATACCCTGAAGGGCTCTCTCTAGTTCCTCTAGCGTTAGGGCAGCATCAAGCTCAGCATACGATTCAATAGGAATTTGAGGCAGATCACTCAGAAAAGAATCGTCAGACCCTCCATCGTTACGTTCGCTCCTGTATAGGTCCTGATAAAAGAGAGCGGCTCTGTTCCGAATCTCCCAATCACTGGACAATAGTGTTCCAGACTCAGATTTCAAAGAGTGAATCAATCTTTTCTGGCCATTTTTCTTCTCTAGGTTAAAAAAGAACTTTGAAGGAACTTCCATCTGCTCCACACTACGAAAACGTGAACGGACCAAAGCACCCTTAGCATTAATTCCTATCAACTCAGCTAATGCGCCCCTTTTTTCTGCCAGATTTTCAATTTCAGTGTGACTCCCAGTAGAGTAAGCCAGATTTTGAATTTCCTTTAACTCCTCTTCCAAAACCTCAATAGACCGGGTTCTGTCCCTTGTGATGTTTTGAGTGTACTGCCTACACAGTTGCTGGATTTGTATTTTACCAAAGTCCCACCATTGTTGCAATGAGGTAAAACTCTCCTTGCTTCCCTTGAACCCCGCCCAGAAAGTCTTAAAAACATCATTGAAGTATTTGTCATGAGTGAGAGATACATTGAAGTGCCAGTAGGCACTTTTTGGCTTCACAGAATTCAAAATGACCTCACAGAGAACTAACCCATGATCTGAGAAAGCCACAGGGGAAATATCACAATTCCTAAAAATGTTTAAATGGTGTTTGAAGGAATAAAACCTATCAAGTCTAGCCATAGAGATCATGCCATCATAAAAGTCCACGTATACCGCCTGTGCTCCTTATGAAAAGTCCTCCACACATCACTTAAATCATGCATGTGTATACACTGACTAAGTGTTGTACGTGAAAGCATGTGTGGCTCCATATGGTTTCTGTCTAGATCGTGCTCTGTGCAATTAAAGTTACCCCCCACAAACAGATACTCATCATTACTACACCCAGCTATGGTAGTAGATAACTCGTCCAGGAAAGACACTCTATCTGCTGCTCTTGTGGGCACATATATACAAATAAAAACAAAAACATAATTTTCAAACAGTGCCCTGACTTTAAAAAGTCTGCCTTGTACAACCTCCACAACCTCATGGGAAAGTGGAGTGAAATTCTTTGCAAATAAAATTGCAACGCCACCACTAACAGAAGTATTGTGACTTAAGAAAGACAGCCCATCCCACTCTAAAGCCCAATCAGCTGCGTTCGCACTATCGCTATGAGTCTGCTGCAAGAGAACGACATCTAAGCGCTTTACGCTGAGCAGTTCATAAAGCTCTGCCCTCTTCAAGGGATCTCTCGCCCCGTTTATGTTTAGGGAAGCAATGCGAACCACATTCATTAATAAAAGCAAAAAGGGAAGAAAAACGCTAGACATTAAAAAATTGCAAAAGAAAAGCTTATTTCCCGTTATCATCATCAGTGTTACCCAACAGAACGTTTAACTTTGTTACAAACTTTTTCAGTCGGAAACCCTCTTGCCTAGTCACTAGACCTTCTGAAATGAACAATTTTGCTTTCGTTATAAATTGCTCTACGTCAGGGAAATACGTGTCAATCTGTAGCTTCTTAACATGCTAGGTTTGTTTTAGAAAATTCTTAATGTCTTGCATTAAGTGTATATGACTGGGCGACACCACTTAAGCGCAAACTGCAGCTGACACTGCAGTCTGAGTCAAACTCATTTTCTGATTCACTCATCATTTTAGGTCTATTTTGAGGTTTACCATTGAGGTGTCTGCCATGGATGCATAGTCTTATAGTAATGTTGAGGCTGTTGTAGACATGTGTTTTATTTTAAGATACCTATTCAGACCACTCTTGAGCCAGGGGCTATTTAACCGGGGGTTACTTCACAATACATGTTTAGTCACAAGCTGGTATATTGTCCACTCCTTGGCTATTTAACCGAGAGGTCAGACAGGTCGGTGCCAACCAGATGTTCAGGAGAAGAAAAGACTTCTATTGATACCTTGATTAGGAGTCAGGTCAGAGGTTAAGTCTGTAGGGGGTTCTTCCTGGGACAGGAGTGACTACTGTCTTTCAGTTTCTTTTCAATTCAATTCAATTCAATTCAATTTTATTTGTATAGCCCAAAGTCACAAAGTACATTTGCCTCGGAGGGCTTTACAATCTGTACAGAGAATGACACCCTCTGTCCTTAGACCCTCGGTTCGAGTGAGGAAAAACTTGCCCACAAAAAACCTTTTAACAGGGAAAAAATGTGGAAGAAACCTCAGGAAGAGCCACAGAGGAGGGATCCCTCTCCCAGGACGGACAGACGTGCAATGGATGTCACCTGTACAGGACAATCAACATAAACATTTTGTACAGTTACAATGACTGACAGAATGACAATGAATGATAAAGTGACCACAGTAGTAGATATAGTAGTATTAATGACAGTAGTAATATGTGTAGTGGGCGTCGTCCAGGATCACAGCAGCAGCCACGATCCACGAAAAACCTGCTGGACGACAGAGCACAGAAACTCCGGGGAAGTTTAGTTAGTAGTAATAAAGTAACTTCATTGGCTTTTTTGCCTTGAGCTGTTGTTAATTACATGTCAGAGGGAGGCACAAACTGCCTATATAAGAGCCTGTCCTGCAAAGGACGGGAGGGTTTTCTCATTTCTCGGCCAGAGACTCTCCAGGTGCTTGTACCCGCTTCGACACTGTGCTTGTTGTAATAAACTTGTTATACGACTAAGACGGTGTCGGCGGCGTTTCTCTTCAAACATCTTCATCAGCATTTCCACAGAAGAAACCACAGAATTTGGCGTTGTCGGCAGCATCGTGTTGTGGCTGAAGCGCGACGGGACGGGGCTCTGCTTTCCTCCTCTCATCCAAGGTGAGCCTTTGCGGTTTTGCTGTTTGGGGGGTGGCTGTTGCCGGTTACTGTGTTCCGGCTGTGTTGAGTCGCACCGAGATGGTCCTGTGTGGGTGAAGTGTGTCATGCTGTGTTGATGTTTGCGGAGAAGTTCCGTTTAAATTTGTTTACTCTTCATCATTTTACTGCGTTGCTGGCAACGGGGTAGGGGGGAGTGATGGTAGAGTAAAATTATGGTTCACATTAGAATAGTAAGGTTGCGCAATAGTTAAAAGGAAAGACTGTCTTACAATTAGTATTGCTAGGGAATTTGGAAATTCCACAGTGTGACTGAGCGTACAGGATTGTAGGCGAGGCGAAGACATCTTACAATTAGTAACGCCAGAGAGTTGGGAAACTCTACAGTTTGACTGGGCGTGAAGGATTGAGTAGGTAAAGGTAAAAGGCAAGAGGCCTTATAACAAGTAACGTTAGCTAGAAGTTTGGAACTCAGCAGATGGTCTGCGTCAGCGTGAACGTTAGTGAGTAAAGAAATAGGAATGAGGATTTAAGGTAGCCGCGAATTCGGTAAAGCCCTCTGGGAGGCGGTTTTAGACGGGCCCTAAAACCCGGACAGTTCACTAGGTGATGTTCAGGTCGGTTATAAAAGTATAACTGGGAGTGTAGGTGAAAATATTTGTAGATAGATGACCGCTCTGTCGTGGGCTGACGAGACACGACTGAAGTCGTTTTGTCAGATATTCTGCACTTCATGAGGTAGCAGAAATTTATATTAAAGGAAAGGGACGCGGCTGAGCATGCTCAATCAGGCAGTGACTTTCTGGAGAGAGTGTCTGCGACAGGACATTTTCCAGGGGCGGCTGTGGCTCAGAGGCAGAGCGGGTCGTCCACCAATCAGATGTTCGGCGGTTCGATCCCCGGCTCCTCCGCCGAGTGTGTCGTCGAAGTGTCCTTGGGCAAGACACTGAACCCCAAATTGCTCCCGAAGGCTGTGCCATCGGTGTGTGAATGTGTATGAATGGCTAGGTCCTCAAACTGACCATTTACCATCTTGTAACAGTACTGCACCTAATCCATATTTGGATGCATCAACTTGGAGTCTGAGTTCTTGGCTCGGGTCAAAGTATCTCAGTACTGGACCTGGTTCCTGAGTGAGCAGTTCTTTAATCTTTTTGAATGCTTCCTCCTGCTGTGCATCCCATCTGAATTCGCTTGAATCTTTTAGCAGGTGACGCATGGGTGCATTGACATCAGACAGTCCAGGGGCAAATTTGGACAAATAGTTAATCATGCCAAGGATTGTTTCCAGCTCACCTTTGTCCTTTGGTGGCTCCATGTCCTTTACAGCTGCAATCTTAGCTGGATCAGGCTTGATTCCATCCTTGGTGATTCTGTGCCCAAAGTAGCTGACCTCAGTGGCACAGATTGTACTTTTTTCTGGGTTGAGCTTGACTTCCCGCTCCCTGGAGCGTTGCAACATGGCACAGAGGTTGGTGTCATGTTCTTCTTTAGTTTTTCCGTAGATGAGGATATCATCAACAATTGCCGTGACACCTTGCAAACCCTCATAAGTCTCGTCAACTTTACGCTGAAACTCATCCTGAGCCGAGATCAATCCAAAAGGCAGGCGGAGGAATCTGTATCGTCCAAAAACAGTGTTGAAGGTTGTCAGCTTTGAGGACTCATCTGAGAGCTTAATGGCCCAGTAGCCCGACCTTGCATCCATTACACTGAAGAAACAGGCTCCTGCCAATTTGGATGTGGTGTCTTCAAGGGTAGGTAAGGGGTAGTGTGGGCGTTTGATGACTTTATTGAGGTCCCTTGGATCAAGACATACTCTCAATTTTCCTGTTCGTGGTTTTTCTGCTGCTACCATGGAATTAACCCATTCAGTTGGTTCAGTAACTTTCACAATAATGTCTTGCTTTTCCATGTTTTGCAGTTCCTCTTTGAGGCGGTCGCGGAGGGCCAAAGGGACGCGCCTAGGTGGGTGAACTACAGGTACTGCATTGGGGTTAATGTGAATTGTGCACTCTCCAGGAAACAGTCCTATTCCTGTGAACACATCGGCAAACTCATCCATAACTGATGTCTCAGGTGAGCTGTGCACAGACAGTATGAGTTTAATGAGTTCAAAGTCCAAACATGCTTTTAATCCTAGCACAGGAGGAGCCAGTGTATCAACGATGTGGACCTTTAATGTCAGATGAATGTCTTTGTACTAGCATTTGATGTTGCACTTTCCTCTGACAGATAGCTTCTCACCCCCGTAACCATAAAGAGGGCGTGTTGTTGGTTGTAGTGTGTCCTGTATCCCAAGCCTTTTGAAAACATTAGTGGGAATGACATTAGCTGAGGCTCCAGTGTCTAGCTTGAAGGTGACTGTAGTTTTACTTGGTCCAACCAACACATCTGCATATGCCTGTTCAGTTTGTCTTTTGTTACTGCTGTCTTGTGTTACTGCATCAATAAACAAATCCTCATTTTCTGTCTTGCTGTGTGAGTCATTTTCACTTACAGTGTGCACTCCTTTATTTTGCTTTGAGCGACATACTTTTGCAAAATGATTCCATTTGCTGCATATTTTGCACTGTTTACCTTTCGCCGGACAGTGGTCTTTTGCTCCATGAGGCTTGTTCCCGCAGTAGCCACAGGTTTTATGACGCTCTCTGTCCCCATCAGGTCTGTAGGTGCTCTCCATATTTCCTGTTGCCTTGCCTTGGCGCGTTTTCCAAGCTGTCTTCCCTGAATAATGGCGACCGATAGCATGGACAGTCTGCTCCTGCAGGCCACTGCTGCCGCTAGCTATGGTTTTGAGCTGTGCTTGGGCCATATCATGAGACCTGACAATGTCTATAGCTCTATCCAAAGTCAAATCAGAGCCGACATTGAGTAGTTTTTCTCTTACTTTAGGTGAATGGATCCCAAACACGACACGGTCTCTCACCATTTCCTCGTTGTTTGCATAATTACAGTCTTTCACAAGCAGCCTCAAGTCCGTCAAAAACTGTTCAAATGGCTCGTTAGCTCCTTGGACTTTTTCATGGAATTTATAACGAGCAAATATGATGTTTGACTTTGGCATGACATAAGCTTCATAGCGTTCATAGTACGTATTCAGTACCTTTCGTTCGTCGTCTGTAAGTGTCCATGTGTCATATATGTCCCGGCCTCTTTTGCCGACCCAAATGAGAAGGTAGCTGCACTTTTCGTCTTCTCCTTTCTTCTTAAACGGACCAGAAAACAACAACTCCACGTGGAGCTTAAATTTCCGCCATGCTTCGGGCAGGTTGCTCGCATCCCAGTCCATTCGAGGTGACGGAACTCCGGCGACGTCCATCTTGTTGCGAAGCTTTTTTTTCCTTTTACTCTGACACCATGTCTTGTTCTGTGCTATATATTAAAGTTAAGCCAACACACGACGTGCTGCTAACTGTATTCTCTTTATTCACCACTTCGGGAACCAACCTCAAACTTGCATCTCTGGCTGCATTCAACTAGGAAGTAAACACACACGTCACATGTCCAATCACATTCATGTATACTTCAGGGACCAGTCGTAAATCATATTCTCTGAGAATATTACATATTGGGGGATTTTTTTTTTAGTTAAAAGTTAAATATATTGATAGGCTGGAGAAGGACTCCCTCCTCCCTCTCTTGTCTCTCTCTGTTTCTCTGTCTCTGTTGAAAGAGACGTCAGCGCTGCAGGCTGAAATTGTGTGTGTGTGTGTTTGGAGTTTGACCACTTTTGTTTTAGAAATGTGATCATTATTCCAGTGTTTATCTAATATAACTATTACCTATTGCTATATCATTAGGATTTAGTTTATGGTATATATATAATTTTTTTTTTAAAACATTTTTTGTATATCTATGAGCCTTTTTTAAGGACTTAAAAAAGGACGTTTCTATATGCTAATGATAAGAGTTAATAATTTGTTTTGAACTTCCGAAACAGATTTATTACGAAATATACAGAGTGGCGAGAGTAACACATAACTTTTTAGAAATAACCATGATTGAGAAGAGTGAAAAGTGCTGAGAGAGTGCTGAGGTGAAGGCTTTAAGAGTGTGGAGTGTGTTGCACGGTTGATGTTGGAAAAAGAATGTGGAAGATATCTGTTATAAATAACCCTAAAAGTGTTGACTGCAAAAGAAAAGGGGGGTTACTAAAGAATGTGACATTAAACTGTGACGATAATAAACGAAAATCTAATTCTTGCTGTTTTTCCATTGTTCTTTGCATCTGTGGGAGAGACACGGAGTAAAGGCGGAGACTGAACAGGGGTTACGCGGACCAGTTCAGTGACGTCAGACTCCTACCCAGACCACTGCACAAGGCCAGTACTGCTTTTGTTCACGAACTCTTGCTATACCTGCTGGTTTTGAAATATGTGTATATGCATTTATGATCACTAGAAACCGAGATCTATTTGCTTATATATGTATGATTAAATGTTTATAGCTGGAAGTGAGAATAGTTTATTCTGGTTTGTGTGCTATTTGGAGGAAGCTTGGCAACTGACTGATCAGTTAAACTGTTGTATTGTGGATTGCAATTGTGATGTGTTGCTGCTTGTGCATTGTCCTGCTGTTTAAATTATTTTGAGCTGACTGGTGTTGTAAGGTTGCATTTGAGATCCTTTTAGAAGCTAGTAGTAGAAGTAGAAAGTTGTGAGTGCGGATACTTGCTTTGTGGTACGTAGTTACTATTGTTATCTTTTGGCATTTAGAGATTTTACAGTCACAATTTGATAGCTTTTT
The DNA here is from genome assembly GCA_004119915.2 of Collichthys lucidus. NCBI lineage: Eukaryota > Metazoa > Chordata > Actinopteri > Sciaenidae > Collichthys > Collichthys lucidus. The sequence continues at coordinate 8,846,075 of CM014088.1, read as the reverse complement.
GGGGCTAGAGAGGCATTGTGTGGATTTAGTGGTGTAATTTTATTGCATTAATAGATTCCCTAAAGTTCCTTGGAGTTGGTGACTTTCTTTCTTGGGTTCATTGACTGTGGCAGAAATTAGTGGGACATCAGGAAAATAAAGTAAAGCAGTACTTTAAGTGACTCCAAATTAACTGATTAGCCTCACACACATACTGCTTATTTGTTTAATCGATTAATTAGTTGATTTAATTGTTCACGTAGTTGATTGATTTAAGTAATTGCTAAGTTTGATTGACTGGATTATCATAAATTGATTTGATTTTGATTAATTAATTTAAGTTATTTTAATGATTGTTTAATTAGTTCTCAGAAAAGTAACCGAAATCAGCTAAAGATGCCAAAAAAGAATAGTAAATCCGCAAAAGCACTCACACCTCTTGACATAGTTCAAAATAAGAATCCATTAATAAAAAAGGTCTCACGCATCTCAACAAAATGGTCCCACCGTTGGCCAGGGATTGACCAACCCTGGCCGGCAGAAGGAACCTTTAATCCGGATGTAATTAAAAAAATACAGGTGCTTGTTACAGCATATAAGGCAGAGCAGAAGAAAGGGAGAAAGGGAGAGAAACGTAGAGAAAAGAGGCGCACAGAATTGGCAATGCTCCAACTGTTTGAGAGTGAGGGACAGAAGTGGACCAAGGCTGCGAAGGAGAAAAAAGAGAAGGATATGGAAGAAATAGAAAACATCACCAAACAAACTAAAAAGCTGATGAATGAAGCTAATACCCCATTCTCACACACTGACGTAGAAAAGAAACCGCCCCCTTATGAGAAGAAGGTAGAATTTCAAGAAATATATCCTCAGCTCCCAGTGATTTCACAAGACGGTAGATATCAAATCATAGATGATGCAGATAGAATAACTGAATCCGGACAAGCGGATACTATCATAAGGATGTATCCAAGTACAAAAAACAAAAAGACAGCATTTCGACGAGAAACCAAAACTGCGTCACGATATAGGAAGAGACAGGGTGGGGATGACACTGATCAGAGCGACTCAGAAGGGAACTTAGGTGGTTATAGTTCTGTGGTTAGGCGGATACTAGCCAGAGCAGAGAGGAAGGGGGATAGGAAGCCAAGGAAAAAGGCCTTGGAAAAAGACGAGGTTGATTCTAACAGAAGTGATGATGGCAATAGTGATGATGATTGGGAGACGGGAAGTGCTTCGGCTTCAAGAGGGTTTTACCCCTGTATCACTAGCCGTGCATGGAGGAAGACAGACAGAGAGCAGTAAAAGATGTTGAGGAGAGTATAGAAGACTGCATCTCAGAGTTGCTTGGTATACCTAGTCTGGATGAGCAGAATGCATTAGGGAAGCGGTTGGAGGAGCTGCGAATAAAGGAGAGAGAGTTAAATAAGGCAGCAATCCCAAGATATGCATTACGTTCAGGGAAGGATGATATCGGAAAAATCTGTCCAGTTGTTATCCGTGGATCAAATTTAGAGTATAAACCTTGGCAGAGTACAGACATGTCAAACATCCTCGAGAAGCTGCCTACTTTGCAGGATGGAGCGCATCCTTGGATTTCAAAGTTGGAAGAGATCATGGTGGGGACACATATAGCTATGGGAGATGTTAAAAACTGTTGGCTAGTCTTCTTGGGGTAACAGGTATGGAAGAGATACTGCAGAAAGCGGGCCTTAATAGATATGTGAGAACAGCTGTACATGACCCTAAGTTGTTTGCTGCACACAGAGGTGTAATGTGGAGAGCATTGAGGGAAACCTTCCCAACTAATGTTCACCCTGACAACATTTTCATTGAATCTCTGGGATCTGAGGAAAATCCGAGAGCGTATGTTTCAAGAGCTCATCAGACCTGGAGAAATGTCACCGGGAACGATCCAGATTTAAATCAGATGGAGCAGTCAATCCTGAGAGGGAAAATACAGAAGGGACTGCCTCTACCGGTGAGGAGTAAGTTGGCAGAAGTGGTTGGTTTGGGGAGTATGACCAAAGGTGTATACACCGATCATATAGCCCATCAGGTAGAGCTATATAGGAAGAAGGAACATGATCAGAGGGAGCAAGATCAGGAAACCCTCAGAAAGCTTACGCAAATACAATTAGTCGATAGCAAAAAGAAGGAAAAGAAACAGGCTGTAGTCATACAGAGCCTGCCTCAGGTGAGCCAGCCTTTACCAGTGAATCATGTTGTGCCACAAGTGCCTCAGCCAACTGCAGTGGTTCCCGTAGATGCATACCCACAGCCAGTGTCTGGTCAGCAACAGCAAATTTGGAGAGGAAGAAGAGAAACGTTTAGTCCGTATTTTCAACTGTCTTCTGAAGGATGTTATAATTGTGGACAGTTTGGTCATTTTGCCCGTGAGTGCAATAGGACAGGAGAAGCCTTAGATGGAACTTCAGAGGAGTATTTTGGGCCAAATCAAGACCACTCAGGATTTTATGGGTCTTTGGAAGTATCATAAATAATAGATAATAGCTCCTCCAGATCTGTTAGGGTTCATGAATTAGGATGCACATGAGGTAGCTTATGTTGCAAAGGGGGAAGTTAAGAGAAAGATTATAATGGAGTATGGATTTTGGGCACCATGTCTACCTGCACAGATTGATTATGTCATAGGCAGATGCACAAACTGTTCAGAAAATAATGTTCTAAGGGGGGTGATGGTTCCACCTTTTCGCAGTCCGACTCTAAGGGGTCCTATGTGTGATCAGAGTAGTCAAAGATAAGAGGCATATGTTGGTTGTTGTGGACCAATTTTCAAGATGGCCTGAAGCTTGTTCAACCAAGCAGAGGGATGCTCAGTCTTTTGCCAAAGTTGTTGCAAAGTTTTTGCTAAAGTTTTTGCCAAGTTCTTATGTGGAGAGGACATAGGCAGGTGGGGGCTTCCAGATCGAATATCCTCGGATAATGGCAAAGAGTTCGTGGACAAAACAGTAAAATTGATTTGTAAATTTGTGAATAAAACAGTGTCTTGGTGTAGTGTATCATCCACAGTGTCAAGGAATGTGAAAAAATGAATGGGGTCATGAACAATGTCAATTCTAAATCAAATTCTTATACTTTTAACATTTATTTTTAGAGTTATCTAGATACTTAGTAGGGATACTGTAGTGATTAATTATAAAAGGGGGGAAGTAGCCAATGCAATATATATGTTTGCATAGAATTTATATTAGAGATAGAAATATGAATTGTATCCATAATCAGAATTGTATATGTCATTTCTGTATATGTTATTTCTGCAAAGATACTGGTTGGTGTTTTCTTTTTCAGTTAGAACAACAGTGGGGGAGGACCACCATGAGGGTGGTTGATGATTCAAGGATCCCAAGCTGTTAAAGGGATTCAGAGACTCCAATAAGAACAATCAAAAAGGACAATTAAGCCTGAACTCTGAACAAGGACATTGGGAGGATGCTCAGAGCAAACATCAACTCAATCAACACTGTGGAGGAACTGTGAGGCTGATACATAACAAAGAAGAACGGAAATGGAGTAACATATATATGTAATACATGTATAAGATGTTGTTTTTGAATGTTATGTTATACCATTTATTATGTTGAATTGTATGCAATGTGTGGCTCATATGTTGGAACCTCAGTTGTTATTTTTATTTTTCGGTCCGTCAGGGACATTGGGAATAGGCAGGGATAGGTCCATTGGAGGGTACGATGGGTTGACTAGCCTGAAGGTGGATATTTTTGATTTTATTTGCTGAGGTCTCCATATGTATTTGCTTTAATTGATATTGACATACAATGAGTAAAATTCTTTTAATTAGATTAGATTGGAGTACTATATGTGGCCGCCTGAGGCAGAGGGGCCGTGAAAGAGTTTTCCTGTCTAGATTGATAGAAGGACATTTCAGGAAAGATGGCTGCCAGACAGGTTTTTCACTTTCACACTCCATTAAGTTACTTTATTGTTAAGATTATGCTGAGAGACATTATCATTGTTACCAAAATGTAACCATGTATCATTTGTTTATTTAAGGGGGGAATATGAGGTGTCTGCCATGGATGCATAGTCTTAATGTTGAGGCTGTTGTAGACATGTGTTTTATTTTAAGATACCTATTCAGACCACTCTTGAGCCAGGGGCTATTTAACCGGGGGTTACTTCACAATACATGTTTAGTCACAAGCTGGTATATTGTCCACTCCTTGGCTATTTAACCGAGAGGTCAGACAGGTCGGTGCCAACCAGATGTTCAGGAGAAGAAGAGACTTCTATTGATACCTTGATTAGGAGTCAGGTCAGAGGTTAAGTCTGTAGGGGGTTCTTCCTGGGACAGGAGTGACTACTGTCTTTCAGTTTCTTTTCTTCAAAGTAACTTCATTGGCTTTTTTGCCTTGAGCTGTTGTTAATTACATGTCAGAGGGAGGCACAAACTGCCTATATAAGAGCCTGTCCTGCAAAGGACGGGAGAGTTTTCTCATTTTTTCGGCCAGAGACTCTCCAGGTGCTTGTACCTGCTTCGACACTGTGCTTGTTGTAATAAACTTGTTATACGACTAAGACGTGTCGGCGGCGTTTCTCTTCAAACATCTTCATCAGCATCACCACCGAAGATACCACACCATGAAACCTCGCAGTTTTAACTTTGTTTAAATCATGAGCCTGACTAAGTCTCCTCTTTTGTCTGGATCGAGGAACTTTAAAAGTTGGGCCTGCTTCATCTGCCTCCATTTGAGAGCTTTCATCTTAAGCATCGTTACCATCAGTCTGGTCAATACCGCTGATTAGGGAGGCATCAGCGCTGGGTGCGACAATGGGCTCAGTTTGAACATCTACCAAGGGTGGGCTACTATGGGGCGAGGTGGTCCCTGACACCGTTCCCTCTCCCTCTGCCTGATCCCCTACTGCAACCTCCCCCACGTTAGTAGTAGAGTTATTGCGATCCATTGATTGTATCTCTACACTGCTCTGCTCGCTGTCACCCACCACATTAACGTTAGGTCTACCAGTGGCCGGAACATCCCTTTTATCAGGACAGGTGCGCGCTAAATGCCCGGTTTGCCCACAATTAAAACATTTCATTAAGCCAGAGGAAACGTAGATGGGATAGCTAAACCCTTCCACTGTCACATTTAGGGTCAGGTCCAATTCACTAACATTACCGTTCAAGACAATGTACACAAAGCGTCTGAAAGACACAACATGTCTGAGAAGTGGGGAATTGGTAGGGATAGCGATCCTCCTAATAGGTGACACCAATTTGCCATAGCGGAACAGAGTTTCTTTGAGTACCTCGTCCTTAATGAACGGAGGAACATTGGAAAGAATTACTTTCTTGGAAGGGGATGATAACGGGAGGAAAACTGTGGTGAAAGTCCCACCAATCACAACACCACTTTCAACAATGGTGTTTACCAAATCTACAGAATCCAAAAACACGACAACTGCACTATTCATTCGTGCAGCAGAAACAATCCTCTTATGTCCAACAACTTCACTTACAGCTAAGCTGCATTCAAGGATCAGAGACGCCGGTACAGCGACTGCACTCAGCACTCACTCACACACTCAGGCCCCACCCACTCAACCCGGCATGCGCACAGAGAGAGAGAGAGAGAGAGAGAGAGAGAGAGAGAGAGAGAGAGAGAGAGAGAGAGAGAGAGAGAGAGAGAGAGGCTAAAGACCCATGTGTCCCAAATGATATAATGAATTCATTTCAAAGATATATCATAGAAACACTGGGCCATACAGGAAATAACATAGAAAATGGAAATGGGTCATTTTGGACCCATGTTGTTCATTAGAGGGGTGATACAAAAACGTTTTTTATTCAAAAAGTTAGAAAGGAAAAAATAAAATAATCATGTATGACGGTCTAAAACAAGTTATTTGGGGAACACATTGACCACTGAATGATTTGAAGATTAATTTATTGCGTAGATATCAAAAATAAAAACTCAGCTGGGTCACTTTTGACCCATGTTATGCATCAAAGGGTTAAGATTAAGGATGTGAGAGCTTTTCAGAATGTGTGGGATTATGAGGGTGTACTTTTTTCTTTAAAAGAACTGGAAATGACTTTTTTTGATGTGTTATTTTAACTTGTTGTTGTTGTTTTGTTTAGTTTTTTTGTTTTTCATTGTTTTTTGTAAATAAATGATTTGTTAAAACTCAATTCTCTCTCTCTCTCTCTCTCTCTCTCTCTCTCTCTCTCTCTCTCTCTCTCTCTCTCTCTCTCTCTCACTCTCTATCTCTCTCTATCACCATCACCACCACCATCTGTAAACATACATGTCTCATTAATGCATGTTAATTCATGCTACTAACTAAACTTTCTATGTAGTGTCTAGTTTCTATGCTCTGTCGTCCAGCAGGTTCTCGTGGATCGTGGCTGCTGCTGTGATCCTGCACGACGTCCACTACATATATTATTACTGTCATTATTGTTACCATATCTCCAGTTTATAGTTAGTTGATGATTTGCTGCTGTGCATCTGTGTCACAGGTTCCACTGCTACTGTAATCATTTTATCATTCATTTTGATTCATTGTCATTTTATCAGTCATTGTAATTGTACAATATATTTGTGTTGATTTGTCATATACACGTGACATCTATTGCATGTCTGTCCGTCCTGGGAGAGGGATCCCTCCTCTGTGGCTCTTCCTGAGGTTTCTTCCACCTTTTTTCCCTGTTGAAGGTTTTTTGTGGGCAAGTTTTTCCTCACTTGAACCGAGGGTCTAAGGACAAAGGGTGTCACTCCCTGTACAGATTGTAAAGCTCTCTGAGGCAAATGTACTTTGTGACTTTGGGCTATACAAATAAAATGTGATATGATTTGAATATTAGCAGTATCTACACCTGTGAGTGCCTTTGATTGAAGGGAAAGCTTGACCAGTTTCATGTCCTGGGGAACAGAAGACTGATTTGATAAGTTCACCTGAAGTTTCACCCCCCGATTTGGTGCACTGGATGGTTAAACGGGAGCTTTTTATCATATATATGCCCTGTGTTTCATCCTCCTTTTCATAGTTTCACTGCTCTTTATATCTGCACCTCTTCACACCTGCAGTCCCACTCCAATAAGTTTTAACAGACTGCTTTCAATAGCCTCTCTCAATTCTTCTCCACTTTGCAAGTTCGTACAATGTGAGCAGAGACAGAGGGATAGTCATCAGTACAATCAATGAGCAGGTTATTGTACAGATTTACAGGTTATTGCACAGATTTAAAGGTTATTGCACAGATTTAAAGGTTATTGCACAGATTTAAAGGTTATTGTACATATTTAAAGGTTATTCCACAGATTTGCAGGTTATTTCACCAATTTAAAGGTTATTGCACAGTTTTAAAGGTTATTGCACAGATTTACAGGTTATTGCACAGATTTACAGGTTATTGCACAGATTTAAATGTTATTATACAGATTTACAGGTTATTGCACAGATTTAAAGGTTATTGCACAGTTTTAAAGGTCATTGCACAGATTTAAATGTTATTGTACAGATGTGAAGGTTATTGCACCGATTTAAAGGTTATTGCACAGATTTAAAGGTTATTGCACAGATTTAAAGGTTATTGTACAGATTTACAGGTTATTGCACAGATATAAAGGTTATTGCACAGATTTAAAGGTTATTGTACAGATTTACAGGTTATTGCACAGATTTAAAGGTTATTGCACAGATTTACAGGTTATTGCACAGATTTACAGGTTATTGCACAGATTTAAATGTTATTATACAGATTTACAGGTTATTGCAGATTTACAGGTTATTGCACAGATTTAAAGGTTATTGCACAGATTTACAGGTTACTGCACAGATTTAAAGGTTATTGCACAGATTTAAATGTTATTATACAGATTTACAGGTTATTGCACATTTACAGATTATTGCACATATTTAAAGGTTATTGCACAGATTTACAGGTTATTGCACAGATTTACAGGTTATTGCACAGATTTAAAGGTTATTGTACAGATTTAAAGGTTATTGTACAGAGGTTATTGCACAGATATAAAAGTTATTGCACAGATTTAAAGGTTATTGTACAGATTTACAGATTATTGCACAGATTTACAGGTTATTGCACATATTTACAGTTTTTCTCCATTGGTTTGGCTCATTTCTTGAAACTGAGATGATATTCTCATAACAACATGGACAAATCCCCAAACTATCTTGCAGTTTCTCACAACAGAATGGCATTTATCATTGCTTTCATCACATTTCCAAATGCTTTGTACATGTGTCAAGCCTTTAGTACATCCTTGCAAATAGCTATGTACAAGTATCCTACAGTTAACACAATTAGCCAACATTTAGTACATTTTTCAAATGAATGTATCTTGCTGATCTATCCCAATTGGTTGGTTTTCAGTGTCATGGTTATTGTCCTCAAAACATGTCAGCACATTTTCATCGTATAAGTCATCATATGCAGAATAGTCTGCTCATTTGTCAAAATAGTGTTAGGAAACTGGAATAGAATACTGAATGGACGCTGCCTGTGAGGACATAACAGGGGATCAGTGTAGAGGATGGCTCAGGCATGCACGCCGCTTCTTCCCGCGCTGTATCTCAAGAGACAACATCAGATGCGATGTGGATGAGAATCTGTGGCCGAACAGAGCACAGAGAATGGATGGCCAGGAAGATGAGGATGGTGACCAGGAGAGAGAGGGGAGTGACCGTGACTAAACAAAATGTCTTCATTTGTGACTCTTTGTATTTACAGTGCTGATTTGTTGATTTTTATCTTTTTTTGTATTTTGTGTACACAGTATATTTTCCTTTTTTACGGTTCCCTACCTACTGTAATGTGTACAATTTACGTTAGTTGAGAATAAAAATGAAAATTCCTCGGCAGAATGAGTGCAGTGTGTGTGTGTGTGGTGTGAAAATGTTATGCCTATAGTTAGAAATATGCCATGACAAAGCGTCTAAGCATTTTGACTTGCAGTACTTACACAATACCAAAGGGACAATGCATTTTGGAGGCACTGACTAGTTACATGAGAAGGGAATGTAGTTTTGACTGAAGGGTAAACTGTTTTGGGAGCTGTACAAACATTGCCAGGTGATCCATGTAGTTGTGCAGTACCATCCAAGTTATTTTGACAGAAGTACTGAATGAATCAAAATGTGCCAAAGCAACTGAGAAGGATCCATGCCATTTTTATGGTACTGACTATTTACATGGGAAAGGGATTTCATTTTGAAGCATGGATGAGTAGTTTTGGGAGACAAATTACATTTTGCTGGTTATCTGAAGTGTTGTGCAGAACTGCAAGTCTGTTTGGCCAAATTGCTTTATAGTTATGAGAATGTCATCTCAGTTTCAAGAAATGAGCCAAACCAATGGAGAAAAACTGTAAATGTTATTGCACAGATTTAAATGTTATTGCACAGATTTAAAGGTTATTGCACAGATTTACAGGTTGTTGCACAAAGTTACAAATTATTGCACAGATTTAAAGGTTATTGCATGCCTTAAGGATATAAAAAATTGGATGACCGACAATTTTCTGATGTTAAATTCAGACAAAACTGAAGTTCTTGTAATTGGACCCAAGCACCTCAGAAACTCTCTTTCTAGAGACTTAGTTACCTTAGACGGTATCACCCTGGCCTCCAGCTCCACTGTAAAGAATCTTGGAGTTGTTTTTGATCAGGATTTGTCCTTTAATGTCCACATAAAACAAATTTCGAGGACTGCATTCTTCCACTTACGTAACATCGCTAAAATCCGACGCACTGTTTCTCAAGCAGATGCAGAAAAACTAGTCCACGCATTTGTTACTTCTAGGCTGGACTATTGTAACTCTTTGTTATCAGGCTGCTCTAATAAATCTCTTAGGACTTTACAGTTATTTCAGAATGCTGCTGCACGTGTTCTGACAGGAACCAAGATCAGAGATCACATCTCTCCCATTTTGGCTTCCTTGCGTTGGCTCCCTGTTAAATCTAGAATAGAATTTAAAATTATCCTCCTTACTTACAAAGCTCTTCATGGTCAGGCACCATCATATCTAAAAGAGCTCATAGTACCTTACTATCCATCTAGAACACTGCGCTCTCAGGACGCTGGGTTCCTTGTGGTTCCTATAGTCTCCAAAAGTAGATTGGGAGCCAGAGCTTTCAGCTATCAGGCTCCTCTTCTGTGGAACAAACTACCAATCTGGGTTCGGGAGGCAGACACGGTCAACACTTTTAAGAGTAGACTTAAAACCTTCCTTTTTGATAAAGCGTATAGTTAGGGCTGGCTCAGGCCATCCCTTAGTTATGCTGCTATAGGACTAGACTGCCGGGGGACTCCCCAGGGTTATGCCTAGCCAGGCACGGTATTGGTTAAAGATGTAGTCACATCTCCCTTACCGAAAACCCTCCCTCCTACTCTGCCTCTCTCTCTCTGTCTTTCTCTGTCTGTCTTTCTCTGTCTGTCTTTCTCTGTCTGTCTGTCTGTCTGTCTGTCTGTCTGTCTGTCTGTCTGTCTGTCTCTTTCTCTCTTTCTCTGTCTGTCTGTCTGTCTGTCTGTCTGTCTGTCTGTCTGTCTGTCTGTCTGTCTCTGGACATGTCTCATTAATGCATGCTGCTGACCAAACTTCCCCGGAGTTTCTGTGCTCTGTCGTCCAGCAGGTTTTTCGTGGATCGTGGCTGCTGCTGTGATCCTGGACGGCGCCCACTACACATATTACTACTGTCATTAATACTACTATATCTACTACTGTGGTCACTTTATCATTCATTGTCATTCTGTAAGTCATTGTAACTGTACAAAATGTTTATGTTGATTGTCCTGTACACGTGACATCCATTGCACGTCTGTCCGTCCTGGGAGAGGGATCCCTCCTCTGTGGCTCTTCCTGAGGTTTCTTCCACATTTTTCCCTGTTAAAAGGTTTTTTGTGGGTAAGGTTTTTCCTCACTCGAACCAAGGGTCTAAGGACAGAGGGTGTCATTCTCTGTACAGATTGTAAAGCCCTCCGAGGCAAATGTACTTTGTGACTTTGGGCTATACAAATAAAATTGAATTGAATTGAATTGAATTGAATTTACAGGTTATTGCAGATTTACAGGTTATTGCACCGATTTACAGGTTATTGCACAGATTTACAGGTTATTGCACATATTTAAATGTTTTTGCACAGATTTAAATGTTATTGTACATATTTAAAGGTTATTGCACAGTTTTAAAGGTCATTGCACAGATTTAAATGTTATTGTACAGATGTGAAGGTTATTGCACCGATTTAAAGGTTATTGCACAGATTTAAAGGTTATTGCACAGATTTAAAGGTTATTGTACAGATTTACAGGTTATTGCACAGATATAAAGGTTATTGCACAGATTTAAAGGTTATTGTACAGATTTACAGGTTATTGCACAGATTTAAAGGTTATTGCACAGATTTACAGGTTATTGCACAGATTTACAGGTCATTGCACAGATTTAAATGTTATTATACAGATTTACAGGTTATTGCAGATTTACAGGTTATTGCACAGATTTAAAGGTTATTGCACAGATTTACAGGTTACTGCACAGATTTAAAGGTTATTGCACAGATTTAAATGTTATTATACAGATTTACAGGTTATTGCAGATTTACAGGTTATTGCACATATTTAAAGGTTATTGCACAGATTTACAGGTTATTGCACAGATTTACAGGTTATTGCACAGATTTAAAGGTTATTGTACAGATTTAAAGGTTATTGTACAGATTTACAGATTATTGCACAGATTTACAGGTTATTGCACAGATTTAAATGTTATTGCACAGATTTAAATGTTATTGCACAGATTTAAAGGTTATTGCACAGATTTACAGGTTATTGCACAAAGTTACAAATTATTGCACAGATTTAAAGGTTCTTGCACAGATTTACAGGTTATTGCACAAAGTTACAAATTATTGCACAGATTTAAAGGTTATTGCACAGATTTACAGGTTATTGCACAAAGTTACAAATTATTGCACAGATTTAAAGGTTCTTGCACATATTTACAGGTTATTGTACAGATTTAAAGGTTATTGTACAGATTTACAGGTTATTGCACAGATATAAAGGTTATTGCACATATTTACAGGTTATTGCACATATTTACAGGTTATTGTACAGATTTACAGGTTATTGCAGATTTACAGGTTATTGCACAGATTTACAGGTTATTGCACAGATTTACAGGTTATTGCACATATTTAAATGTTTTTGCACAGATTTAAATGTTATTGCACAGATTTAAAGGTTATTGCACAGATTTGCAGGTTATTGCACAGATTTAAGGTTATTGCACATATTTAAAGGTTATTGCACATAGTTACAGATTATTGCACAGAATTAAAGGGTATTGCACAGATTTACAGGTTATTGCACAGATTTAAAGGTTATTGTACAGATTTACAGGTTATTGTACAGATTTAAAGGTTCTTGCACAGATTTACAGGTTATTGCACAGATTTACAGGTTATTGCACAGATTTACAGGTTATTGCACTGATTTACAGGTTATTGCCAATATTTAAAGGTTATTGTACATATTTACAGGTTATTGCACAGATTTACAGGTTATTGCCAATATTTAAAGGTTATTGTACATATTTACAGGTTATTGCACATATTTAAAGGTTACTGCACAGATTTACAGGTTATTGCACAGATTTACAGGTTATTGCACAGATTTAAATGTTATTGCACATATTTAAAGGTTATTGCAAAGATTTACAGGTTGTTGCACAGATTTAAATGTTATTGCACATATTTAAAGGTTATTGCACAGATTTACAGGTTATTGCAGATTTAGAGGTTATTGCACAGATTTACAGGTTATTGCACAGATTTAAAGGTTATTGCACAGATTTAAATGTTATTATACAGATTTACAGGTTATTGCACAGATTTAAAGGTTATTGCACAGTTTTAAAGGTCATTGCACAGATTTAAATGTTATTGTACAGATTTACAGGTTATTGCACAGATTTACAGGTTATTTCACAGATTTAAAGGTTATTGCACAGATTTAAAGGTTATTGTACAGATTTACAGGTTATTGCACAGATATAAAGGTTATTGCACAGATTTAAAGGTTATTGTACAGATTTACAGGTTATTGCACAGATTTAAAGGTTATTGCACAGATTTACAGGTTATTGCACAGATTTACAGGTTATTGCAGATTTACAGGTTAATGCACAGATTTAAAGGTTATTGCACAGATTTACAGGTTATTGCACAGATTTAAAGGTTATTGCACAGATTTAAATGTTATTATACAGATTTACAGGTTATTGCAGATTTACAGGTTATTGCACATATTTAAAGGTTATTGCACAGATTTACAGGTTATTGCACAGATTTACAGGTTATTGCACAGATTTAAAGGTTATTGTACAGATTTAAAGGTTATTGTACAGAGGTTATTGCACAGATATAAAAGTTATTGCACAGATTTAAAGGTTATTGTACAGATTTACAGATTATTGCACAGATTTACAGGTTATTGCACATATTCAAATGTTATTGCACAGATTTAAATGTTATTGCACAGATTTACAGGTTATTGCACAGATTTACAGGTTATTGCACAAAGTTACAAATTATTGCACAGATTTAAATGTTATTGCACAGATTTACAGGTTATTGCACAGATTTACAGGTTATTGCACAAAGTTACAAATTATTGCACAGATTTACAGGTTATTGCACATATTTACAGGTTATTGTACAGATTTAAAGGTTATTGTACAGATTTACAGGTTATTGCACAGATATAAAGGTTATTGCACATATTTACAGGTTATTGCACAGATTTACAGGTTATTGTACAGATTTACAGGTTATTGCAGATTTACAGGTTATTGCACAGATTTACAGGTTATTGCACAGATTTACAGGTTATTGCACATATTTAAATGTTTTTGCACAGATTTAAATGTTATTGCACAGATTTAAAGGTTATTGCACAGATTTACAGGTTATTGCACAGATTTAAGGTTATTGCACATATTTAAAGGTTATTGCACATAGTTACAGATTATTGCACAGAATTAAAGGGTATTGCACAGATTTACAGGTTATTGCACAGATTTAAAGGTTATTGTACAGATTTACAGGTTATTGTACAGATTTAAAGGTTCTTGCACAGATTTACAGGTTATTGCACAGATTTACAGGTTATTGCACAGATTTACAGGTTATTGCCAATATTTAAAGGTTATTGTACATATTTACAGGTTATTGTACATATTTACAGGTTATTGTACATATTTACAGGTTATTTCTCATATTTACAGGTTATTGCACAGATTTACAGGTTATTGCACATATTTAAAGGTTATTGCACAGCTTTACAGGTTATTGCACATTTTTAAAGGTTATTGCACAGATTTACAAGTTATTGCACAGATTTACAGGTTATTGCACAGATTTGCAGGGTAATGTTATTTTCACTGTGTGTCCCGTTTTAGCTGTTCATCACAGTGACAGCCTGTGGAAACACACATATATACAGATACAGGTCCTCTTCCATGGGCCATGTTGGACCACCATGATTCTACAGTAGCCCAGAGTGGGCAAACTAGACACTGGTTCTAGGCATTTTACATGTTTCACAACAACTGTATTTGCTCCTTCACACCAGGAAGGACAGGGTGAAACAAAAGTGCTTCTATCTGCAGATATACGGCTTTCACTACTTTTTATAGTGTAGGTATTTCCATATCCTCTAAATACTTACAGCACACAGTCAGGTCATCAAGTGCTTTTTGTCATACTTAGTAATAATCCAGCTAAAAAACTAGCTCAAAAGTCTGATGTAGAAAGGAAATCAAAATGGTCATCTTTGCTGATCAGATAAAATCCACTCCTCCCTTCACCTCCGAAATTCATTTTAACCCGCAGTGTGTTTTCACAAGCAGCAACCTTCCTGTCCTTGATCACTTTTTCCACAATACTATATATTGACTTGCTGGTCCAGTATATTGAGAGATTTTCTATCACTGGTTGGTGTCACCCATATTCTGAAAAAACTTCCTGCCTGGAGCTCTCTGCTGAGTCCTAGTTTGCCCGTTATTGAACCAGTCATGAGACAGAGAGGCAGACAGAGAGACGGTCAGACAGACAAATGGAAATGAGTTCTCCTCCCTGCTAAGTTTGTACCATTCAGTAGATTGTTGGAGGTCCACTGGCATGTTTTCACTGATGCAACCCTATGAGCAGCAAAGGCCTTTTCTGCTTTTACTCATTCCAGCTGACAACTAATCCAGGTAGGTTGTCACTTCTGTTTTTCTGTGTCTGAATCAGCTACTACATTTTCTCAGCCTGTGGAGTCAGAGAGACATTTACTTACTCAGTCTTTCCTTCATTAGTTCCAGGATGAGCTCGTGTATGTTTTCACTGACATACATCTACGTCTATGGCAACCAATATCATCTGTAAATGTCTAACAATTTTTGGAAGAATATGAAGGAGCTGTAGTTGTTCACTTTAGAGAGGTTGTAATAGTTTAGAGTGTAGAGTTTGTGGATTAAGGCTGTCACTTTATCAGGTAGGTTTGGTTCCCCTCATGTTGTTCTATAAAACATCATCAGGAAGTGTACATTTTAACTAGTGGCACATGTTTTATATAAGGTAAGTCTCATTTAGTGTGGAAATAATTTAAATGGTTATATGAACATTGGCTTTGTTATCTTTGTAATTACCTCCACTCAGCATTATCTATGTTTCTAATGGATAACTTAGGTTTATTTTGCCTCCGAATATTTGCATTGCATTTTCATTTGCATAGACTTTAAATGCATGCACAGTGACAGAGCACATGAGATCAGTTATCTTTTGTGCATGTTCATGTAGTGTATGCATGTCCCTATCAAGAACTGTGGGCATTTGGGCGGCCCCATTGATCAGGCCATGGGGTGGGGTGCATCAGGGGCAGCTTGCATCTCTTTCTCTTGCTGCCCACTGGGTGTGAAGGACACTGATGTGACAGCACTAATTACAGGATAGAAAACAGCACTGCAAACATTCATAGCAGCAACTCAACCAGGCTCTGCTGAGCTTAACCTATCCTCCAGCAGACACTTTACACCTCTCATCCCTCCAGCAGACTGTATTTCACGCCAAAATGTGATATTATCCACACTGAGTGAATTGAAAAGAAACACCCAGCCATGCTTGTAAATAACCAACTCTGCAGTCAAACAGCAATCAAAAAACCCTGCAGCAACTCCAAATATGAAAACAGTGTTTGAATCAATAAGTAAGAAAAAGAAATGCTTTAGAAACAGCAATAAAAACAAATGCACATTTCATTCGATTATATATCATGTGTTAGATTTTTTATCAGTAAGAATCCAAAATCTATTTGAATTCATATCCAAAGGGTAGATCTTCAGTTTACCTCCACAAGTGATGGGACAGATGTTTTTAGGATTAAATGTAAATTCAGTTATTTGTTCTGTATTGGCAGATATGTTTTAAATTTATACCTTCTAGTTTGGCTGTGACAGATGACTGCCCACCATGAGCCGGGTTCGCTTGAAGTGTCTGCCTCTTAAAGGAACTTTCTATCTTTGCCACTGTCGCCAGGTAATTGCTCATGGTGGGAATTGTTGAGTCTCTCGGTAAATAATATTAATAACATTATGAAGTAGTGATGCGAATTCCGGCTCTTTTTAGTGAGCTGGATCATTTGGCTTAGCTCACCAAGAAGAACCAGCTCTTTTGGCTCGCAAGGGGCTCTTCATTTTACCTTTTATAATTCAGCCAAATTTAGCGCTATTTTATCTTGCGATTAGTATTTGAACACATATATCACTTAAATTTCAATAATTTGCTCTAGCCAATTGCATTTACAGTTGTAAAATCCCCTGTAACTCCCTGAAACCAGCCAATGAATGCACTAACTTGCTTGAAGAACCACTCTGCTACACAAAGCAGATAGAAACGCCTATAAAAACCTAAGCATAGAAATTTAGAAAAAGGACAGCTACTGACATTTTATGTTGTTATATTTATATAACACACACACACACACACACACACACACACACACACACACACACACACACAAAGTACTGAAAAAAAGAGAAATTAAATAACAGCACTCAAGTAAATGTGCTTTGTTAATGCCCACCACTGACATCTGGACAAATAAAATCAAAATGTTTTTAGTATAGTGTAAAAAATTATATATTTTTGCACCACACTCCTGTTTCGTCTTCACTCCTCTCTCTCTCTGTCAGCGTGTCTCTCTCCTCTTGTCTCTTGTTACCTCTCAACGCTGCTACCCCCGCCCCTCCCTGCTTGGTGGTATGCTCCTGGTCAATCCTCACATGATTGGTTGCACAGCATGCACTAATAAGAGAAACAGCGCTGCAAATAAAAGAAACTTCACAACGGAAGTGAATTACCGGGGACTATTATTGCTGGTGCACCTGTAGTTTTTTATGTGAGCGAGAAGAAGAAGAAGAAGAAGTACAGAATTGTATTGCATTCACTTGAAAAAAATAAATTAGACACCTGATCTCATTTATTAGATCAGGTGTCATATTCGGGCACTAGATTTTGTGTAGATAGCGTTACCGCAGTACTGTATCATATTCAAGTTATTGATTAATATTCCTAATAAAAATTCCCAGAAATTATGAAAAGTCCTAGTAAACACTAATGTTGTTGGTGTGGCTCCGAGGATGGCTTGTTGTGATGAACATTAGGTTGTAGCTCGTTGTGATGAACATTAGGTTGTAGCTCGTTGTGATGAACATTAGGTTGTAGCTCGTTTGTCTGTCTTACTACGGTTGAAAATATGCGTTTTGTGTTTTAACAACGTTTCACTTCAGAGTTATTGATCCCAAAAGTGCCAATATCTTTCTAACTTTACCAAAGTGCAGTGGCCAATAAGGCACCTTTCCTTATCTCGTAATTACGAGATCAGGTGTCTAATTTTTTTTTTTTCAAGTTAATGCAATACGCTTCTGTACTTCTTTTTCTTCTTCTCGCTCACATTAAAAACTACAGGTGCACCGGCAATAATAGTCGCCGGTAATTCACTTCCATTGTGAAGTTTTTTTATTTGTAGCGCTGTTTCTCTTATTTGCAGTGGCATTTCTTTTTCATTTGCAGTGCTGTTTCTTTTTGTTTGCAGCTTTTCTTTTATTTGGAGCATTGAGGGTTCCCGGCCACCGTACGTAGCCAATGCCCGCAGTGCCTGCAGGCATAGACATATAGATATATACATGGATATATATACATAGACGCCGCATTGAGCGGGTTGGTCGTTGGTCCCGATACGTCAACGGGTCCGCCATATTGGATCGGGCAGATCTGCCGGTAAACTAATACAAGGAAATGGACTGAACTTCATAAAGCGCCTTTCTACAAAGTTCTTTAAGTTAATGTCTCTTATACACCCATTCACACACACACTAATATATCTGGGAAACAAACAGGCACCACAAACAACGTATGTAACTTTTAAAATGATGATTATAAATGTTTACTCCTTATGTAAGCACCAAACCAACGTATGTATTTTTCTAATGCTGAGTGTTTACACTGTTACTGTGATGATAAATATTGTAATATTTAACCAGATCCTGAAATGGAGATGTGACATGAGGGTTTCCTGAATACAGAGCACTGTGGGTGTCATATGCTGGGATGTTGATGTTTATGTTTGTGTTGGTCTCAGCTGTCAGTTTGACACCTTTCCCACGTGTCACAGGGGGTGTGGTTGAGATGATTGAGTGATTGAATGAATGGGCATAGACACCTGTTCACCGCGGCGGCTGCAGAGAGAGGGGGTGAGTAGGGAGAGTGGATCTTTTTGTTGACGACTGAGTTTTGGAACATCTTGCATTGCCTTGCCTGGATTTTACGCTGGAAATAAATACGGACATAATCGAAATATTGAGATGGCTTTGTTGTTTGTGTTTAACTGATTTTGATGAATCGTTTTTATATTCACATTGATGAACATGTACACACACACACACATACAATACATATGTTGGTTTAGTGCTTACTTAAGGGCTAAACATTTCTAATCATCACTTTAAAAGTTACATACGTTGTTTTTGGTGCCTGTTTGTTTCCCAGATATATAGTGTGTGTGTGAATGGGTGTATAAGAGACATTAACTTAAAGAACTTTTAGTTTACGGGAAGATCTGCCACATCCAATATGGCGGCGCCGTTGACGTATCGCGACCAACGACCAACCCGCTCAATGCGGCGTCTATGTATATACAGTTGTCCCTCGCTATTATCCCTCGCGAACTTGCTGTTTCGCGGATTTTTTTAGTGTAATTTTGCATGCATTATTTTTACAGCGTACTGTACGGTATGAACGCGCATTGTGTTCTGCGTGCTGATTGGCTAAGGGAGAACCGCACGTGTGTTCTGCGTCCTAATTAATTAAGGGAGTACTGTACAAAATGCGTGTAAAAATGTGTATAAAAGTGTGTGGTTAGGTGTTTTATGGCCTTAAAACATGTATAATAATTGGAAAACTTACTTTGCGGATTTCGTTTATTGCGGGTTATTTTTACAACATATCCCCCATGATAAACGAGGGACCACTGTATGTCTATGCCTGCAAGTACTTTTCCTAAAGAGAAAAGTTAAAAACAGTTGTGTAACAGACCAGGAATGACCACCTCACTCTGTTTTACATTAAGTTTAGATTGTAAAAACACCCAAACATCTTCATAGCTTACAGTTTATTGTATAACACCACCTCATAAAAGATATGTTGCTTGCTAACACTTTTTTTTTTTGTGGCTACCTGACAAATTTCAGAATTAACTCTTTGTTGGTTCTGTTTCCGTTTTTAGCTACTAAATACTCTATTATGTTCAAAGCTAATCTTGTACTGTGTCTCTGTGTTAAATGGTGCTGAGCAAGTTGTGTACTGTGAATTTATTACAGCTTCATTTTAAGGAGCTGCCTGAGGCTAATTGTATGCTCATTTGTGGTTGTTAAGTTTAGTGCAGCTTTACATATCATTACACGATAAAAATAAGAGGAGAAGAGAAGAGAAGCATTACACTGTACACTTGTACAATTGTACACTTTACACTGTAAACTGTACTCTGTACACTAGCTGCATCAAAATGCAGGCAGACAGGGTTAGAGTCAGGCTATACACTATAAATATACACTGGCTGAAATGTTGGTTAGCACACTAAAACAAAATGAACAACCCTAATGGGACATGTCTGTACACTGTAAACTGAAACTTTACACTGTACACTATAAACTCTACACTTTACACTATACACTGTACACTGTAAACTTTACACTATACACTGTACACTGTAAACTTTACACTATACACTGTAAACTGTGCACTGTACAGTAGCTGCATCAAACTGCAGGCAGACAGGGTTAGAGTCAGGCTGAAATGTTGAAGTTAGCACGCTAAAACAAAATGATCAACACTAAAGAGAGATGAATAATGGACATTTGGTAGCAAACATAACATGTTCCATAACCAGACTGTGTGTCTGAAGTTAGTAGGCAAAAATCGATTAATGCAGTTTTAAATATTTTGGGATCCCACTGCTGACTTCAGGCTTTCCACATGTTTCTTTGCTGTGCTGTTTCTGAATGTAAAAAATATTATATCTATGTGTTGTGGAGTCTCAGCATCTGTCCTTGCATGGTGGCCTCAAACATAGCTGGAGGGGTTCAAAGTGTGAATTGGTGCCACATGCGATTAGTTAACCTCACATTTGTTTTAATGAAGCACATCCCCATTGATTCGTTCTCTCTTTTAATTATTTTCCCATCGACCTACACTGTAACCCAACTTGTAGATCAGTAAACAAAAGCTACTGCTTCTGGACGCTTGCATCCCGCAAACAGAGCAATGATACACACATGCATGAATCACTTGACCACACATGTACACGTGTGTAAAGAAATAATAACACTACACACACACACACACACACACACACACACACACACACAGTCTGAGGCTGGAGCGTCTTTTCACTGTGACGTCTGTTTGTATGCTAGGATGGAACATGGTGACAGAGGGATGGGCGTCTCTCACCTTCGCTATGAGGAGGAGGAGGGTGAGTGTATGTGCACATCTAATATAGACTGCCTCTTTGATAAGAGAAACAGGAAATGAAGTTATTACATCCACTATGTATCTTAATATTCTCATGAAACTTTAATCAAACTTATTTAGTTTCTATTCTGTCTGTTTTGTTCTTAGAGTTTGTGTTAGTGTGGCTGAATGCCTCAGTGCTTCTGAATAGACTTGATTTGTTTGTGACAGTGCTAGAGATTGCTGCTGTTGTTTATAAGCAGACATAATGCAAAATATAATTAATTTTGTTAAAGATTGTTAGTGTCGCATTTATGAAATTCTTCTAAGTACGGGGGTTTCACATAAAAATTATTATCTACTATTGTCCATTGTCTATTACTGGCTGTGACTCAACTATTTTAGGGCTTTTCATGAGACATTTACTTATTTTAATTCTGGTCTTATTAAAGCTTGTAAATCGCAATTGTTCTACATTAAACCATATTGGCGCTTAAGTTTGGCCTTTAAATGAGTGCAGCCATTTGTACAGTGTACTCCATATTTATGTAACTCTGCATATTTGTCCCCAGACCATCAGTCCATTTACATTGGCGTCCCAGTACCTCGAGGATATCGACGCAAACGCAGGCGAAGGCGTGCTAGTCGTGAAGCTGCTGACATGGACAGGGACAGACGTTATAGCCAGCATAGACACCATGAGCACGAGCGTTACAGAGACATCGATACAGAAGAAGGACTCATGGATTCAAACGAGCAGAGTCTCCATGACATCAGCCGGACAAGTAAGTCAGTGTCCACATACATCCATACAATCATATAAGACATCTGAAGAAGCTGGAACCTCCCTACTGTGACTATATCACATGAAAACATGAAAAGAAAAAAGTATCACTACTGATACTATGTAGCCTATGTATTGTAGAAGCACAAAAAACAAATCCACCAAACAGGCAGGCAAAACACTTCTGTTGGGGTATGAAACATGACGTCATTGAGCTTTGCCCAGTGGAATCAAGGCTTTGGCCTTAGGGTCAGGTGACTTGAGGCCTGCTCAACTTTCACCTGTATCTCCCTTCCTGTTTTTTTGTGCTGGTTTGCTGCACCTTTGCACTGTGTTTCAATCAAGATTACGTCTCTCAATAGGTGGGTTGCACGTTACGTCACGTCTGCGCGCGAACCTTAAGTGGTGGTCAACTGGTAGCACAGCCCATTGATATCACAGTGTTTTCAGCTTCCACAATGCCTCAATTTTGTGCAGTTTTTGGCTGTTCCAATCGGTCTAACCGAGAGAAGGGAAAGGATTACTACCGAGTACCTAAGGTAATCGTCCATAGAGGTGAAAAATGGAAAAAACTGTCCGAACAACGACGTAAAAAGTGGATAGCTAATCTTCGTTTAAAGACTAAGGGAGCTGAAACTGCTTATGCTCGTGTCTGCGGCGACCACTTTGTTAAAGGTATGTTTGTCTTTGGGATAAGGATTGGCTCTAAGAGCTGGGTCGGTCGGGCTGGGGTGCGAAGCGGGGCTGGGCTCGAGCCGCGGCTGGGGGAGCAGTCGCCTCGTCGCCCTCCTCTCTCCGCCGCCGGAGGCGCGGCGCGCGGCCCGCCTCGCGGGGCCCCTCGGTCCGCGCGGCGTCGCCGGGCGTGGGGGGTTCTTCGCGGGGCGGTGTCCGACGCCGCGCGGAAGGCGGGCCGGCGGAGGGGACCGGGTACTATGGGGATAATTTTGTCTCAAAAAGATTTGAATGCGTACAATATGATTTGAATGCGTACAATATGATTTGAATGCGTACAATATGATTTGAATACATATGGATACATTTAGAAATATCCAAATACAAAATACAAATATAAAAATGTGACATACAAATAAATAAACGAATTTGTATAAATAAATGTGGATTTGTAAATATATTTTCGAGATTTGAAAATAAATGTCCTTGACTTTGTGTGTGGAGTCAGCATTTGTGGATCCATTTTTTGCTTTTGTGGATCCATTTTTTGCTTTTCTCGCGATGACTTAATTTTGAGACATTCCTACCGCTCACCAGATTCACAAATAAATGCCACCAGATTTGAATACAAATAGCGGTACACCCTTCACCGAACATCCAGCAGATGGCAGTGTTGTGCAACGGTGCAGACCAAGGTACTTTTTATTATTCTGTTTCTGGACATAATGGAGAGAAGCTGAAACCAGAAACGAGTGTTTTTTTCGTTTTTGATAAAAAACGAAAAAACGAAAATTCGGCTCAATTTCTCGTTTTCTGTTCCAATCCACTACCATATTCCGTTTTAGTGGTGGGCGGGGCTCGTACGCTTCTTTGCCCGGTACTCTTCAAAATAAAAGTTCTTCTGTTTGACAAAGTTATTTCTTTATTAAAGAGTGACCAAACGTCCTCTTTTGGCCGGACATTTTTACGTCCTGTCTGGGGCTCCTGAGGATTTTTTTCTTTATAGGTTCATGAAAATGTCCGGTTTTCAATTGACTGACGCTTTGCACAGACTGTCCTGTGTGTGGACCTGCGACGTGCACACTGGCTCAATTCGTGGCATCGGCATCTAGTAGTGGCATTTCCCGGAAATGCCACTACTAAATACCACTATCTGAGGCACATGCCGCTAACCTGTAGAGGCAGATGCGTTTTTTCGTTTTTTATCAAAAACGAAAAAACGAAAAAAACACTCGTTTCTGGTTTCAGCTTCTCTCCATTATGTCCAGAAACAGAATAATAAAAAGTACCTTGGTCTGCACCGTTGCACAACACTGCCATCTGCTGGATGTTCGGTGAAGGGTGTACCGCTATTTGTATTCAAATCTGGTGGCATTTATTTGTGAGCGGTAGGAATGTCTCAAAATTAAGTCATCGTGAGAAAAGCAAAAAATGGATCCACAAAAGCAAAAAATGGATCCACAAATGCTGACTCCACACACAAAGTCAAGGACATTTATTTTCAAATCTCGAAAATATATTTACAAATCCACATTTATTTATACAAATTCGTTTATTTATTTGTATGTCACATTTTTATATTTGTATTTTGTATTTGGATATTTATAAATGTATGCATATGTATTCAAATCATATTGTTTGCATTCAAATCATATTGTACGCATTCAAATCTTTTTGAGACAAAATTATCCCCATAGGGTACGGCGGTCGGCGGCGGCGACTCTGGACACGCGCCGGGCCCTTCTCGCGGATCTCCCCAGCTACGGCGCCCGCCGGTGCCCCGTTCGCTTCCAGGAGCTTCCTGTCCACCAACAATGACTAACACATAAACCACGCCCGTTTCCAAGGAAACAAAACGCTATCTTTAGAAAAGTAATTCCGCACTTAAAGTGGGCTATCTTTAATTACAAACATTCTGTGTCAGATCGAAAAAATGAAGTTTTGAATGGGTTTCAATGGCTCCAAGCCCAGGTTGTCCACCACTTCAAGTTCGCGCGCTCCCGTGATGACGTAACTGCAACCCACCTATTGACAAGGCTGATTAAAACCAATTTGACTTCATTTCCATACATTCAATAGGCAATGCTAAACTGCTGACTGACTGAACTTTGTATCTTTAATACATTTTGTGCTGACAGTTTGCTCCTGTAGATGTGCATTACATAATGCAGACGAACTGTGAAAATAGGACATTGTTATGGTTAGAAAAGATTAAAAAAAATGGCGGTGATAAAGAGTCTAATCTAATCTTCTGTTATAAAATCAAATCAAATCAATTTTATTTGTATAGCCCAAAGTCACAAAGTACATTTGCCTCAGAGGGCTTTACAATCTGTACAGGGAGTGACACCCTCTGTCCTTAGACCCTCGGTTCGAGTGAGGAAAAACTTGCCCACAAAAAACCTTTAACAGGGAAAAAATGTGGAAGAAACCTCAGGAAGAGCCACAGAGGAGGGATCCCTCTCCCAGGACGGACAGACGTGCAATGGATGTCACGTGTACAGGACAAATCAACACAAACATATTGTACAATTACAATAACTGACAAAATGACAATGAATCACAATGAATGATAAAAATGATTACAGTAACAGATATGGTAGTAATTATGACAGTAATAATATATGTAGTGGGCGTCATGCAGGATCACAGCAGCAGCCTTGATCCACAAGAACCTGCTGGACGATAGAGCACAGAAACTCCGGGGAAGTTTGGTTAGTAACATGCATTAATGAAACATGTCCACAGATGTAGAGATGGAGAGATAGGGAAAGATAGAGAGATGGAGAGAGATAGATGGGGAGAGAGAGAGAGAGAGAGAGAGAGAGAGAGATGGAGAGAGAGAGAGAAAGGAGAAACCTATGAAAAGCCCCTTACACAACTCCTGCCACTTGTTGTGGCCACTGTGCTGTGAACAGTAAATTGAAGCTGCTCTCTTTTACTTGAGTCCGAAGATTGGCACAGTCATATAGCTGACCATGTCATATATTACAAATGTGTTGCAATCTCCTACCTCCCTTTTGATTAAATTTTGCTTCTTTCCAGCAGTTTTTTCCAGTAGCTTCTGTTTTATGTCAGAGTAACGAGTAGCCCGCCTGGCAGGGCACTGGCTTTGGCTTTCAAAGACTTTGGCTGGGAAAGTTGTCCACCTCCTAAATTGATGTGGAGCAAGGTGGCAGACTGGACTGGACTGTGTGGGCCTGAAACATGAATATCAATGATGCATGTCGTGCCATTACTAGTATGATATTATAGCAGGAACAAAAAACATGAAGAAATTGAGAAAATGGTGCCAGTGAGGTGGAAAACATTGCAGCCATTTTTATTTGTTACAGTATATCGCGCTCCAGGTCCTTATTCTAAATTTCTGCAGAAACTCCTACAGCAAATCTTTATCTGATAGTGCTGTAGCCAAATTTAAGGAAGTGATTCCTTTAGCATTGAATTCAATGCCATGTCTAACTGTAACAGAGGACTTGTCTACTTCCTTTAGCCACTCACAAATAGACCATCTTGTTGATAGTATTACAGGCTCATTACGGACAACTCTAGACTCTATTGCACCTCTGAAAAAGAAGACAATTAAACAAAGGAGGTTAGCACCATGGTATAGCCAGCAGACTCGTAACCTAAAGCCAGAGGCACGTAAATCTGAACACAAATGGCGTGCCACTAAACTGGAAGAATCTCTGGCAAGATAATCTTAAAACATACAGGAAGGTTCTCCGTAATGCTAGAGCAGCCTACTACTCTTTATCTTCATCTCTTGCTATTTGGTGGTCTGCCAGTTGTCTTTGCTGCAGCTGATAAAAACATCTCGGGAGGCAGATCAAGAGGAAGAAATGCGCTACGAATCTCTACATTTATATTATGAAATCACAAGATCAATGATAAAATCCCACTGAGATTTTACTACATATTAAAAACTACACATTTTACACTTCACTAGAAATGTCAATATGGAGGGCTGTCAGATTTTTTTTAATTTTTTTCTTTTGATGGGGGAGGGTAGCTCAGTGGTGGCCGGTTCAAGTCCCACATGGACCAAAATATGGAAGTTGGACTGGTAGCTGGGGGAGGTGCCAGTTCACATCCTGGGTACTGCTGAGGTACCTTGAGCAGGGCACCGAACCCCCCTAACTGCTCGCTGGGAGCCTCTCAGGGGGGCTGCCCATCACTCCACCATCTCTCTCTCCAAAATTGCATGTCTACTATGCCTTGTACTGCATGTGTGTGTATCTGGGTTAAAATGCATGTAAAACTAGAAAAAAATTTCTAAAGAAATTTTGAGTGTGCCTGACTCTGGCCCTGTCGCCCCCATGCATTATTATTGACACTGCTTAGCAAATTCAGTACTAGAAAAGAAATTTTGAGAGTGACGAGTGGGCTGTTGCTGGGGTTCTGTTAGCACTAGCATGTTAGCATGCGCATGTTAACACTGATGCGCTAGCAGTTAGCATTAGCATGTTAGCATTAGCATGTTAGCATTAGCATGTTAGCATTAACATGTTATCATTAGCATGTTAACACTGATGCGCTAGCAGTTAGCATTAGCATGTTAGCATTAGCATGTTAGCATTAGCATGTTAGCACTGATGCGCTAGCAGTTAGCATTAGCATGTTAGCATTAGCATGTTAACATTAGCATGTTAGCATTAGCATGTTAACACTGATGAGCTAGCAGGTAGCATTAACATGTTAACATTAGCATGTTAGCTTCAGCATGTTAACATTAACATGTTAACACTGACGGCTAGCAGTTATCATTAGCATGTTAACACTGATGCGCTAGCAGTTAACATTAGCACGTTAGCATTAGCATGTTAACATTAACATGTTAGTACTAGCATGTTAGCATTAGCATGTTAACACTGATGCGCTAGCAGTTAGCATTAGCATCTTAGCATTAGCATGTTAGCATGCACATGTTAACACTGATGGGCTAGCAGTTAGCTTTAGCATGTTAACAGTAGCATGTTAGCATTAACATTTCAGCATTAGCATGTTAACATTAGCATGTTAGCATGCACATGTTAACACTGATGCGCTAGCAGTTAACATTAGCATGTTAGCATTAGCATGTTAACATTAGCATGTTAGCATTAGCATGTTAACATTAGCATGTTAGCATTAACATGTTAGCATGCACATGTTAACAATGATGCGCTAGCAGTTAACATTAACATGTTAGCATTAGCATGTTAGCATTAGCATGTTAGCATTAACATGTTAGCATTAGCATGTTATCAACATCAATCAACATGTATTTAATTCCTAGTGGCTAATGTTAATTAGCACTAATTTTAGCATTGGTCGCTAATGTTTGCAAATAGCATGTCTTTACAGCCTAAAAGTGTGTCTGTGTGTATATGTGTCTGTGTGTGTGTTACTGTGTGTGTGTGTGTGTGTGTGCTATGTGTGTGTCTGTCTGTCTGTCTGTGTGTGTGTGTGTGTGCGTGTGTCTGTCTGTCTGTCTGTCTGTGTGTGTGTGCGTGTGTCTGTCTGTCTGTCTGTGTGTGTGTGTGTGCGTGTGTCTGTCTGTCTGTCTGTGTCTGTGTGTGTGTGTGTGTGTGTGCGTCTGTCTGTCTGTCTGTGTGTGTGTGTGTGTGTCTGTGTGTGTGTGTGTGTGTGCATGCTTGTGTCTGTAGAAATGTTCTAAATGAGTTGAATCTCAAAAAAAAGAATAAAAGTGTAATAGTACAAGATCCTGTTAATCCTGCACCAGCGCATGTTAGCATTACTAAGTTAGCAATTATAATGTATTTCATTCTTAGTGGCAAACAATAATGGTGGCGCCACTAACAGGCAGAACTAACAGGCATATATTAGTGGCTAACAGTAATGACGCGACGCATGAGGGTTTTCTGAATAAAGAGCACTAACATGTACATACATACATATATATATATACATATGTGTGTGTGTGTGAGGGTGTGTGTGTGTGTGTGTTACTGTCTGTGTGTGTGTGTTACTGTCTGTGTGTGTGTGTGTGTGTGTGTGTGTGTGTGTGTGTGTGTGTGTGTGTGTGCGCACATTTAACACAGACAAGTTCAAGCTGTCGCTCGGCTTGTCTGCTGACCCCTCCCCCCCTCCTCCTCAAGCAGGGTGAGGTTGCCAAGCAACCTGGGTGAGCTGCAGGTCTCATTAATTAGACACAGGTGTTCATGCAGCAGTATGTCTCACTGAAATGCACAGTATATGTCTGAATGATCCCCCTGGAAGAGGGTCAAAAAGACCCTCAAGGTATGCCTCGAAACCAAAATCTAAATGACCAGAAGAATGCTCATCGTGTGTATAATGTCTGTGCCAAGTTTCAGGTGAAAATTGTATAAACTTTGGCCTCGAGAGTCAGAGCAAGCACAGGTGCGCCCTGCTCCTTCCGGTAAATTCTCTGCTTCAAAAACCATGGGAGTGAATGAGGCTGTGGATGGGAGTAGTCGATCAATCAACGTGTAGGGACCCAAAACTATACGAGCGACAGCTACAACAGTGGTATCAGTGCGATTACCTCGAATTTTCCTACGTTTTATGTATACATCGTGTCTGTAGTGGGGCATTTGAGCCCACGGTAGTGAAATACGTTTTATTTTTTCACAGATTTTTCTCCCTGCTCCTCACTCTAGCTGATGATGTCATCCACTCTAGCAAAAACATTCCGCCACATACACACCCATTATAAACCCAGAAATTTGACTAAAAACCTGCTGAACTTTGAGCCTTGATAGTTTAAAAACGGTAAAAGCTGTCGATGAGTGTAGTGAATCCATGAAGAGAAGGCAAGTATACCTCCGTTTTAAATTTTAAATGAAGTCTCTCGGTGAAAGTATGCCAGAGCTGTTCACTGTTTACAATGTCTGTTGAAATGTATTTTTCTTCAGGCCTCCCCATTCATTCTTTATGGGAAATTTTTCTCAGTTTTTCGCGAATAAATTCGCGAAAAACACGCGAATCTCTTAGAAAAGACATAGCACACGATTCCCGGCCGAGCCGGTCGTTTTGATACCCGTTTTGTGTGTGTGTGACAAAAACTCTGGGAGGAGAAGCGAGGCAAAAAAAGGGCGTAAGAATAATAATAACTAGAAAATTTCTAAAGAAATTTTGAGTGTGCCTGACTCTGGCCCTGTCGCCCCCATGCATTATTACTGACACTGCTCAGCAAATTCAGTACTAGAAAAGAAATTTTGAGAGTGACGAGTGGGCTGTTGCTGGGGTTCTGTTAGCATTAGCATGTTAGCATTAACATGTTAACATTAGCATGTTAACACTGATGCGCTAGCAGTTAGCATTAGCATGTTAACATTAGCATGTCAGCATTAGGATGTTAGCATTAGCATGTTAACATTAGCATGTTAACATTAGCATGTTAACATTAGCATGTTAGCATGCACATGTTAACACAGATGCGCTAGCAGTTAACATTAGCATGTTAGCATTAGTATGTTAGCATTAGCATGTTAACATGCGCATGTTAACATTGATGCGCTAGCAGTTAACATTAGCATGTTAGCATTAGCATGTTAGCATTAACATGTTAGCATTAGCATGTTAACACTGATGCGCTAGCAGTTAGCATTAGCATGTTAGCATTAGCATGTTAACACTGATGCGCTAGCAGTTAGCACTAGCATGTTAGCATTACCATGTTAATAATCAACATGTATTTAATTCCTAGTGGCTAATGTTAATTAGCACTAATTTTAGCATTGGTCGCTAATGTTTGCAAATAGCATGTCTTTACAGCCTAAAAGTGTGTCTGTGTGTGTGTGTGTGTGTGTGTGCGCACATTTTACACAGACAAGTTCAAATGAAGTGCCAAAAACTACAAAAATGGCTGCCGCTCGGCTTGTCTGCTGGCCCCTCCCCCCTCTCCTCCTCAAGCAGGCTGAGGTTGCCAAGTAGAAGGGAGAAGTTTAAAGTGTAAAAGGATTGTAGAGACTGTCCTGAGACTGTCCTGAGACTCACCTGTCCCGGTGTGCAGTTCCGCCTGTTTTATTGTTTCAACACGATGATGTCGATCTGTTTACTGAGCGTCTGTTCAGTGTGTCTGTGTGTGTGTGTGTGTGTGTGTGTGTGTGTGTTTGTGTGTGCGTGTCTGTGTGTGTGCGTGTCTGTCTCTCTATCTATGTGTTTGTGAGAGACAAGGATAAAATGGCCGACATTAAAAATGTAGTCTTGATAGTCTGATATCATACACAGATTTCAATAAAGTTAGTCAAAGGCATGCTTGAGGTTGCCAAGCAACAAGGCTGAGCTCACCTGTCCAGGTGTGCAGCTCAGCCTGTATTGATCGTAGATCAGCAGATTTTTATTGTTTGAACACAATGATGTCGATCTGTTTACTGAGAGTCTGTTCAGTGTCTGTGTGTGCGTGTGTCTGTGTGTGTGTCTGTCTGTGTGTGTGTGTGCATGCTTGTGTCTGTAGAAATGTTCTAAATGAGTTGAATCTAAAAAAAAAAGAATAAAAGTGTAATAGTACAAGATCCTGTTAATCCTGCACCAGCGCATGTTAGCATTACCAAGTTAGCAATTATAATGTATTTCATTCTTAGTGGCTAACAATAATGGTGGCTCCACTAACAGGCAGAACTAACAGGCATATATTAGTGGCTAACAGTAATGACGCGACGCATGAGGGTTTTCTGAATAAAGAGCACCAACATGTACATACATACATATATATATATATACATATATGTGTGTGTGTGTGTGTGTGTGTGTGTTACTGTCTGTGTGTGTGTGTGTGTGTGCGCACATTTAACACAGACAAGTTCAAGCTGTCGCTCGGCTTGTCTGCTGACCCCTTCCCCCCTCCTCCTCAAGCAGGGTGAGGTTGCCAAGCAACCTGGGTGAGCTGCAGGTCTCATTAATTAGACACAGGTGTTTCATGCAGCAGTATGTCTCACTGAAATGCACAGTATATGTCTGAATGATCCCCCTGGAAGAGGGTCCAAAAAACCCTCAAGGTATGCCTCGAAACCAAAATCTAAATGACCAGAAGAATGCTCATTGTGTGTATAATGTCTGTGCCAAGTTTCAGGTGAAAATTGTATAAACTTTGGCCTCGAGAGTCAGAGCAAGCACAGGTGCGCCCTGCTCCTTCCGGTAAATTCTCTGCTTCAAAAACCATGGGAGTGAATGAGGCTGTGGATGGGAGTAGTCGATCAATCAACGTGTAGGGACCCAAAACTATACGAGCGACAGCTACAACAGTGGTATCAGTGCGATTACCTCGAATTTTCCTACGTTTTATGTATACATCGTGTCTGTAGTGGGGCATTTTAGCCCACGGTAGTGAAATACGTTTTATTTTTTCACAGATTTTTCTCCCTGCTCCTCACTCTAGCTGATGATGTCATCCACTCTAGCAAAAACATTCCGCCACATACACACCCATTATAAACCCAGAAATTTGACTAAAAACCTGCTGAACTTTGAGCCTTGATAGTTTAAAAACGGTAAAAGCTGTCGATGAGTGTAGTGAATCCATGAAGAGAAGGCAAGCATACCTCCGTTTTAAATTTTAAATGAAGTCTCTCGGTGAAAGTATGCCAGAGCTGTTCACTGTTTACAATGTCTGTTGAAATGTATTTTTCTTCAGGCCTCCCCATTCATTCTTTATGGGAAATTTTTCTCAGTTTTTCGCGAATAAATTCGCGAAAAACACGCGAATCTCTTAGAAAAGACATAGCACACGATTCCCGGCCGAGCCGGTCGTTTTGATACCCGTTTTGTGTGTGTGTGACAAAAACTCTGGGAGGAGAAGCGAGGCAAAAAAAGGGCGTAAGAATAATAATAACTAGAAAATTTCTAAAGAAATTTTGAGTGTGCCTGACTCTGGCCCTGTCGCCCCCATGCATTATTACTGACACTGCTCAGCAAATACAGTACTAGAAAAGAAATTTTGGAAGTGACGAGTGGGCTGTTGCCGGGGTTCTGTGTTTAAAAAGCACACCTCAAATAGTCATTTTTAACATGTATATTTAGACACATTTATAACAGAGACAGCTTCAACAGTGTTATCAGTGGGTGTGTGTGTGTCTGTGTTGCTGTGTGTGTGTGTGTGTGTGTGTGTGTAACCCTTCTGAAGCAGAAAAGTATTAGTAATGATAATAATAACTTTAACTAATGGCCAGAATAAGAAACAGAAGATTTAAATTCGACTACGGAGCCCAGGTGTAACCAACTGATGCACAAGAACGACACGACACTGTGGCTCTTTTTGTTAATGAGAACAATGCTCCCCTATTTTAATATGAAGCTGGGGAGAATAATAAAACACATGAAATACATACAACAGCCTTACCCGGGTAGGTATAGAGAATAACAAACAAAATAAAGGTTTTCGCAGCTGCGTGTGGTTTTTCTTATTGTTCTGTTCACTTCACTATATGTGCACCCTTTAGGTGTCAGTCCAGCCACACGGTTGTGTGGGTGTGTGTGTATGTGTAAAAGTGAGCAAAAGGATTCAATTCACGGTGTACGTCTAAGATCCTCCAGGGTCCGGCTCGCCATCAACGTCTCTCTCTGGCTCCGTCCTCCAGACAGGCTCTATCCAAATCCAAGGGTTCCTCAAAAACCTGACCTACAATAAGTAGGATCAGAACATATTTCTTCAATTTCTCAGATCTTAAATGATGAATTATTGTACATAAATCACTTTAAATTGTCTCTATATTATGTAGAGGATAAGTGCTTTAACTAACTTGTATTGCAAAATAAGATCACAATTTCTCAGTAGCAAAAGGTGAATAATTCAAAGTATATTATGATACCAAATGATTATTTTTCGAACAGTACCATCACATATATATATGCTATTAACATAGCAATTAACATATTAATTATCACAAATAACCAAAATGTAAACTCTTGTAATGTTCACAGTAAGAAACCATAACTTAATGTGCTTAAAATAAACAAATATGTTCACAGTCACACACATGGCACACCATAACTCAAGTAAAAGCTAGACAAAATTGTTACATCAGAGCTTGGTGTGACTGGCAGTGCTGATTAGCCCCGGAGCTAGCGCTCCGATATTAGCATTGAGCTAGTACTTAGCTCACGGAGTTAGCCGTTTAGCTTGTAGAATTAGCGTTTTAGCACTTAGCATTAGCACAGCAGGACGATCTCTCACCGCTGCGATTCTCCACCCGAGCGAATCCTCCAACTGCACTCCTGCAGATCGTGGTCGTCCGGGGAGATTCCTCCTTTGGTTTTGTCCGAGTTTTTAATCACTTTTTTCCAGTTTATCCACTTTTATGTTTTCTCCGTCCTGACATTAAAACCGTGTCCAGAACATGCTTCCTCTTGCTCCTTCTAGAGGCTACGGCGAAATGTGAACCTGCGTCAGGTGGGATTACAGACTGCGTCTGCTCCTCCGACTGTATGACAGATCGGGACCACAACTCATCCCTTTCAAATTAAAGTTCCCCTAGTTTTTCTACAAGAATAACCACAAATAGTCTTTTCTTCATGAATTTGACAGTCTTTTAACTCACATATTCTCTCTCTCTTTTAGATATAAAATATACCTTTTTAATACACGTTTTTTTATCTGGGTTACATGTGTGTCTATGTTACTGTGTGTGTGTGTGTGTGTGTTACGGTGTGTGTGTGTGTCTGTCTGTCTGTCTGTGTGTGCGTGTGTCTGTCTGTCTGTCTGTCTGTCTGTCTGTCTGTCTGTCTGTCTGTGTGTGTGTGCGTGTGTCTGTCTGTCTGTCTGTCTGTCTGTGTGTGTGTGCGTGTGTCTGTCTGTCTGTCTGTGTGTGTGTGTGTGTGCGTGTGTCTGTCTGTCTGTCTGTGTCTGTGTGTGTGTGTGTGTGTGTGTGCGTGCGTCTGTCTGTCTGTCTGTCTGTGTGTGCGTGTGTGTGCGTGTGTGCGCCGTCCCCCCCTCCTCCTCAAGCAGGGTGAGCTGCAGGTCTCATTAATTAGACACAGGTGTTCATGCAGCATGTCTGTCTCACTGAAATGCACAGTATATGTCTGAATGATCCCCGTCAAAGAGGGCCAAAAAAACCCTATATGGTATGCCTCAAACCAAAATCTAAATGACCAGAAGAATGCTCATCGTGTGTATAATGTCTGTGCCAAGTTTCAGGTGAAAATTGTATAAACTTTGGCCTCGAGAGTCAGAGCAAGCACAGGTGCGCCCTGCTCCTTCCGGTAAATTCTCTGCTTCAAAAACCATGGGAGTGAATGAGGCTGTGGATGGGAGTAGTCGATCAATTAACGTGTAGGGACCCAAAACTATACGAGCGACAGCTACAACAGTGGTATCAGTGCGATTACCTCGAATTTTCCTACGTTTTATGTATACATCGTGTCTGTAGTGGGGCATTTGAGCCCACGGTAGTGAAATACGTTTTATTTTTTCACAGATTTTTCTCCCTGCTCCTCACTCTAGCTGATGATGTCATCCACTCTAGCAAAAACATTCCGCCACATACACACCCATTATAAACCCAGAAATTTGACTAAAAACCTGCTCAACTTTGAGCCTTGATAGTTTAAAAACGGTAAAAGCTGTCGATGAGTGTAGTGAATCCATGAAGAGAAGGCAAGCATACCTCCGTTTAAAATTTTAAATTAAGTCTCTCGGTGGAAGTATGCCAGAGCAGTTCATTGTTGAAAATGTCTGTTGAAATTTATTTTTCTTCAGGCCTCCCCATTCATTCTTTATGGGAAATTATTCTCAGTTTTTCGCGAATAAATTCGCGAAAAACACGTGAATCTCTTAGAAAAGACATAGCACACATGTCCAGGCCAAGCCGGTCGTTTTGATACCCGTTTTGTGTGTGTGTGACAAAAACTCTGGGAGGAGAAGCGAGCCAAAAAAAGGGTGGAAGAATAATAATAATAACTAGAAAATTTCTAAAGAAATTTTGAGTGTGCCTGACTCTGGCCCTGTCGCCCCCATGCATTATTACTGACACTGCTCAGCAAATTCAGTACTAGAAAAGAAATTTTGGAAGTGACGAGTGGGCTGTTGCCGGGGTTCTGTGTTTAAAAAGCACACCTCAAATAGTCATTGTTAACATGTATATTTAGACACATTTATAACAGAGACAGCTTCAACAGTGTTATCAGTGGGTGTGTGTGTGTGTGTGTGTAACCCTTCTGAAGCAGAAAAGTATTAGTAATGATAATAATAACTTTAACTAATGGCCAGAATAAGAAACAGAAGATTTAAATTCGACTACGGAGCCCAGGTGTAACCAACTGATGCACAAGAACGACACGACACTGTGGCTCTTTTTGTTAATGAGAACAATGCTCCCCTATTTTAATATGAAGCTGGGGAGAATAATAAAACACATAAAATACATACAACAGCCTTACCCGGGTAGGTATAGAGAATAACAAACAAAATAAAGGTTTTCGCAGCTGCGTGTGGTTTTTCTTATTGTTCTGTTCACTTCACTATATGTGCACCCTTTAGGTGTCAGTCCAGCCACACGGTTGTGTGGGTGTGTGTGTATGTGTAAAAGTGAGCAAAAGGATTCAATTCACGGTGTACGTCTAAGATCCTCCAGGGTCCGGCTCGCCATCAACGTCTCTCTCTGGCTCCGTCCTCCAGACAGGCTCTATCCAAATCCAAGGGTTCCTCAAAAACCTGACCTACAATAAGTAGGATCAGAACATATTTCTTCAATTTCTCAGATCTTAAATTATGAATTATTGTACATAAATCACTTTAAATTGTCTCTATATTATGTAGAGGATAAGTGCTTTAACTAACTTGTATTGCAAAATAAGATCACAATTTCTCAGTAGCAAAAGGTGAATAATTCAAAGTATATTATGATACCAAATGATTATTTTTCGAACAGTACCATCACATATATATATATATGCTATTAACATAGCAATTAACATATTAATTATCACAAATAACCAAAATGTAAACTCTTGTAATGTTCACAGTAAGAAACCATAACTTAATGTGCTTAAAATAAACAAATATGTTCACAGTCACACACATGGCACACCATAACTCAAGTAAAAGCTAGACAAAATTGTTACATCAGAGCTTGGTGTGACTGGCAGTGCTGATAAGCCCCGGAGCTAGCGCTCCGGTATTAGCATTGAGCTAGTACTTAGCTCACGGAGTTAGCCGTTTAGCTTGTAGAATTAGCGTTTTAGCACTTAGCATTAGCACAGCAGGACGATCTCTCACCGCTGCGATTCTCCACCCGAGCGAATCCTCCAACTGCACTCCTGCAGATCGTGGTCGTCCGGGGAGTTTATCCACTTTTATGTTTTCTCCGTCCTGACATTAAGACCGTGTCCAGAACATGCTTCCTCTTGCTCCTTCTAGAGGCTACGGCGAAATGTGAACCTGCGTCAGGTGGGATTACAGACTGCGTCTGCTCCTCCGACTGTATGACAGATCGGGACCACAACTCATCCCTTTCAAATTAAAGTTCCCCTAGTTTTTCTACAAGAATAACCACAAATAGTCTTTTCTTCATGAATTTGACAGTCTTTTAACTCACATATTCTCTCTCTCTTTTAGATATAAAATATACCTTTTTAATACACATGTTTTTTTTTCTGGGTTACATGTGTGTCTATGTTACTGTGTGTGTGTGTGTGTGTGTGTGCGTGTGTGTGCGCCCCCCCCCCCCCCCCCTCCTCCTCAAGCAGGGTGAGCTGCAGGTCTCATTAATTAGACACAGGTGTTCATGCAGCATGTCTGTCTCACTGAAATGCACAGTATATGTCTGAATGATCCCCCTGGAAAAGGGGCCAAAAAACCCTCAAGGTATGCCTGGAAACCAAAATCTAAATGACCAGAAGAATGCTCATCGTGTGTATAATGTCTGTGCCAAGTTTCAGGCGAAAATTGTATAAACTTTGGCCTCGAGAGTCAGAGCAAGCACAGGTGCGCCCTGCTCCTTCCGGTAAATTCTCTGCTTCAAAAACCATGGGAGTGAATGAGGCTGTGGATGGGAGTAGTCGATCAATTAACGTGTAGGGACCCAAAACTATACGAGCGACAGCTACAACAGTGGTATCAGTGCGATTACCTCGAATTTTCCTACGTTTTATGTATACTTGGTGTCTGTAGTGGGGCATTTGAGCCCACGGTAGTGAAATACGTTTTATTTTTTCACAGATTTTTCTCCCTGCTCCTCACTCTAGCTGATGATGTCATCCACTCTAGCAAAAACATTCCGCCACATACACACCCATTATAAACCCAGAAATTTGACTAAAAACCTGCTCAACTTTGAGCCTTGATAGTTTAAAAACGGTAAAAGCTGTCGATGAGTGTAGTGAATCCATGAAGAGAAGGCAAGCATACCTCCGTTTTTAGTTTTTAAATGAAGTCTCTCGGTGAAAGTATGCCAGAGCAGTTCATTGTTGAA
This sequence comes from Collichthys lucidus, assembly GCA_004119915.2. NCBI lineage: Eukaryota > Metazoa > Chordata > Actinopteri > Sciaenidae > Collichthys > Collichthys lucidus. The sequence continues at coordinate 8,808,205 of CM014088.1, read as the reverse complement.
AATGTCTGTTGAAATTTATTTTTCTTCGGGCCTCCCCATTCATTCTTTATGGGAAATTATTCTCAGTTTTTCGCGAATAAATTCGCGAAAAACACGTGAATCTCTTAGAAAAGACATAGCACACGATTCCCGGCCGAGCCGGTCGTTTTGATACCCGTTTTGTGTGTGTGTGACAAAAACTCTGGGAGGAGAAGCGAGCCAAAAAAAGGGCGTAAGAATAATAATAATAATAAGAAGAATAAGCGCGGTGGATAACATATAGTGTGCACTTTCAGGCACACTCAACTAGAAAATTTCTAAAGAAATTTTGAGTGTGCCTGACTCTGGCCCTGTCGCCCCCATGCATTATTACTGACACTGCTCAGCAAATTCAGTACTAGAAAAGAAATTTTGGAAGTGACGAGTGGGCTGTTGCCGGGGTTCTGTGTTTAAAAAGCACACCTCAAATAGTCATTGTTAACATGTATATTTAGACACATTTATAACAGAGACAGCTTCAACAGTGTTATCAGTGGGTGTGTGTGTGTGTGTGTGTGTGTGTGTATGTGTGTGTGTGTGTGTGTGTGTGTGTGTGTAACCCTTCTGAAGCAGAAAAGTATTAGTAATGATAATAATAACTTTAACTAATGGCCAGAATAAGAAACAGAAGATTTAAATTCGACTACGGAGCCCAGGTGTAACCAACTGATGCACAAGAACGACACGACACTGTGGCTCTTTTTGTTAATGAGAACAATGCTCCCCTATTTTAATATGAAGCTGGGGAGAATAATAAAACACATGAAATACATACAACAGCCTTACCCGGGTAGGTATAGAGAATAACAAACAAAATAAAGGTTTTCGCAGCTGCGTGTGGTTTTTCTTATTGTTCTGTTCACTTCACTATATGTGCACCCTTTAGGTGTCAGTCCAGCCACACGGTTGTGTGGGTGTGTGTGTATGTGTAAAAGTGAGCAAAAGGATTCAATTCACGGTGTACGTCTAAGATCCTCCAGGGTCCGGCTCGCCATCAACGTCTCTCTCTGGCTCCGTCCTCCAGACAGGCTCTATCCAAATCCAAGGGTTCCTCAAAAACCTGACCTACAATAAGTAGGATCAGAACATATTTCTTCAATTTCTCAGATCTTAAATTATGAATTATTGTACATAAATCACTTTATATTGTCTCTATATTATGTAGAGGATAAGTGCTTTAACTAACTTGTATTGCAAAATAAGATCACAATTTCTCAGTAGCAAAAGGTGAATAATTCAAAGTATATTATGATACCAAATGATTATTTTTCGAACAGTACCATCACATATATATATATATATGCTATTAACATAGCAATTAACATATTAATTATCACAAATAACCAAAATGTAAACTCTTGTAATGTTCACAGTAAGAAACCATAACTTAATGTGCTTAAAATAAACAAATATGTTCACAGTCACACACATGGCACACCATAACTCAAGTAAAAGCTAGACAAAATTGTTACATCAGAGCTTGGTGTGACTGGCAGTGCTGATTAGCCCCGGAGCTAGCGCTCCGGTATTAGCATTGAGCTAGTACTTAGCTCACGGAGTTAGCCGTTTAGCTTGTAGAATTAGCGTTTTAGCACTTAGCATTAGCACAGCAGGACGATCTCTCACCGCTGCGATTCTCCACCCGAGCGAATCCTGCAACTGCACTCCTGCAGATCGTGGTTGTCCGGGGAGTTTATCCACTTTTATGTTTTCTCCGTCCTGACATTAAGACCGTGTCCAGAACATGCTTCCTCTTGCTCCTTCTAGAGGCTACGGCGAAATGTGAACCTGCGTCAGGTGGGATTACAGACCGCGTCTGCTCCTCCGACTGTATGACAGATCGGGACCACAACTCATCCCTTTCAAATTAAAGTTCCCCTAGTTTTTCTACAAGAATAACCACAAATAGTCTTTTCTTCATGAATTTGACAGTCTTTTAACTCACATATTCTCTCTCTCTTTTAGATATAAAATATACCTTTTTAATACACATGTTTTTTTTTCTGGGTTACATGTGTGTCTATGTTACTGTGTGTGTGTGTGTGTGTGCGCGCCCTCCCCCCCTCCTCCTCAAGCAGGGTGAGCTGCAGGTCTCATTAATTAGACACAGGTGTTCATGCAGCATGTCTGTCTCACTGAAATGCACAGTATATGTCTGAATGATCCCCGTCAAAGAGGGCCAAAAAAACCCTATATGGTATGCGTCAAACCAAAATCTGAAATGACCAGAAGAATGCTCATCGTGTGTATAATGTCTGTGCCAAGTTTCAGGCGAAAATTGTATAAACTTTGGCCTCGAGAGTCAGAGCAAGCACAGGTGCGCCCTGCTCCTTCCGGTAAATTCTCTGCTTCAAAAACCATGGGAGTGAATGAGGCTGTGGATGGGAGTAGTCGATCAATTAACGTGTAGGGACCCAAAACTATACGAGCGACAGCTACAACAGTGGTATCAGTGCGATTACCTCGAATTTTCCTACGTTTTATGTATACATCGTGTCTGTAGTGGGGCATTTGAGCCCACGGTAGTGAAATACGTTTTATTTTTTCACAGATTTTTCTCCCTGCTCCTCACTCTAGCTGATGATGTCATCCACTCTAGCAAAAACATTCCGCCACATACACACCCATTATAAACCCAGAAATTTGACTAAAAACCTGCACAACTTTGAGCCTTGATAGTTTAAAAACGGTAAAAGCTGTCGATGAGTGTAGTGAATCCATGAAGAGAAGGCAAGCATACCTCCGTTTTTAGTTTTTAAATGAAGTCTCTCGGTGAAAGTATGCCAGAGCAGTTCATTGTTGAAAATGTCTGTTGAAATTTATTTTTCTTCGGGCCTCCCCATTCATTCTTTATGGGAAATTATTCTCAGTTTTTCGCGAATAAATTCGCGAAAAACACGTGAATCTCTTAGAAAAGACATAGCACACGATTCCCGGCCGAGCCGGTCGTTTTGATACCCGTTTTGTGTGTGTGTGACAAAAACTCTGGGAGGAGAAGCGAGCCAAAAAAAGGGCGTAAGAATAATAATAATAAGAAGAAGAATAAGCGCGGTGGATAACATATAGTGTGCACTTTCAGGCACACTCAACTAGAAAATTTCTAAAGAAATTTTGAGTGTGCCTGACTCTGGCCCTGTCGCCCCCATGCATTATTACTGACACTGCTCAGCAAATTCAGTACTAGAAAAGAAATTTTGAGAGTGACGAGTGGGCTGTTGCTGGGGTTCTGTTAGCATTAGCATGTTAGCATTAACATGTTAACATTAGCATGTTAACACTGATGCGCTAGCAGTTAGCATGAGCATGTTAACATTAGCATGTTAGCATTAGCATGTTAACATTAGCATGTGAACATTAGCATGTTAGCATGCACATGTTAACACAGATGCGCTAGCAGTTAACATTAGCATGTTAGCATTAGCATGTTAGCATTAGCATGTTAGCATTAGCATGTTAGCATTAGCATGTTAGCATTGATGCGCTAGCAGTTAACATTAGCATCTTAGCATTAGCATGTTAACATTAACATGTTAGCATTAGCATGTTAGCATTAGCATGTTAGCATTAACATGTAACAGTAGCATGTTAACACTGATGCGCTAGCAGTTAGCATGAGCATGTTAACATTAGCATGTTAGCATTAGCATGTTAACATTAGCATGTTAACATTAGCATGTTAGCATGCACATGTTAACACAGATGCGCTAGCAGTTAACATTAGCATGTTAGCATTAGCATGTTAGCATTAGCATGTTAACATTGATGCGCTAGCAGTTAACATTAGCATCTTAGCATTAGCATGTTAACATTAGCATGTTAGCATTAGCATGTTAGCATTAGCATGTTAACATTAGCATGTTAACACAGATGCGCTAGCAGTTAACATTAGCATGTTAGCATTAGCATGTTAGCATTAACATGTTAACATGCGCATGTTAACATTGATGCACTAGCAGTTAACATTAGCATGTTAGCATTAGCATGTTAGCATTAGCATGTTAACACTGATGCGCTAGCAGTTAGCACTAGCATGTTAGCATTACCATGTTAATAATCAACATGTATTTAATTCCTAGTGGCTAATGTTAATTAGCACTAATTTTAGCATTGGTCGCTAATGTTTGCAAATAGCATGTCTTTACAGCCTAAAAGTGTGTCTGTGTGTGTGTGTGTGTGTGCGCACACATTTTACACAGACAAGTTCAAATGAAGTGCCAAAAACTACAAAAATGGCTGCCACTCGGCTTGTCTGCTGGCCCCTCCCCCCTCCCCCCCTCCTCCTCAAGCAGGGTGAGGTTGCCAAGCAACCTGGGTGAGCTGCAGGTCTCATTAATTAGACACAGGTGTTCATGCAGCATGTATGTCTCACTGAAATGCACAGTATATGTCTGAATGATCCCCCTGAAAGAGGGTAAAAAAAACCCTCAAGGTATGCCTCGAAACCAAAATCTAAATGACCAGAAGAATGCTCATTGTGTGTATAATGTCTGTGCCAAGTTTCAGGTGAAAATTGTATAAACTTTGGCCTCGAGAGTCAGAGCAAGCACAGGTGCGCCCTGCTCCTTCCGGTAAATTCTCTGCTTCAAAAACCATGGGAGTGAATGAGGCTGTGGATGGGAGTAGTCGATCAATTAACGTGTAGGGACCCAAAACTATACGAGCGACAGCTACAACAGTGGTATCAGTGCGATTACCTCGAATTTTCCTACGTTTTATGTATACATCGTGTCTGACCAAGATGGCGGCGCGAGAACATCGCGCGGCTCGGCGTCTCCCCAGTTTTTGCAATTTTGCAGTTTTATTCCTGCTCATCTCGGGTCTGTTTGGACAAAACAAACGTGCCTTTACATCATACACCCGGTATGAACTTTTGGAGATCGGATTACGTTTCTCGGACACTTTTATCACCGATCTCCCTTCCATCCCGGAGATCGCCAGAACACCGGTGGCTTCGCACTCTACCCGGCCGGGCGGAAGTGCTCGCAGGCGGCGCAGAGATCGTAAACAACGGCGAGGGAAACGCGGAGGGCTAAAAGCAAGGCTAAGACTTACACCACACCGGCTTCCCTTGCCCAGCATCTTCCTCGCTAATGTTCGGTCTTTGGCTAACAAGATGGACGAGATACGACTGCGCCTCACTCACAGTAAGAGACTCTTGGACTGCAATGTCATGATTCTCACCGAAACATGGCTACACAGCGGTGTACCGGACAGTGCTATCGAGCTTGACGGACGCCAAACACACCGGGCGGATAGATCAGCTGATGACTCCGGCAAGACCAGAGGCGGAGGTTTGTGCATTTATGTCAACAAAGCTTGGTGTACAGACTCTGTTACTCTTGGAAGCCACTGCTCAGCTAACCTGGAGTTTCTCATGGTTAAATGTAGACCTTTCTATCTGCCACGGGAATTTACATCCACCATCATCACTGCTGCTTATATTCCACCGGATGCTAATGCTAAGCTCGCAATGAACGAACTTTATGCGGCCATTAGTAAACAACAGACTGACCACCCGGAGGCGGCTTTTATTGTTGCGGGTGATTTTAATCACTCAAACTTAAAGACTGTACTCCCCAAATTCCACCAGCATGTTTCCTGCCACACCAGAGGAAACAAGACTTTGGACCATGTTTACACTAACATGGCTGCCGCTTACACCGCGACCCCCCTCCCCCACATCGGACAGTCAGATCACCTTTCTTTGTTCCTCACCCCCAAATATTCACCCCTCATCAACCGTGTCAGGCCATCAGTGAGGACCATCAAGGTGTGGCCAGCAGAGACAGACTCTGTACTCCAGGACAGGTTTCAACACACAGACTGGAGTACGTTTGCTTCTCAAGCCACCTGTGGCTCACACTTGGACATTGACAATTATGCCTCCTCTGTTATGGACTACATCACCACCATCATTGATGACGTCACGACAGAGAAACAGATCACCACCTACCCCAACCAGAAGCCATGGATGAACAAGGAGGTGCGGCTCCTGCTGAAGGCCCGTAATGCTGCCTTCAGATCAGGGGATGCACAGGCCTACAGCACATCCAGGGCAAACCTGAGGAGGGGCATCAAGAAGGCCAAGCACTGCTACAAGCTGAGGATAGAGGGTCACTTTTCCAACTATGACCCCCGACGCATGTGGCAAGGCATCCAGGCCATCACAGACTACAGGCCCAGCAACCCCACCCCCCACAGCCACGGATGTCTCCTTCCTGAACGAGCTAAACAACTTCTATGCTCGCTTTGAGAGAGACAACAGAGACACCGCCACCAAGGCAACGCTCCCTGCAGACCACCAGCCCCTCTCACTCTCCCCCACTGATGTCCACACGGCACTGAGCAGAATCAAGGCACACAAGGCTGCTGGACCAGACGGCATCCCAGGACGTGTGCTCAGAGCATGTGCGGAGCAGCTCACTGGGATCTTTACGGACATTTTCAACCTGTCCCTCGCCCAAGCAGCTGTGCCAACATGCTTTAAAGCGACATCCATCGTGCCAGTGCCAAAACACTCCAAGCCGACATGCCTCAACGACTACCGCCCTGTAGCACTCACACCTATCATCATGAAGTGCTTCGAGCGACTGGTCCTGGCGCACCTGAAGGACTCCCTCCCTCCCACACTGGATCCACATCAGTTTGCTTACCGTAGCAACAGGAGCATAGACGATGCAGTCTCCACAGCACTGCACTCTGTGCTCTCACATCTGGACAATAACCACACCTATGCACGTTTGCTGTTCATTGACTTCAGCTCAGCATTCAACACGGTCATCCCCTCCAAGTTAATCACCAAACTTGGAGCCCTGGGCATCAACACCGCCCTCTGCAACTGGATCATGGACTTTCTGACCAACAGACCACAACACGTGAGGTCAGGCTACATCTGCTCCACCACTGTCACACTCAACACCGGTGTGCCACAAGGCTGTGTGCTGAGCCCCTTCCTGTACTCCCTCTTCACCCACGACTGCAGACCTGCGCATGGATCCAACTCCATCATCAAGTTTGCAGACGACACCACCGTGATTGGTCTCATCACTAACAACGACGAGACAGCCTACAGAGAGGAGGTACAGCACCTGACCACATGGTGCGCCGACAATAACCTGCTCCTTAACACCAGTAAGACCAAGGAGCTCATTGTAGACTTCAGGAAGGAGAGAAGAAGCACTCATGACCCCATTCACATGAACGGAATGGCCGTCGAACGTGTCTCCAGCTTCAAGTTCCTGGGGACCCACATCTCAGAGGACCTGTCCTGGACCACCAACACCTCCAGCCTGGTCAAGAAAGCTCACCAGCGCCTCTTCTTCCTGAGGACTCTGAAGAAGAACCATCTGTCTTCAGCCATCCTGGTGAACTTCTACCACTGCGTGATCGAGAGCATCCTAACAAACTGTGTCACAGTCTGGTACGGAAGCTGCTCTGCTGCGGAGCGCAAACACCTGCAGCGCGTAGTGAAAACTGCCCAGCGCATCACAGGAACTCCACTCCCTGCCATTGAAGACGTCCAGAAGAAGCGCTGCCTGCGTCGGGCCCGCAGCATTCTGAAGGACCCCTCCCACCCGGCACATGGACTATTTTCCCTCCTGCCCTCTGGCAGGCGTTTCAGAAGCCTCCGGACAAGGACCAGCAGACTGAGGAACAGCTTTTTCCCCAGAGCTGTGACCTTACTGAACTCTGACCCCCGCTGACCCCCACACACCAATTCACAGTCACTCAGTCACCGACCAAAGACTCTTACACCATCACACTGCACTACTGGACTACTCTGCACATGCTCACTTTCACTTATACAATCTGTTTGCACAGTACTATGTACCGAACATTGCACTAGTCTAGTAACTTAGACAGCTACTGCTATTATTTATTTTTGCACTATAGGTTGCTCATGTCATCTGTCTTTGTATCGCCTAATTTATCATCTGCCATCTCCTCTATTGTAAATTATGTTATGCTACAGTAGTTCCTGTTTCTAGTCTTCTCCCACTTAACGAACAATCCATCTGTATAATATGTTCATAGTACCTCCCTCAATCATTATGTATATCTTGCTCATTAACCTGTATATATGGTCTCACCTGTACATAGCCTCTGATCTGTAAATATTAGACTTTTTATATACCACAGTATTTATGCCACATGCACTTTACTGCCTATTGCACTTCTGGTTAGATGCTAAACTGCATTTCGTTGCCCTGTACATGTACATGTGTAATGACAATAAAGTTGAATCTAATCTAATCTATCTAATTTGAGCCCACGGTAGTGAAATACGTTTTATTTTTTCACAGATTTTTCTCCCTGCTCCTCACTCTAGCTGATGATGTCATCCACTCTAGCAAAAACATTCCGCCACATACACACCCATTATAAACCCAAAAATTTGACTAAAAACCTGCTCAACTTTGAGCCTTGATAGTTTAAAAACGGTAAAAGCTGTCGATGAGTGTAGTGAATCCATGAAGAGAAGGCAAGCATACCTCCGTTTAAAATTTTAAATTAAGTCTCTCGGTGAAAGTATGCCAGAGCTGTTCATTGTTGAAAATGTCTGTTGAAATTTATTTTTCTTCCGGCCTCCCCATTCATTCTTTATGGGAAATTTTTCTCAGTTTTTCGCGAATAAATTCGCGAAAAACACGCAAATCTCTTAGAAAAGACATAGCACACATGTCCAGGCCAAGCCGGTCGTTTTGATACCCGTTTTGTGTGTGTGTGACAAAAACTCTGGGAGGAGAAGCGAGCCAAAAAAAGGGTGGAAGAATAATAATAAGAAGAATAAGCGCGGTGGATAACATATAGTGTGCACTTTCAGGCACACTCAATAATAAGAAGAATAAGCGCGGTGGATAACATATAGTGTGCACTTTCAGGCACACTCAATAATAAGAAGAATAAGCGCGGTGGATAACATATAGTGTGCACTTTCAGGCACACTCAATAAGAAGAATAAGCGCGGTGGATAACATATAGTGTGCACTTTCAGGCACACTCAATAAAAATAGAGTGTAAAAAGAATTTCCACATCTATTCCTCTAGGTCTAAGTAGCAATGACTTCATGAGCTTCTTTAATGATAAGATTATAACTATTAGAGACAAAATCCATCACCTCTTGCCCTCAACAGGCATTGATCTGCATTCTGATAGAGCAAGTTTGGAAACAGCTGTAAAACCTGATATGTATTTAGACAGTTTTTCTTCCATCGACCTTCATCAAATAACTTTAATAATTTCTGCATCTAAGCCTTCAACCTGTCTCTTAGACCCCAACCAGGCTGCTCAAGGATGTTTTACCTCTAGTCATTCTTTATTGTATACGATTAATCTGTCTTTATTATCAGGACATGTACCTAAGTCCTTTAAGGTAGCTGTAATTAAGCCTCTTCTTAAAAAGCCCACTCTAGACCCAGAGGTCTTAGCCAACTACAGACCGATATCAAACCTTCCCTTTCTGTCTAAGATACTTGAAAAAGCTGTAGCTAATCAGCTGTGTGACTTTCCCCATAACAATAGTCTATTTGAGGATTTTCAGTCAGGATTTAGAATGCATCATAGCACAGAGACCGCATTAGTCAAAGTTACAAATGACCTCCTAATGGCATCAGACAAAGGACTCATCTCTGTACTTGTCCTGTTAGATCTTAGTGCTGCATTTGACACCATTGACCATCAAATTCTTTTACAGAGACTGGAACATCAAATTGGCATCAAAGGAACTGCCCTAAGCTGGTTTAAGTCGTATTTACATTACATTGCATTTAGCAGACGCTTTTATCCAAAGCGACTTACAGAGAAGGACATAAGCTGAAAAGGTGTAAAGGAGCACAGAGTAGTTTGTTAGTTTTGTTAGTTTTAGGCAAGGAAGCATTCTCGAAAGAGAAAGGTTTTTACAAGTTATTTCTTAGATCGATCTCACTTTGTTCACGTCAATGATGAATCCTCCATGCATAACTTGTAAAAACCTTTCTCTTTCAAGAATGCTTCCCTGCCTAACAAAACGAACAACTACTCTGTGCTCCTTTACACCTTTGTCAGCATATGTCCTCCTCTGTAAGTCGCTTTGGATAAAAGCGTCTGCTAAATACAATGTAATGTAATGTAATGTAATGTAATGTAATGCATACCAAAGTTTGTCATGGAGTCACACAAGGTTCTGTACTTGGACCACTTATATTTAGTTTATATATGCTTCCTTTAGGGACCATTATTAGGAATCAATCTATCAATTTTCCTTGTTATGCTGATGACACTCAATTATATTTATTGATCAAGCCTGATGAAACCTATCAATTAATTCAACTCCAAGCATGCCTTAATGATATTTAAAGTTGGATGACCTACAATTTTCTGATGTTAAACTTAAACTGAAGTTCTTGTAATTGGACCCAAGCACCTCAGAAACTCTCTTTCTAGAGACTTAGTTACTTTAGATGGGATCACCCTGGCCTCCAGCTCCACTGTAAAGAATCTTGGAGTTGTTTTTGATCAGGATTTGTCCTTTAACGTCCACATAAAACAAATTTCGAGAACTGCATTTTTCCACTTACGTAACATTGCCAAAATCAGAGGCATTGTCTCTCAAGCAGATGCAGAAAAACTAGTCCATGCATTTTTACTTCTAGGCTGGACTATTGTAACTCTTTGTTACCAGGCTGCTCCAATAAGTCTCTTAGGACTTTGCAGTTAATTCAGAATGCTGCTGCACGTGTTCTGACAGGAACCAAGATCAGAGATCACATCTCTCCCATTTTGGCTTCCTTGCATTGGCTACCTATTAAATCTAGAATAGAATTTAAAATTCTTCTCCTTACTTACTTACTTGGTCAGGCACCATCATATCTAAAAGGGCTCATAATACCTTACTACCCCTCTAGAACACTGCGCTCTTAGGACGCTGGGTTCCTTGTGGTTCCTATAGTCTCCAAAAGTAGATTGGGAGCCAGAGCTTTCAGCTACAGTATCAGGCTCGTCTTCTGTGGAACAAACTACCATTCTGGGTTCGGGAGGCAGACACGGTCAACACTTTTAAGAATAGACTTAAGACTTTCCTTTTTGATAAAGCTTATAGTTAGGGCTGGCTCAGGTCATCCCTTAGTTATGCTGCCATAGGATTAGACTGCCGGGGACTCTCCTTCCCTTCTCCCTCTTCCTCTCTCTCTCTCCCTCTCTCTCTCTCACCATCTGTGGACATACATGTCTCATTAATGCATGTTACTAACCAAACTTCCCTGGAGTTTCTGTGCTCTGTCGTCCACCAGGTTCTTGTGGATCGTGGCTGCTGCTGTGATCCTGCATGACGTCCACTACACATATTATTTGTCATTACTGCTACCATATCTGCTACTGTGGTTATTTTATTATTCATTGTAATTCATTGTCATTTTATCATTCAATGTAATTGGACAATATGTTTGTGTTGATTTGTCCTGTACACGTGACATCCATTGCACGTCTGTCCGTCCTGGGAGAGGGATCCCTCCTCTGTGGCTCTTCCTGAGGTTTCTTCCACATTTTTTCCCTGTTAAAAGGGTTTTTTGTGGGCAAGTTTTTCCTCACTCGAACTGCGGGTCTAAGGACAGAGGGTGTCACTCCCTGTACAGATTGTAAAGTGTGTGTGTGTGTGTGTGTGTGTGTGTGTGTGTGTGTGTGTGTGTGTGTGTGCGTGTGTGTGTGTGTGTGTGTGTGTGTCTGTGTCTGTGTGTCTGTGTCTGTGTCTGTGTGTGTGTTATTTTAATGTTATGTATTACATGTCATGAATATATGTATATGTATGTATATATATCATGAAACACATCTGAGCAGAGACTAATGAGGATGTGAAGTGGGAGGTTTGAACAACCACACCTGAACACAGTTGAACAGTGGTTCATCTACCATGACACTGGACCTTTAACTGCTAAAATACACCTGTTGTGATCTCATCAAATATGATGGCACAGATCACAACATGAACAGAATAAAAACACATGTATGTAACTAAACAAATACACTAACAAAGTTAACAGTTTCGTGCTTAGCCATGTTAAGCTATATAAAGCTAAATGCCCAGTACAATACCGGTCCAATTCACTGTTAGCTGCTGTAAATAAAGTACTTCAATATAACTGATTCTATGTACAATATTTATCATCCAGCTCAGTCAATAGGTTAGCAGCGTATGTCCAGCTGACAGCTCATTACCCTGCAGCACCATTGATGCACATGGGGTCCAGTTCAACCTCCATACAACGATGCAATGGATTCTAAGTACAGCAGGCTCATGATTGAATAGCTATAATCAGGTTCTAATGTGTACATAGACTTCAATACTGCAATTATTACTACTGGTGTAGTGCAAGAAATACACAACAGCCTACAGCTGGTTGTAAATGGGGTATAAGTGAAAAGATTTATTGTTAGACATTGATTCATATTGAAGATTACTATTTTCATTCATGAGAGAGTGGTCAGTGTGTCCTAACCTCTCAGACTCTGGGTCATGCTGTTTCTCAGGGTGGCATCCCCCCTGGTGGAAAAATTGTCAAAATCATCCCTCTTCTAAAATGGTCATCCCTTCTTCCATCCCTTGTGGCATTTTATCAATGCATGTGAAAATTACTTATATTTAACACTGGAAATAGAATTACCATTCGACATTTAGGGGGGCTTTATGATAATCAGTGTATTTACCTATGACAGCGGTTTTCAAGTGTGAGGCGCGCCTCCCTTGGGGGGCGCCAGAGGCGCGGCGGGGAAAAAAATAAATATATATCTTACAAAGATATGTGTCTCATCACTGTGCGATGAAAACTCGGCGAGCTAGCCTCCAAAGAGTAGCAAAAAAATCCACAAAACGATACAGTATGTCTTGTCTTTGCTGTTTCGTGTCAAAAGTTCTATTTCAGCGTGAAGAAACACTGCTAATGTCTCTGCTAATGTCTTCTGCTTTAGTTTGAATCAGTCACGAAGCTCCTGGTTGTTTCATAAAGACAAAGAGGCTTTGACAGTGAAGTGTGACCTCTTGGTTCAATATACCACCTTTGGGTTTACTTCATTCTGGATCGTCATTGGTGGGTCAAAGGTGAATGTGGGTGGTACTAACAGATTGGTCGACAGGTGTCAATCATCCACACTCTGTGTTGTTTTAGCTTTAGCAGCACCGCTAGCTGCTACCTGCTGCTTCATATTCTTTTAATACCACTTGTTTCAAACATTGCGTCGTATTAAAACTCGAAGTCTTCTTTCCTCCTCCTTAAATTGTGTTTTTTTAAGTGAAGATGTTTTTTTAACAAAAATGTGTTTAAATGTATTTAAATATGTTTAAAAACACACAAAGATGTTAAAAAACGTACACAAAGTTGTGTTTAAAAAAATATTTGAGCACATTTACAAATAAAGATATTTAAAATGTTTTTACAAATATGTTGAAAAAAGATGTGAATGACATGATGTACATAGTTAAGTGGTGATTGTTTCTTTCCGATAAATAGTATTGTCATGTGCAGGCCCCCCCCCCCTGTCATTAATATTTTCTTTTCAACATTATTATTAGGAAAGCCGTCATGACCCTGGTTTACACTGATTTACCAAACTCTTCTTGGGTGATCACCCCCTAATGTTGGTGGTCAAGTACAACAGATAGTCTTCTTCTCACATCAGTACCGATTCAAATTCATTACAAAAAACTAATACTTGGACAGAATTGGATATCTCAATCACTGTTTTTATTTTTTAATGATACTTTATTACCGTTTGATCGGATTATTTACTTTTTTTGTTTTAGTGTCTTCGGTGATTGTCTTGCCCGGTACAATATCATAAAAAGTATTCTTCGGGCCATTAATACTATATAAAATGAAATGACAAATTATGTCTGAAATCTTTCCAATCCATTCCATCAAGTGTCTCCGGCGGCAGAGCGGCTACGTTATATCCTGAGTGAAGATGATGACATGCCCACGCCGACACTCTTCACTGAGATGGACACTCTACAGTGGGAAGGAGACGAGCTGGAGTGGAAAGAGTCTGCCAGGTGGATGACTACACTGATAAACACACAACAGGCACAGTCTGCTTAACACGATTCAGCCTGTCCAAATATCAGGGTCAGATGCTCCATTAGACTATGCTCACATTATAATGTGAATTAAGCAGATTCACAGCAGACATTTTGTCCTAGTACTGGAAGTATGTCTGTCTGCAGATGCACAGTAAAATGAGTGGTGTGTTGTGTAGCCTGCAAGACAGCATCTGTCTTATATATATAATTTTTAAAAAAAACAAATTAATCGCAAAATTTCTGTAATTAATCGCGATTAATCGCAATTAATTTATCAATAAATGTATCAATAAATTAATTGCATTTTTCTGAGACTGAAGCTTATAATGAATATGTATTTATGTAAAATGATCAAATTAATGTAGAATAAACACAGAGAAGGTATATTAAAATTCATTTATTTTATTGGCTTAAGGTGCACATATGCACAGTGCATAGGAGGGAAGTATACTAAAGAGGAAATATACTGACGAGTGCCACACTCCTGTAGTGTAGACTGGTGAGGTCCCGTGGAGGTAATTTCAGCAGGGTGTTTTGCTTTGAACACGACTTTAACATATCGTTAAAGTCGTGTTACTTTTGTGGAATTTAAATTCGGCTTTGCAAACTGTGCAAATTGCCTTGTTTTTGTCCATCGAGCCGTCGAGCAACTTTTTAAAAGGAAATGTTCCCCCTGAAAGTCCGTCCTTATCAATCGTTCCGTCATAGACTCTCCTTTAGTTAGGATAGATCATAGACATATACATAGACACCGCATTGAGCAGGTTGGTCCGTTGCTGCGATACGTTAACGTGTTCGCCATATTGGATGTGGCAGATCTGCCCGTAAACTAATACAAGCAGAGGGCCGGTTTTAGCTATGGGCAATGTGGGCGACGGCATACACCCATTGACACACACAAACACACTAATATATCTGGAAAACACAGCTCTACTTTGCCAAATCCAAAATGGCGGCGACGTCGATTCAGCGCTCAAAAGGTTATGGGTCAGCCGCCACCAGAAGTAAACAAAACTGCGTTAATTGCGTTATTGTTTAAAATTAATCGTCAAAATTAACACGTTAATTTTAACAGCACTAATATATATATATACACACCGATGGCACAACCTTCGGGAGCAATTTGGGGTTCAGTATCTTGCCCAAGGACACTTCGACATGCAGACTGGAGGAGCCGGGAATCGAACCGCCAATCATCTGATTAGGGGACGACCCGCTCTGCCTGTGATTATTTGATATATACATCAATACCAGCCTTGCCCCATAAGCAGTGCAGTGGACTGAGCTCTCTGCTTCACATTCAGACAATGTCATACCTGGAAGAAGCTGCCAGCTCAAACAGCACATGCCTACTGAGCAGCAGCAGCAGATGTGAAGCACTGAGCTAAAAAAAAAAAAATCGCCCCTTTTTTTCACTCTGTGTGTTTTGCTGCCTTCAGGTGGGTGAAGTTTGAAGAGAAGGTGGAGGAGGGAGGAGAAAGGTGGAGTAAACCACACGTGTCCACGCTCTCCCTGCATAGTCTTTTTGAGCTCAGAACGTGTCTCCAAACGGGAACAGTGCTGCTGGACCTGGAAGGCTACTCACTGCCTCAGATAGTTGGTGAGATGTTTGAGGTTTACTTTCTTTTCTGATGACTCAAAATCAAAATGTATTCATATTTTGGGACCATTTGCTCTCTAAAGAAACTTTATTTTTGCTTGTGTGTGTCACCTCCACCAATACTAAAAACGTCAGCAGAATGTGGTGAATACCACATACGGACTCTTCTTGTGAACACAGTTTGAAGGAAATATTGCTTTTTTTTCTACCTATTAAACGATTTGTGCTTATATTACATCCATGATAGTTATATTTCATGAGTCCTTTGCTAACAAGCTAGCTAGTTAACCAACTGACATATTTTCATTGAGGCAGTGTAGGCTACTGTGTCACAGCAGGCTAACCTATTTGTGTCTCAGGTAAAATAATCCTGTGATGCTGCATGGCCATCCCTGTAAGCTCTGTTAGCTTTCCCTGTTGTTAAATGTTGAACCATTTACAAAGAGTAACACAAGTGGCAAACTCAAGCTTCTACCACTTTTGTCACTCAGCACACAGAAGCTGCAGATGCATTAGTATGAAGTGGTCAATAAATCAATTAAGCAATCCATAGAAAAAGAATCAATGACACCGCTTACAATCTTTCCCAGTTTACAGCTAAATGAAAAAAACAGCAGAACTGAAATCCAATCTTTGTATATGCAAACATACAGTCCTACATATCGCCTAACAGCAATACCTCAAAGTGATTGGTAGATATGTTTTAGAAAATCGGTTACATTTGGCTCAGTAGTCAAGGTTATTGTCATAAAACACATCTGTAGATATTTAAACCAATCCTGTTGCCTTCATCTGTCATTTAGTATTACTGTGCTGGATGTTGGCTGGTGTCTCTAATCTTATCATAAGTGAACATGAGCTTGTTTGATATACATTTGTCACCCATTCACTCAGTATAATAAAATCTTATAACTTATACTAATCAAATAATATTGGAATATCACCTCTAAAGCTAACCATGTGCTCTCCACAGGACTGTGTTTACACTGTACATAGACTGTATATATGATTGTGCTTTAAACACTGCAGCCCTATGTAAAATATCCTTGTGTGAAATATGAATATATCCTTTTTGCAGACGATATTATTGAGAGACAGATAGAGGAAGGCATGATATCACCTGATCTGAGAGAGAAGATCAGTTTTGTCTTGTTAAGGAAACATCGACACCAGACTAAGAAGCCAATCCACCGCTCGCTAGCTGATATTGGCAAATCCAGCTCTTCTACCAGTGAGTGTACTCTTCTGAAATGATCATCTAGAAAACTAAGAAATCTACTTAATTGGGTCACCACCCTGAGGATGAGACACCAACAAAGTAATAGTTATCGTGTGTGTTTGTTTCTTTTAAAAGAAACAAACACACACGATAACTATAATTCATGATACTACATACAATGTTGGAAAACTTGAATCGAATTTATTTATCACATAAAATCATAAAGAGCTAGAGTTAAAAGTATTTCTGTGAGGTCCCACTATGGATTCTTACTGAAAATGAATTAGTAATAACAATAATAATAATAATAGTATCCAGAATCTTTATAGCAGAGACAAAAGATCAAAAGGTGGTTGGGATCCTTAAAAATGCTCCTAGCCTTATTTTTTTACACCATCTGTTTCTTATGCAAGATAGAGCACCACCTATTGTACACTCAGCTTAACAAACAAGGTGGAGTAGTTTGTCTCTTTGTTGTCTTGATATCAGTGGGTGAGTCTGCCCACCCTCACCTCCTGTGGTCTTCCATCACGTGGAATTGTGTTCCTGAAAAATAGCAGTTTCTTTTCCTCATCACTGTTTGGTCCATTCTAGACTCTCTGAGAAATGTATTATGCATGTATTTGACTCATTTGGTAAATTAATAACACATTCTTGCAGTCAACGAGGCTCATATCCTCAACAGGGGATGTATTAATGTTTGATGAGTTAATTACCGCTGTTGCATTTACTCATCTCATCGAGGCACAGCACATACTGCCAGATAAATCATAAAGCATCACCTCCGACCACGATCTTACTGTTTGTGTCTGTTTCTGGTTCTCTTCCCTCACCAGACCGGAATGCAGGATCCCGAGGTGGACCAGGTCCAGGCTCAGTTCCGGGTCCAATGGCCAACTTTAACCGATCCACAGAGGACCTCAGAATGAAACAGCAGTCTGCTAACTATGGGCGCCTGCGTGAGTGTCTGTCTGTGGCTTCACAGTCTGTGGTTTCAACTCACATAAACATTATGGCCACAGGCTTCTTTTTTGAAGGTTTAACATTGTTCTGATTATTACGTTGTTTCTGATAAATTAAGATCTTAAACAAACAAACAAACAAACAAAAACATCTATAAACAGCATTTAAATCATCACAACTCTAAAACGAACTGTGACACACATTGACTCCTCTCACTCTATAATGATCTGAGTTTAGATTATTGACTATAGTCAGAAACAATCGCCTATCCTATTGGAGATACTTGTTTACTCTCAGGCAGATATCAGCCAGATGGATCTATATAAGTGATCCATGCACCTCAACACTGATTCTGAGATTGATTTATAAGAATTGTTAAAAGTCCTCAAAGTTGAAGAAGTGCTCACTCCTATTAGAGGTTTGAGCTCATGTATTAACTGTCTCTGGATTTACTGGATCTTCTAGCATCTTTAAACTAAGCAGGTGATTTTCTTCTTTGATTGATTTTTTGACATCATTTCTCCTCGACTGCATAGTCGTCAGAGGTGTCAACTTAAGTAGAATTTTTGGCTATCTGTACTTTACTGGAGTAATTTTTGTTTTAGCCAACTTTTTACCTCTACTCCTTATTATTATCTGTACTTTCTACTCCTTACATTTTAAAAACAGTCTTGTTACTCGTATTTCATTCCGGCCTGGGTTTTTTAGAAAATAAATGAATTTCATTGTAATTGGATGAGAAGTATAAACATATACCATTCCAACACACTATTGGTTTGTACGTGAACCATCGTCTCTGCACCTTACAAATCATGTCACATGCAAGCAAGGAGCTGACTGACTGACGACTGACTAATGCGAAAATGTCCGTGGCACAGACTCAAGAGAACTCGTCCCAACCAAGCACCAGCAAGGAGTATCAGTCAGGAATAGTTTTTAGGAGTTTTTAAAAAAGTTTTTAGGAGTTTAAAAAAAAAAATCTGATTTATCATTTTTTTGCTTAATTGCTTGGATTAATTATTCATTTTGACAGCACTATACTGTAAAGACAACCATACAAGGGTAATTGTTACTAGGCCTGGGTACTCCAATGTTCTTGTCCAGTTTTGATATCTGACATCCGTCCTCACAGATTCCTGCAGCTAAGCTTGGATGTACATTTACATTCTAATAATGGTTATTGCATCATTACAATTCTTATAATCATATAACTAGGCATCATATTCTTCCGCACATATACAGTATGGTGCTTTAATGTATTTGCATTACACTACAATACATTAATTTTCATTGGGCATATATGAGGCTGAAACAAATGTTTCAACATTAACATTTTAATATAACATTATAGCCTTTAGAAAAGTGATGTTTTTGGGGGGAGGTCATGTAGAGAACTACAGGCCCCTGTGCCGCAGGGCCTTAAACATTTGATGGCTTTTTTCCCTTTACATTACTTCTACTTTTATACTTTAAGTAGTTTTTAAGCCAATACTTTTACACTTCTACTTAAGTAAAATGCTTGAGTTAATACTTCAACTTCTTTTTAAACCCTAGTGTCTATACTTCTACTTGGGTAATGAATGTAAATACTTTTGACACCTCTGATAGTCGTGCATTGTCTTACACATCATGACCAGTGTGGTTTCTATGAGAAAGGCAGGGATTACAGTTTCCCTTTGTCATAAATATCACTGCATATCTGTTCAATGATTGTTTTACAGTTAACAATGAATGATATGTACAATATTTGGCATGTATCAACTGTCGTTATTATTTTGTACTTCAGGTCATGCCCAGAGTAGGAGTATGAATGATATTGCAGACACTCCCAGCACAGACCAGGTAACTCATTTCAAACCTCTGCACCTCCTTTTACATAAAACAAACATGAAAAACAACGTGTGTTTTGTCTTAATAATGGCTGAACTTATGTTCCTATCTGTGCTATGTCAATTTATCTGCATGGAGGCTTGTGTACGCTCATTTTCCAGTGTGCTGTTTTTCATTATTGGTGAGATTACACGTCCCATGTCTCAGGAAGGTGTTGTATTGAATTGAGGTTTCTGTGGAGTGGTGAGAGCCAGCTCTGCCCTAAGTGTCATCAATCTTTCATTGCAATTGCTAGTGAAGGTGACAGCGAGTGATAGAGGAAGCGTGCGAACACATAACTCACCCATTTGTGAGGCACATGCAATAATGTGAGTTAAACCCAGTGACGTATGCTTGGACAGATGCAAGGCCATGCTGTTGTTGCTTGGATTAGGAAACTGGGCTTTGAAACAGGCAAGTGTCATTCACAGCTGTGACTATTGTACAAAAATAAATGAATGAGAATTGGTTTGGGAGTGTGTTATGTGGCCTCTGAACTTTGTACGAACTATTTGTTCGTACTGATATGTGTTTGTTTGAGTACGGGTTGTCCAGTACCCCAGTTATGAGTGGAAGACTGAATGTTCATTTTCAGGCCTACAGTAGGTCACACGTGACCATGATCATGATATGCGTGTGTGTGTGTGCAACGTTATCTGTGTCAATATTGAGCAGAGAAAAACATGGGCATGGACTCATTTTCCTGTCCTCGTGCTCACCCCTCACATGTAACCACAGACTGGGGCTGTGAATTATTGACAAGCTCTCAGTTATTGAGTGTTGTGCTGCTGTGTTATTTCCTGCCACACCTTTACATGCAATCAGACAGGTCAGGTTAGTTTGTCATCCCTCTTTTAGTCACGGCTGTGTCAGCCTACATTTGTTTTTCCTCTCTTCTGTTTCTTGAGGTTTAATACTCATGGAAAAACACAAGGTTGTCATCTTGCTCCCAGAGTCATCCAGCAGATTTAGAGAGACTTGATAACAAATGATACAAAGCTGAAATCTTCATGATCCCTGAGATCTGGTCATCGCAGCCACAGAATCAACACATGCAGGGCTGCAATAAGCATTTTTTTTGAAAATGAACAATTGATTGGTCTTCCTAGAGCCCAAGGTGATAAGTGTAGTTCTATCATGAGAGAGAAAAGGTGGAACCAGAAAGAAACAGTTTCACTTCTAAAAAGATGTACATTGTAAATTGTAAAACACAAGTGATTCAAACTATGAAAACATTATAAATATAACAAAGAAAATAATATCACAGGGCGTCTGTGGCTCAGAGCAGATCACAAATCAGAAGATCGAAAGACTGTTTCCTCAGCTCCTCCAGTCTGCATGTGGAAGTGTCCTTGGGCAAGATACAGAACCCCAAATTGCTCCTGAAGGCTGCGCCACTGGTGTGCAAATGTGTATGAATGGTTAGCTTCTGTCTAGCAGCCAATTTCATAAATCTCTGATCTGAGATGTGCAGTTGATAAGTACATCGAGTGGTCAAAAAGACTAGAAAGGCACAGTATACGTATAGTACTATTTTCCATTTACGGAGCTAAAGATGAATGTAACAAAACTATGGTGTGGTGAAATGTGAAATGTATCTGCCAATAAAATATATCATATCATCATGAGATCATGTGCTCTTTTTGTCCCTCCACTTTCTGTAGCTAAAAAATAAATTCATGAAGAAGATTCCCAGAGATGCAGAGGCGTCCAACGTCTTAGTGGGCGAGGTGGATTTCGTCAACAAACCCTTTGTAGCCTTTGTCCGCCTTGCCCAAGCTACGACGCTAGGAGGTCTGACTGAGGTCCCTGTTCCCACTAGGTGAGGTCAAAGCCCTTTTCTTTCACACACACACACACACACACACACACACACACACACACACACACACACACACACACACACACACACACACACACACACACCTACCATCCCAGCACATACCTCACATTTGTCCTGTTGTCCAGATTCCTGTTTATTCTCTTGGGACCACAAGGAAAGGCAAAGTCCTATAATGAGATTGGGCGAGCAATAGCAACCCTAATGGTGGATGATGTAAGTGTTTTAAATTATTTCTGTAACATGCCTTCTTTATGAGATTCTTTCTGATACTGACCCTGTCTCAGTAAACATGTGAGAAGACAACGTGCCATTTCCTGTCAAGGCTGAAGTTGGTGGAGAGTATAGGGATCCTGTTACTGTGTTTGAATTACATCTGGAAGAAATGCTGATTGTTAAGCATCAGTTAGGAGCTGGGTTTCTGTTGGGATAATGAGTTGCCCATGGTTTGCTAATGGAAGTGTTATTTTGCTGCTGAATGCAGTTTTAGTTGAATTACATGACTGTATTAATCACAGAGCCAAATGTGCTGTTTGAAGTAGTACAGGGGGTAGTAAAGAAAAAAATAGGCTAGGCTGTTCTATGTTCACCAGCTGCAATCCAACACTTTTAAGTTTGGTGGTTAGTCTTACACTCTAGTACCACCCTACTTATGGCAGGTCAGATTTTCATCATGTGATGTGTTACATAACATCACAGAAAATGACACAGTGGACACTGCATCGTAACTCAAGTACAGACTTGAGTTACCCTAATATCTTTGTTGTTTGAGCATTGAGGTTTACCACAGAGATATACCATGAATTGTCAGTACATGCATTGAACATACTTACAAATATTTTAAATAGTTGAGGAGTCCACAGAATGAGGCAAGATGCTGCTCTTTAGTGTGCTGGCTGTGGGTGGGGTGGTTATTGTCAGCCTCTGTAGGCATTTCACCTCACTGTGTTCAATGTATTAGGTAACAAAACATACCTGCTGTTTTTAATTTAAAAACGTTTCACTCTCATATTTAGTTTGTGCTGTTGTCTGTGCATCCTGCAGTGACGTTTTAGGAGACTAGAACTGAACTTTTGATTAGTTTTCTCTGTATTATGCACTTGGCATTTAGGATTAGATTAGATTAGATTAGATTAGATTAGATTAGATTAGATTAGATTAGATTAGATTATTAGCTACTGATTGTAATCATTGTAATCCAACTGTGGTCAAAACAGTGATATGAAGTTTAGGTCAAATCCCAGTTATTAGGGCATTACAGTACATACTGATCACTATCACTACTTCCTCAGCTCTTCAGTGATGTAGCCTACAAGGCAAGAGATCGGGAGGACCTCATCGCAGGCATAGATGAATTTTTGGATGAGGTGATTGTGCTTCCACCTGGAGAATGGGATCCCAAAATTCGCATTGAACCACCCAAGAAAATTCCCTCGGCTGACAAAAGGTTGGAGTTTTACCATCATCCACTTCTGTTCATTAAGCAATATGCCTGCAATAATTGTATAAACCAAAATCAACTTGTTTCTCCATGTCAGCTTTTAGGGGTGAAAAGCTTCTCAAACAGCACTTAAAGCACATCATGGAGTAGCATTTTAATAAACATAAATGAATCAATTGAAACCCCACATGATATGTACTTCCATAATGTATCTTTCCTGCAGGAAGTCAGTGTTTTCCTTAAATGAGCTGGGGCAGATGAATGGTACAGCTGTAGGAGGAGGCAGGCCTGGCTCAGGACGAGGAGATGCCTGTGCAACATGAGCTTGGAGAGGAGCTGGCATTTACTGGACGGTAGGTAGTCCAGGCCACACGGTACACTGCTGAGAGCTTTGGACCAAACTTAACTTGACTCTGGCATGCGGATAGGAAATTTGAATATAAATTCATCAGAATTTGGCAAAGTGGGAAAATTATTTGGATACAAATTCAACTGGCCAATAGATGCAGATGCTCCCTAATGTGCACTTTAGCTGAGTATACAGATTAATCTGGTCAAATAATCAGTGTTGACATGCCAGTTTCAGCTCTTCCAATCTTTGTTTTGTTCTATAGCAGATAATGTATAGTGTATAATGTACTTTAAATAACTGTAAAAGAGAAATTTTCACTGCTGGAAAGATCATCTTTATTATAGAACTGATCTGAGTTTCGAGAGCCTGTGTTGGTGACCCAGCAGATTCAGTGACCTGCCCTTTTATTCTTAACCTAACCATTACCATCTCACAAGATATGCTGTATCACCATCCTTGTGATACGACAGTCCATGGAGGCATGCACATAAAGATGCAGAAGTAAAATTTGTAGTTCGGCAGAGGTTACAAAAGTCCGCTGGATGACGTAAAAATCAGCAATGTTCCCCTCTAGAGTATCTCATCCTCTCATGGGGAATGGTGAGTTGCATTCTGACCACTTTGTCTGTCTGTGTACAACAGCTTCTGCGGTGGTCTGTACTTGGACATAAAGAGGAAATTACCATGGTTACCTAGTGATTTTTATGAGGGTTTCCACATTCAGTCCATCTCCGCTGTGTTATTCATCTACTTGGGCTGCATTACCAACGCCATCACCTTCGGTGGCCTGCTGGGAGATGCAACCGACAACTACCAGGTAGAGTGCTAAACTCAGGAAAGTCCATTTATTTGAGTCTAGTGTTTATTAACTAGACATGCCCTTTATACAGAGGGGGTTTGATGCATTCTGCTGGGCTGTATATTTATAACTTTACACCATCACGAAACTTTTGATGGTATTTTTAGGAAACCTTTAAAGGATGACCTGGCAGTTATTATCAGTTAGTATATTCATTTTCTTGTTTATCATTTGTGTAATTAACAAATACATACACAACACAATAGTTCTTTTAAGATATAATTGGAATACAAACATCTTTTGAGAGATCGGGATAATTCGGGGTCATTTCTTAATGTGTAAAACTGCACTTAACATTTGATACGTTTGTTATTTTTGGAAATATTCGCTCTCCACTCCAAAAGTAAGATGAGAACATCAATACCACTCTCAGGTCTGTGTGTTAAATGTACAACTACAGCCAGCAGTCGATTAGCCTTGCTTAGCATAGACACTGATAACAGGAAGAAACAGCTAGTCTTGCTTTGTCCCAAAGAAAGGTCATCGATACAACTAAGTAGTAGTAGTAGAGTTTTCTTTTTTTCTTTTTTTTGTTTGTTATTATATCATAATTTCTGTATCATTTCACCTCTTTGTCAAGAAGACTTTCTGCAAAGCCTTCCATGGTCCTAAACTTCTCTAGTACACCTCTCTCATCGCTCTCCTGTCATCACATCACATCAACATCATCTCCTTCACCTCACCAGCATCTCTATTTAACATTACCTTCTCACTGATTCGATTCTGCAACGTCCAAATGTTTTCAGATCAATCTGGCTCTGACTGTGGACTGCTAACTTTTCGTGTGTGGCTATTGCTCAGGCCAAATAGTCACAATAGTCCAAGTAACAAGAACAGTGAACAGTGTTAAGTGTAGCGCATCCACAAAGCCAAACATTCCTTTTGTACCATTTTTCGTAAAAGTCTTAAAAGTTGACATAACAATTTTCTCTCACGTCCTTTGTTGAAGATCCTCTGAATCTGGTGTTAGCCTCACATTACAAAGGAGAAAGCGCTTTTCTTCAAACAAAAAATGATTTTAGTTGCATCAGTGGTGTCGTCATGGCGATGAGCCCTCTTCACCTTGCTGGATGTAGAAGGTGGAGGTCAAAGCATTGAGAGTCTTTAAAATGTCAATTCGGTACACTAGCCCTGGTATAGTACTTATGAAACTATATGGAACTGACACACACCCTCATTAAAATATGACATACAGAGACAGAACCGGGCAGCGCCTGCTCTGTGATGACGATAACAGGCAAGACTATGAAAAACAACAAAAGCTGCCACATTCAAACTTATAATAAAGTATGCGAAATCAAAAAAGAACCCTATAGATAGGATTCACTGAAACAATTCATTTCACTAATGTGCAGCTAACTTTTCATACAGTTTGTGCTGAACTGAATAATATCTACTTCAGCATGTCAATCATCTGAGTTTGCATATTAGTACAACTGACATAATCATAAATTGAATTTAACTGTTGCTGTCATAAGAGTGACAAAGCGTCCTGCCACTGCCTGTTTGCCAGAGTGTGTCTAGCTTCATAAATAACTCTCAGGGCTCATTGTACAGTGAGGTCGGAGTATTTTCAGCTCCTCGAGATTTTACATTAAATCACGTCTCCCACACATACACACACACACACACACAGACACACACACACACACACACACACACACACACACACACACACACACACACACACACACACACACACACACACACACACACACACACACATGCACAGGAATAATTTCAGGTAAGTGCTCTGTCTGGCACTCATTCATTACATCCCCTGTCAAGTTGAAATAAAACATCCTGATCCTTTGCTTAATGTTTAATGCACTTATCCACACACACACACACACACACACACACACACACACACACACACACACACACACACACACACACACACACACACACACAAACACACACACACACGAACACAGACACTTCTGATCTCATCTTTCCAGCTCGTCTGACGTTTGATTCGCTGACTTTATTAACACTACTATTTTCAGCTGCATTTTCATTTCACACCAACTTTCATCTCCCTCTTTCAGGGTGTGATGGAGAGTTTTTTGGGTACAGCTCTGGCTGGCTCTGTCTTCTGTCTCTTCAGCGGTCAACCCCTCATCATCCTCAGCTCCACTGGACCAATCCTCATCTTTGAAAAACTCCTGTTTGAATTCAGCAAGTGAGCCTCGTCAATGCAGTGAACAGAGTGTAGTCAGAATACTGTGACGTACTGTACACACCCTCCGACTTCATGACTTCTGATTTGTATTTAACTCTAGTGAGATTTAAAAAAAAAAGATAGATAGATAGATAGATAGATAGATAGATAGATAGATAGATAGATAGATAGATAGATAGATAGATAGGCAGGCTTCTTGAATGCATGTGTTAAGCTTCTGACTTTTACAGGAACAACGGCATCGATTACATGGAGCTGCGTCTGTGGATCGGCATTCACTCCTGTCTGCAGTGTTTCATCCTGGTAGCTACAGATGCCAGTTACATCATCAAGTACATGACACGCTTTACTGAGGAGGGCTTCTCTAGCCTCATCTCCTTTATCTTCATCTCTGATGCCATCAAGAAGATGGTGGGCTCCTTCAAATATTACCCCATCAACACCGACTTCAAACCCGACTACGTCACCACCTACAAGTGTGAATGCCTGGCCCCAGACCCGGGTGAGTTCACCCTCCAAAGTTGGGTCTTTTGTTTCCTCTGACCTCTAACCTGCTGTGTGGATGTCATGTTATGTTACGTCAGGTTAAAGGTTTATCTGATATCATAAATAAGAAATCATGCTACAGAAATTCTTTAATAACCAAAAAAAGGATCAATTTCAAAAGTGTTGTTTATCTTGTGTGTGTATGACAGTCAGACATCAAATATCTGTCAGCTGCATGAATTGGGCTATACTTGGTGTGTTTATGTTGATTTTCAGGTTGATAACTTTAACTTGATAAAGATTACATTTGAATTTGATTCCATCATCATACAAACTCACACATGTTCAGTAATCTGTTCAGTGCTTTGCAGTCATTTCTGTAGACATTGATTTCTGTAACTGATTTGTCTTCTGTTTGTTTTTGTCATGCACAAACACTTTGGCTGCCGTCTCTTGTAAGTGAGTACTTTTCTTGTTGCTCTGCATGTAGACTTTTCTGTCCAGCCTCTGGATCTCATTTTACTTTTCTTTTTCTTTCCTTCTGTTTTTCCTGCTCACCCTCTCTTCATTTGAAGTCTCATTACCTTCCTGTCTCTCTTCCGTTTATAAACAGTGGCTGCAATGATCTTCAATGGTTTAGTTCCAATGCCAGATAACAGCTCTAGTGTCTCTGGGGTAAGTGCTTGATTTCATCCAATTTTCTTTGTTTGCCTCTATTTTGGTTGATTGTATTTTAAGCTGCATGTTTTTTAGGGTATGTAATGTTTTAGCATTTCCCAGAATTAATTACAGATGGTGTTTAATGCCCAAAGGACATTTTCAATATCAGTAGTCTGACAAAAAGGTTGCTTTGTTCTCCTCTCTTCTCTCCTTTGTTTGTTTGTCACCATTCATCCCATCATCCTCTCTCACTTTCCTCTCTGGATTATTACTTCCCATCCCTGCCGATCATTTTCACTCTGTCTGTGTTTACATCTGTCGAAACACTCTTCATCTTCCTCCTCTCCTTTCTCACCACCACTGCCACCCACCATCCCAGTTGAATGTGACAGCTCTGGACTGGAGCCAGCTTAGCAAGTCGGAGTGTCTGAAGTACGGAGGTTCTCTGGTGGGAAAGTCCTGCAAGTATGTCCCCGATCTGGCCCTCATGTCCTTCATCCTCTTCTTTGGCACCTACACCATGACCGTCTCCCTTAAGAAGTTCAAGTTCAGCCGCTACTTCCCCACCAAGGTGACAGATCTCTCTGTGAACAGAACAAAATCACAAAATACTTGTTAGAATACTTGTACAATATACAATATACAAATACTTGTGTAAATTCAATTTGTACATTTACCACAAATTTGTAAGTAGATCATTTCAACCACCCATTCATGAAGATTTAATCGTTAGCATAACCAATCTAAAACTTTGACGCTACCTGTTTCACTTTAATTGTTTTGAGGCTTTATTTACAAGAATGTTACAAACTGTCAAGTCTTGCTGTCAAAAGTCAGTTGACCAAATTGATACAAATTAAGCAGTGATTACAAAACATGGCTACAGCTTCCAGTGAAGAGTGCTGTGCTCTGACAGAATAAGAAGTTATATACTAAAAAAAACTCTTGCTAAAGCAAAGCGGTCCACAGATGAAACATCCAGGCGTCCATGTAAAGTAACCTCCATGAAGCTGGAGGCGGCTGTAAGTGACAGAATCCTTCTGACCACAACTAAACAGTAAAAGCTGCCATGTCCTATGTCAAAAAAGAAAGAAAACAGTCAAATTTCTCACTGAATTGCCATGTGATGATGATCTACAGTGAATACTTAATGAAGAATGACGTGCCAAAGAGTAAACGTATTCAACTATTAAACAACAGTGTAAAATGTTGTAGAATACATTAAAATTATGTTTTTGAAAGGAGTGCAAAGATAAAACAGTGTGTTTCAAGCAAAAAAGTACAGCACATGCAGATGGACCACCTATTTTTCATAATAAATGCACTTGTTAGAAACACAGTGACTGTTGTTGATTGTATCACTGTGTTGGTGCACTCTGTCCTGTGTCTGATCTCTAACAGGAAGTGGAAGTCAAATAGACAAGATGATATTTGGACTCAAACACAGTCCATCTTTCTCAGTATTTATTGTTGTTGTTCTCTCTCGCATTCTGTTCTGCAAATAAATGTTGACTTCTAATATTTCTGTGTGTTTGTGTCGCCAGTTGAGGAAACTCATCAGTGACTTCTCTATCTTCATGTCCATCATGACGTTTGTGGGCCTTGATATGTTAATGGGACTTAAAACTCCCAAACTCATCGTCCCCACAGAATTTAAGGTACAGCAAGTTATTCATTATTCACCAGAAATGAGACTCTAAGCTAAATCACATGAGAGCACACAGTAGTCATTTACATTTTTTGTGTGTGCATGTTTTAAGTTTTGGGAAATATACTTATTTGTTTAGATACCACTCATGTCCATTAAATATACAGCTGGAGCCAGGAGACAGTTAGCTTCGCTTAGCATAGCACAAACACAGGAAACACAGTCAAAACGCCTGTGCCTGCTTTAACAGGGTTGGAAGCAGTTACTTTTTTCAGCACCACTGCAAACAACAACCTCAGTAACACATATAGTTAAATCAATATCTCATGACAGTGTCAGTCAAAACTGAACCTTATTATCTTTGTGAAAGCAGAATTTATGACTGAGCTGTTGTGATACATATCATTACATTTTACAGATATCCCCAATAAAGTGGCAGCTGTAGATGTTTCCTCCTGCTTCCTGGTTTCCTAGAATTGTACTGAGTGGTATCAATCTGTTCCTCTAAGTCTCTGCAGCAGAACAAATTAGGGTATTTCCAAAAACAGATACTGATTGAAAATGTCTTACAATTTTCATGTACTACTGTAGAATGAACTTCTTAGTTGATGTGAAAATAAAATCTCCCACTCCCAATCTCCCACCAGCCGACTCGGCCAGATCGTGGCTGGCTGGTGATGCCATTTGGTAAGAACCCATGGTGGGTTTATGTGGCCAGCTTTGTCCCTGCACTCCTTGTCACTATCCTCATCTTCATGGATCAGCAGATCAGTGCAGTCATTGTTAACCGCAAGGAGAACAAACTTAAGGTTGGTGTGCTGCTGCTATACATTATTTAAATATCTTTATAAAAGCTCATATTAAGGAACCATTAGATTAGATTAAATATTACATTTGAGTTGTCGCTTATCATATTTATGGATGATACAGATTGTTCATAAATATTATAAAATGGTATTATTGGAAATATTATGTTGCCACTTCTGATATATTGCATTTTGTTTGATTTAACCAATTTACTAATCAAATGTATTTTAAAGGAAAAAAAAACACACGCAGAGTAATATTCAAGAGATAACACAACACACTCAGATAGAAGCCTACTCATGTTGTATTGTGCTTTTAGTAATTATCATGTGGTTTCCCTGGCAGAAAGGCTGTGGCTACCACCTTGATCTGCTCTGGGTGGGCATACTGATGGCCACCTGCTCCTTCATGGGCCTGCCATGGTACGTTGCTGCCACTGTCATCTCCATCGCCCACATCGACTCTCTGAAGATGGAAAGTGAGTCGAGTGCTCCTGGAGAGCAGCCTCAGTTCCTTGGGGTCAGGTTGGTACACACAGACAGAAAAAGAACATTTGAAACAGAGAGAAGTCTTGTGATGCTATACACTACTCTTTCATGCATTTGTCATCAATATACAGAGAACAAAGAATGACCGGCATTATGGTGTTTGCTCTCACCGGAGTATCCATCTTCCTTGCTCCAGTACTTAAGGTATGATGAAGCACATGTCTGTCTGTTTATTCATTCAGCATGAACAATACATGCTTTTGTTCTGTGTGACAATGTAACTGTTTTCTGTTGATTTTATTGCTCATTGTTCAGAAGACTTTCTACTGTTGATCTTCTTTATGTGTTCTTATTAGATCACAATACAGCCCAAAGAGAATGTGTTCAATATGTCATTGTCATTATTATATGTATATACTGTATGTGTTGAATATGCCACAGGGCTGGCAGTCTAGAAGCTTTAACAGGTTGTAATGACTTCCTTCTCTCTGCTTGCAGTTTATCCCCATGCCTGTGCTGTACGGCGTCTTCCTCTACATGGGCGTAGCTTCTCTCAGTGGAATCCAGGTATGCTGTGTGCCAGCAGTGGATGTTGTTTATCAGGCAGGCAGATATGATCCATAGTGTCCTTACAGGCTGCAAAGACAAACAGAATCACATGAGAAATAAAACTCTGGTTAGATTGTTAGACGTGCCAATTATGTGGAATGCAGACAGATGTACAGTAAAACCCTGGGCTGAATATATAAACTGCGGCTGTGACGGCTGATGTATGTCTAATGGCCAGGTGCCTCATTATAAAAACCTATATCTAGGCTAACAATTACATTTACAGCTGCATTTAAATGAGTTGATGCTCAGTGAGTTTGGGCTACAGCAGGTGCTCCTTAGTAACTTCAGTAACCTCCAACTCACTGCACAGGCCAACTGAGATGTCACACATACAAACCTCCCGAATACTCTGGGATTAATTATTCATACACATCTGCATGTGATTATCCTGTGCCACCTTCGCCTCTTCTCTACTATTTTCCCCTTTTTCTCATCATCCTCAACAGTTCTGGGACAGAATTAAGTTGTACATGATGCCGTCCAAACACCAGCCCGACTTCTCCTATCTTCGTCATGTTCCTCTGAGGAAGGTTCACCTGTTCACACTGGTCCAAATTACATGTCTGGCTGTGCTCTGGATCCTTAAATCCACCTTCTTGGCGATCATCTTTCCTGTCATGGTATGTGATAAAATACATTTGCAACACAGCTTTTGATGAATCCTGAGTTATACCACCATTCTGTGTAATCATTTGGTACAGTGGCAGAACACATAAAATCAAAGCTTTATCCAGAATCCACAATGCTCTGAGGTTTAATGAGTGTAAATGTTGAGTGATTCAAGTTAATGTCATTTTTGAGTGTCACGCCTCATGTATGAGGTGAATGAATGGAGGTTTAAACAAAGTGTGTCTCTCTGTGTCAAACTCTTCAGATCCTGGGTCTGATGGTTGTCAGAAAGATGCTCGACATGGTCTTCTCCCAGCATGACCTAGCCTGGCTGGACGACCTCCTGCCTGAGAAAGAGAAGAAGAAGGATGATGATAAGAAGAAGAGGAAGGAGAAGGAGAAGAGAAAGCCCAAACAAGACGACAGCGAGGAAGAGGTGAGAAACTGGAGTTCTGCTGCCCCCTGCTGGAATTATGGATCATTATGGACAAGTTACTGATGATGTGTCTATATTGTTGTGTGTTTTGCTTGCAGGACAAGTCCCACACATACTCGAATCCCTCACCCAGCTCAGAGTCAGACTTGGATCGCAGGTACTGTGTCCTCAAACTGCACATCCCTTACAAAGACCTGGTCTACCCTGATGCTGTACAGTCTCAGTGGGGAGTGTACTCTCAGGCTGCTGGCACACAGTGCTCTTTAACACACACACACACACACATACAGGCACCTGTCCAATGTGAAAATGTAGTCAACATGTATAAATTAAAGGGTCAGTTCACAAAAATGACAAAGAAAAAATCCTAGTTGCCATTGAGACAGCTTGATCTCAGACGGATGTTATGTTGATGTGGGCTCATGAGGTTCCACAGCAAGTGACAGAATTGTTTTAAGGTCAGCGTCGTGGCAGCAGGCATGGCAGTAAAAGAGTGAGCACAGCATTGATGGCTTAAGTACACTGCCCTGATTAAAAGATACATTATGTCACTGCTTCTCAAACTGTGGTATGTGTACCACTGGTGGTGTGTGAACTGCCTCTACTGGTATAAGCAGAACTCTTGGAAATATTTTTCAATAAAATAAATGAATTGTCAATATACTACACAATCTTTTAAAGCTTAAACTAAGATCACTGAAATATCACTTAAAATAAGATTAGCATATTCTGTAATATTCCTCTGAAATATATTTTTTAATTTACATAGTCATGTCCATGCATGTAGCTATGGTTATAAACTAATAGGTGACAGTGAGATATTAGGAGGACATAAATGATTCAGAAACTCTGCAATCGTGTCTCAAACTTGAAATATTAGGAAGTGAAGTGAACCGGTTTTGTTCAGGACTCAACAACAGCAGACAATAAATAATCTTCATATCAGGATCATAACGGTGGTACGTAGAGAGCTTCATATTTTCTGCTTCTGCAATAGGCCACGCCATGTAAGTGTAGCAGCAGTCTCAAGTTGGCTGCCTCAAGTGTAGTGGAGATCACGGTTCAACTGGAGCCACACAAACCACCAGAATACAGAGATTGTTTTCTTTCCGTTTAGTTTATTTGTCTTAACATTTCGTTCTGATGCTACCAAGTGCCATGGTTCTAAAAGAAAGGAAAGGACAAGGTAAATCATAACTGATAAATACAACAAAATACTATGAAATCAAATACAATTAATAGTCTAAATCAGATATGCTTAAGGCATCATCCATAAAGTAAATCAAACCTAGTTTCTCTTTAAACTTGGTCATGTTACAAAAAAATCAATTGAAATATGTTAAGTACTTACAATGAAGCAAGTCAAAACACACATGGCCTACTCTGTAGCACCAACACATGCAAGTCTGGAGACAAAGAGAAGGGAAGGCCTCATCCAGGCCTATATTTATAAAGTGGGAGGATCATTGGGAGGCGCCCACATCTCCATCCAACCTCCAGACAGGAAGACTGAGATTGCAGTTTGTGACATCAAGTATACAAATCCGAATTACTTTATTAATCCCCAAGCGGAAATTCATTTGTCTGTCAGCTCATCTGCCAAAGTAAGGGTCTGTAGTCATTTAGTTCAGCTGGACATTTTCATTTTCATGTTCAGCAGTAGACTCAGGTTGAAGATCCTGTGGAGAGATTGACACAGTTGGGCAGCACAGTCTTTAAGCAGCCTTGGACACACACAACATCTGGGCCAGCTGTCTTCCAAGACCAAAGTCTCACGAGCTCCAACCTCACCCCTGTCGCTGTGACAAACAAGGGTGGAAGAACAGGTGTGTGAAGGGGAGTAGCTGCAGTAGTGGAGATGTACCTTTGTGTAGGAGGACGAGGAGGAGAAGGAGGAGGAAGAGGAGAAAAGGAGGAGTCACGGTGGAGATGCCCATATGTTGAGGAGAAGGAGGAGCAGTGGATATGCTCACATGTTGTTGAAGAGGAGGCGGAGCTGTGGTGGAGAAACACACTTGTGGAGGAGAAGAAAGAGCCACGATGGAGATGCCCACATGTTGAGGAGGAGGAGAAGGAGGAGCGGCAGTGGAGCGTCAAACCTTTTGAAAGACTGATTGACTTCATCAGCTCTTTCCACATCCCCCACTATTGCCTTTCTTTTCTTTTTGTTATAGTCAGAGATTACATTGATTTCTCTTGACACCTCACGGATGTCGTTTTGATGTAAATTCTTCTCCTTTTTGTATTCCACCTTTGCCATCTTCAATCTCTTCAGCTCATGTTGCACTAGTTTGAGTTGTTCTTTGTCACCATCTCTAAAAGCTTCCTTTTTGTGGTTGAGGATTGCCTTTATGTCACTTGTGATCCAGGGTTTGTTATTGGGGAAACAGTCTTTGTAGGTAGGTATGTCTTTACAAAAGTTGATGTACTCAGTGAAACTATCAGTCTGTCTATCAACGTCCATACTGTTCTCATCTGTTTCCAGAAGCACATCCCAATCTGTGTATTCAAAGCAGTCCTTTAGAGCCTCAGGTGTCCATTTCCTTACAGTGAGTGTAGTTGCAGGTTTCCTCTGCACACAGGGTTTGTAACAGATCTGTAGAAGAACCAACTTGTGATCTGACCTGCCCTGTGGTGGTGAGGCAGTATCTCTGTAGGCTTCTTTGACATTGGCATACAGCAGATGAAGGGTTTTGTTTTCTCCGGTAGCACAGTTAACAAACTGTGAAAATCCCTCAGGTGGGAGGAGAGTAACATGGTTGAAGTCTCCTGATATTATAATAAGTACCTCAGCGTGTTTAGTCTGTATCCTAGCAACAATTTCATAGAGTATTCCACATGGAACAGCAGCCTTTGCTTTGGGAGGGATATATACAAGTATTGTTATTATATGACCGAATTCTCTTGGTACAAAATATGGCCACATTCCAACAGCCAATAATTCAATAGCTGGACAACACATCTTATCCTTTACAGTAATATGTGCAGGATTACACCATCACTGGTTCACAAATAAGGCCAATCCTCCTCCTTTTTTCTTGCCACTAGCCTCAGCATCTCTGTCTGATCGTATAAGGGTGAAGCAAGGTATATTCACAATGGAGTCTGAGATCTTATAATTCAACCAGGTCTCAGTAAAAACGCAGGGCTGCACTTGCGGTACACTTTCTGAGTCCTTACTAATATCTCTAGCTCACTCTAGATCACTTTTGAGTTGACATTCCCCATGATGACTGATGGCAGAACAGGCCTGTATCTCCATTTCCTTGCCTTTAACATTGCACCAGCATGGCAACCACGAAAGCTCCTCCTTATCTCAGCTGGAATAGGGTCATATACTCCATATTTGCTCCATTTCAATGAAGAAGGCTCTTCTCTTGAATAAACTATTCTCCCCACAGAGATATGCATCAGTAAATGTAAAAAAAAATCCAATAAAATGCAACAAAAAATAACAATTATAAATAATAAATTATAACAATAAAAAATAATTGCTGTTAGTGCAGCAATAAGTACTACTCTTAGAAAATCAGGTGACAGAAGGGGGATAGATTATCATGTCCAGTTGTTGTTGGAGAGGAGGTCCTCTCTGAAGAACTGGAGGTCTTTTAAGGGTAGAGAGGGACGCTCCTGATCTGAATTGTTTCAGGGTGGAGATGCAATGAAACGTTTGATTTTAAATTTAATGAATGAGCATCAAGCAGCTCTTTCCAGAAACAGCATCCCTCCCTGTTATATTGTATAATCTAGAGGACACGTCAGACTCCTTTCACCAGGACTGTTTTTTTTTTTGAAAGAATGTAGTTTCAATAAAAAGTGAGATCTCAGTAACTGGTGCATTGTTTCTGGAAAAACACACCAAACACTTATTGCGTTGATTCATTTATTTGTCAAATGCCAGTTGTGATTCATTCATGCAACATGCAAGAAAAGCTATTTTATAGTGCAGCTGATACTTCTGTATCACTTATCAGGCAGCTGTAGGATGATGTATCACAAATCTATGAGACAGATATCTGAAAACAAAGCAATCAAAACTTTATTCATCTTTAGATACCACTACATCTTTTATCATTTTGGTGAATTGACCCTTGTAGTAGTCCCTTATTTTGTTGTGGTGTTGCTTTGCTTTGCTTTGTATCATGGTGTTTTGTTTTTCCCAAGAAGAACTAACTTTTACCTCAATGTGTACTTTGCTGCTTACTTTCAAATTCATTTAATGTTTTCTTACCAACAAGGAAATTCCTGCCCTCGTCCATGTTTAGAATAGAATCAAGAATAAATGTAAAATACAAACATGGTCACTTTTGTGGGTTTACATACATCCACATATAGATTCTTATACTATATGTACTATCTAGTACATATAGAACATATAGAGGATTTATTGCAGGCTAGTTCATATACAGTTGTATAATTATCCACATGCAACAGGTATCATTGTTTTGGTTGTTTCTTTTTCCTCCATGTGCTGGATCACGCCTGCATGTGACCTATAGCCTGATCTTAGCTCTTAGCTAGCAGCTTCTGAAGCTATTTTGATAACCTGATTATTTTTTGTTCCTTTTATGGGAGATCAACAATTTCAAAGTTGTCCATCATGCATTACTGCATTGCTTTGAAAAGACATCCCAGCCTGAACCATGATGCATTTTGGCCACAGACGACCACGACAGCACCCTTTCTCTTGCTCATTGCTGACAAGAGCTGCTGTTGTGTTTGACTGAGGTCATGATACCGTAAAGCTGAGCTCCTCCACCCTCCCTGGCCTCCTTCTTGAGCCCCTTAGTGTTCTTGGCCGTGGGTGTGTATGGTAACTGGAGCTTGCCCTTCCTCAGCATCACCCTCCACCTGAAGATTTCTTGCCCGTCATCTCCGGCTGTGCCTATGGGCCGAGGGATGTCCTGCCCCATGCCCCAGGTCAAGATTGAGATGGAGTCGGACTACGACTCAGACATCGACCACCACCACCCACGGGACATGAGCAGTGAGACCACGTTATAAAGCTGAGACTCTGCAACTTGTTGACACAATGTACAACTAGGTGCAGCCAGTGCTGCCCACAGACAGCGAGGTGGCACAGACAGACAGCAGTCGACTGATCCAATCAATGCCACTGGAGAGGCATCTGCTTATAAAGTGGTGCAATTTTGTGCTTTGAATAATATATTCAATATTAAATTTATTTATTTACTTGTATGATATAAATATCCACAATAAGAGAGGACATATTTATCTGTATGTGCTGTATAGGATCATATATTTATATTAATAAATGTTATATATTGATATGGCACCAGAAACTGATGAGCAGTTGGCACCTTGCATGGCACCCAATGCCATCAGTGTATGAATGTGTGTGAATGTGTGTGAATGGGTGAATGAGATATGTACTTTGAAGCGCTTTGAGTGGTCGGAAGACTAGAAAGGAGATATATAAGTACAGTCCTTTACCATTTACTGTTAATTCAATGACTCCAGATTTTGAAATATTAAGTACAATGTGTGTGTGTGTACCTCTGTGTACAAAGCCATACCTTCTATTGTATATTTGTGTTTTTGGTGTTTTGTGGTCTGAATATTTTGTAGTGTGCCTCTGATCCCAGAGATCCACTCTCCTTCCCTGTCTCCCTCCACTTTAATACTCCATACTGAAACATTAAGCTGGAACAAAAAGAAACAACCAAAAGCTTGTGATGTTGTGATGTTGCTGAAAAGGATTTTTTTTATTTTCAAAGACTACATGTATGGGAACATAATTAACATTCACCATGGCACCATGTACATGACATTAATAAGAAATGCACACATGATGAATATTCATGAACTGATAGATATAATTTATCTAATTAAAATTCCATTATTCCAAATTGTGTGGTTTGTCTTGTGTTGAACATAGTGATTTTTTAGACACTGCATGTATTCTTTTTAGGGAGGGACTGATCTGATAACTGACCTCAGTGGATCAGCTTCCTCACGAAAACACACTGTCAGAAACCTGTTACAGTGAACGCTCTAAATTCATATGCATATTCACATGCTTCAGCCTCATGTTACCTTATATAACATGACCTAATCAGTAGACCCAACAATGCCTCACAATACCAGATGTTAAATCAGTTAGAGAATACCCTGACTGGATATGAATGATGACAGAGATGCAGTGAGTGTGATGTACTGTATAATATACAGAATCACCAATTCATCTTTAGTACAAACACAGACTGTATTATCCTGTATATAAAGATTATATACACTACCGGTCAAAAGTTTTAGAACACCACACTTTTTCAAGTTTTTTACTAAAAATTATTCAGTTTGTTGTGTTATTGCACTATGAAATGAAAGGATAGAACAAATAAGCAATTTGAGTTGAAAAAGAAATCATAGAATCAATTTATAGACCAAAATGTATTCTAAACTTTTGACTCATCAAAGTAGCCACATTTTGCAGATATAACAGCTGAACACACTCGTGGCATTCTTTCTACAATAGAAATCAAATATTCTTCAGAAAGTTCTTCCCAGGTCTGTTGCAGAAGTTCCCATAAATCTGTGGCACTTGCTTGGCTTCTTCTGTCCAGTTCATCCCAAACCAGCTCGTGGGGTTTAGGTCTGGAGACTGGGGTAGTTTTGGCATAGCATGGACTTGTGTTTTGGGTCATTATCTTGCTGTAGGATAAACCTCTGACCAACTAGGCGCATACCAGAGGGTATTGCATGGCGCTGCAGAATGCTGTGGTAGCCATTTAGGTTCAGGGTGCCGCTCACTCCGTACAAGTCACCGACCCTGGATCCAGCAAAACAGCCCCAGACCATCACACTTCCTCCTGCATGTTTGACAGTTGATGTCACACACTGTGGAAACATCCTCTCGCCTGCTCGATGGTGTACAAAGATCCTGCGTGATGAACCGAAGATTTGAAATTTTGATTCATCAGTCCATAATACCTTCTTCCAGTCTTCAGTAGTCCAATGGCGGTGTTTCATGGCCCAGAAGAGCCTCTTTGTCTTATTCTGACGTCTTAGCAATGGCTTTCTTACTGCAACTCGCCCTGTCAAACCTTGAGCTCAAAGTCTTCTCTTCACAGTTGAAACTGAGACTTGCTTACTACGACCACTATTAAGCTGTGCCTGAAGCTGTTGTCCTGTGAGCCACCTATCACGCAAGCTGTTAATTCTCAGAAACTTGTCCTCTGCTTCAGTTGTGGCTTTGGGTCTGTCAGAGTTTCTCCCAGTTTCTGAGTGCCTTTTGATGGTGAAGAAAACTGTACTACCTGACACCTTGAATTGCAATTTCTCTGTAGGAAAGACTTACATTTTCAAGTGTTATGACATGTCTCTCGTCCATTGATAATTGCCTTTTTCTCGCCATTTTTGTAGCAACACACTACTTTCTGCAGTACAGTACTGTTCACCTGATGCTCATGAGGGTCTGGTACGACAGTGTGTTCCAACACTGCTTTTATGCAGAAAGAGGAGGTTATAAGTAATCAAGAAAAGTTGGAATACCTGTAGGAATTAGTATCACCAGCTTTCAAGCCTTCATTGCTACAGAACAGCTTTAAATTGTTAACCCACTTTGTCTTCCCTGAAAATGGCCTTTCTGTATAATTCTAAAATGTACATTATTTTTCAGTTTGGGGTAACCAAACCTTTTTTTTTAACCTCTGGCTGTTCAGTACTTACCTTTGTACCATTTCAAGCTATTCATTGGGCTTGCACGACTTGAATTGCAATAAATAACTGGAAAAATTAGGGTGTTCTAAAACTTTTGACCGGTAGTGTATATTTACATCATTGGACTCATATCCAAGGCCGTGAGGCATACTCTTCATAAAATGGCACACTACACTAAATGTCAGAATTTAAGCACCACTACTATTATAAATAGTATGAATAATAAATATTCATAATTCCAAATTGGAATGCAGTCAGAACGTGATAAATATGATAATACATTTAATTTAATGTAATGTTTTTTTGCTGTCAGCCAGTGTAGTCTTGATTAACACTACAAGAAGCATTCAGCAGCCTATCTGTCTGTTCAACTTAATCAGCTGTGAGAACATTAATCATCATATGCCTCAGCATCCATCAGAGGTAGCAGCATGCATTGCTGGCTGCCACAGTGTCTTTTTATTAAGGCTGGTAGCAGCAGGACACATCACGTCAGCACACATGGAGTGCTCGGCTGTGCACTGGAGGGTTTGGTGAAGCCGTCAGCAAAGCCCTCTCCTTCCACCAGTGTCGGCCTCTTGTTGCACATGGGGCACAGGTTGTTGCGCACCTGTGAGGCTCTCATCCAGATGATGAGGTTCCAGCGCTGGCCAGAGGAGATGGGTAGGGCCCCGTGCATATGTTGACCCCGGTGGAGGAGGCCCTCGGTCACCCTGTGCTCAACCTCTGAACACTCCGTCTCATTTAAGGGCACCTGCAGTGGACGAGTTTAGAGTCATTTAGTGGCAATCTGCAAGCTCATGTTTCTTTTACAGATTTCCAACCAAACAATCACAACCATTTGTCTTATATGGTGCTGGTTTGATATGATGACTGTACAGAGTGTGATCCTATTGGTCTATTCAAGTTTCATCTAATTGTGTTCAGAGGCATTGCTGTCTGCTGCACTTGTTAATAACACCCCTTTGGAAATAGAACATGAACTATTCTTAGTTATTCTGCATTTGAGAACTGGTTTGGTGATTGAGAATGAGATATGTACTGTAAAAGCACTTTAAATGGTTGAAAACTAGAAAGGCGCTTGTGGACGGGGGCGTGGTGCATCAGCTGCAGGAGAGAGGTGTGGGGAGGGCTCAGGAGAGCAGCGCCAGGTGAGCGTGATTGGCACACCTGTTTAAAAACTGAATAATCACTCTCGCCCCGGGGCCCACGGCAGTAGCGTGCTGGACCAGGAAAAGGACGCACGGACGCGAACACTGGCAGACGGCAGCAAGACGCCTGCGAACGGCTGCAGCGTAACACTGTTCCAGAGTGCAATAAAAGAATCCGTCATAAACAAGCTTTGGTCTCTGACTGGTCTGTGTGGAGAACCCACGGTGGCAGCGAGCTTGTCACAGCGCTATATAAGTACAGTCCGTTTACCATTCACCCCTCTAGAACACTGCGCTCTCAGGACTCTGGATTCCTTGTGGTTCCTATAGTCTCCAAAAGTAGATTGGGAGCCAGAGCTTTCAGCTATCAGGCTTCTCTTCTGTGAAACAAACTACCCTTCTGGGTTCGGGAGGCAGACACGGTCAACACCTTTAGGTGGGTCATCCCTTAGTTATGCTGCCATAGGATTAGACTGCCAGGGGACTTTAAATGGTGCACTAAGCTCTTTCTTCTTTCAACTTCTTTGGAAACAGGGTTGTGTTATAAAAATTAGGGTTACACAGCTAGTTGGATGTTTTAACTTATACAATGTTTGTTCCTATTTATTTCATGTCCTTAGG
Organism: Collichthys lucidus; assembly: GCA_004119915.2. Lineage (NCBI taxonomy): Eukaryota > Metazoa > Chordata > Actinopteri > Sciaenidae > Collichthys > Collichthys lucidus. The sequence goes on along the minus strand of CM014088.1, from coordinate 8,766,613 downwards.
GCACTTCCCTTTATTGCTGTTTTCCTGAGACTGGCAGGGTAAGGTAAAGTTCAGGTTAATGTATAAATAGAGGGATTTGAGAACAAAATGAAGCCTAGGGACAGGTCAGAGAGGTGACATCAAGATTGGGGACATACTGGCTACTCATTAGGTGATATGTTGAAGAAAGCTGTTTAAATGCATAGTATGCAAATTGACTGTTAACAATTCACAGGGGTTGAGACAGCCCAACTTCAGGAAAATGTATAAGAACCAACTGTTAACGCTCCTCTGGGAGCCTTTTTCTCTGTAACCCCTTTAGCGTGTTGCACTGTGAAACGCTCCTTCTTGTACAAGAATAATAAATTCAACTTAAACTTTGATGCTTTGAATCCGATCCTCTTTATTTAAGGGTTTCTCTTTAAAAAATTCCCGTAACATCTGGCGCCCAACGTGGGGCTCGAATATCTGTTCTCCTCTGGAAGCGACGGCACTGGAAAAAACCTGCAGGTATATTGACTGAAAACCGCCACAAGGTTTTTAAAAACCTTGTTTTGGCGTGATCCAGAACCAGCTGAGAGAGGAGGCAGTGACGGGGCCAACCACACAAAAAAGAAAAAAAAAGGAGACGAACCCACAGGATTGAGGAAACAAAAGAGTAAGTTGAATTTTGATTATTGGCCAGAGACCTCAGTTCATTTGGGAACTTGGGGGAAGAGACCTCAGTTCATTTGGGAACTTGGGGGAGAGCCTCAGTTCATTTGGGAACTTGGGGGAGAGCCTCAGTTCATTTGGGAACTTGGGGGAGAGCCTCAGTTCATTTGGGAACTTGGGGGAAGAGCCTCAGTCAGGGACTAGGGGGTAATGTCTTTGGAACGACAATTGGAAAACTTGATCCTTCAGGCCTGAGTAAACAAAAAAGACGTCAGAGAAGTCAGGGACTTCGTCAGTATAGTGTTGCTTGTAAGTTACATACTTAAGGTAATACTGGGATTCTAGGACTCCGGGGAGAAGAAAACAAAAAAGGAAAGCATGCTTTAGTGTTTTGTTCATATAAGCTAGATATTTAAGGTAAGACTGGAAACATTGAGACGAGGTCTTAAACTTAAATAATTGAAAAAAATTGAATTTAAATTATTAGTGGGGCGGTTGTGGCTTGGAGGTAGAGCGGGTCATCCACTAAGCAGAATATTAGTGGTCCGATCCCTGGCTCCTCCAGTCTGCATTTCGAAGTGTCCTTGGGCAAGATACTGAACCCCAAATTGCTCCCGAAGGCTTTGCCATCGGTGTGTAAATGTGTATGAATGTTTAAAACTGATGAGCAAATGGCCAATGCCATCAGTGTGTGAATGGGTGAATGAGATATGTAATGTAAAGTGCTTTGAGTGGTCAGAAGACTAGAAAGGTGTTTTATATTTACAGTCCATTTACCATTTAAACCCCGCAAAAATAATAATAATAATAATAGAAATAATAATAATAATAATAATAAGAGAAGTAAAATAATCCTATCATTTGTAAAAAGATTAAGTTGAAAAAATAAAATAAATAAATAAAAACCCAAAATGGGTAATAGAGTTATAAAATAGTCGTAAAATAGAACGATATAGTGGTGATGCCAAACGTATGGAAAAGTTAAAATCCTGATAATGTTAAATATCTTCAGAGATAGCAGAAAAAGTATGATTTTGTAGGACGATTGGATGTGTAAGAAGGTGAAGAGTTGGTGAAAGCTATTAGTGAGAAGGAGAAAAGGTAAGTCAAGGAAAGAAGGACTGCTACAGGCCAAGTTGTGGCTGATAGAAGCAAGGGCCAGACAAGCCAGTATTCAGAAAAAGAAAATAGAAGGAGAAGAGAAAGTTGCTAAAAGAGAAGAAAATGTATGTGAACAGAAAGAAGCTCAACAGAGCAGCGAAAAAAGAAATTAACATATATCTTGTCTTGTTTTCTGCCCGAGACCCTCAAGGTGATAACGAGTACGTGCCATATGGGCTCCGTTCGGATCCTCCGCCTTATCCCGCGCCTCAACCTCCTCCTGCACCACCAACTGCTCCGCCGCCTCCCGTCCACTCACCACGAAAGGGAGAGATGCCTCCCCGTTGGCAATCTCCTCCAGAGACAAGATGCGGTACAGTATATACAAATGCATTTTTATGTTATGATAGTAACACTGGTGAACTTTTCCTTCGAGATAATCAAGGAAGAGGGAGAGGACGTGGAGGTGGTGAGAACAGAAGAATGGACAATGATGTGTGCTACAATTGTGGAAAATTTGGACACTATGCAAGAGACTGCAGAGCTCCAAAGAGGAGAGGAAGGAGGGGAGGATGGAGAGCGGGAGAAGGCGAAGGAGCGGAGCCCTGGCAGGACAGGAGAGAAAAGGATCGCACCGCATGACTAACTCCAGAAGCAGGTCATGCAGACACGCACGCACACACACAGACACGCGCACAGATAGAGATAAATGACATTACAGACACAAGCATAGCAACAGATGATGAGGCAGAGGTAGATGAGATTCTATCGTTACAAACAGCTGAGATTCTACTATCACAGGAAGGAACTAAACCATGGATAAAATTAGAAGTGCATGGAAAAACAATAACCTTCTTGTGTGATACTGGAGCCTGTAGAACAGTTGTGCGACGTAGCGAAACAGAAGAAAATTTCCCTATGCAGCGAAATAGCGGGTTAAGAGTCAGGTCAGCCACAGGACATGTAACTGTTGAACCTATGACCAAACCACTAAAAATAAGTGATCCTAAAACAAATAGAAGTATACTGGCCTCAGTTGCGTCATCACGATTGTGTCCCGTTAACCTTTTAGGCAGAGATCTGATGACTAAACTAGGAATAGCAGTAGTACCGGACAAAATTGGTCTCGGTATGAAAGCATGCCGTATAAATCTAAAAACAGCAGACAGCGATGACGAGGACGAAGTAGAAACGTTTGTGCGCGAAGGACTAACAGTGAACTACTGGTACAGTTTAGATCTAATTCAAACAGGACCAAGTAGCATAACTCAAGAATTAATGAAATTGGTAAAAACCTGCATTCCTTTCGCTGAGATGAAAAATGTTGAAATACATACACCCGAACAGTTACATTGTACAATGTACTATCGGCACGAGCCCGGACCAGACGAGGAATATCATGACAAATTATTTAAAGAGCCCAGCTGTAAAGTAACTCTTACTGATCTATATTGGGACAAAAGGGGAAATTGTGTTTGCACGGTGAGCCTCCAGAAGCCAGAAATGAAATTGTTTAGGGGGGGACTCACACCACACATTTCCTGTTCAAAATTGATAAACCCACAGTGGAAGGATTTTGGTGAGTTTATCTCAAAAATAAAAAGATCAAACTATGAATGGAGAGAAGTGGGGGGAAAAGTGCTATTTGCACCTAAATTGAACGTGTATTGCACCCATTTGAATTGGGTCACACAAGCGGTCAAGGCTGTGCACCTCAGTGGAGAAACTAGTCTAGATACTATCACCGATTGATATACTTTAACTGCTGACGAAGAGTTAGAATTAACTAATATACCCCAAGAGTTGTGGTCCAAGGGGTCAGCTGATGTGGGACTCATTAAAGGGGTGCAATCAGTTAAAATAACTCCAAAAAGCTCTTATAGGCCGTATCAGAGACAGTATCCACTTAAACCAGAAGCCGAAGAAGGAATAGCACCAATAATACAGGATTTACTGAGTGCAGGAGTTATTAGAGAGTGTCCAAATGCAGCATGTAATAGTCCTTTGTTTCCTGTAAAGAAAGCGGCTCCATCGACAGGATGGAGGATGGTACAGGATTTACAAGCAGTAAACAAAGCAATAATACCACGTGCTCCTCTTGTACCAGACCCACACACTCTGTTAAATGAACTCAATCCAAAAGCTAAATATTTTACAGTGGTAGATTTAGCTAATGCATTTTTCTCTGTACCACTTCACAAAGAAGATCAATTTTGGTTTGCATTTCAGTATAGAGGTAAAAGGTATACATTCACAAGACTCCCACAAGGATATTGTGAAAGTCCGACCATCTTTTCAATGGCAATGTCATCTAACTTAGCACAATTTATTCCCCCGAGAGGAAGCCAGCTATTATTGTATGTTGATGATATTTTGCTAGCCTCAGAAAACGAACAGGACTGCAAAATTGACACTATTGCTCTATTAAAATATTTAGCAGAACAGGGCCACAAAGTGAGTAAAAATAAATTGCAGTTATGGAAAAAAGTAGTGAAATATCTAGGTTTCAATATCTCTTTTGAAGGTAAACACCTAGATGAAAATAGGAAGACTGCGATATTACATGCACCTAAACCACAGACAAAAAAACAAATGATGTCTTTTTTGGGAATGACTAACTTCTGTAGAGCATGGATTGCAAATTATGCTGAAGTCACACATCCACTTCAAATGCTTATATATGATCAACCTATGGCAGCTAATGATGTGATCACATGGACTCCGGAGGGAGAACATGCGTTTGTGCAAGTAAAACAATTACTAGTAAGTTCAGGAGTTTTAGCACTCCCAGATTATAAGAAACAATTTATACAAATGTGTGATGCTAGAAGTGGATTTATGACCAGTGTGCTAACCCAACCTTTTGGAGGAAAACTTAGACCCGTAGCATACTATTTGTCTAAATTAGATCCAATAGCCAGAGCAATGCCGCAGTGTTTGCAAGCTGTACAGGCCGCAGCATTAGCAATACAGAGTTCAGCTACAATTGTCTTGTTTCATCCTTTAACATTAAAGGTGTCACATGCTGTAGACACTCTACTGACACAGTCAAAAATATCCTTCAAGTCTCCAGCTAGACATCTAAATTGTATGACTATCCTACTCTCTCAGCCTCATCTAACTATTGAAAGGTGTACAATTTTAAATCCAGTAACGCTACTACCAAATGAAGCAGAAGAGGTAACACACATTGAACATGACATCTTAAAAGACATGCAACAAAGCTCACCTGAATCAGAAAAACAATCTTGGATGAACAGGGGGGCAACATTATCTGATAATGAGTTATGGCAGTGACCAGAGGGCAAGTACATACTTCCAAAGAATTTATTTCGATTTGCAGCAGTATTGACACATGGATTAACACATGCGTCAACAGGGGGGATGTATGATGTATGATGGACTTCCAAAATTATGCAAAAAAAAAAATAAATAAAAAATTTGTGCATCATGTCTAGTGTGTGGAAAACAGAATGTCCAAGGCAGATTAAGACCAAGACCAGGTAAAATGCCTAATGCTCAGTATCGATTCCATATGATATGCATGGATTTCATGGAATTAAATAAATGTAAAAATAAGAAGTATTGTCTAGTGATCATAGACTTATACTCAAAATGGATTGAAGTTATTCCAACCACACGAAATGATGCAATAACAGTAGCTAAAGCTTTAGCAACACATATTGCACCAAGATTTGGATTACCAGAAATCATATACAGTGATAATGGACCGCATTTCAGAAATGATGTAATTGCTAAATTGAGTGAACTGTTTTCCATTAAAATGAAATATCATTGTTCTTATCATCCACAATCAGCAGGACTAGTGGAAAGAGCGAATGGTACAATCAAGGCTAAACTTAGGAAAGCCATGGATGAGACAGGAAAAGGATGGGTAACCTGTTTGCCAGCAGTAATGCTGAGTCTTCACATACGACCTAATATTACAGGACTGTACCACTCTCAAGTATTTCTTTCCAGCTGTTCCCACTGAGATTATTCCACCATGGTTCACACCATACGAGGGGAATTACACCTGCCTGTTGAGAAAACAGGAAATAAGTGGAGGCCGAGACACAGGATCCCTGACAGGGTGTGGTACTATAATAACGGTAGGAGAAAATCCCTATGGGATCACTGATGAGTTGGTGACTACACACGACTATGCATGAGCAGATATATGGTGGTATTGTGGCAGACAGAGATTAAGACCTAGGTTGCCTAAACTCTGGTATGGTACCTGCGCTTTGATTCACTTAATGATGCCTACATACTTGCTTCCTATGAGTCCACAGTTTCCTAAACTAAATACAGAGGATATGCACAGGGTTAAACGTGATAAGTTGATACCCACCTCATTTGATTCTAGAGTTTATTTAGATTCAATTGGTATTCCCAAATGAGTTTAAAGCTAGAAACCAGGTGGCAGCAGGTTTTGAATCATTCTTTACCTGGTGGGTGACAATAAATAGAAATGTGGATTGGATAAATTACATCTATTATAACAAACAACGCTTTATTAATTATACTTGTGATGGATTTAGAGGAATCCACGAACAATTAGATAAAACTAGTTTAATGGCCTGGCAGAACAGATTAGCTTTAGATATGCTACTAGCTGAAAAAGGAGGTGTGTGTAAATTATTTGGAAATCTATGTTGTACCTTCATCCCAAATAACACAGCACCTGACGGCAGCATCACAAAGGCACTAGAAGGACTGACGTCATTGTCAGACGAGCTGGCAGACAACTCAGGTATAACAGATCCAATCACAAAATGGATGGAAAGCATATTTAGGAGATGGGGAAACATCCTAAAGGTACTGATAATGTCTGTAGGAATTGCAATTGCTGTCCTAATCACCTGCGGATGCTGTTGTATCCCATGTATGAGAGAATTGATATAAAGATTGATTACTACCACACTAACGAAACAACAATTGTTCTATCAGCCTGTCTCCACAGTTGATGAGTTCGAGAGGCATGAGATGACTGAAGGACAAGGTGTGGGTAGATACAAGAATGAGGACGAGTATGAAGAATGGATCCAGTTCAGCGAGTAGAAGAGTCAATCTATGCGCCCATGAGGGGAGAAACACCTACTGAGAATGACACACTATTTAGTCTTTGTTCCACAGCACAATGAAGAACCTATAGAAAATCTGAAAGGAAGTTGTAGTGTTCTGATGTAATGTATGCTTAAGAGAAAAAGACTGATGGCAAATTGTATATACATTTAAGGTTTTGTTTTTTTTCTCGTCTCAGGGACAGCACCCGTAGGCAGGGAAAGAAGGTCCGATGAGTCGATCAGCCTGTTTTTATTTTTTCTTTATTAGATTCATAAATGTACCTATACATTTGCTGTTATCAGAATGAATATTTTCTGCATTAATATTTTACATCGTTTTGAGTGATTAAGCATACTGAGGTGATTGTAATGGTTATTAATATAAATTATTGAGAATTTTCCTGTCTAGAAAGCAACAGTATGAAACAATAAGAATGTTAAAGAACTGCCAGACAGGTTTTTTCGCTCCCACATTATCTATGATTATTTGTACCAACCACTGAACACTGATTAATTTTTATTCTTGTGATTTTGTTTTGTACCTTTTTGAAATAGTACAAACAGGGGGGAAATGTTATAAAAATTAGGGTTACACAGCTAGTTGGATGTTTTAACTTATACAATGTTTGTTCCTATTTATTTCATGTCCTTAGGGCACTTCCCTTTATTGCTGTTTTCCTGAGACTGGCAGGGTAAGGTAAAGTTCAGGTTAATGTATAAATAGAGGGATTTGAGAACAAAATGAAGCCTAGGGACAGGTCAGAGAGGTGACATCAAGATTGGGGACATACTGGCTACTCATTAGGTGATATGTTGAAGAAAGCTGTTTAAATGCATAGTATGCAAATTGACTGTTAACAATTCACAGGGGTTGAGACAGCCCAACTTCAGGAAAATGTATAAGAACCAACTGTTAACGCTCCTCTGGGAGCCTTTTTCTCTGTAACCCCTTTAGCGTGTTGCACTGTGAAACGCTCCTTCTTGTACAAGAATAATAAATTCAACTTAAACTTTGATGCTTTGAATCCGATCCTCTTTATTTAAGGGTTTCTCTTTAAAAAATTCCCGTAACAGGTTGGATACTAGATAAACCTATTTTATGTTTATTGGCATAATAATACATCATGCGTCCAGCAATTTCTAACATTTCTAAAAATGTATTCACCTGTTTCATATCACCAAAGTAAAGGTTTCCCTCAGTGAAGTCCTTGCCCAGGGAAACATTCAGGGTGACCTCTGAGTTGTCATAGTGGTAGCTCAGATCCAGGTCTTCATTCATGTCATATTTAACAACAAAGGCCTTGTGGCTGTCCAGACAGCACCCCCCACAGTCAGGGTACAGCAGGGAGGTGAGTGGATACAGATAGCGCTCACAGAGGGGTGTGATGAAGTCTTCATCAAAGCCCAGTTCATCCAGAAGGATCTGGAAGAGAGAAAAGAAAAAAGACTCAGATGTAATGTTTAATTCCCTGACTTTACAAATAAACATATTTAGGTCAGAACTCTTTCATGATTTCAACATCTTCCTCATTGAAGGTTTCATCAGAAGAGTATGTTATTGTGAAACGAGCCCATCACAGTGCCTGCATGTACCTGCAAGGTATCTTCCAAACTCTATTCCAGAGTTCCACTACTGTATGTCAGGACTATGGGACCAAGCATCATGGCTCAATAAAGATGAACTGTGAATGACTGAGCAGTTATTACAGTGTGTTTTAAGTCAGCAGGAGCAGATACATTACCCCATAATGGTTCATAGTGTTGGGTCTTCCTTTAGGGGCAGAGGACTTCTCAAAGTGTTCCAGCTCCTCCACCAGCTCATCACAGAAGCTTTTCTCAAACACAGGTAGGCGATACACTCTTACTGCTTTAACAGGAGGATGTGTATACATTAACCATCATATATTGTTATGTGAATGTGATAATGTAGTCCCACTGAATATACAGTAAAATATCTTGTTTGTTCTAAAGCAATATCTATTTATATATTAGAAAGATACAGCAGAACAAGACACAAATATAAAAGTAGCTGTGCTGATACAACAGGTTGCGAGCTGCTGTTTCCCTGGTTACACAGTGTTACTTGGCTTGGCAGAGAGGACAGGACAGTTGTCTGTAGGTTGGGCTGCTTCTCCACACACACTGAGCACTTCTTTGGCTAGATGTCTGCATGGCCACCCTGTAGTCCTGGCTCATTTATTGGTAGACTACCTGCAGTGACCCTGAGCAGCAGCAGGCCAGGGAGGAGACAGCCAGAGAGGTTGTTGTGTTTATCAGGGTATCTACAGTTCACACCCTGATGTATCAGCACCACCACCACCTGCTTCACTCCAACTGTTACCTCGTAATCTTTCAGAATTAGCTTTTTGCATTACTCAACAAGCTCCTGAGTAACTGGAGGTGTCAATTACCTCAACAATGAAAAAAAACACTATACAGTCTATCAGTCATGTGATCAAACAATGGAGTGTTTGACTGCATTCCTGGGTGTTTTCTACCTGAATCTGAGTAACCTGAATCTATGTTCTATGAATGCTGAAAAAATATAATCAAATTCAGTGAAATGAAAGCTCACCTGCCTCTTCCTCCAACAAGTCTAAGAGACCTTCTTCACTGGTGTTCCCGTTTTCACAGTACTCAACAATCTGCTTGAACTTTGGTAAGAGGTAGGACTCCTGAGGAGAGGTGCAGGTGTGTCTCAGCCAGGTGTTAATGACAAGTCATTAATGACAACATTAGCAACATAAGCAATAAATACCTGCAGATGGTAGACGTGGAGATGGAAAGGCTGGTACATGTCTTTTATAGCTATAGCTCTCTCAGCAGACTTCACACCAAGATGCCTTCGTCTGTCCACTTCCTGTGAAATCTAAACAGAGTAGTGTCGCCAAAATCATTCAAGTGCAGTTCAGGGGTTTGATGCCAGCACACTGCTGTATGTACATACACAGACCTGAAAGGTCAAGTCAAAGTGGGCAGGAGGCAGGTACACATATCAATATCAGTAAGTCAGTGATATCATCTGACAGTATTTTTGACCAAAAACACATAATATGAAAAACAATCTTGGTCCCTTAGATTTTTCACTTGGAGACATGTGATGGTCTAAATATGGATTTGTCAGTGGTCTCTGATGTAATGACCATGTTGTTTCTAATCTAATCTTACCTACCTGTCACTTCTTTACTGACATGTCCACACATCAGCTTAATACATCTGCAACCAGCTTATATCTGCTTATATATCAGCACAGCTGAGGCCAAAGATACTGCTAGAGACTAGGGTTTGTAGCAACCCGATAATGTAATAAAGTCCAATAATGTAATACCTGCCAATATCGTAATCATTTTGGACATTTGAAATGTAATAAAGCCAATTTTGAGCCAATAATGTAACAACATTTTGCCAATAATGTAATAAGTTATTGGTTATTGGCTGATTATTACGTTATTGGAGTAGCATTTTAAACGGTGTTATCTGATAATGTAATAATACATAAACATGACTGCATTTCTTGGAAATAAAAGATTTTTTCGCTGTTTTTGTGCAGTTTGTTCATCAAAAATAGATATAGTGGATGGCATAGTTGTCATATTCATTCATCAAGTACTATGCAGCACTCCACTGTTGTACAAAATCTTTATTTAGACTACTGTTTATTTACTTAGATATGTAAAGTCATAGTTTTATGTATGGAGGAATATTATTTAATCCATTACGGTGAAGTGTATATGGTAGTTAGATCACTTAATGGAATGTGCTAGAGTTCAGGAACAGAAACGTGGTCATGTGACCTACATGTGTTTGTTAATGTTGATGTTATTACTAAGTTATTACATTATTGGCATGTTATTGCATTCAAAATGGCCAAAAATATTACATTATTGGCAGGTATTACATTATTGGTTCCTACAGAGTTGGTTCTGGGATTTTCAAAATTGGAAACTTTCCATAGGAATTTATGGGAATTAAGGGAGATTTATGGGAATAAACAGGAATAAACCATGAATATATGTTTGGATATGATACAGTTTGTTTAAATTGCCCCCGATTTACACTTATTTCCCATTAATTTCCATAATTCCCATGGTGTTTTTTGTTTTGTAATATTCCCAAAATTCCCAATCTTAACTTCCCATGGAAAGTTTCCCGAAACGTTCCGCTCCTTTACAGCCCTACTACAGACCAATCACAGAATCATCAAAAAAAAACAACAAGTAATTAGTAGTCCTTTTAGAAAACATTTAATTATTATTATTAATTATCAAAACAGCTTTAGATTGACTTTCTGTTTATCATTGGATGCTTCATCGAATTACTCCAGATTAATTAACTACTATCAGTGAGATTCTTATGGTTTATTTCACAACATGCCAACACACACACACACCTTGTTGAGTACATCCTCAAACTGCTGCTCTGTCACACAGCCGAGCCTCCTGAGCAGCTGCGTAATGAACACACATGATAACATTAGACCATGACATAATCAAACATTGTATAATATTCATATGAGAGGACTCCTCACTGCTCGGTAGTCCAGTGTGAACTGCTGCTGCGTCACAAAGCGGACGTGCGTGTGGTATTCCTCCAGGAAAATGTTGTCAGTGGAAAAACAGCTGCAGAGATAGAAGTGTCGGTGTAAGGCTCCGTCTGTCATCACTGCTCGTTACAAACACACACTGAACATACTTATTATGTCACACTGTTCACTCACAACACACGCAGCCAGCAACGTCACAAACGCTTCCGGTTCAAGTCGTCAAAATAAAAGCATAATCTCTATGAAGTCAAATGTAACTTTCACACCAAGACGTAGACATTAATTACACTGTCGATGGTAGCTACTCACATCTAAATATATACTGACTGTAGCAATGAGTGTATAGACCTGACACACTAAAGTGTGGGCTCGATACACAAGTACCATGTGGTGTCCAATAGGGGCGCAAATACCACATACGAGATACCAACCTCGTAAATGCAAGAATAGAAGAAGAGAACGAAGGCAGGCAGGCAGCCCCACGCTCTCTCTCTGTGTGTGTGTGTGTGTGTGTGTGTGTGTGGGGGGGGGATCATCGCCTCCGGTAGCAGCAGTCAGAGCTGCTGCTGAACATGGAGGAGTCAGCAGCTCGCGGATGATTGACGTGTCTCCTCTCTGTCCGGTGTGTGCTCCGTGCTGCAGATGCGGAAATGTTGAGCGTGGAGTCGTTGCAGGTGGCAGAGGAAGAGGTGGTTGTATCCAGCTCCAATAAACTGGGTGACATTTACACGTTCGTGTCTAAAGGCTGCTTTCCTCAGACCATGAACCCTTTACGGAAGAAGAACCTGAAAAGATTCGCACAGAAATTCATCATTGATGGTGAGGCTTGTTTCACAGTGTTCGTGTAAGCTGCTGCAGACTGACAGTGTGTGGCTCTCCTCTGTCTGCAGCAGACATCTGCTGGCACGAACTGCCGTTAAGAATCTGCTGTGTACACATGGCCTCAGGCTGACAGTCACTGTGTGCTGCAGGGTGACACTCATCTTCTATATGCTCATGCAAGTTCATATTTAATGCACATAAGTGCTGATTTAGTAATTCAAACTTCTGGCCACCTGATGAAGGTGAAGTCTGATCTTCACTCCCCTTTCAGCCTTCTCAGCTCAGCTCTTCAGCTGTTAAATTCTCACCTCATTCACCAACCAGACACTCCCTCTGTCTGCTGTGTGCTGGAGAGCAGATGGACTCTTGTTTATCAAAGCTTTCAAAGTGAAAACAGAGAAACCTTTCCTCAGGTCCAATTTATGTTTTACCCCTGAAGGTAAGCAGGACGACATTAAATACTCTCTTCAAATGAAGAATGACGTACAGATCTCTCTGAACACAAAGGGCCTCTTATTGGCAGAATGTGTGTCAAAGCATGTCCTACTTTTTTTTCATATCTTCATTTTAGAGGACAAGCTGTACTATGTGGGACCTAAGAAAGAAGAGAAGAGGGAGGTGGTCATAGACGCAGAGAGGAAGAGGCAGATTTTTCTCGACTGCCACTTCAATGACATTGGCTATCACCTGGGCCAAAAGAAGACTGTCCACAGGATCCAGAGCAAGTATTACTGGCTGGGGATCATCAAGGACGTGGTGGATTGGGTACACATGTTTTTCTCTTAACATCTCTGAGTTATCATGATAATGCTGTCTGACATTAATAATCACTGTCTGTCTTTTCAGATAAAAGTATGTGAGACGTGTCAGCACACAGAGAGGAATAAAAACCTGGCGAGAACTGTCCGGCCTATAAAAGTGGACGCACCTTGGGACGTTGTTGGGATTGACCTTCTAGGTCTTTTGCCTCACTTCACTTCATTCAGTGCTTTCTGTTTTGTTGTCTGCTGTATCATTTCTTTCCACAGGTTGAGACATTCTGTCTGCCTTTCTCTTTGGTTCACCAGGACCTTTCCCAGAAACTCAGCAAGGCAACACCAATGTTACACTCATCGTTGATTACTTCAGTAAATGGGCAGAAGCTTTTCCAGTGCAAAAGACAGATGCTCTCTCTGTTGCAAGGTGTATTTCCAAATGCATATACAGGTAAAGCATTTACAGAATCTGAACAATCATACTGAAGTTGAAACAAGGCTTTTATAATCTATATAATCTACTGATGTATTTACAGATCATATGTCTGTATGTGTCATTTTCATCATCCTCGACCAAATTATTTAGTGTTTTTGACAGAAGTTTGTATCATACTGTAAGATTTACTGTATTTATGGAATATGTTGGAAAAAAAATATTCAAGTTTTTATTAGTGTATAAACATGCAGGTTATCTACAGTAGACCAGAATGAAAAAAACACACACTGTCTCTAGATAGATTCTAGTTTGGTATATTACGCGGACACCATTTCTAACCTGAAGCCGAACTAACTCTGTCGTCTGTTTAATCAGGTTTGGTTCCCCTAAAACAATAGTGTGCACACAGAATGGTGACTTCAGTAAAGAGGTGAGATATGAGTCACAGCATTAACTGAAATAAACTGACAGATTGTAGTGCTGCTGTGGGTCGTGTTCATCAGTGCCTGTTCTGGTGTTTTCTAGGTGACAAAGCTATTGTACACCAGGTGGAGCATTGTGCAGAAGGTTGCTCCTCTGGATGAACCTCAGCTCAACCCGCTGCATGACTGCACGTGTCCTTTACTGAAGGAAGCCATAGTGCAGATGGTAACAGAGAAGCAGGCCGACTGGGATGACTTCCTGGACCCTGTGCTCTTTCTGTTCAGGACATCCACCAACCCTACAACCAAGTTTAGCCCTTATTCCCTCATGTTCAACAGAAAGGCTAATTTATCAAATGAGGTGCAGACTCTAATGTGGAGAAAATAATCTAACCGTGTGGTTTGTTTCTGCATACTCATTTTGTTTCCTTCCCTCTAGATGACGTTGAACCTTCTGCATTCCGATGGCCAAGAGCAGGATATGTGTTCGACAAATGAGAAGGCCTCATCATTCATGAGCATAATGCAGGAACAGCAGAACTCTGTGAAGCAGCTGGTACTATACTTGTACTATTACAGTGGATGCTGGTGTAACTTGTTTGTCATATCAGATACTGCTTTGTGGGTTCAGAAATGATGAATCTCATCACTGCATCTTCAAATAACATCCATACTTTGTTAGTGTGTGAAAGGAAGCTAGCTGGAAAAATTAACTTCCCCGCAAAGCCTCTACATACTTGGTTCCTGATTGGTCCTCATTCATGAGCAACTACAAGTTCCATGTTGCATTGTGTATGTTATGGTCCCTCAGACATGTACTTGAGGTGTGTCATGACACGTCGGGCACAATGTCATCATGGTGGTCCTCATGCACCATTCTTGTGCACACAGTGTATTACATAGCAGAAACGTGATTATTACACCACATGTCACAGAAACTCTGTCCATTGTTTAAGGTACAGACTTTTCTTATTGGACAAGTGTGTTGACAGAAAACTTCTCACATGCACACATTTATGGACTTAATTGAGTCATTACCTTGACATATGGCAGGCGAGGAGAGGGGCAGCTCAGCTGTTTTCTGTTTGTTTTGTCCTTTTTTGAATATCCCTTCTGTTTCGTGTCTGAATATGTGTTCCACTTCCAGGTCATAGCCAATATGAACGCAGCCTACAAACAAGAGAAGAAGAATGCCAAACGGAGGACACATAACATGCCCTCGATGACCTTTAAAGTCACAGATCCTCTGTTTGGTGGAGACTCGCCCTCCCCCAAAAAACTGAAAGAGAGTTTATATTTGTCTTTTCCCGTTGAGACGGTACTGGCCACTGAGCAAAGCGGCTCAGACATAAAGACGGAGTTAACCTATCATTTAGTTGATTCTGACGTCCACTGAGAGGACACATCAATGGAGACATGTCATGTCATCATCAGCTGCCTGAAGTGGAGAAGATAGAAGTCCAGATGTTGGTGATGTGTGACGGTTAGTTGTTCAACAAATGTCTGATGAATACACTGCTGGTGAAGATTAAACTCACACACACTCACAAACCATCCTCTGGACAATGAAATGGCAGGAAACAGTGACACCCCTATGCAAAAAGCATTGTTTCCTGTGAAGGTTATGTTAAATTATGAGTTTTCACTTTGACATGCTGTAGATTTTATAGCAACAATACTTCAAAATAAAGGTATTGTTTTAAGCCCTGGTGTGTTGTCATTACATGATGGGAAATGAGACATTGCTTATGATCAGTATACACACACACACACGCATATATATATATATATATATATATATATATATATATATGCCTGTAGATGAACCATCCAATGATCATAGAGTCCCAAGGCTGCACAGAGGACAGAGCTATAGGTGTCCTTTCAAACCATGTAGCAGTGGTCCAGAATGTTAGTGTCCCACTTTTTGGAAGCTTGTGGCTGAGATTTGCTCTGTCCATGTAAGACAATTACGAGATTTTTTTCAAAATACATTAAATATGTTGTAAAATAGTTGCTGAAAACTTTGAACAATATATTACTGAAATGTGGAGTTAGAGGTTCAAACTTTTTTCAGTTTTCAGTCCAGGATTTTGTGGGTGGTCCTTAAAGGGTGGCTTGATGACAGACTGAGGCCACCCTGAGCAGAATCCCACAACAGTACAAAAGCCAGATGCTAGTTATTATTCTTGTTTACACTCAGTTGCTAGCTAGCTCTGCCTTGAAGTCCTGCAGATGCATTTTCCCTGGATGAACAGCTTTATTTAAACACAAACATGAAGAGGTGAAGAAGTGGATTTATTTTGAAAAAGTTCTGAAACGTGTGTGTAATGGCACCTTCCTGGACTGCAGGTGTACCATGCTGCAAAACAATTCCACACAGTGCGTTGTTTCACAGAGGTACATGACATATTGAGACAGAGAGAGACATACTGAGACAGACACAGACAGACAGACGGACAGTCCTACGAGTAGGCGTGGCTTCAGCGTCTCTAGGGGACACGCCCCCACAGTCCTGAAGCTGAGAATTCATTTTTACCTGATTTTGACACCTCATTTCAGAAACTTGTTGATATTTTTAATATATAATCATTTGATATAAGTTTATCTTTCATTATTCACACTAATCATAACATTATGAGATAATTATAAGAGGACTTTAACAGAGTGTCCAACACAGTGTGAGGACGACAGTTGTCCTCTCTCTCTCTTATTTCGCCCCAACTTTATTGAAATTGCAATACAAACAAATAATTCAGTCATACCAGTTCACACAATAGTAACATAGCACCAGCATGGTTACATATTATTGTATAATAAGGGTTAAAGGGGAAAAAATGAAACTTTGGGTCAGCTGTCCTCTACTCTGCCTGATTCTGGACACAGAGACGTTCCTGGTGGGAGGAGCTACACTACCTTCGCTGGCACAACAGATAGGTTTCACTAAGAGGTGTCACTCCGTCATGTTTCTATGCGTTTAGACCGAATTGATCTGCGTGTCTTGAATAAAGGAGGGTGAGCATGCTGGTTATGAGTTTTTTTAGATTCAGTTGAAGCTGTGCATGCTCCATTAATTCATATATGTATAAGCGTGAATGCGAAGCCGCGTGAAACGTGGTCCCCGTGGCCGTCGTTGTTCATGGTGTCAGGTGTATCACTTTGCATTTTAAAATGTACTTTAAAATAGACGATCTTTGACACCGCCGCCCACTTCACTGTACCGCCCGTAAGTCAATCCGAACGGGCATATACTGTACTGAAGATGTTCTCTCCGAGCCAACACAGACCGTGTGTACGTTACTGTGTGTGTGTTCTGACAAGACATGAAGAATTCATCGACAGCTGCTCACGCGGACATGGCGAGAGTTAATAACGTGGAAGAAATAAGTTACGTTAGCTTCTTAGCACATAGCTAACTCAGATAGCTTAGCTAGCTAACAATGTGTGGCAGGTGAGGTAGGTGTAGACTTCACGAGACAATTATTGACTGGTCACACTGTTCACCTGCACCAATGACTGGATAAAGTACGCACGAGCCGCAGAAGACCGGATGTGCATTCCTTCAAAATAAAAGCACATGCGCGTGTTGTAGTTTCTAGTTTCTGCTGTGACCTCTGAACAGTATGTTTTCACTTTTCACAGCCACTCTCTGTCAGTCCAGTCAGTATGTCTGTCAAAGTGGTGGTGAGCTGCTCTGTGCTGTACGCTGTGCTGGATGTGGCTGTGGTCACTGTCCTGTACACACATGGATCACAGCTGAGTGTGTTCAAAGAGGACGTCCTGAACTTTGACATCCGCCAGTCAGTGCTTGACCTCTGGGGGGCCGTGCTGCTCCGAGCCCCCCTCCTGCTGGGAGCCTGCAT
Organism: Collichthys lucidus; assembly: GCA_004119915.2. NCBI lineage: Eukaryota > Metazoa > Chordata > Actinopteri > Sciaenidae > Collichthys > Collichthys lucidus. The sequence continues at coordinate 8,748,969 of CM014088.1, read as the reverse complement.
AGGGGTGTCATGGAACAGAGAGGCTGGGCCATCGAGGGTTGCTAAGCTCACCGTCCTCATTGTCTTCATCTGTCTGATCATCATCAACTACACTCTGGCCAAGATGCTGATGCTGACTGAGCTGCAGCCTTTGACCCACCAGCCCTGGCTCCTAAGCATGATCTGTTGGACATGTGCCTCCTCTGTGGGTGTCGTGCTGCTCTGGAGCCTGCTGGGGTCCAACTCACTGAGCAGCAGTGGAGGTGGAGGGAGGTCTGAGGACACTGAAAATCTGGTAGAGGCAGCTGGTGAGGTGGAGCAGGAGGTGCCATGTGACAGGAAGAAGGAGGGAAAGCAGGAGAAGGAAAAGACGAGCTCTGGGGCAACACTGGGGCGTCTTCTGTCCTACTGCAGAAAGGACAGTGGACTGCTGTCTGTAGCCGTCCTCTTCCTCCTCATCTCGGCTGTGTGTGAGTGTCTGTGGCTTAAACCAGTTCGTCAGTGCAATCTTGTCCATTTAAAAAGGAGGGTGACATTCTTCTAACCAGTTTTCTATGGAAAGCAGGTTAGAAGTGTTTGACTTTGCAGATAATAGAGAGATGCAGAGATAAACCTTCCTGATTTTATGGCCCTCTTCACAACTCATTGTTTTTATTATTGATTAGTCTGCTCATTACTTTCTCTGTTTATTATTTGGTCTTTGAAATGTCCATCAACATATCCCAGAGGACTTTTTTTTATCGTACAGTCCTGAACACAAAGATGGATTTTTTTAGACAGAGACAAATTTAATTTATTGTCACAGGAGACACACAACTGGTGGACAACAGCTGGACTGGTCAGACAATCTCAGAACTACTGACACAATTGACACAAGAATCATACTGACTGAAAAATGTCTCTTCATTGTCCAGGTTTTCACTAAGCATCTTGATCTATAATGACATTTAGGAAGTCAGTTCTCTGTGTCTTGAACCTGTAGGTGAGGTCTTCATACCATACTACTATGGGGAAGCAATAGACAGCATTGTGGTTCACCAGAGTATGGAGTATCTGGCTAAGCCTGTGATCACACTGTTGGCTCTGTCCTTGGCCAGGTGAGTATCTACAGGTGGTGTCCTGATGGTGATGTATGTCAGCAGTGTGATTCTACAAAATAAAATAACTGGCCTATGACATCACATGTACCAGACCTTAACAATGCATTATTGTAAATCGCAATGCCTTTATGCGTCTACCCTCTCTTCAGCTCTCTTGCAATGGGAGTACGTGGAGGAGTTTTCACCCTAACCTTTGCCAGATTGAACTTTTGGCTCAGAAACCATCTCTTCAGAACGCTGATGAGGCAGGAAATTGCCTTCTTTGATGAAAACCATACAGGTGAGATAGGACCATCATCCATCCATCCATCAATCCATCCATCCATCCATGTAATTCATTTCTCCCTCTATATGTGTGTCGTCTTCAACAAAAGAGTTAATAGATGATGTCACCCCGTAGGTGACATCATCTCACGTCTGTCATCTGATACTACCCAGGTGAGTGACCTCATCTCGCAGAATGTCAACATCTTCCTGCGGAGCTCCATCAAGGGTGCCGGTGACTTCATCTTTATGTGTGGGATGTCCTGGAAGCTGTCACTGGTGACCATCATGGGATTCCCTTTAATCGCCCTTGTCTCTAAACTTTATGGCGAATTCTACAAGGTAAAGCAGTTTGGAGTCTGTGCTGATCACGTCATTCACGTATAACATTCATTTCACTTCTTTGGATTTGATTTTTTCTTAGAAATTAACCAAAGAGGTGCAGACAACCCTCGCAGAGGCTAATAAAGTTGCAGAAGAAACCATTTCAGCCATGAAGACGGTGCGGAGCTTTGCCAACGAATGTGGAGAGGCCGACTCGTACTACACTAAGCTGTTGGCCATGTACCAGCTTAACAGAAAGCAAGCGCTGGCCTATGCTTGCTACATGTGGTCCAGTTCTGTAAGTACCAGCAGCTGAGGATCTACATTTACTTTAGAACATACTATGAATTTATTGACACCTGTATGACACCTGTGGGAATCAGTAAGGTGTGTGTGTATGTGTGTTTTTCAGATCTCAGAGCTTGCTTTAGAGGTTGCTATCCTCTACTATGGCGGCCACCTTGTAATAAGTGGTCAGATGACTAGTGGTGCCTTGATATCATTTTTCATATACGTGCTTGAACTGGGAGAATGTCTTGAGGTATTTCTTCTGTTTTATTCATTGTTTTTCTTTCATCATGTGTGTATGAAAAGAACCTAGAGACACTTGTACACCCCGTCATGAGTGGGTTATCTTACAGAATATAGCATCAGTGTACACGGGCCTCATGCAGGGAGTTGGAGCTGCTGAAAAGGTTTTCGAGTACCTGGACAGGGAACCAAAACACCCGTCTGCTGGTACAGAGGCTCCTGAAACATGCACCGGCTTGGTTGAATTTAAAGACATCACGTTTGCCTACACAACACGACCTGAGACTGATATTCTCAAGGTTTGTTCTGAACTTTTGCTGCTACCATCTGCTGATAAACTAACACTCTCGCAGAGTTGGAGCAGTTCATTTATAATTCACTCAGATATCGATAATATGCAGTATGTATACCAAAGAAGTCACTTTGTGAATTGGTGTAATTGCAGGGACTGTCATTCACTCTGCGGCCTGGGGAGGTCACTGCTCTTGTGGGACCTTCAGGCAGTGGCAAGAGCTCCTGTGTGAATCTGCTGGAAAACTTCTATCTTCCACAGCAAGGCCAGGTGCTGCTGGATGGAAAGCCAGTGCACACCTACCAGCACGACTACCTCCACTCCAAGGTCAGGATAGAACATGTCCTCTGTTTGTCTTACTGTCAACATCATTCATGAAAAAAAAAAAAGACACCAGAGATGATTGGTTGATTTCTAACAACAGGTCACAAACATGTCATTTAATTTTTGAAAAATGGTTTGGCCATTTCACAAAACAGCTAGATATTTGTGACACTGCTCTTTTGTTGGGGACTATTTTCTGCTGTGGATTACTACACTTTGGGTGCTCTAGTTCGCCCGTGGTATTTAATTTGGGAACAGCCTGGCTCACTGATGTGTTTGTAATCGTCTTTCATTTTGTCTCTGCAGGTTGCTCTCGTGGGCCAGGAGCCAGTGCTGTTTGCCCGGACAGTGGAGGAGAACATCACCTATGGCCTGACGGATACCCCAATAGAGTCCGTGGTGCAGGCTGCCACTAATGCTAATGCTCACAACTTTATCACCGCCCTTCCTAACGGCTATGATACAAGTAATTATGCGGCATTCTTCTTCTTTATTATTATTAGCCACTATTAAGTTTTTTTGGCACCTAACTTCTCCTACATACTCTGTCCTACAGAAACCATTCAAATATCACAATATTCAGCTCATTCAGCACACGGTGGCTCGTACTAATTATCTAATTATTTTACTAATTCATAACATTTAGACCTTTTAAAATGTTCAGCTTTTTTCACATTCAAATGTTACATTAAAATGAATGGCACAACCTTCAAACCGTTCTACAAACCTTCAACACTTTCAACTTTCACTACTTCTTTATACTACAGCTTCAACTTCTTTCAAACTTTAAACTTTATAACAATATTCTACTGTTTTTGAGCTCATTTCATTTTCACATTTGCATCAGGCATTTCAGCAGATGGCATCCACACCATATTTTCTGCAAGAAATGCAGTTTTAAAGTTATTGTCTGTATATGTATAAGTCAGTTATTCTATGTGTCAGTTACTATTGAACAAGCCCATTTCCAAAACAGTTGTGTAAAACAGTAAAATGTGAATAGAAACAAATGTGGAGGCGAATGGAGGATGAATGAATTGAATTCATTTAGTTGTGATTGCCATGTGGGCATCTGTATCGATCCCCAGGTGTTGGAGAGAAAGGCACCCAGTTGTCAGGGGGGCAGAAACAAAGAGTGGCCATTGCAAGAGCTCTCATCCGTAACCCTCGCGTTCTTATCCTGGATGAGGCGACCAGCGCTCTGGATACAGAGAGTGAACACATTGTAAGTGAAAAGATGTACAGGAGGCAGATAAGAGCCCTGTGATACATGTTTGGTGCACTGCATGGATAGTTTTGTTCATCTCTACTCTATGTACTGCAGGTTCAGCAGGCTCTGAGCAACATCATGCAGGAGCACACGGTGTTGGTGATCGCTCATCGACTCAGCACGGTGGAGAAGGCAGATAACATCATCGTGATCGACAAGGGTCACGTGGCCGAGCAAGGCTCTCACAGTCAGCTGATGGCTAGCGGGGGACTGTACTGCAAGCTGGTGCAGAGGCAGATTCTAGGCATCGAGACAGAAGCGGAGGTCCTCAACCCGTCTGAAAAACTCGGCTGGAAGCCTGATGGAGGAAGGCAGCGGAGACGACAAATCAGCAGCGGTGGCAGCGAGTCTGAGTGCAACCTGAACTACTGACAACGTGTGTGTGGAAATGGGACTGCTGGTTGTTTCTGGGGGTCGATAGTATCTTTTATAAATACATATTTTATTAGATTCAGTTAACGTGTACTGTAAAGATATTTTGTGCAGTACAGGCTGAAATCTACTTATAGATGAATGCAGCGGCATGATTACAGTAAAAATCTAGAGCTGAATGTATTAAACATATCAGGCGATGTGGTGTTTCTTTTTGATGACTACAAAGAATGTGCTGTAAAAACTGTAGAACTATGATTATCTGTCATGATGATAAATCAGTGAATGACTCTATGACATGATGTAACAGTATAAATTACTGTCATGAGCACTGTCAAATATTCTGCTTGCTCACTTTTATGGAAACAAATACCAAATGCTGCATTTAATGTCTCCCCGTAAATCCCCCTTTCCAATTTCACTCCACTTACAGGTGGACTGTGAAACACTGGTGTGTTTTAAAGGATGGTTTCTCTATGTGCATCTTTTGGCATCTGTTGCTGTGTCATTGCACAATGCAGATAAAGAATATATAGTATTTTAAGGGAGAAGCTGTTGTTGAGTGGTTAAGGAGAATGGATGGATAAAAGTTTTTATATGCAAATAAGGCATTATCTAATAGTGACTTTTAGTGAAGTTCAAAACACAGATCCAAAGAGACATGATACATTAGGTTGTAACTTGTTGTCTGTTTTACTAAGGTTGAAAATATGCGTTTTGTGTTTTAACAACGTTTCAAAAAAAGAGTTATTGATCTCGGAAGTGCCAATATCTTTCTAACTTTACCGAAGTGCAGTGGCCAATAAGGCACCTTAACTTATCTCGCAATTACGAGGTAAGGCTCTCAGCAGAGGCTGGCTCAATTCGTGGCAGCGGCAGCTAGTAGCGGCATTTCCTGAGCTGCCACCGGAAATGCCGCGGCAGCTGCCAGTATAAGAGGCAGCCTCTGCCTTATAAAAAACAAATGTCCATAACAGCAGCAGTGGCAGACACCGAAACACACAAACACACACAGCGGCAGGTCTGTGGCAGCTGCCTCAGATACCGGCAACTGTCGTGACACAGACACAAACACACACACAGCAGTTGAGAGATTCATTAAAACCTCGCAAATTAATGCAGAACTCACGTAATACCAACTAGCTATTACCAACGAGGCTAATACAACTCGGACAACTCTTTTATAAAATAAAATTAAAAACAGATGCCCATAACACCAGCAACTGCCGCGGCAGGTCCGTGGCATCTGCCTCAGACGCTGCTGTGTGTTTCTAAAAATAAGCAGACTTGACCCAACAGAACTCAGAACCTCCTTAAAAAACGTGGCTGGAATAGTATCTAAGGGACAGTTTCATGCCGCTAACCACCTTAGTAAAAGATGACAGAGAAATGTTCTCAAACCGCTCAAAAACAGCAGTCTGTGCCAGAGGAGCACAGACATCCTCAAGGGGCATATTCATATTACAGATATCCTGCCTGACAGATGCCACTGTATCCGTGAAGAAAGACACAACTCTTCGCAGATTGCAGTGGAGGCATCGGACAGAACAGTGGGACGTGGATTAACGGCATCCTTAACATCATGAGTCCTTTTAGGAAAGAACAGAGGCAGCAGCAGTTGCGGTGGCAGTGGCAGACACCGAAACACACAAACACACACAGCGGCAGGTCTGTGGCAGCTGCCTCAGATACCGGCAACTGTCGTGACACAGACACAAACACACACACAGCAGTTGAGAGATTCATTAAAACCTCGCAAATTAATGCAGAACTCACGTAATACCAACTAGCTATTACCAACGAGGCTAATACAACTCGGACAACTCTTTTATAAAATAAAATTAAAAACAGATGCCCATAACACCAGCAACTGCCGCGGCAGGTCCGTGGCATCTGCCTCAGACGCTGCTAAGGCAGATGCAGCTGCCTCAGATACCAACAACTGCCGCGCCAGCTCAGGCTGCTCAGCTCAGGCTGCAACCGGAAATGCCACTACTAGCTGCCGCTGCCACGAATTGAGCCAGCCCTCTCTCATTTTTTTTTATCCAGTGAATGCAGTGCGCAGGTGGGAGGCCGGTCTAACATTGGAGAGCACAGAGGGGTCAAGATGCGTTTTTTTTAGGAAGGGCCTAACCACAGTGTGTTTGAAGGCAGCTGGAACAGACCCTGAGCTAAGTGTTTCTAAAAATAAGCAGACTTGACCCAACAGAACTCAGAACCTCCTTAAAAAACGTGGCTGGAATAGTATCTAAGGGACAGTTTCATGCCGCTAACCACCTTAGTAAAAGATGACAGAGAAATGTTCTCAAACCGCTCAAAAACAGCAGTCTGTGCCAGAGGAGCACAGACATCCTCAAGGGGCATATTCATATTACAGATATCCTGCCTGACAGATGCCACTGTATCCGTGAAGAAAGACACAACTCTTCGCAGATTGCAGTGGAGGCATCGGACAGAACAGTGGGACGTGGATTAACGGCATCCTTAACATCATGAGTCCTTTTAGGAAAGAACAGAGGCAAGGTCTGACTGCTCTAAAACCATACTGAATTATGCTTTGGCTTTATATCAGTACAAGCATAATCATAATTCAGCATGATTGTATAATGTTGGGAATGAGCTGACACAGTAGAGTTAGTCAAAGACAGCGCTACGCCTTTATTATTATGATTGCAATATTTCCGCCAGCCCGTGAAGGCAGCGCAGGGCCTGTGTCTGCTGTGACTACTTCCTGTGAGGAGCTCGGTCAGCTGTCACAATCCGAGAGGAGGAGAGAGAGGAGAAGCTCACGACGACGGCCAAAATGTCGAGTTTTAACAACAAGTTCAGCTCGTACACGATGACTCAGCTCAACGAGATTCTGGAGGATGACGACAAACTCACCAAGATGGTCCAGGACATGGAGGAGGTACGTGCAGCCCGTGTTTGCTCCTCGCTGCCTTTCCTCGGTCACTGTGTTTTTCCTCAGCCCTTTGTTGTGTTTCCCAACACAGGCTCGGTACAACAAAAATAAGTTCGACAGAACTCAAAGTGTTCCCGAACCTGAAACGGTTCACACGGCGTTCACCTCGGAACGGAGCGCTGTCTCAAGTTTTAACATTCATTCCCGGTTAAAAGTGGACTTCCCCGGACAGCAGGAGGCCAGTCTGATTTCAGAAAGAACACATGTCAGTGGAAGCTTTAATGCTGAGTCATTTCTACAGAACACCGCAGTTCAACACACGCCTAGCTTCGACACTCTGTACAGGCAGAGAGACAGGAACAGTGTTCGAACAGAAGCAGGTGTGTGAGGCAGAAACATGAGGTGACACTTTGACACAGGCCTTCAGCCCTCTGCTTCACACACACAAGGACAATGCCCAGTTAATGAGTAGCTGCTACCATTAGTCTGCCCTTGTCCTGAGAGGATTTTCCACGCCACCGTCTGTAAAGGCTGAGCACAGAGATGCAGATGTGGTCCATGTCAGACCTGTGTGTGGAAAACTCCTCTGCTCTCACTGTCTTTCTTTTGGAGCGTACGGTGTGAGCTGTTCTCTGTCCCCTCCTGCAGCCACAGCTTCCCACAGCTGCTCAGCACTTCCAACAAATCAAACACACATTTTCAGGACACAGGAATGTTAGATGTATGTCATCATGGCATCTTGTCTCATTTAAGCTCATGTCGTGTACGAGATGAATGCCCCTCTCTGACTGTGAGCTCTCCTCCTCAGCCTTCATATCCATCCCACCTGACTGAAGCAAGAAGAGCAGCACACTGTCATCCAGAGCCCTCTGGATGAACATGGAGCTTTTGTGTTGTTGGTTGTGTTTCTGATCCACACCCTTTCTGATTGTCTCCATGGTTTCGCTTCCTTCCTCGGTAGGTTTACAGAGAGGGAGGCGCTTGTTTTCTCTAGTGACACAACTTAGTCATGAGAAGCAGCCGTGTGAAGACATGCCTAAGCTGAAGGTGAAACTGTCTGGGAAAATTCTTTCTTCATTATTACCGTGGACGGTAACAAAGGCAGTGGGTGTCATAAGGCGTCAAGTGTAACCTGAGAGCACAGAGAAGCACAGTTTACAGCTGCAGTATGTACACTGAGCCCTGCTAACATGCTGCAGGCAGTAATGTTCTCATTTTGCAGAGCGCACAGTGAAGGCAGCACATGTGACGCCTTTTGAATAATGCAAATAGTGCTGTGATGACTTTGTTTGGATTCAGCTTAACATGAATTGAGGTAAAGGTACCTGTAGATACTCTGCGTGTCACTCTGCGTGTCACTCTGCGTGTCACTCTGCCTGTCACTCTGCCTGTCACTCTGCGTGCCACTCTGCGTGCCACTCTGCCTGTCACTCTGCCTGTCACTCTGCCTGTCACTCTGCCTGTCACTCTACGTGCCACTCTACGTGCCACTCTGCCTGTCACTCTGCCTGTCACTCTGCCTGTCACTCTGCCTGTCACTCTGCGTAACAGAAGCCTCTTTATGGCTGCAAGACATTTTTATCTGTGTCCACCGAGCTGGAGCCAGTGTGATCTTGATTTCTAGGTGACCCAGTTATCTAATGTCCCCACGGAACCCTTCTGTTGTCTTTTCCATTTTGAAGTGAGTGTACATAAAGCTGCTTCTCAGCTTTTTAGCTACTTCTCTTTTAGAGTCCTTAACAGAGCATGCATACTGTAGATGAAGTTCATTTGTATGAGATATTGCAGTTAAGAAAATGTGATAATGATATATCAGCTGATAGTGATTCATATTCCCAGGAACACATGAACGAATTGTTCTTTCAAAGTTTTAGATTATGAAAGAATAGTGTAGGGATCCCATTTCATACAGCACACCATGCTATGAATTATTACATCAGGCACCATTTTACTGGACTAGTGTTATTAAAAAAATAGGACATAATATTTAGTGTGTTTATCCTTTTAGGATCACTGACAGGATGTTTCTGTCCTCAAATGTCTCTCCTCTCATAGCTGAGTTTAGAACACTCTGTGAGTCTGATGTATGTCATTTTTATCAGTCATTACAGCTCAACCTGCATTTCACTGAGATTCCTACAAAAAAATTGTGAAGATAGAATCATGATAAAGTTGCAGTATGGGAAATGTAGGATTTAGAGCTTCTGCAATTTGACCCATATTAGGGACTAAAAGTCATCATGTGTTGGTTTCTGCTGTAGCTTGTTATTTTATCTTCTCTGTGTATCACATATCTTTATTGATTTTGGATACGACATACCCTTTTTTTTTTAAAAAAGTGGTGTGTTTCATCATTTCAGTATTTTTGAGGTGGCAGCCTCCGGTGCTGGGGAAAACAAGCCAATCAGAAGTGCTAAAAACTGTAATACCTCAAGCAGCCACTTGAGACAGGCTGCAGAAGTGAGTCAGTCTCCACAAGCGGCGTATTAAAATGTCCCGCTTCAGAGCAGAAATAAACATGTTTACAGCCTGCTTCGGACAACAGGTTTGATCTCTATAGCTAATTTTCCCCGTCCATGATGCTTCAGAATTTTTTTTTTTTAATCCGTCTGCTCAGATGACGGGGGGCACGGTGGGGCAGTGGTTAGCACTGTTGCCTCACTGCAATAAGGTTCCTGGTTGGAACCTGGGGTCTTTCTGTGAGTCTGCATGTTCTCCCTGTGTCAACATCACAGATCTATAGAGCACAGCTAGTTATCTGTTAGTGTTACAGTTTTAGTGAGGACAGAGTTATGTCCTTGGAGCTGTTTTGGTGAGACTCTTAAGTCGCCACTCCTTTGTTGATTGAAGTATTTAAGTGTGTACCTGAACAATTACAAAACATGTTGAACCACAGCAATAGAGAAACGGGTTCATCATTTCATCCCACTGTGTCACAGTACTTAAGTAAAAGCATACATGTGCACTCCATGAATTTTCTGGATATTCCTGTATTATTACCTTCTAGTCATGTGGTCACATGATTATACTTCTGTTTGTTAACAGGATGAAAGCAGATAGAAGAGAACAGTTTATCAGTCAACCAACAGAATAATGATCAAACTATAATCTCCAAAAACTCTTTTCATAATGGGTTTATCATTTCATAGACTTTTATTAGTCATTTATTTGACAGTTTGCTACATGCTGCATGGCAGAGAGGAAAGCTTTGTGGTTTGTTGACACTTGTGTAGTTCCTCACACAAAATGTGACATGTTGTAATATCTCACATCTCCCACAACGTGAACCTTCTTCCAAAATAGCCTGCTTGTAATTACACTCTGAACAATCTGACGTGAGTGTGACATACCTACAAACAGTGATGATGATGAATTATGTTAGTGAATTATGATAGTGACTGAATTACTTTTTATTCTGTGGTGCTCGATGTCTGAATATGAAATAACCCCCAAACTGTCAGTGCTGACACCGGACGCTTACGTAAAGTGTTTACTGCTCATTGTAGAGTGAGGAGTGACAGTGAGTTTGTGAGTCTGTGTTACAGCAGGGTCCAGGTACTGGTGCACCTGAAAGGAACGCAGCCATGATTCATGTAATTAGATACACCTGTGGCTTTCTTGTTATGATGTGTCCTGAAAAGAGTTTCTTGTTCAGAGACACAGTAGCCATTACATTACATAGGCAGACCGGTTCAAGATAACAGCTTGTTACTGCCGTCATGGCCTCATATAGTTTTTAAACTAAGAAACATTCCACTCATGAAATGTCAGTGTAAGCTCTTCTCTTGTTGCTCTTGAGAAACATTATTTGTCTTTGTGAATCTGTGCTGAGGCTTGTGGGAGTGTGAAAACTGGCAGATTAAGTGTAATGTTTCATAGCAACATTTTCTTTCTTTGGTGCTTCTCGGCAAAGAGTCGATGATGTAAGAGTTGTGCAAAGGTAATGTCACAGACACGACATGTTACTCACATGTTGTCATCTTCCTTTGTAGATGCAGGATGTCCAGCAGAGCAAAGAGATGACTCTGGTCACCAACCGAACGCTGGCGGAGCAGAACCTCGCCTTGCAGCCCAGACTGGAGCACAAGAAGGAGCAGCTCACCAAGCGCTACAGCTGTCTGCAGGAGAACTTCGAGTCGTATCAGCTTCGCAAGTCCACCCTAGGTACAGCAGCAATGACACATCATGAAAACACTGATAATAAAGAGACAACGTGAACCTTTCCATCAGAGCAGGCTGAGGCCTTCTGTCATGTTTTTCCCCTCATAGTGTTTGTTCATATTTTGCATGATCATGAACTGTGGACCTGTTTCACCAGTTTTGTGTTTCCCGTCAGATGCTGACGCAGCTTCTTTTTTTTTTTTTTTAATCAGGAGCCGTGCCAGTTGAAAACTACACTGCTGTTGAACTTCTTGTTCTGATTTATCGTAGGATCGTAGAAAGACTTGGAGGGCTGTAATATTACTTACACACCTTTGCAGTACTTCCTAGTGTGTAATGACGATACTTGTGACCTTGTTGACGCAGTGGTTGCCAGGCAGCCTTCTCAAAATAGCATGTCAGCCATTCACTGCTCTGCCGCACTGATAAAAGTTTGACTTTGCCTTCTCTGCAAGGCCTGCAGCCTGGTGTTGGCACGTAGCGCGTACAAACAATGGTTGCTTTATGCCAGAAGAAATATGGAGTATATCAAATATTAGTTGATATGTTTGCAGATATAATTTGCTTGTTTGATGATCATTACAGTCTGTATTCTAAGCTCCTGTTTCATGCAGGAGTCAGTACACCGAGGCAGGTCTGTGGCTTTGTCTGTTGTCAGCAACTGATGTCTTTGGTCAAATGTAGGTTACCCGGTGTTTCCCTGACCCCCGCCTTTCATGCACCAGCCACCCTAGTTCTGGATTTTCTGCAGAGCACATGGAGAGGGACAGCAATGCTCAGAGCAAAGAGGAGCAGAGCTGTTTAAGCCAGCAGAAAGGGCCACTGTACAGTAGCCTGTTGTGTTGTCACTAGCAAACAGTGACACCAGCAGCACCACCCTCGTCAACACTTGGGGAGGATGGCAGCCCACAGTGGGCCATTGTGCTGCCAGGCAAGCTGGTGTAAAACGGGCACAGTGAGTGGGATGGAGTGGTGGGTGGTGGGCCCAGCAGGCAGGGAAGAGACAAAGAAAGGAGAGATTGACGTGGATTCATTTACTAAATGGCTGTCTCATGATGTCCAGGCCCAGACTGTGTTGGGCACTGGGCCGGGTCTCTGCTCAGTCAGAGAATCACAGCTTTGTGTGGAGGAGTGCTGCGAATATGCCTGAAAGTCCACCTTGTTATGGGTGAGAGAGCGAGATACTTGACCCCGACAAAGACAGTTTAAACTCTGCCTGTAACATTTGGCAAACCAACAGGAGGATTTGTGAGTTTGTCTGACCAAAACACTGAAAACCTTAAAACCATTCTCTTGGCTCATTATTTGTCATGGTCAAGCACTGCAGATCGCCTCGTTTACATCCCTAAACCTCATCTGTGCAGCTGTCGTTAAGTATTGAAATAAAATGCAGAAAGCAGACATGTCCAGTGTGTCAGGTTGAGGTGGCTCTATTCACAGAATATGGCAGAAATGGAATGTAATATTTAGAACTGTTTTCATCACTACCTGAAAATATCTGCTGCCTTGGGGTTGCGGTGGCAGCAGGTGTGGCAGAGCTAGTTCAGCTTCTCCTGGGGAATCCTGATGCGTTTCCCAGGCCGGATGGGCCATACAGGAGGGACCGTAGGGCCCATGCAAGTTCTGGTTCTGTCTCAGACTCTCCTACCAGTTTATTACTATTATGCTATTCTTTTGTCACTTTTTTAAAAAGCACCATCATATCTGAAGACTGCATGTCCTCTTCTACAGTGTCAGGCCAGAACAGAGCAAACACGTAGCCTCCTTCCCTCTAAGAAGGAGAGGGCGAGGTGAGGAGGTTGCAATCAACAACTGCCCCTAAATCCTGCACACTGGACCTTTTTTTTTTTTTTTAAGAGAATTTTTTGGCCTTTTATGATAGGACAGCTGAAGATAGACAGGAAGCAGGGGGCAGAGACCCACAGTAAATGGCCGTCCTATGCGGGATTCGAAACGGGGCCAACTGCAGCGAGGACTGAAGCCTCTTACACACGGGGCGGCCGCTTAACCCACTACGCTACCGACCACCCCACACTAGACCTTTTTAAATGAAAGTAGCTTGGTCAGGCCTTTTGTCAACACTTGCAATTCCTTTTACACACACACTGACTTATTTACTCTTTTTAACCTTTTAAAACCTTTAATGTGACAAACGGTGACAGAGCAGTCAAAGTCATTGAAGTGTCTGGCTTAAGGGCATGCTGATGACACCTTTTTACAGGAGAGCTAACAGGATTTCAAACAGAATTTTTCTACTCACGTATAATGACTGGTGATTTTCATATTGTCTTCAATCAAACACACACAGGCCTTTGTTATCTCAGTGTGATTCAGGCATTCGTGTCATTTTTATGACCTACATCAAAAATGTCTTTCCCATCAGCCTCAGCTGGACTTTGAGTTTACTGCTGATTAGCAAAGATTGACCTGCTAACCTGGTACAGTGAACATGGAGGTGGTGAGCATGTTGGTAAGCAGAGCCTCACAGAGCTGAAGATGTTAAACATCAAATCTGGATGTTTGACTGCAGAAATATTGTACTCTGACCTATATGTACAGTGTTTGCGTGTCCGGTATGTGCTCAAATAAATGAACTGGTCTTTATCTTTTTCAAGTTTGTTGCCATGCATAGAATGAAGTTTACAATGGAATAGCGTATCTGTGTATCTCCATGTTTGTGTGTATGCCGTCCCAGCTCTCATAGGTGTTGGCTTTCAGTCCTGCTGAAGAATACAAACAAAACCGGCTTAGTCCTTAGAGACAGAGTGAGTTTCAGTTGACTCCGTGCAAACAGAGAGACATTCAGGCTGTTTGGACATGCCAGTCGGCTTTGGGTGAAGCGCTCACATTCACATTTGATCATTGTAATATTACAAATGTTGTAGCACCAGTTCATATCCGTGTGTGGAGCTCAGACTAAACGGGTGCAGCAGAGTAACGTTTGTGGTGTCTTGTCATTTAACAGACCACAGTTCAGGAAACACCTCCTTGGACACTTTGCTGGCCCTGCTGCAGGCGGAGGGAGCGAAAATAGAAGAGGAGACAGAGGTAAGCATGATTTCACTCTCTCTGTGGATGACTTCATATGTCCTCGTGACACAGTCAGTCATTCGTATACCTGCTTTTCCAGTTGCTGATGTCTCCTCCCGAAGAGGCTTTTGTTGGAGAGCACACGGGCAGCAAGATTAACATAGAGGCTACAGTTTTGAACCTGTCTTGTCAGTGTTTTTGAGTTATCAGATTATTAAGCTGCTGTTTTAAGGCCATTTACACCACAATAGAAATACTACAAAAGAACTACCTGTTAGAGTTCAACAATTCACCTGGATTTATTTTGACAAATATTACTTATATTATATTATATTATATTATATTATATTATATTATATTATATTATATTATATTATATTATATTATATTATATTATATTGTATTGTTGGAGGAGACTGCAGGTAATCCATCACGTTAGGTGACATCCTGGGTACAGGAACACTCTTGTAGTCAAATCTATTCAGATTTCAATGTGTCAGATCATTTGAACAGTTTATCAACATCAGGCTTTATGTTGTTGTGTTTATTGTCCCTGGATGTACTTTCTACCTTAATGGATGTCTGTTGAAGGGACTTGTCCCTCTAAACTTGTCTGCATATCTCTTTACATCTGTCAACAGAATATGGCCGATTCATTCCTGGATGGCGACATGACCCTGGATGCCTTCATTGATGCCTACCAGAGCAACAGGAAGCTGGCCCACTTGAGAAGGGTGAAGATTGAGAAGCTGCAGGAGATGGTGCTGCAGGGCCAGCGGCTCCCCCAGGTTCTCCCAGTCCCTACCTCACGATCTCAGGATGTGTCGGTGGCAGCCAGACCCTCGTCGTCTTCCCTCCTCACCGAGACAAGCAACAGCTCTTCCCCTATTGCCCAACCAAGGAGGAAACCCCCACCTCCTCCATCCCAGCCAGCACCAATTCTAAATTCAGCATCAGCTGCTGCCCCCCCGCCTCCTGTCTTCTGCTCAGCATCTCCATACCCACCAATTCCTCCCAGAACAGGCCAACCCTTCCCCAATGTCCCTTCTGGCTACCCTAACCACTTTATATCTCAGTACCCACCTGCTTTGCCTCAGAGGCCCTCACCTCGTATGGCTCCGCAGCCTGGCTTCATCATGCAGTAAATAAAGTTGCAGTTGCCACT
Organism: Collichthys lucidus; assembly: GCA_004119915.2. Lineage (NCBI taxonomy): Eukaryota > Metazoa > Chordata > Actinopteri > Sciaenidae > Collichthys > Collichthys lucidus. The sequence goes on along the minus strand of CM014088.1, from coordinate 8,733,255 downwards.
CAGAGGATGCGGTATGTGTGTTGTGGACCTTTCACTACACCAAGCTCCTCTGAAAACAATTTTTCTACATTGTCTGCCTTCTTGGAGTACAACCAATTACAACACAAGATGGCAGATCCACACTGGCTGGTCTGGTCATGTTCAGCCGAAGCAGATCTCCATTAATCTACGCAGATTGGCGCTCACCTCTTGCTCCTACCAACACTTCCGACAAACCCAGACGTGACGTGATGGTCCTGTCAGTGGAGGGCTCGCTGCAGGCTAAACTGACTCAGTCTGTGGGCTCTTTTATCAGCACTTTCTGTCTCCAGGCATCGCCCTCAGCTCTGTGTGCCCATTAGTTTTCAAGCTCTCAGCACCCTTCAAACATGTCCCACAAGCTTTGACAGAACACTAGAGCTGTTCAATTAGTCATTTCCATCTGCAGCATACTAATTTACAGGTAATGTATATGCAAACAAAGAGACCCTAATTACTGTGCAGTTTTGATGAAGATATGATTTCCCAGAATATATTCAGGCGAAACTGCATTTATGCTGTGATTTTTCTTTTTTTTAAATATATATATGTAAAATTCACAAGGTACATAGAATTATTTGAATTTCAGCATCTTTTTATGATATTGTACTAATGGAGTTATGTTAATAATAGCCAAGATAGACTGATTAACATGTGTAAAGGAGGGCTTGTTGGTGTATCTTTTCTTCAGTGTGTGGGTATGTCTGCAGAGTCCAGACCTGTCTGATTCAAGATGGTTGACTGTTGTACCTGATCCAAGTCAAAGATGACTTGAAGGAGAGGATTAGTGGCTAAGCTGTTGTATCAAATGAGCAGGGCTTTAGAGTCTCGCCTCAAATGAAGGATTCCTGTATAGCCAAACAGTACACTCCTGGTGCGTGTTGTTTTCTGTGGGTTCCTGTTGTCACGCAACACTCCTTTATGATGTCCAGTGTCTTCAGCATCTCTTAGTTTGGATCGGAGAAGATGCCAAGAGTTCTTTGGAAGTCCTTTTCTTTCTTGTACGTGTAGTCCTGTTCAGTTTGTTGTCACACTGAACACCAAAGACTTCTTTTTTTCCTGTCAGTGAAACATTTAGTGAGATAGTTGACCATTGTTCCCAACATATCTGTTTGTGATATTGAGCTGAAACACACAAGCCACATTTCTCCAAGATCAACCTGAAACTTTTTCTGGTGCGATAAAAATTACTTTTTTTTTCCTCCCGACTGCTGTCGCTGTGCATTGTTGAAGAGCCACGAGTGCCTACACTTGAAGTGACAATGATCACGTTTTGCTGACTACTCCATGTTTCTATGCTCAGCTGTAGAAGTTAGAACCCTCCTCCCCCTTCAGCCCTTTGAAGAAAAAACTGTCCAAGCATTTGGTTTTCTCCTCCTGCTGCTGATTTCAAGTTCGACCAGAAAGCAGGAAAAGGGAATCTCTGACTGTTGATCTGTCAGGCTTTGCTTTCTCGCTAGTGGCAGCAGGCCAGAATAGAGTAATATTGAATTTGTGCCAGACACCAGAGACGCCCTTGCCTGTGTGCTTCTCTTCCATTCTTCCACCAGTGTGTTAAGGTTTGCCTGAGGTTTTTGCATGTGTTGTTGTTGATGTTCAGCTGATGAAATAACAGGGCTCTGAAATGTTGGTGTCATATTTTAGTGATAAAACTTCATCTCAAGGCAAAGAAGCGGACCACAGAATGGACTGTGTGTACTGGTCAGCGGGTAGAACTCTAGAAATAGCAGAAGCTAAAGTGTCGATTTCTCAGTGAACCAGCATTTCTAACAACTAACAATGGATAACTCTTTTGTGCATGGCCTTCGCTCATTGTGTTGAAGATTCCTCTTTAATACTTTTTTTTAGCTGTTGAGCTGCTTTTTATGTTTGAACTGATCCTCTGTATCTATTGTTTTATACGTGACTGGTGATATTTTCAGTGTAATGTTGTAGGTATATACTTATAATGAATGTTTAAGTGGAATTTAATGCTATTTTCAAGTTCAATAAATCTCAAATTTTTGTATCTGTTTTTATCCAGTTGCTTTATTCTGAACACACTGAACTGATCTGACATCACACAGTTGACTTGTGCAGGTATGTGCTGCTGGTTAGTGCTGAGCAACATGGTTTGAAAAGAGAAACAAGACAGTCACCTGGTGACTGTGAATGAAATGATCCCATAACATAACATTTTATTTCTACAATCATAAAATAACAATAACAGTGAAATGTATGTATTGTGCACCTACAATACATTCTTAAATAAACTAAATAAGTAACAAAATTAATAAATGATAATGTAATAAGGAGTAAGGGCAGTGTCCTCATTCAGGATCCCAGTGGTCTGAGGTCTTCCTGCCTCTGGTGGATCCAGAATCTTCTTCAGCAGAGAGAAAAGTTCCAGGTGGTTGTGATCTTCAGAATTCTCTTCTTATTTTTGCAGCATCTGGTACAGATGTCTTCAGGCAGAAAACTTTGAGGTTGAATGATTGAACCGCCGATCATCTGATTGGTGGACGACCCGCTCTACCTTCAGGCCACAGCCGCCCCCCGTCCTCTGTGTTTGCAGGAAGACGTGTCTGAGCCAAAGCAGTCTCTGCCTTGTCTTTCAGTATGTAGCACCCAGGTCAGCTCTGTGATGTGGACTCTGTATACACATACATACTCCTGTCATTAACCCTTCAGCACCTGTCTAATGAACAGTGTGTAGGTTAATGAGTTGGGCTCCTGTTCATTACCCCTACTCCAAAGATCAAGCTTTTGTCATGGAGAAAAACTACTAGTAACCCTTCTGAATGCTGATGTCACCAGTGAAATATATGTTTAAAATAAAAAACAATCTGCATCTTTGAAACCAATTTAACATCATGTGTTTTGTAGGGACAGAACAAACGTCAGGCAGACTCACTGGTAAAATATCATTAATTCGTTCACACATATTGACAGGAATACAAGCTAATAAAATATGGATATTATGACACAACATGTACTTCAGACTACAGAGTTCTGTTCTCTGTGAAAAACGCGGACAATTATCCAAATTAACATTAAGGAACAAAATCTCAAGAATCTAGATAAGCTGTATGACCAGATAAAACAAACAAAAAAACATACCACAAATATTGACCAGAGCTGTTTCTTACAGGATATGCTGCTGCATAGGGCCCTGCAGCCACTAGGGGGGCCCCCAAGCTGCATGTTCAACCTCGATTTATTTTGGGAGAACTAAAAGTACCTGTCTTTATTTGATTCACAAACTTAATGCATTCATTTGTTGTGTGAAGCACTAATATGCTCAAAACTCATACAAGATTTTTTTTTAATAGATTTTAAGCATTCCGTCATACTCATGACGGCCCAGAGAGGATTTTGACTTGATTACCCCCAAAACACAGTCACAGCTTTCGTATCATAGCAGCTGAGTTTTGCTTATAACCTATAATAATAATAATGATAATAATGATAGTGTATAATGACATCATCATCAACAACAACAATAATTAAAGCTGCAAGCAGCGATGGTCGGGCCCTCGCATATGCGCGCACGTCGAAATGTGCATAATATCGTTCTTTATAATATCGGTCTTAATAACCACAAGAAGTCTCAGACCCCTCAGACAAAGAATATGAAATTTCAAAGGCATTGATCGAAAATCAGCCTAAAAGTAAAGGGAGTCAGTTTTTCTCTCGGACCCTTGACTTTGACGCGCCGTCGCGGCCACGCCCTTTTATGAAAAGTTGAAATTATTTTTCAGATGTCAAGTCCAAGGCCTTGACAACATCCACACCTAGTTTGAGGCGGATATGATCAATATTGTCCGAGCTGCACGCCATCGCGTAAAAGTGGTCTTTTTTTGTCGTCACTAGGAGGCGCTATGAAAATCACCGAATATTTTTGTGGAAATGTATTTTAGGCCAGACTTCCATTATATATTCAAAGTTTGGTGAAGATTGGAGAATTTTTCACAAAGTTATAGCACTTTGAAATTTTATGGCAAAATGGAGAATTTCGTGGCCCCGCCCCTCTGACATAATACATCAAAAAGTTATGATTTTGATAACTTTTCATCGTCAAAGCCTCATGAACCCATGTGCCAAGTTTCAAAAGGATCGGACGAAAGCCCTAGGAGGAGTTTGTTCAAATACGACCCCTGGAAATGACCAAAAAATCACAAAAACGTGAACTTTGACCCAAAATGGCCGCCGTACCCTTTACCGAAACCCGGGTCACCAAGAGACTTTTTGGTGCGTCTCGGTATGTTTCATACACCCTCCAAATCTCATCTGCGTGAAAGAAACCGTGTCCGGGGGCTCCTCCGACAACCGAAACCTAGGTGGCGCCGTAGAGCCATTTCTGTACGTGCGCGAGACCCCCAAAATACGAAATTTTACGCCCGACTTTGGGGGGGGTACGCAAATTTTCATGAGTTTTTGGGGATATTAAAGCCTTGAAAAAGGCAATTCAGGACCCTTGACTTTGACGCGCTGTCACGGCCACGCCCCTTTATGAAAAGTTGAAATTATTTCTCAGATGTCAAGTCCAAGGCCTTGACAACATCCACACCTAGTTTGAGGTGGATATGATCAATATTGTCCGAGCTGCACGCCATCTCGTAAAAGTGGTCTTTTTTGTCGTCACTAGGAGGCGCTATGAAAATCACCGAATATTTTTGTGGAAATGTATTTTAGGCCAGACTTCCATTATATATTCAAAGTTTGGTGAAGATTGGGGAATTTTTCACAAAGTTATAGCATTTTGAAATTTTATGGCAAAATGGAGAATTTCTTTTTTATTCAAACGTTATTGATTTTTGCACAGAACCAAAATATAAGATTACAAGTGGAGTTATTCAGTAATAAAAAGAGACAATAGTTTCATGAGAAGTTATTCACTCCCATCCCATACCAAACATTTACTCCATTCATTCTCACGGCACAGACATACACAAAATACAAGTTGCGCAAAGACAAAGAGGAATCAATATACACAATAATTAATAAAGAAATGACAGATACGTTTAATTCTGCCAAAATATATTGATAATATGAAAATATATATATTTCTTTTTTGAGTAGCAAAGCCAGGTGTCTGTTGCAATTGTGAATGTACTGAAGCCTGTTTTCCTCTTCTAATGTAACAGACAGTTGCAGAGTTGGAGCTAGAAGCGCCCCTGGTGACTGTCATCCAGCCTGTGGAGCAGCAGTCCTCCTCTCCTCCAGCTCACACTGCCCCAGCGCTTTACGCACCACGGCAACGCGTCACGTGTTACGTTTCCATAGTCACGTCACATCGGCTCCACCATGTTGTAGGGAAACCAGCGCGCGCCTCCCTCACTGTCAGATTACACTTTAATCCGAGGAGGAGGCTGTGTGTGTGTGCTGCACTCTGCGGGAAGAGGAACTCGGTTTGTCTCATCAGCGACACTGTCCGAGCGGCTGTCATCTCACAGCGACCGGCCTGCACGCAGGAGATGAACCGCCAGTCTCCCTGCTGACTGACTGCCTGCCTGTCTGCCTGACTGTCTGTCTGACTGCCTGCCGACACTCAACATGTTAGCCGGCTAACTAGCTGAAAAGGACTAACTAAATCGGATTAGCTGCTAACGGCAGCCTCCCTGTAGCTAATATCCAGGCAGTGTTTAGTGCGCGGGACAGGTTTGCCTATGTTTTCCTGTTTATTAGTATTATTATGAAGTATGTCTGTGTCAACATCACTGCTCTGAGCTAACGGGAGAATACATGCTGCTGCGAGATAGCTAGATTATTAGCCAGTCAAGAGCTAGCTCATCTTTCCGTTTGAAGAGTAAACATTCATCAAATCCATCAGATCCGTGCCTCCGACCACCGACAGTCAACACGAAGCTGACCACACGCCGATGAGCTAGCTTGTCTTCGGGCTGGCTGGCAGGAGAACGTCACGGTACCCGACTTGATCCCAGAACATTCGCCTGAGACCGAGCAGAGATGTCCGGGAAGGAGAAAGACAGAGACAGACAGGACAAACAGTCCACGACAGAGCGGCTCGTGAAAGGTGAGTCACTGCGCAGCTCACGCAGGAGCTGAAACCACCTGTAGATGTTAGAAATTGATGGTCAGCCTCCTGTGAGTACAGTGTTGGCCTGGAGACTGTCCATCCATGTGGGCTCCTGCTCTGCTCCCCAGCGGGTGTGGGTGAATCAGGGCACCTCTGAGAACTTCTTAAAGGTTTGATCTTTGCACATGTAATGCACAACCTCATGGCAGAAATCAGAGTCCTGCATTGGTGCTCCATCTTTAGCTCCGTCTGAACATTTAGGATAGATGGCGTCTCTCTCGTGGGGATACCCACGGTCTGATCAGGTTTCCACCAGCACAGTTTGACAGCGTGGATTCTTTCACACTGAGGTTGCCGTGGCTCATTGGACAGACAGGACACCAGTTGTTGTGTTTGCCCAAGGCAGGACAGGCAAAGCCAAGTCTGAGGACGCTCCCAAAAGAGACCGAGAGAACCCAGCCCCACCCCTGCAACCACCACCACCACCAAATGCCAGTGCAGTCCACATCCCTGTCTGTCTGCAAGGACACTCTAAGAGTGTCCTGCCAGGGGACTGGAATTCTGATGTGTGAGCCAGTAGGGAGAGGGTGAGTTAATTGTGGAAAGAATCTCCCCAGTGATGTTCCCAACATGGCCAGCCTCATGGTGGAGAGGGATAATGGGAACATGACAAAGAAGAGGAAACAAAGAGGAAATGTAGACTGAGTGAGGACACTTTGTGTGAATCAGTCAGGCTGCAGGAGTTGTTACCCACATTGTGCATGGTTCACACTGATTTGCAACATGTGAAACATCACTACAGGTGACTCCAAGCTGACATGAGTTGATCTTTGCTGTGTGCTCGTAAACACAGTGATGTTTCAATGTAACTGCTGGCTGTAATGAGGGCTTAACTTATAGACTGCATAAGACTAATTCTCTGCTCTGGTTTTGGAAGTCAACAGCTAAGCTCATTCTCTGCTGTGTAGTCCTGTGGCTCTGATGTTTTCCCCACAGGTTCTGTGTGGCCACACTGTACACTAACTGTCGTGTGGAGCCACCTGTACTTCCTGAAGATGTTAGTTTCAAGACATTGAACTGGATCGTTGCTGCATGTCAAACCTGATCCTGGGTCTGGAATCAAATCAGAGATATATAAGACATGGAGAGGATAACCCCGAGGCCTGGCTGTTTAGTTTGTGAGGGCATTCACTGATAATTAGAGCAATCTGAAGTGGACTTTATGATCCATCCAGCCACAGTCTGCTCCATTCATCTCTACCCAGCCACATCTTTGTAATTCAATCCTCCTCTTTTGTGTTGATTTTGAAACAACAGTGAACATATTCTAGAGCCTGGCTCATATCTCTGTCCAGAACAGTATCCTCCTGGGCAGGATGGCAGATAGTATTGTCTTTGTTTCTCGTCTCGTTTGTTGTCATGCCAGACAATGTGGGTGTTGATGCAGTGCAGGTGTGTGTGTGTGTGTGTGTGTGTGTGTGTGTGTGTGTGTGTGTGTGTGTGTTTGTGTGTGTGTGTGTGTGTGTGTGTGTGTGTGTGTGTGTGTGTGTGTGTGTGTGTGTGTGGTTTAAATAGTTCATCAAACATTAATGCTAATTAGGCCAGGCAGCCTCTAATAAGAAGCCAATGTCAGGGCAGTGCAGCTTTTTATTTTGAACAAAACATTTTTCTTCATTGGATTATGTGTAACACTGCTTCATGACAGCCACAGGTTCATGTTCCTGTGTCACTGCTCCAGCCTTCTATTATTATAATTATGATTATTATTATTATTATTATTATTATTATTATTATTAGAGGCACACTGTCATTCCTGTTGACCCTGAAAGGAGCATTCAGTTCTTCTTGTCCTGTACGGGTAATTACTGAGCAAATACTACAATACATCAGATTTGGTCAGCGTGGCTGTGTGACGCTCTGGTCATCTCATGGCTATGATGAATCTGCATGGCCATGTTTCCATAGAGTCTGCTGCGTTCGTACTGGAGCCTTCCTTCAGTGTGACATGGCTCTTAAGTAAACAGCCCCTGAATCTGGAAGATCTTGCTAATAGAGGCTTTACCTAATCTGTTCTTAAGGCTCGTACCTCAGCTTACTGCTCTGTCCGCGTAAGTAAGTGCTCCCGTGCCTTGTAGGCCTTGGAGCACTTACTGTTTATTTATACCACACCAATCAACACATGACAGCTTGTCCCTGGCATAGGCTAGCCAAACCGGAACTGTGCTCCAGCGTTTCCATTGCAGGCCAGACTATAGTCTGGGTCCTAACTTGATGTCAGTTACCTACACAGAGTCAGCACCACCTGCAGCCCCATATTTACACCATACTTACTTGGTGCCATCATGTATAAGGTGTGTCTGCCTGGTCTGTTACTAGACATACTAGCTGCACTCCTTTTTTACTGCATGAGCCCTGGACATGAGAGTCTTGGGATGCATCCTACTATTGTTTTGAACAAGTGCAACATGGTCTGTAGCAGTTTGCTGAACTAATGGAGCTGCCGTCTGTGTCACGGATTTGCACAGTGAACAAGAGAATTCTCCAACTTCATTATTCCATTTTGGAGAATTGGATGAAATGATGTTTTTGAATTTCAGTGTCACTGTGTTATCTGTCCTGCTGCTGGATCTTCTGTTTGACACTTTTTGATGTGGCCTGTGACTGTTTTGATCTCGGTGAAGCTCTCAGGTATCTGCTTCGAAAACACTGACCTTTTGTGATGAGAGTAAAAGGATTGTGTAAATGGTATGGAGCAGATTACTGGGGGAAGGTGGGTCAAGTGAGGTGCGGGCTTCTTACTGTCTGCCTTACGCATCTCTAACATGCCATCATGTAGGTGTATGAATCTCTTCTCCTGCGCCAATAAATTCATCTTGGCTCAGTCGATGCAAATGTCACCTCTTATGATTACTAATTATGCAGATCTAGTCTCATGCAAAACATTCTTTCTGCTCTATCTTTGTTTCATCTGTTTGTTTTTGGGGTTACTTCTTCTTATATATTAATGGTATGATTTTTTTTCTTGCATAGATGCACTTCATAACTGCCTCTAGATTTAACTGTCTCTTTAATACATTTATACTTGTGAATTGTACATTTGTTGAAGCTAACAGAATGTCACAATGTTCAGAATTGTAATTAGCTGTATTTTGTTTATTCCAATAGATGATTTTTTTCCTTCCACAGCTGTGCCATACCCTCCACAACATAAGGTGACTATAAAAGAGCTATTTGAAGATGGCAAGCCCAATGCTGAGCTGCTCCGCAACCACCTTGTCAAAGAAGGCAGGGTGGAAGAGGATGTGGCTCTAAAGATCATCAATGATGGAGCCAACATCCTCCGCCAAGAGAAGTGCATGCTGGAAGTGGAGGCGCCTATAACAGGTAGGCTGGCAGATGCTCACTAAGAGCAGTATAAAGAATGGACATCATTTCTGTGACGTCACACAGGTTTCTGAAACTCAGAATATGTAGCTATATGTGGCTGCAGTCCTGCTTCTTCTGCCTCCTGGCAGAAGCCTGTTAAGTACAACCTCATTTCCAAAGAGTTGTCACACAGTGTTAAATGTAAATTAAAACAAAATGTGATGATTTTCAAACCAATGAAACCTCATATTTAAAATCTGTGTAAAGACAGTTCTTTCAAAATATGTTGTAAAATAGTTGCTGAAAACATGTGAAAAAACTTTGAACGAATAATTACTGAAATGTAGATTTAGAGGTTCAAACTAATTTTTTCACCAGTTTTCAGTCCAGGATTTTGTGGGCGGTCCTTAAAGGGTGGCTCGAGGCCACCCTGAGCATACCCCTGCACCCCTAGCAGAGAGAAGATGAATTCATCTCGCTCAGAGTGTTAGTCATGTCATCTTCTGAAATCATTTGACATGTTTCATTGGCTTCAAAATGTCTGCTCGACTGCTTCCATGAGTGGGCGTGGCTTCAGCACATTCAGAGGACACGCCCCCACAGTCCTGGAGCTGAGAATTAATTTTTACCTGATTTTGACACCTCATTTCATAAACTTGTTGATATTTTTAATCATTCAAGTTTTGCTGGATGATTAATAACACTTTCTTCCCTGACAAACTCAGAACACACATTCTTTTCTTACCTCACATGGAAAAATAGAAAAATAGAAAAAAATAGCAAAAAGACAAATCCATAATTGTATGGGTCTGCATTAGAGCACAAGGGATGATGGGTAATCTGCACATTAGTCAAGGTTCCATTAATGCTGAATAATACAAACCGGTTTTTGAGCAACATATATTTTTATTGTTTTGGTTTTTTACTGTACTTTTGTCTATATCAGTATGTACATTGGGAGCAAAGTGTCAAACTTGACAAATATGACAAAGGACATGTTGAAGTGTTGAGCATTTGAAATCCTGCATCAAGTAAGAATGTGAAAAGATTTGACGCCTCGTCACTTCACACACGCTTACAGTGTTGGTAAACAGTGGTAAAGATGACACTGTCCAACTTCTTTCAAACATGTAGTTGACATCAAATTCAAAATGTTTACATCATTTTCAGAAAACCATCAAATTCTTCAGGTTCAACATTTGATACGTTTCTGTGTGTTATCTTTAATTTAATATGAGGTTTCACATTTTTTTTCACATTCTACACTTCTACACTTATTTCTTATTGTTGTTTCTAGGGCTACACCATGGGCAGAGTCACTTTATTTGGTTGCACAGTAGCTAGCACAACTTTTAAAGATGACAGTTAGTTAGTCGAGACAATATGAAGATGCTAATTGTTTTAAAAAAATACTGGAAAGTACTCACAGTTCAGTTGTTGTATAATAATATGTGCAATATTGTAAATAAATCAGTTTCTTAAATCTGCACATATCTGACACAGTGTTTGCATTCTGAATCATTTCCATGTATGTGTTTGTGTGGGTGGTGAAATACCTCTGACTTCAGGATAATATCAGTATGTGTGGTGCTATGTTCAGTCTTTAGAGTAAAAAAACACTCACATTTTAGAATATTGTGTAAAACATAACTGCAGTAAAAAAGTGTACATCTCTTTTACTGCCATGTTTAACACACGCAGAGGCTTTTTTGGAACTATGGCTGTATTTAGAATGAAGAACAACATATTGTATATCACGCTGAGAAGTTGTTGCTCCATGTGTTTGTCTATTTGCAGTATGTGGTGATGTCCATGGCCAATTCTTTGACCTTATGAAGCTGTTTGAAGTGGGGGGATCACCCAGTAACACACGCTATCTCTTCCTCGGTGACTATGTAGATCGAGGATACTTCAGTATTGAGGTAAGTTGTTCATTTATATTTGGACTGGATTGTAAAAATAACGGCTAACATTTCATGTGAAGACAGTTACAGAAACACAAGTTCTGGTTTGATTTACAGATTATCTGAATTCTGTGTTGTTGGTGTCTGGCACTCTTGCCTGTGTCTTGGTGTGGTGGATGTGTAAATGAGGGCAAGTACATGCAGTTCAACCTAAACTGAATGTGTGTCCCATTTTGATTCTCAAGATGGTGACCTATGGTCAGAAACGAGTTTGTGCTGTCTGAAATTCTATTTCAGTCCAGGACACCTCCAAAGGGCACCCACCATACATACATGCTTATTAGAAGGGTTAAAATAAGACAGCGGACTGGAACAGAGAGCTGCATACTGGCTGTACAAACTGTAGTACCCTTAATGAGACCCATAGCTGGAGGGTGGCAGCTGTAGTAAGCGTTGATTCATGGCAGTTACACTGATGACCCAGCTTCATGTATCCATAGAAGACACTAATGCTGCGTAACCCTCTCCTTTGCTGTCAGGTATAATCAGTTCAAACAGAGACAGATCATTGCGATCAAAATAAAAGTCAAAATGAAAAGCTGCTCATAAAAATGTTCTGGAAGTTGTTGAACACACAAACGGTGCCAGTTGTCTCAGATATAGATAGATATAGATGAGTGCAAATAATAGATTATTCTGGGGGAGTGGTGTGATGTGTGTGAGGTTCAGTATTTGTCAGTTCTGACTCAACATCAGGATTTTTCAACACATCAAAATCAAGTAGTTAATGTGAACACTTCAGAGGAATTCAGATGTTTAGCATGACGCTTGTACAGGATTGGTATTTAACACATCGAAGTGTATTGACACGTTTTTGCGAGTATGACTACTAGGGTTGCAAAGGGTGGAAACCCTTATGAAACTTTCTGAAACTTTGCATGGGAAGATAGGTCACATATTTTGGAAATATTCCAAATCTGAAAATCCATGGGAATTATGGAAATGAATGGGAATTGACTGTAAATTGTGTGTAATTTAAACAAACTGTATCATATCCAAGCATAAATCTAAACATTTTGTTTTGTCAAATAGACATGCAAAACAATAAAAAAAAAACATTTCAACAGATTTATTTGTAAGTAGAACTTTATCAAGTTTAATTATTTGATTGAACAATATAATGTAGTCCACAAGCTGAAATGTGTGTCTTCAATAGTCTCTGTGTGCTCTGGGCTCTAAAGTGTGGTCCAGGTACAGTAATCACCTGTGCAGGTAGGGGGTGTGGCCTCAATTGCCCTGCAGTAAGCAGTGTGCTGTGTGCATGTGACTGAGGAACAGCAGATATTCAAGTGTACTTGTATGAAATCTTTTTTTTTTTTTCAACATTCAAGATCTCTTTATTGTCATTTCACAGTGCACCATAAAACGAAATTACAAGCAAAAACACCACAGAATAAATGAAATCAGAAGATAAATAAGTCTGATAAGTCTAATTTGGGAATTAGTAGGTTTAGTTTGATTTTAAGTTCAGTCGTCTGATGGCAGTGGGGTAGAAGCTATTTTGAAATCTCACAGTCTTGGTCCGCAGACTGCGGTACCTCCTGTCTGAGTGGAGAAGGGAAGATAGACTGTGGCCGGGGTAGGTGGAGTCTTTGATGATGCCTCTAGCTTTTGACATGCATCTTCTGTGGGCCAGCTCCTGAACGGTAGGTGGAGGTGTACCAATAGTCCATCCAGCTAATCTGGTTATTTCAAGAGTATGCCAAAATATATTTTCACCAACTATATTTAAATTCCCTGTTAAGGACCAACCTTCAATTTTATAAATTCACGGTTTATTCCTGTTTATTCCCATGGAAAGTTTCCCACTTTGAAAATTTCCTTTTGAAAATGTTGGAACGCAAATGACTACACATGTAAAAAAAACTCGCTCAATCCATAGAGACTTGGCTTGGGAACCCGAGGGTGGCCAGTTCAAGTCCAGCATGGACCAAACATGGAAGGTGGACTGGTAGCTGGGGAGGTGCCAGTTCACCTCCTGGGCACTTCCGAGGTGCCCTTGAGCAAGACACCGAACCCCCCCAGCTGCTCGCTGGGCGCTCCTCTGGAGGGCTGCCCATCACTCCACTGTTCTCTCTCCACATTGCATGTCTATGAGCCCTTGTATGTGTGTTCGAGGTTAAAATGCATGTAAAATAAACTGAGTGGGGAAAAAAAAAAGAATTTCACCGTTGAGGGATTAATAAAGTATCTCTATAAAGTAACACATGAGACATATGTAGGAAAATGAATGTCAGGATGTGGTTACCATGGTAACACGAAGAGTCACTGTAGCCTCTTGAAGAACATATTATTTTAACATGTTCAGTGGGGCAAGTCAATTTCTCTTCCACTTGCTCTACAAATGCACTTGTCCAGGACCAGCAGACAAGCCTTAATGTTGACTTCTAAAGGTCTGTGCATAATCATCAGTGCACATCCTTGACATTTTTGCCTCTCCTCCCCTCATGCTACATTTTCGCTGTCTGTCCTCCCAGTGTGTTCTCTACCTCTGGTCACTCAAGATTAACCACCCCACCACACTCTTCCTCCTGCGTGGGAACCACGAGTGCCGGCACCTCACAGAGTACTTCACCTTCAAACAGGAATGTAAGTGCAGTGCTTCTCATATGAATGTCAGTCTAATGTGCTCCTTTGCTCTGTGTAACACTTCAGAGTAGTCTGTATCCATCAGGTTTCAGATTCCAGACAGAGCATAGATATATCTGCATAGCACGGTACTCCCAGTAGAAGTGCAAGATTGCTTTTGCAGTCATTATTGCATGCTAACTGAACATTGTTTTTTTAATTCTACAAACACATGGCATAAAAAAGAAGTTGTTGAAAAGTCTGAGAAATATTTCCATGCCGGAGAAGAGGTGCATGGTGACAGTGAGATAACTGACAGCCGTTCATAAAACGTCTAACTTCCTTTAAGTAGGACATGTTTGTCAGAAAGTGTCTGTGGCAAGATGTGGCAGAGCATCAGCATTACAGAGGAGATGAAGAGCTTTCCTTCTCATGCTGCAGACAGTGAACTGCTGGAGAATGGAGAGAAGCCAAGCGCGCGCGCGCGTGCGTGCGTGTGTGTCAGGAGTAGAGGCATTAGTATGCAGCCTCAGAAACAAAGACACTGGCAGACAGCAAAAACAACCTTGCCAGATGCAAATAGATTCACTCAATTTCTTCATCCCCCTACTTCCACCCACATACCAACTAAGCTACACACACATGCACACACTGTGCCGCCTCTTACTGTTTAGGTGATGGTTGCTGGAGGAGGGATGTAAAAATTCCAGAATTTTCTTGCCATAATGAAACCAATCAGGATCTCTGGAGACAGAACTGTCATCCATTCTTTGATACTTTGTGACCTTACTTATTTTTTTCAGATATTTTTCATTTCAAGACTTTGGTTATTTCATTGTTACATTAATCATCAGACTTATAGAATTTTTGTTCATCCATCTATTATCTGTAACTGTTGATCCTCATCAGGGTCATGTACGAAAGGCGTGTTCCCACAAGCTTATAGAAATGACTAAACTTAATTAACTTAAACATGTTCATTAGTCAGTCCATCCATCTAATTAATGCATTGTATTCAGGTTGCATCAATTAAATTCATTAATTAATTGATATACTACTAAAAAATGAGATATAAAAATAGTTCTAGTCACGTTTGTCCCTATTGATTTTCCATCATACTTTAATACTTTGGATGGTACAATCATGAAAAAGGTATTAAGAGTCAGTCTCTAATATTTCCATGAGCTACATGATAAAAGAGCTCTCATCTTAAGTATAAAGTCCAGATTGGATCCACAGGCTCTTCTCTCAGACCTGATAGCAGTACTCACTCTGTACTTGAGCATTGTCTTGTTCAGTCGGCCCACATTGCAATGTCCTGCCTGGCTTCTCCTGCCCTGCTCTGTCCTGCAGTGTTGTACAGGTGGCAGAGAAGCTGTGATACTTCTTTACAAAGACTTAATATCGCCTCACTGAGCAGATACGACAGAGTTTGTGGCTAAAGAGAGTTCACCATATTTTGGGTTTGCAGGTAAAATTAAATACTCTGAACGTGTGTACGATGCCTGTATGGAGGCCTTTGACTGCCTGCCCCTTGCTGCCCTGCTCAACCAACAGTTCCTGTGTGTACATGGCGGACTCTCACCAGAAATCAACTGCCTAGACGACATAAGGAAAGTAAGTGATCAGACACTGACACCTAAAGTTACTGATTCTCATTCTGTTTATTATTAACTTGAATAATTGCATTAAAAACTGAATTAGAATCACATAATTTGAATTTGTATTGTTCAGTTTGAATCATTGCATTGCATTTGAAATTGAATTTATTAGTTTGGAACTGAACATTCAGTTCACTCAAAATTCAAATTCAATTTTCTCTGACAAACATCCGGGTAGTTGAGGCAGAGCAATCGAACACAGATGCACAGGACGCCCCTTCGGCCAGTCAGCACCTGTGTGTGCGCCATGGCAACTACTGCTGCTCTGATCACCTGTTTTTATTTTTTTATTTCTGACGACTGTTTTATAAAATAAAAACTAAAAGCAAATGCCCATAACAGCAGTTGTCAGTGTCTGGGCCCATACCAAATGCTGTGGCGCACACACGGTGCTGACTGGCCGAAGAGGCGTCCTGTCTATCTGCACTCGATTGCTCTGCCTCAACTACCCGGATGTTTGTCACAGAAAATTGATATTAAATTCTGAGAACTGAATGTTAACCAATTCAAATATAAATTATTCAAGTTCAGTGTCTGGTGGCACATATTTCAGCCCATACCTTTGTTTTGTACTTCATTACACTGTTTGCTGCATATATGAGGTCTAAACTCTTGACTAAATGTGTTTTGTGTTCAACAGTTAGACAGGTTTAAAGAACCTCCAGCATTTGGGCCAATGTGTGACCTGATTTGGGCTGACCCTGGTGAGGACTATGGCAGTGAAAAGACATCTGAACACTTCAATCATAATTCTGTCAGAGGCTGCTCTTACTTTTTCAGGTATTTTCACATTGCTATCTATCTCACTCCTGCTGCAACTCCACACTCTACTACTGCACATTATTGTCATAAAAACAATTGATTTTACAATTTGGTGACTGGTTTTGGTTGACCAATCTCAGATGAATGAAAAATAATGCTAACAAAAGAGAAAACAGGCTGCATCACACTGGTCAGAGGATGGAGCTTCACTCTTTTAGGTCAACAGCTCATTGAGGCACTTTCAAAAATGGCCCTCTCAAAACAGGTTAACGGATAAAAACAGCTTGTTCAAAATAGGTTAACACATTAAATGTGACTTGTACAACATAGGTTAACAGCTGCAAACAGCAGAATATGTTCAATAAAAACAGACACATAAAGTGCCTTTTGTCGACAGACACAAACGGCTTGTTCAGAATGAGAAAAACATTCAGTTAGTTATGTGTAATAATACAGAGTAGCAGCTCAACAGGCAAAGGGTTACGTCCTAATAAGAGAACAGATTCATTTTGTCCAGCATTTGCAAGCTGTCGACTCTCTGTCCAGTCAGAGTATCGAATCCAAACGTATCGTATTGAAACAAATTGTAGTGGATCGCTACAGCCTTTTTATTTATTTATTGTGAAGCGAACAACAAATAGGACAAAATAACAGAAAAGGTCAATGTGCATAACTATTCACGACCCTAAAGTCAATACTTTGTAGAGCCACCTTTTGTGGCAATCACAGTTCCAAGTCTCTTTGGATAAGTCTCTGTAATCTTGCCTCACCTTACCACTGGGATTTTTGCCCATTCCTCCCAGCTCCTTTAAGTTAGATGGTTTGCGCTTGTGAACAGCAATCTTTAAGTCTGACCACAGATTTTCTGTTGGATTGAGGTCTGGGCTTTGACTAGGCCATTCCAACACATTTACATGTTTCCCCTTAAACCGCTCAAGTGTTGCTTTAGCAGTGTGTTTGGGGTCATTGTCCTGCTGGAAGGTGAACCTCCGTCTCAGCCTCAAATCACGCACAGAGTGGTACAGGTTTTGCTCAAGAATATCCCTGTATTTAGCACCAACCATCTTTGACCAGTTTCCTAGTCCCGGCTGCTGAAAAACATCCCCACAGCATGATGCTGCCACCACGTTTCACTGTGGGGATGGTGTTCTTTGGGTGATGTGATGTGTTGGGTTTGCGCCAGACAGCGTTTTCTTTGATGGCCGAAAAGTTCAATTTTAGTCTCATCAGACCAGAGCACCTTCTTCCATACATTTTTGTCTCCCGCATGCCTTTTTGCAAACTCAAAACGTGCCATTTTGTTTTTTGCTAAAAGTAATGGCTTTCTTCTGGCCACTGCCATAAAACCCAACTTTATGGAGCCTATGGATGCCAATTTTTTTAGTTTTTTATTTGTAAAAATCAGTTTTATGTATATATTTTTCTCGTTTCACTTCACCAACTTAGACTATTGTGTTCTGATCCATCACATACAATTCAGATTAAAAAACATTGAACTAAAGGCTGTAATGTAACAAAATAGGTAAAAATTATTTTGTACGGCACTGTAGATAACATACATACTCTGTAAACTGATCTTGATGAACTTTACATTATCAGGTCGGTCTTCCCTAAGGTCTAATTTATAACCACTGTGTATGTAAAAACAGGCCCTGTAGGAGAACTGACAGGAGAACCCATGTGCATGATCAGACATGCGAGATTGGTGACACAGATGATGAGGTGGTGCTGTATAATCATAATGCAGGCCAAGTTCACTGTAACAGAACCAACATAAAATGAAACAAACGTGTGAACCTGTTGAACCTCCATCCTCAAACAGTCTCAGGATGGGAAATGGTGATGTAATCAGTGTGATCTATTTAAATGTAACTGCAATGACACTCATGCGTAACGTTGCATGATAAATGCACTAACACTGCTAAATGACCACATGAACGGAAGAGGTGGGATCAAACAAGTGTCGTGGGACCATCAGGTTTTTCTAGCCTCTGGTGATGTCTAGGTTCCTGAGAGCCATGCCCTAAGATCTGCGAGCTGAACTGGGTCCAGCAGGCTGACACAACCGCACCATTCCAGTACAGTTAAGAAGCAGGCTAATACCCACACTGGTTTCTGGCAACTGGCTGTGTAATTATTAAAAATTAAGGTGTACGTTTGAGAGGATAAAAATCTATTATGTTTATCATTGCCAAAAGGAAACTGATTGGCGGGTCGTCCACCAATCAGATGATCGGCGGTTCGATCCCCGGCTCCTCCGGTCTGCATGTCGAAGTGTCCTTGGGCAAGACACTGAACCCCAAATTGCTCCCGAAGGCTGTGCCATCGGTGTGTGAATGTGTATGAATGGCTAGGTCCTCAAACTGATGAGCAGTTGGCACCTTGCATGGTAGCCAAGGCCATCAGTGTATGAATGTGTGTGAATGGGGTGAATGAGATATGTAGTGTAGAGCGCTTTGAGTGGTCGGAAGACTAGAAAGGCGCTATATAAGTACAGTCCATTTACCATTTACCATGGCTGTAAAGAGCCTGCAGGTGTGCAGATGCACAGTTTTATAAATCTTTGTTTTGCCGCATGACATTTTCGGCTTTGGAGCGCACACACACATCTCTTACCTCTGCATGTTCTATAAATGAGACCCCTGGTATGTCTCACTTTCTTAATCTTGCCCTGATGTTGAGTTGTGAAATGGTTATTGTCCACTTTTCTTGAGCAGTCCTGATGGATTAGTAGGGCAATGTAAGAAAGAAAAAGCAGTTCAAACCCTCAAGTGCCCATCTAGCTGAACTCTGCTCTGGATGTATTCCCCAGCTTCTGCAGGGATCTGCAGAGTCCTGGCTCTGGGTCCTCAGCCTCTTTAAATCCCTAGCTCAACAGCCCAGAGGGCATGGCATGTTGAAAATAAATATAAAAGTTTCCAGTCAGTGATATCCTGAGTAGCCTCATGCTGTCCCTTTAATGGTTTGAACACATTTTAACCTTGTCTCTCTCTCTGCTTTTCTTTCTCTCTACAGTTACTCAGCAGTCTGTGACTTTTTGGTAAATAATAACTTGCTGTCAGTAATAAGAGCCCATGAGGCACAGGATGCAGGGTAAGTATGGTTACAGTTTCAGTGATTCAATTGCAATATTATAATTCAGAATATGTTTGATGACACGTTTTGTTTGTGGCCTGACAGGTATCGGATGTACAGAAAAAGCCAGACCACAGGCTTCCCTTCATTAATCACAATCTTTTCAGCTCCAAATTACCTAGATGTCTACAACAACAAAGGTTTCTGCCTCCTTTCTCAAACTCATTGTTCCAGTTCTATTTTTTTCAGTCTTTGAATCTCTCCTCCCATCTTTTCCTTTGTCAATCCTAGCTGCTGTATTAAAATACGAGAACAACGTGATGAACATCCGGCAGTTCAACTGCTCACCCCACCCTTACTGGTTGCCCAACTTCATGGATGTCTTTACATGGTCTTTGCCTTTTGTCGGAGAGAAAGGTGAGTTTGTTGTTTCATTTTGAAAATGTAGATTGAAAGTCAAAAATAGAGCCTTGATTGCATATGGCTCATTGATTTTGTCAAATATACAAGCTCACTCACTGCACTATAGTCTGCTCATTTAGAACACAGTATGTAAAAGGGCGAAGAGAGAATGCTTTACACGATCAAATATTCAATAGTAATATATATAAACGCTTTTTATTTATAAATCACTCAGGAGTTCAAAGACCTGTTCTCTGTCTTTGCATGTGTTCTGTATTTTGGGGCCTTTGTTACTGTCGACACTGTAAATGACATTTGTCTCTTGAGGCAGATGACTGTGAACTGAAAGTCATTTTCACCTCATCACAAACATTTCGAATGTATTCATGTATGAAGTGAAGTTTTAATGTGGCTTCTCTCTCCACCCCCCCAGTGACAGAGATGCTGGTGAATGTACTGAACATTTGCTCTGATGATGAGCTCATGTCCGAGGGAGATGACCTATATGAAGGTGAATATGATGTAGTATCAGTTATTTTAGTCTAAAAATACATCAGGGTAGTAAGTCTGCTCATCTGCACACGTCACCTTGGGTTGTCGATTTTCTCCAGAACTCTGTCTGGTTCTGTTCTCATTCTGTAAATTTCTGTAAATTAAATTTTCACTTTTTAATTGAGGAATTGAAATGAGTCCTGGCACACATGTACCTGACATAATGTCCCACGTGTAGTTCTGCGCCAGCTATGCTTTGAAGCACACAATTAAACCCTCAGTTCATCTCTCATGTATCATCCGTTCATTGACAAGGCTTTTACACATGATATTATTCATTTTAAATCATCCAAAGAAAATGAAGATCATAGGATATAAAGAGTGCTATTGAATACTGAAGGTGGTGTACTGTGTCCTAACCTCACACTCTGGATTTGTTTCAGGTGGTACCTCTGCAATGCGTAAGGAAGTCATCCGGAACAAGATTCGCGCTGTGGGGAAAATGGCCAGAGTCTTCTCAGTCCTCAGGTCTGACTCACATGGGGCCAGGAAGTTGTAGGAGTGTTGGTGAAATGAATGGGACTGTGTTGTGTTATATTGTCTTGCTGGGATTAATGAGCCACTACCGGGTCACACTGCTGCAGGGGGGTTGGTGACTGTCAGACCAGTGCATATGGGTCACTGGCTTCAAAGATATTTTACAAATAAACCCCCCAAAGATCTTAAAAGCTAAAAAGTCTCACTTCAGCAGTTTCTTCAGTTTCTTTGAAATCGATATAGGACAATATGAAAATTGAAGCCTACGTGTGTCAACACACAAACATTGCTTTAGCTGCTAGGAATGACAGTGTTCAGCTGTCAGTGACCCACCTACAGAACCAGGACACATGTTCACAGACTTGCTGCAGGCATTCAGAGCTGACAGTCTACAAGTACATGAAGTCAGTGTGTGTGTGTGTGTGTGTGTCTAATCTGTGTGTGTGTCTAATCTATGTGTGTGTCTAATCTATGTGTGTGGCTGTGTTTTGTTTTGGACAGGGAGGAAAGTGAGAATGTGTTAACACTTAAAGGCCTGACCCCGACTGGAACTCTTCCTCTTGGAGTGCTGTCAGGGGGAAAGCAGACCTTACAGACCGGTAAGTGTGTCGTGAACTCAGTCGCCCCCTTCTTTGATTCCTCCTTCTAGCTGCCATTTAGCACCACCTACACTCTGTAGGACACTTCCTTACCCCTTGTCATGAAGTCTATGTTTTTCTTTTTGCTGTAAGCAAACATTTATTTTATTACATGATCTATTGTTCCTCAATCACATCAGTACAGAAAACACACAAGATTGTAGGTAATTGCCAAACAATAGCAGTGACACATTTTCCATGGCCTTACCTGTACTGAAAGGTGAGTGTACAGTCATAGAGCTGAAAATCTGCCCAGAGTTAGAGGAGAAGATTGACCCCACTCCCAATAATGTTGATAGTTGAGGTTATAAATGCAGTGGAGGTAGACATAAAGTGTCTGGTTAAACTTGTGGTTGAGGTTTTCTGCATAGAGTTCTGATGATATCTATGTATGTTTTCAGAGTTGTTTACTAATGATCCACTCAGAACATTCCTTCTCCTCTTTTTGTACTCACTACTATAAGTTTATACTGTTTGAATGACAGTGGAAAGGTCATGGGTATTGACTCTTGTTTGCAGTAGCACTGAGTGTACGTTTCACCCCTCTCACTGCTATGCTTTGCAGCTAGCACTATGAGCTACGGTCAGCATCTACAGTGAATACTGTCAGACCTGGGGCTGAACACGACCTCTGAACCCAGCGCCGTCCAGTCTAACAGGGAATACAGCAGCCCTCCGAGGTGGTTTTCTTGCCGGGTTTGGCTCCTGGCATCCCCTGGGGCTAAGTCAGTTCAGTTAGCTACATGGCTGACCGAGCTGGTGACAGTTAGCTGTTCACTACATAGCAGTTTCCGGGTTTATCACTTTTCAGGGAAGCCTGTTTGAATCAATGATCTAGTGACACATTCAGTAATATCAACTTACAGGACATACAGCCATCTCGCTTTCATATTTACACACACAAAAATACATAATGGGAACTGCATTTCTTGGCTGCAATGGCATTCTGGGAAATGCGGTTAATGTCAAATTGAAGTGAAAGCAGCTTGAAGAGTCATTTTCACCCTGTGGTTATGACAAACTCAGATACAAAGCATCTGTATTGGATAGTCCTGTCAGAGTCCAACCATCCTTGAATGGTCTCTGGATCTTCTCTCCAGTGTCCTGACATCTAGCTTCCCTGTCCTGCTAGTCCCTTTGAAGGTTTCTAGATCAATGACACCGTGACCACCACAGGGAGCACTGGCTAGACTTTGACTCGAGCCTCCCCCCCTCCATGTAGCAGAAAGTTTTTTTGGTCCAGCTGTGGACTTGCAGGTGGGGAGGCTGTTACCTGGAAATGCCCTCGACCCTCTGATCTAAAGGTCAGCGCCTGGCCTCGCCTGCCAGAGGACATGCTGGCAGCCATGCTTTGCCACACTGGAGGTTCACAGAAGTTGTGGAGTGATCGAAGGAGAAACCACATGTCGATGACCTTTCTGTAGAATGTCATGTCCAAGTCCACTCCTCGAGCCACACATTTCATATCAGTGAGGCCACTTTGAACAAGAGGAGGACGAGCGATTGTGTATTTTTACTGTGCTGTGTTTGCTCTTCAGCCTTTAACTTTTACCTCAGGCTGCACTGAACAAATGCGTCTTCCTGCCTGGTCATTGTGGCGCATCTTGCCCGGCTCTTACACTCTTAGTGCTCAGCCAAATCCCCCCTCAGCTCTCCACACCTAAGTCCTCATGACCCTTTAACACCAACACCATCTTAAATCTCCAATAGGCTTCTTCTCTCTAACCCTCCCACCCACTAACTCATGTGTTTAAATAAAGTTGTTACAGCTGATGTGAGTTTTGCATCCATAAATGGGTGTTGGCTTATACTTATACATATACATGTGTTTATTTCACTTTGATATGACTGTTCTGTGTATTTGCTCTCTGGCTGCCTCTGATGACCCTTTTTTCCCCTTTCCTCGACTCTCATTAACGTAGCTACGGTTGAGGCAGCTAAAGCAAAAGGTACGCATGGCTGTGTGGCTCCAATCTCATTTCTTTATTTTGTGTGTGTTGTTCACCCTTTAATCACAGATCTGTACTACTTCTTTGAATTACTTTTTTTATACCACTGATTATTGTATTTGACTTTATAATATATTTTATATTTATATTACTGGTTGCTCTTGCATTATCAGTGTCTGTCGTAGAACATTTCATACTTTTTACAAGATGGCAGTCCAGCCATAAAGGAAATCGTAGGTACAATATCAAAGATTCATTAAATTGAAAAGATGCTTGTGTCAGACTAATTGGTCCATCAGAAGTGTACCCCGTATATACAAAAGGGCTGGTTATGTGTGGCAGGTTCAGGACCTGCCTTGCCCCTTGTTTATGAGACTTTTCGGGCCATGGTCACATTGGCTCTTCTTTTCCAGTGTGGCTCCCCACACAGAGAAAAGCTTGCTAAGACCTGGCTAAGATAAGACCAGGGACATCCCTGCCTGGGATATTTTCAGAAGCTAATCTTGTTACACTATTTGGCTGTTGCCCCTTCTGGTTGATAGTGGTAGTCTGTGTTTGAAAATACCTTAACCACAGGAGTGACTTCTTCTATCAAGACATAAAATGTAAAAGATGAATTCCTATTGCAGAACATGACAACAGAAGGGGGGCTGTAACCTCACACACAGAATAGGTGTGTGTTCCTCTAGTGTATTGTGTAGTCAGGTGTAAATATATTTACATAAAACACATCACATATACATGATGGTGAACAGACCTAAAGTAGGGTTTATTGTAACAGATACAGTATCTGGTTGTGCAAGAGTATCCTGAGGACCTGGATTCTATGGCTGTGAAATCTTCATTTTCTGTTGACCTTGTGAACTGAAATGAACAGTCTCTTAGAAGTCTGTTTTTTATTTGCTCACGTTTTCTGTCTGGTTCTCCGTGGCTGTTTTGGGACATTACCGTAAGTCTACACAGTGTGAGGTGCTTTATTGTTGTAGCTTGTCCCTATGGAGTCATTGTACCTGCATGCGATCATCTGTATTGTGCTAGGCTCACACTGATTTGTGCTTATCAAATGATTGATTGAGGCTGATTATACAGCTAAAGAAAATGTCTTAAAGCAGATCGTTTCAGCAACATGAGTACGGAAAATAAAATTGTGCTCTCTTCTGCCCTTCAGCCATTCAAGGCTTCTCTCCCACGAGGAAGATCCGTAACTTTGAGGAGGCACGTGGCCTGGACAGGATAAATGAGAGAATGCCTCCTCGCAAAGATAGCCAGCAGCCGGACGGGACCACAATCAACACCAACACCCCCAACAAGAACGGCACTACTGGATAGACATTTTGCAGTTATTATTATACTGTACACTGAAGTTCTAACTTAAACATGTCAAAGCTCTAAAAAAGTTAATTTTCTAAATTGGAGTTGATGCAGGTAGATGAACCTTCTTATCAGGAGTTTTAGTCACTTTCAGTTTTTTCTTGTGTTTGCTGAGGGAACATTTGAAGTCCAGATACTCAACAGTCTCGTTTGGATGTTGAGAGCTTCTTGTCAAGACGTTTTAGGCACTTGAGGTTCTACATACAGTGCAGTGTTTGCTTATATGTGTGTCACATGAAAGATAAATTATGTACGTGTTGGGAGGTGAAAAAAAAAATCAGAGGCAATTATATTACAAATGAATATTTTCTACTTAAAGCAGAAGACTTCTAGTCTTATACATTTTCCACAAAACTTTGATGAATGGATTTTTGTTCAGTATTTTGTTCACTTCCAGAGTAACACCAATTTCTTCCTGTATTATGATGATGATTATTATTACTACTATTATTAATATTATCTGTGAAGGACTCATGCTTTGATAGTTGCTGTTTCTGGCTGTTCTGTGCTGGTTATGACTTGTGTTCACTTGATGGCAACGAGGAGGTTCTCACTCCACCAAACCAAAACCAGCGTAAAAAGTGCAGCGTATCTTCTCCTGTCACCACGAGCAGACCTGTCAATACTTCTCCACATCGTGCTTTTCTTCTTGTTAAGCACCAACGTTAAGCCAACATCTCTGAGGTGGAGCACTGCACAGGAAGATTACAGCACCAAAGGATTTCTCTTTAATTGGCATTTTGGACAAAAGGAGGGCACTCAGAAAGCAGAGAAACCGTTCGCTGGCCATGTTGTCCTCAAAACAGACTGCTGTTCATTATTTCTTAGGAAACGTCAGTGTATTTAACAGAATTATGGCAGTTTGATTTGATGTTTTCTTGTCTGACACTAAAGAATCCAGGGATGTTTTGGGGCTTTCTTTTGTTTTTAAAGTTGTGTGTCTCCATCTGCTGTGGACGATACAGAATGCAGATGTTCATTTTGGATTGTGATAACAGTGCGTATCAAATGACGGAAACATTTGGCATTCAGTGAAATGACAGCGCATTGACGATGCTGTACGCAGACAATGAACTGATTCATTCCTCTGCACAGGGATGATGCTATAAAAAGATAACCGCTCTCTATTAAAGCCTAATAGTACTGTAATCATCTCAACATGGCTGACTCACACATACAATATACTCTTTTTACACATAGTGGTCATGAGATCGATTGCTCCACTCCCCTCACAGGCACTCTCAGCCCTTTAAGACCTGCTTTTACTTGGACATACAACTCAACTGGTGCTTCGACACACCTGACTGTAATTCTGATATCTCTGTCACTCGAGAAAGAAAGAAGGAGATAAGCTTTAAGATTTGCTCTTTGAACCCTTTTCTTCTTCTAAATGAGGCGTTTGTGCTCATGTGCCATGCCACCTTGGCCACACATGTCAAGATCTGTATGTGTGCGTGTGTGTGTGGATGGTGAACGGAGTCAAGCCAGGCGACTTTGAATCACACGATTGAAGATTTAATGTCAAACGTCATATTAATCTTCAAATACTCAAATTTCCAGAATGTTGTTTGCCGTCCAAAAGACTTCCTTCCTAAAGTATTTGAGTTTACATTAAAGGTAAAGGTAAGGCTTTATTGGGTGAGCCATACAGTACACTGACCTCCTGTTAGGTCCTATACATATCTTGCAGAATGTAAAAAAAAATGTTTATCAACAATCTTCTAATAGCTGTAAAAAAGTGAAAAAATACCGTATTTGTCATGCAAGGCCATGAAATCTTTTACGTAGATGTATCACTTGAAAGAAAAGAATATTCAAATACAGTGTTTTCTTTGACTCATCTTGGATTTTGCTTCTTGTTGCTGCATCACATAACTTTGAACTTTAGTACCTCAAAATAAAGGTCTGAATTTATAAGGTGAGAAAAGTGTGTTGTTGTGCTGCCACCTAGAGGACAAAACAAACGGACATCCACATTCTGGACCCAATGCTTTGATACAAAATAGGTTTATTTACAGTTATTCGTTTAGAAGAAGCATTTCAATGCTCAAGGGCAAACTGTTAAAGCAGAGAAGATAAATATTCAGTCAAATGCCTTCTAACATCTAACACAGCACAGTTCAGAAATGTACTGACCAATGTTCCCTAAACATACATACAACATACTCTCATTTTACTGTATTGTTATAAAGCAAATACTGAAAACATTAGATTAAGAGTGAAACTAATGCCCACAACTGAATCCTGTCAGACAAAATAACACAACATGTATAAAATGATATGGCTCACATTCAGGACCAGAACAATTTCTGATTGCACTGTCCCTAAAAGTATTTCAAAAAGTGCCTTAAAAAAGTGAATCCCTGTAAATCTTCTGCACATGGTGAGTCATTTCAAGTCCATTTGTTCCCTCCTGCACTCTCCACATCAACTTGTACAAGCACTCCTTGGTGCTTCTCACAGGCCTGCAGTAAAACATGCTGCTGAGGAAACAGTCATGACAAAACGCTCTGTTCCTCTCATCAGCCTCTCGTTGGGAACAGTCTCCCCAGATTCACCAGTAGGTGGCACTGTCAGACCTTTGGTGGAGGAACTGGCCTCAGGGCCTGGAGGACGAAAAGAACACATGTTTTTTGAGTACTATTTTTAAAATCCACTTACTTATCTTACTTTCTTGGCTAGAGTTATATGCTATTGTTAGCACTCCCATGTCTGTAAGCAAAGTACAAAACTATAACCAGCTAGCTTAGCTTAGCATGAAGACCAGAACTAGGAAGAACCACCAACCGAGTTTGTGATTGAATAATTTAGGATCTTGTCTGTGCTTTTGCTCTGTGAAGTTACTGACACGTGGAGAACTAGCTGTTGATGAGCACCAGTTTTTCTTGTATATACTCAGAACAGCAGAATTGTGGAAGATCTAAATTCTCCATTATTCCAGTCAGTCCAGTTTGAACAGTGTTGTTAATACCAAATCAAACTTTTCCCAATAAAGACATATGTACAGCAAAGCAGTCATGTTTAACACAGAATCAGTTACCTGACGTGCAGCTATGTAGTTCTGGCTCAGGGGTTTAGGTCTGTTCCCTGCTGGAGGTGGTGGAGGTGGAGGTCCTTTGGGCTTTGGCTTTCCAACCAAAATTGCATAGTATTGTTAGATTTGATACAGTTTAACTCAACACTGTAATACTGTATTCAACCCATTACCTGTCCCATTGGCATTGGTTGACTAGGCGCTTTGTTGAGGCCGTGAGCTGGTCGGTCCACTGCTGGCTGCTTCCTTTGAGTGTGTGCACTGTTGTAGAAAGACAGATTTAATCTTCTGTATTCATAGCAAGATGGGCTCATCAAGACCTGCAGCACTTACATCGGCAACATGGGACTTTGTCTTTTTTTCCAGATGAACGCAATCACACCAGCTATGACACCTGAAACCACTAACAGGACTGTCGCTACGATGGCACTGATTGCTCCTGCAGAAACGGAACAAGCACAACTTTTGTTTAGAGTGCAGGCAGAGTGGAGACAGATTCAATCTGCGGATGCAGCAGTGAAACATCAGTCATGCAAATTCAAAATTGGTTGTATGGATATGTTTTACGTAAGTGATGCTGATTAATGACAGTAGAGGTTTACCAGGGGAAAGAGCAGCGGAAGTTCTATCCTTTGAATTGCAGAAAGGAGGCATCCAACCAGGCTCACACTGACACTCACTCTTGTGATTACACACCTGCAGAACACAAAATAAATCCTGTGATTATCAACTGTTGTGAGATGTTTTGTTTAATGGCTGGCTGCCTGTGTATTGCTGTCACAGCTGGGCTTAGGTGTAGGAATTTTTAAATTCTATGGTTGTGACAATGTAGATAGGGCTGTCTGAAAGCAAGGTGATCATATTCATACTATAGCACACACTCAAACATACTGATTTTGTTTCATGTTTATGTGGATTACTGACCATTGGCACTGCTTTGTTCTGCTTCTATGTTGGGACTATCTGCTTCTCCAAAAGTAACAGTGCGACTGCATGAGAACGTCATACAACCCCACTTCAAAATATCCAAACTATCCCTTTAATGTCCTTTCTTCACAGACAAACAAACCAACCAAATTTTAGTGTGTTTTTATTACTTTTGTTAAATATTAACTAAACTAAACTGTGAGCAGTGTTGACATGTACTTACAGCATGGCCGGGACATTTTGCTGAACAGTTTGTATTCCTGTAAGCTATCTCCAGATCCACACATTCATTCTGGTTGCACACCTTGAAAAGAAACACACTGCTTATACTGATTGTAAACAACTCAGTTGGTTGTGATGCAGTCAGGAGCACAGAACACGTTCACAGAATTACATTTACATTACATTTTTTAGCCTCTTACCTTTCCATCTCCACATTTAGTCCCAGCGTCCACCTGGCCATAGTCTTTGGTGTAGTCATCAAAGAAAGCGGCCTTGCAGTCACCAAACCGGACCATGCGGCCGTAGTTTGGGTTATCTTGACCATTGTGGCAGAAGAGTTTCCCACAAAGCACGTCTCTGCAGAGAGAGAGAGAGGTCAGGAGATGTCTTTAGAATCACACAAACTTCAAATTCTAACATTCTACATTGATAAGTCTGCATATTAAACTACAAAGAATACTAATTCAATGCAGATGACCCTTCAGTACCAAGACTGTACTGTATATTTGAGACTCACTCCTGCTGGCAGGCGATAAAGCGGTCATTTGCGGGACGTTTACAGAAGGCGTAGTAGGTTCCTCTCTCGTTCTGGTTATAGCAGTATGCACGAGCCTCTATAGCAGCTGGTGACAGGAAAGGATTACGTCAGAATGTAGCCTTTCACATGTATGACAGAACGATAGTTAGTCTATTTATAGTTATCCTTCTTCTCTTAACTTAACTTAAAGTAACATAGGCACTCACATGAACCATAAAGTTTGACACATTGGTCTGGCCTCTGTGGACACTGGCCGTTGTAGCAGTATCCCAGGCCTCCATCACATGGGAGGCCGTTCACAGCAAACACGTCCTCAGGGCAGGTGGTGCGCTCTCCATCACAGTACTCTGCCAGATCACAATCGTCCTGCTTCCTGCGGCATTCCCTGGACCGGGGCAAGATCTGTGCAGAGATTGCTTCACTTAAGTATGGAATGCTTTTCATATGGAGAGCATGTGTGAACGTGCCATGCTTTGCTTTGCACAGGTTAACATAGCTGTTGAGCACCATAAAAACAACATATCATTTGAAATAGGACAATCTTTTTGACACACGGCATTGAGTTGACATGGCATCACTCTCTGTTGATAGAGGAAACTTGTTAATTGAATTGTCTTCATTTGAGGGAATTATCAGGCTCTTTAGGTGCTAAATGCTCCACTGGCTTGTCTTCATCTAAATTTGTCTGTTTTGGTGGTGAGCAGATCATGTGGCACAGGTTTTTAGAACTCTTTCTCTCATAACAGCTGCCTGCTGAGGGTGATGAGAGTGAACCGAAACAGTGATGCTGCAGCTATGACAACGCTCTGCGGAGTCTGTACATTCATCACTACAAGTGACACACTGTCACATCAACTGCCTATTGAAGAACAAAACATGTCAACATGACATAACATATGTCCAAAGTCTGTTTAGAATAATAATTTGTAATAATAAAGTCCACTCTGATTGAAAGTGCACTGGAGGCTTTTGGCTTCACTGTGGTGATGTCACAAAATGCTGCCTGCACACGTTAAGCAGAGATTTAAGAGAAACTTTTTTTCTTCAGTGTGAAAAAAAAAAGTCTTTAAGTGTCAAACTGTGCACGTGCAACACTCAGCAATGTGAGTGGATGGGGACTGCAGAGTAACATGATGTACACAGACATTTGTAAGACCTTAAATAAACACTAGAGGGCAGTATCAAACCAAACCATTCAAACAGCACATAGATAAAAGAACACAGCATAAATGTTTTCTCACCTTGCAGTCCTCACAGCACTCTCCTTCACCACACCGTGCACCCTCCCTCAGCGTGCAGGTGGTGGCATTGCAGCACGGGTTGGTGCACTCCTGTAATAAACACAGAGCTCATTATGCTGTTCATCCTTCTCTTTATTGTAGAATTGTTATTGTTAAACCTTTGAGTTGTGTGCTTTCCCTTTGACTTAATAATGAGCATGCTATATTAAAATGCCAATACTTTCTTTCATGTTTGTATGACACACATTAGTAGCTGTAAACACTCAGCATTAGAAAAATACATATGTCGGTTTGGTGCTTACATAAGGAGTAAACATTTATAATCATCACTTTAAAAGTTACATACGTTGTTTTTGGTGCCTGTTTGTTTCCCAGATATATTAGTGTGCGTGTGTGAATGGGTGTATAAGAGGCATTAACTTAAAGAACTTTGTAGAAAGGCGCTTTATGAAGTTCAGTCCATTTCCTTGTATTAGTTTACAGGCCTATCTGCCACATCCAATATGGCGGACCCGTTGACGTACGTTTTAGCGCTCAATGCGGCGTCTATGTATATGTCTATGATTTAAACGGCTGCAGCTGTAGTGGGTGTTAACAGTGGTTAACTTGTTTGTGGGCTGGGCAGAGTTTAGTTTAGTTTCCAGCACTGATTTTTGCTTGACTCATTAGATTAGGGCTGCTGCGTTTGTTACTGAGAAGTATTTAGATCTTCTTCTTTTGTTTTACCTAGAAGTAGAAGTTCAGGCTCTGTTTCGAATTCTCTTTTTGTTAGATTTATTTGTTCTTTTCAAACAGCATCTACTTTGTTTGTTCCTTTGTTCCCTTTCGCCTCACCTTGTGTTTAAGACAAATAATAAATACCTTTGTTTATTGAACATAACACCTGTTTTTATGTTACTTCCTTATACCCCTTGAGCTGGTCGTAACAACACAAAATAGCACAAATCCACTTGAAAATCTCAACATTAAATGAGACATATCAGGAAGGAATGTTCAGCTGCAAGACAGTCGTGCTGCATGCCAGAGCAACCCCAACCCCACCCTCCGCCCTCCAATGCAACAAAAACACAAAAACAGGTTTGAACATATTCACAGGGCTACAGGGTAAACTCACTGTTACACAAAGTAACACAGCAGAAATACTTGCAGTGCTGGATTATGAATGGAAAAAATCTTTTTTGTAACAGTTTACTGTGTTCGTTCACATGAATGTATTTGCTTTTATTGATTTTGACTGATTTTTAACTCCTCTGGGTCAAAAAAACAAGGCGTTGAGTCTTACTCTTGGCAAACAACAGCTTAGAGGAAGAATCTGTGAGACGTGAGCCCACACAGATTGAAAAAGAGTAAAGGAAATACATTTCAAATTGAGGTGAGAGGTTATTTTATACGACAATACAACTGAAGGCTTTTTAATACATGAGAACAAAGGTTTGTGAAGGGCTACTACTCTCAAGTCAATCATTTTTTATCAACCAAAAATGTAAACTCACATTATTATATTCTGCAAACATCAACGTCAACACAAGCTGTCTAAACGTACTGATTCATCCAACACCAGTTCTCTGTCACTATGACCTTTCACTGTTCACTGTTAGTCAGACTGGGCCCTTGGGTACTCTTCTGCACTCTGACCCAATAGAAGGGTGTTAGACAGTCTTAGTCTTAGTAATCAGTTCATTTACCTCCACTGTGCCACAGTCACAGAGCTCGCCTTTCTCTACAAAGCCGTTCCCGCAGACTGGCGGAGCCACCACGCTGTTGTAGTCTGGTTTATCCAGCAGGCAGCTCGGGCTGCGGCTTGTCAGGTATCGCTCGTAGTTGTTGCTGCTGCAGCTACTGAAAGTCCGAGGAACGTTCCAGCTAAGGACACAAACAGTACACTTTCCTTGTTAACACCAAAGTCACATTCTTTGAAACACATTTTTTTAAGGTACTTCATTTAGTCCTTCAACAAATCCACAAAAATATTTTCGAGTGAATCAGCAAAAGAACTATAGAAACAAGAAGATTATTAAGCACATTCCATATATGGCAGGCTAGAATCTCCTTGTATCAACAAATCAATATCAGTCTAGTATGAACATTTAACATTGTATAAATGGACTATACCTATATTTCTAGTCTTCCGACCACTCAAAGTGCTTTTACACTACATATCTCATTCACCCATTCACACACATTCATACACTGAGGGCATTGGCTGCCATGCAAGGTGCCAACTGCTCATCAGTTTGAGGACATTCACACACTGATGACACAGATAGACATGCAGATAGGAAGGGATCGAACCAGGGATTGAACTGCCGATCTTCTGATTAGTGGACGACCCGGTCTGCCACCGATCCACAACCGCTGCATAAAAAAAAACTTTCATTGACACTTTTCCTACCTGAGTGCTGCAGCCATAATGCAGCTGTCCCCAGAACAAGCACAGACACTCGAGTCATCGTGGTCCATGCCCAGGTTATGACCCATCTCATGAGCCAGTGTTGCTCCCACTGCAATGGCCCGGTCATTGTGATCCTGATGGGTAACAAAACAGCTGTTAAAGAGCGCTTGATCATGGTGGGAATTGTTAAGTTTCTCAGTACAGTAAGTTGCTAATCATGGAAATGCCATGAGATGACTTCTGTTATGATTTTGCACTGTATAAATAACATTGAAAATGGTTGAGTCTAGATGTATCACTCTGCATGAGAGTGGTGGACCTACTGACTGACTGACATCAAATTCCTTGGTTGCAAACATTACAATCAGCCAAATAACAAGTGGAACCATTGTTACCTGTACTACTCCAACAGAGTGACCTGAGCAGAGAGTCCCAATGAAAGCCAGTCCCACAGTTGCTCCTTCAAAGTCAATACCACTGAAACAATAAATGACAATATGAGAAACACTTTCAGAAACATATCTGTGCCATTCATCCATCTGCCCAAAATCTTCTCTGGCTGGATGGCAAATTTAATTTTAATGAGCTGTAAGGAAAAGTTAATGTGGTACACATTAGCTCCATGTGTTCCAAAATGTTTTCTTTGTCTGTTTGTTGAGGGGAGTATGTTTCCGGTAGCAGCTCTGTAACATTTAAACATGTTTGTTCAGCTTATCGAGGCTTACACACCTCCTCACGAGGAGCATGTTCTCTGGACCTGACATGTGAAGCCATTTTAAACAGGCTAATTAAGAAATTTGACAAAACAGTTGCACAAGCATGATGTGGAACATCAAGAACGGATGCACACGCAACTGTTTAACGTTAAGAAATGGTTTGATTGTGCACGTTTAAGATGAAATCAGAGCTTGCAACTTCCTTCTACTGAAGATATATAAGCTGAGAGAAAGAATGTTGGATTTTATGAATTCTGAAAACTCCATGTTAACTAAACGAAGAACAGCCTGAAAAATACATTTAAGAGATATTTAAATCCATCATTTATTGACCTTCTAGTTTGAGAGTTCTACAGACAGTTCATACCTGATGAGGTGTGCATTGTCATGCTTTTTCCTTTTCACCAAATTAGAGTTTCTCCACTTCATGAAAGCATCCAGGTTGGCTCCGGCTGGCGGGGTCACAGAGATTTGGTCACTACCGGTCCAGATCTCCAGCCCTACTAGAGCAATGAAGGTCCTCAGGGGCTTGTATGCCTGCAGAAACAGTCAAATCTACATTGTTCATTCTGTACAGAAACTCTTCTGGAACATTTGTGGGGATAGCTGAAATCCGAATATCATCACAACACCCAGCTGACAAGTTTTTGTGTAATCATATGTGCCCAGAAATAGCACAAAGGCTGACTCACCATGTTGACAAAGTTGACAATTTCAAATATCCTCTTCCTCAGCTCCGTCTGATCTCGTTTCATCTTTATGTACTGAAACCACATGCCGTTATGTTGAAAGATTACATCCTGTTTGTCAGCAGTTGATTAGAAGCTACTCATATCATGTATAACATAGTTATGTTATACAGTTGTACATGAGTCTTGACTCGGTTGTTCTGTTTGCTGGATCATACAGGTGAGAGTTACCAAGACAAGTCTGCCCATGTCACTCATCAAATTATCATCAAAAAATCATTTCCAACTTTTTTTTAAAACTTTATGCTTTTCACAGAAATGTTGCATTTGTATATCTTACCTCGCGGTTATCAGCAACAAGGAAGAGCTCAATGTATTTCTGTTGCTGGACAAATGATGAACCCTGCAGAATGAGATGTTGTTAGGAGACATCAGATAACCTACAATATGCAGAGTGTTATGACAGCAGTTATCTTTACAGCTGATCTGGATCGACTGCGGCCTGTTGGGGGTTCAAAGTCAGGGCTCCAGCTGGTGTTAGTGACGCCGCACACTGCAGGTTTGAAGTTTTCATCATTAAAAGTCATCACTGCATGATCTCCCTCATCGCCACCAGACAGGGGCTCAATCAGGTACCTCTGAGCAGATGTTCTGAAGTATCCCCTAAACAGAGAGCATGCTGGTTAGTAGTTGTCCAGACGTTGCTTTCAGTGAAAGTGAGTTTCATAATGCTGTGCATAGTTGTAAGAAGAAAAGAAACAATATTGTAAGAAGAATAGAATTAAATATTGTGACAACCATTTCCTTAAGTGTGCAATGGCTGCACTTGAGCACGACCCTGCTGAAAGTACCAGACTACATCAGAAGTACACCAGAAAGTACAGTAATATACTGTTACTAGTGTAATAGTGTGATCTTTGATTTTACCATTTGGATTAAATGTATAAACAAGCTATTGTTTGCTATCAACTTCCCCAGATGAACTTTATCAGTGTTGTGTTGTGCTCTCCTTAGAAGAACTTGATTATCTCAATAATGATATGCATGAATATGGCAGTGGCATGCTATGGACATAAAGTGTGAGGGCTTACCGGAGTCCATCACAAGTGCTGATGCTAACAGACGATTCACTGTCATTCACAATGCTCCCATGATAGTAGCAGTGATCCTGACAAAGACATGAGGAAGAAAACCCATCAACACTGTTGATTTTACTCTCATACAGTTATTGATATAACAGCCAAAGAATGAAACAGTTTGGAAAACTGTTGTGCAACTTGAGGTAGGTCACTGTATCTTCTGTATTTGGGAACTGAAACTTGTCTACAGATGCAAACACTTACAATGTCTTTAGGACTCGTGGTGACTTCAGTCCCGTCTTCTTTGTAGTATGTCTCAGTGTAGTCTTTGGTGAGTAATTCACTGATGATAAAAATAAAGTCATCATGCCTAATAGGTCACATAATGTGTTTTATTGTAATACATTTACTGCACTCTATGATCTGATGTATTATTTAGATATTTAGAAAAAATGTGAAAAAAAGAAGTCAAATCAGGAAGTTGCAATGAAGACATGGCTCATGAATACACTTGCTTCCGTCAGCTTTGTGAACCACAAACATAAATCTGCTGAGCAAAGAGTAACCGTGTTAATCAATATTTCAGAAATGATTTAACACCCTTAAAGTCTGTTAGAAGTGTCTTTAGGGAAGTAAAAACTTACTTATTTTTTTCTAGTTGCATTTCAATGTCTCTTCCTCCCACAGTCACTGCATACCTAATAGTCTCTGGCCTGAGATTCTTCGGAAAAGAAAGACGTGTAATTGTCAATTGAGGTAATTCATTCTTATTTTAGACTTCCTTTAACTGACATCCCAGACATAGCTTGGTTATATTTTCAGGAAATGTGTCTCTTTGACAGTGACACTAAAGTTTGAAAAACAGAAAAATGTACCTCAGTATGTCTTTTTCTAACCGTGTGAAGTCTGACAGGCCGAACCACTTCATAGTCCTTCACCTCCTCAAACTCATGAGCATAGATTTCTGTGGAGATACAACATACATCATATTACTTTGCGATAAGAAAGTGTGCACTCATCTGAAGATTTAAATTCAAAGACTGACCCACGCTGGTTAAACAAGGGAAAATAAGTAAATCTTATCTTTGCTTTATTCATATAAAAACATAAAAATAACACCTGCTGACATACAGTAAGTCTACTTTTAGCTGTATGTTAGCAATATGATAGCAGCTTTACAGACTGGATCCTTTAGATCTTTTCAATTTAGTTAAACACATACATACACATAGTACAAATGCTTGCAACATCTGTTTGGGATAACTCATTTGAAGATCACAGAGTTAAAGGTAAGATTAGAGCAGATTAGTGCAGAGCTGTTGCTGAACTTACTCCATGCCCTCAGGTGTTTCTGGCTGAAGCTCTAACACTTGAGCAACCAACTTGCGCAGTAATTATGGGATTTTTCTCTGTTCACCAATCCATAACACTTTAATATGTCAGCACAGTACATGAAGCTCTGTCATGGCAACAAGCTATCAGTGAAGGATCCTATGATAACCTTATCAGCCAGAACACGTAAGGCTTTGTCAGGGTTCATTAAATTAAACACTGTTTTGGTTGTAGAATGACTGTGTGGAGGTGGTGGGAGGATTGAAATAAGGTCTGTGTTGATAAGAGTATTCATATTCATCTGAGTCATCTTTCACTTATTACCTTACACTCAATAATACACTGCAGTAATTTTCATTTTCCCCCCTGAGTTTCACCTGTCAGGCTACAGGCTGCTCAACCTTTTTTGGTGAAACTTGCCTCGAGCAGCCTGAAATGGATATTTGCACCCACCGTTTAGGGTGGAATACGTTCCATTCCATCAGAGATACAGAGGTAAAGTACAGAGCTTCTTATGGTAAATACAACATTAATGATACAAGGTTAATGCATTAACAATACAGCAGACGTTAACATGATTTTTTTGTTACAGTACCATACAGCCTCTCCAAACTTCTGAAATCTAGCCTTGTGACCAGGCTGTCTTTATAGAAGTTTAACCTGTGTTTACTATAATGGGAGTATTATATCACACTAAGTGTCAGATAAAACTAGAGAATGAGATATGACTGCTAAAAAAACTCACACATACAGCTTCCTTCCTTTTTGGTGTAGATTTCTCAAGATCCTCATTCATTGCCAATGTCATCTACATCAAATTTCATGTCACGGACATCAAAAAAGATTTTAGCCAAACACGGTGCTTCCCACTCAGTGAAATGTGCCTACAAAGGAAATGACTAAGTCATCTGAGTCACACCTGCTGACTAGGTACGCAATAGCATCTGAGAGGTTGGTGACAGTATAGCAGCAGTGAAACAGCTGGATAGGAGTAATAATGAAATACAAATCAAGATATACTAGAAACAGAAAGAGATTATATACAATATACAACTTTTAAAGAGTATGTCAGCACATAATACGTCCACTGTACATTTTACCACAACATGTTCCATGATGGTAAAATCATCATCAACAGACATCATTCTGTCTATAAAAGTAACACGCAGAGAGTGTTTAAAGTCTTTAGAGAGCAGACACATTCTTTTGATTTACTTTTAATATATCACGTCATATTTGCTCAGGTGTTTCAGAGCACTCTTTACTTCATGCCCAGGAGCAGGAACACACAAGTTAAAGTGCATTGGATAAAACTAGGCTTTAGTTATTAATTAGCCACTATGCTGAGTGGAGGTAACAGTATCGAGTGACTTACCTGAGGGCTTGAGCGAAGCATTTAGGATGAGGACCCACAATAGGAGTGTTGGCGTCATTGTCCAAGTGCAGATAGTCACTGTAACAGAGCAGATCGGTGCTCCGATCAGGCTATATGCTGTCTACCTGCATGCTGTGTTGCTGTTCTTCAGAGGCCACACCTTCCCTGGTCTGTCTGGACCTGTCACAACTACTTCCTCATTGACAGCATGCACACACGCACACACACACACACACACACACACACACACACACACACACACACACACACACACACACACACACACACACACACACACACACACACACACACACACACACACACAACCGGCCTGAACACACCCCTGCTTGCCCCAAGGAATGCATGATGAATACCACAGACAGTGTTTTAGTCAAAGCTTAACTTTCATAACAGATTATCATGCTCGGGCTTTATCAGCAACATTTTAGACAAGCAGAGTTTGAAATGAAGATACATGGTAAACAGTATATTTCCTACCTTTTTAGTCACTTCTTTTAGTCACTAAACACGCACAGAAGCCATAAATCTGCATATTGGGTCATCCTGTGTTGACTCACAGTACTTATTTGGTAATATGGTAATTTCCACATACATCACTTGTCACACTGCTGTCACTGCATCATAAAATTTCAAATTTGCCAAATAAAGACTCAAGTAGAGCTGCATGTGCTGCTGTGTGGATGCTACTTCCCCTGCCTCCACCCACCGAACACATGCTTGGAGTCACAGCAGAAAGTGTCAAAAGACAATAAGGCCAATGTGCACGCTTACTCAGTGGCAGAGCGGGACAATTCAGGACACAGATCAGTGTGTGTGGCTCAGGAGGCAGAGCATGGTGGAGTTCAAGTAACACTGGGTGACAGTTTCAGATAAAGAAAGTGTCAGGTTTACTTTCTTTGGTACAATATAACCATAATGTTTCGACTTACAGTCGATCATGCAGCTTTCTTACTTAACACTCAGTAACAATTTGGTGCTTTTACTTTGTAAAAGCAAAAGGCAACCAGGAAGTACAGGTGCCATGTTTGCTCTTTGATTGGAATGATAATGAAAGTCCTCATGAGTCATAGACAAAGAAAAAAAGCAATGCTCACAACAGAAACGGAAAAAGACAATCACAGAACACTCATTAGAACACAAATAATCTCTAGTTATATAAACACTGCTTCTCAGACAGCCTCCATTGTGTCATTGTGGGCTAAACATAGGATGGTTTTATGTCAGCAGGGTCCTGAGTCCTGACATATTTATATACGTATAAATTCTGGTACACTTTTGTTTTTTTTTTTATGACATTTGCATTTGTTGAGGACATGACCTAAGTGAACAATTGTCTCTCTGTGAGACCACACTGCACTCAAACAAGCCTCAATGTGAGTTTTCTGGCTTTGTAACAACGCATCCCTGAGCTGAATTCAGAAAATATGAAAATCATCCAGATGATAGATGATCTATCCGTCACTGGCTTGTGATGGATAGATCTGTATTGAAACACTGACAAACACAGATGTACATTGTGCTGCTGTGATCAGTTCTCCCGTTCACACTGGCTATAGATAGAGCCACTCCTACTGTAATTCCTATGTAACTGCTATCGGATGTAATTCACAGTCCTTATTCTGCAATGAAGCCCTCAAAAGTTAATCTGAATTTCGAGGCGTCAGCAATCCAAAATGAATCTGAGTGTGTTTCATCCAAAATCAGTAGTACATATTTCTTGCTGTATTTCTAATACGAGTTACCACGTTAGTAAACTATTAAACCTGCATACTCGCAGTGGCAATGCTGATGTTTGGCAGGTTAACCTTGTTCACTGTCTTAGTTTGACAGTCTGTGAAACATCTGACAATCAGCGCTAAACACACACAGTTTAGGCTGATGAAATCTGGTCTGATCAGATAAAAATACAGGGGTTTGGTTTATCCTGTGGGGGGCATGAATGTCTGTCCCAAACTTCACTGAAATCATCCATTAGTTGTTTAAATATTTCAGTCTGAACTGAAGCGGTGGACTGACCAACAGGCTCACATTGCCATCCATGAAGTTTTATTGAATTTCTAGGAAGCCAATCAGGCATCAGCATTTGAAGGCATATGTTTTTCTGAACAAAGTGCAACTCGTCAGGCTGGCACCACATTGCACAATATTGCCTTATATTATGCTATCATATGAAGCATATTTGTCATGTATAATCATAAAATTATGACAATTATGATCCAATGTGTTACTGTGATACCAGTGTTGTAGTTAAGACCATCTAAACCAAGACCAAGAGCAGAGTGTATCGAGATCAAGACAAGACCAAGACTGAGGGGTCAAGACCGAATTAAGACCAAGATCAGACAGTTTATAGCCTACTTAGGTAGCTAACATGGAGCTAATATTCACCATACCCCACAGCCTTCTCAGCCGAGTTTGTCGGACGTCTCCTCACAGACAGAAACATTCACTTTCCAGGAATGTGTGTGAAGGATGACTAAGACAGTTGACAGTTGTTAACATTATAATTAGAAATGAGTCATGTTATTAGTTTCATTTGAAACAGGAAGTTTAACCTTCAGTCACGGTTTTGATGTTAACAAATAAATCAGACCATGAACAGACACATTTAGTGATTCAGTGTTTCCAACAGGACTCTGTGAGACCATGGTTGGTAGGCCTCAGACCCTCTGGGGGGGAAACAAAGAACTTTGTGCACTTTAATTTCATCACAGACACTAGGCTATAAAGGTACAAATGATTATGACACAGAAATAAAGTCCCTCAGATTTCCTGTTTGCTTGACTGAATATTTATTTAAAGATCCTCTGATCAGAATTTCAGCCAGTACCAGAATCAGAATCAGAAAACATTTTATTGACAAGTACAATTGTACACATACAAAGAATTTGTTCTGGTGTTGTTGGCAGGGTTGGTTTTTGCTATGGGCAATGTGGGTGACCGCCCAGGGCGCAATCTATGTGACGGCGCAGGAGCGCCCTGAAGAAAAAAACAACTTGCCAGTTTTCTATAGCGCTCATTTCCACGTCAAGTTAGTGGAGTGGGGGCCCTCATTGTCACGTCAACTTACTGCTGAGAGTCATTGACGGGCAAACCAACGGTGTTGGCAAAGGTATAGTGGTTGTCGAGTCTTCATCATGGACTTCCACTCATGCCATGACCCTTCCAGTGACAGTAGCTGAAGTAGAGAGGAGTTTTTCCAAGCTAAAGCGTACTTCAGGTCTACTATGTCACAGGAGCGTCTCTCTGGACCTGATGTGGAAGATGTGTTTTCCCAGCTTCACACGCTGCTTCCTGTTAGACAGGAAGTCTCTGATCCACCTGCAGCTGGGAGAGCTTCTTCTGAAGCAGAGCCGGGATGAAGGTGTTAAAAGCAGATCTGAAATCCACAAACCTGGCATGGTTCCTGCGGAGTCCAGATGCTGGAGGATGTAGTGGAGAGCCAAGTTGACTGCATCGTCTACAGACCTGTTGGCTCTGTAGGTGAACTGCAGGGGGTCCAGGAGAGGGTCGGTGATGGCTTTCAGGTGTGAAAGCACAAGGCAATTAAAGGACTTCATGACCACCGAGGTCAGGGCGACGGGTCTGAAGTCGTTAAGTCCTGTGGTCCTTGACTTCTTGGGAACAGGAATAATTGTAGAGGTCTTGAAGCAGGCTGGCGCGTGACATGTCTCCAGTGAGGTGTTGGTCCACTTCTATGATGTCCTCACACGTGGTCAGAGTGTCCTAGTGCAACATGGGGGACGGCGTAATAGGCATCGCTGACTGTGGTGTAACAGTGATCCAGAATGTTCTCCTCTCCGGTCGGACATTTAACAAACTGTCTGTATTTAGGGAGTTCGTGAGTGAGGTTTCATTTGTTAAAGTGCTAACTAAATAACTAATAACTAAAGAGTCCGGGTTGGTCCGCTCCACACACAGTATCTGGTCGGCGAGCATGAGCTGTGTGTCCTGCACATTGACATGCGGCGAGATGTAAACACCGACCAGAATAAATGAAGCAAACTCACGGGGAGAATAAAAAGGATTACAGTTTATGATGAAGGATTCCAGGTCAGGAGAACAGTGCTGCACCAACCACTGATGATGTAAAAACAGATTCCTCCATCTTTAGTTTTGCCGGAAAGTTCCGTGTCTCTGTCCGCTCTGTAGAGTTGTTTATAGAACTATTCTTAACAACACATTTAATATTAAAACTGAGAAAAGATATATTATTCTCAACTGGCAACAATTTATTTATCAGCAGGCAACATGTGCATCTCACAGATTAAACCAAAGCAGACTACAGACTACAGTTTATTGTAGTTTCTACTCAAAAACAACCAAAATGAACTAGTTCATGTTCATTTCACATGAGCTGCTGACTTTTATTCGTTGGAGGAACTTTGCAGCTAGTGGTCTTGTGGTTAAACTTCGACCTGAACATTTCCTCTCTGTAGTTTCCTTTGCCATGTGGGTGTTTGGTCTAGAACTACAAAATGTTTCTCTGCTGATTTATTTATTTGACTCTTACTTCTGCCTGAAATGTAAAAATACTTTCAGTTCATTATGAAACTGTAGTGCCCAAACTAGATATTATTAGATTACTAATGGGAAACACTGTCGATATTCTAGCAGTTGTGGTCTTGACTAGCCTTTGTGTGAGACCAAGAGACAAGACTGAGTAAAAATGCAGTTGATTCCAAGACAAGGCTGAGACTTGTTCTTGAGACCGGTCCCGAGACCAAAACCAATCTCAAGTACTGCAACACTGTTGTTCCTACTATGCAACCTTATAAAAAACTAAACTAAATCAAAGTTAACTAAATAGGTAAAAAAAAAATTGCTGGGTAGTGAGGAGCAGATGTAATCCTCGACAAGCAGTATAGCACCTCATCACTACAGAGGTTAAAGAGTCACTGGGCAACAATTTCATAGTTTTCCATTTCAATTTTAGAGTTTCCCAAGCAGACAGCAAACATGAACACCATCATACTGTATGTCAGAGCAGCCACAGTAACAACACGGAAGCAATGCATTAAAAAAAACTACCAATGTAATGAAGCACATTTAATTAGCGATGTACCTGTTCATCTGAGACACCCGTCACTGTTTATAGTTAACAGAGTTACAACTGTACATGGAGAATCAAGGCCTTGAGATTCCAGTGCTTTGAAACCACAAAAAATTAAGTAAGTTCATTATTTAGATTGACAACCATATCAAATCAAATCAGATTTTATTTGTATAGTCCAAATTTAAAGCGCATTTGACTCAGAGGGCTTTACAATCTGTACAGGGAGTGACACCCTCTGTCCTTATATCACTTGAACCATCTATCACACATCTTGTTGCTAACAGCATACATGTGTCCCTCTACACTAATCATAGTTACCTAACATACTCTGAGTGAACTCTCTGGTTCTCTTATCACTTTATCAAGGTAGTGTAACACATAAATATGAGTAAGACTTGTTACACACAGAAACGGAACTCTCATTTTCAAGTGCTGTTGCTGATACTTGACAATTATATATATGAAAGACAGCTGAGCTGAAATCTCCTGACTTCACAGTCAAACCTCTAGAATGGATACTACAGTGAGCGGGAACGTGCAGCTCCTTTGGAGACACCTCGCCACCATTTCATCGGAGATGAGTACTCAACCCAGCACACCTCTCACTACAGAAGGTATGATACGTCCCAATACCATGAGTTCTGTCATGACAGTTATGCAGAGCCGGCATACACTTCGCCCCATGCACGATCAGCCACTCACCACTATGCTGCTGGCGCTGTGGCTTTAACCATCAAGCAGCTGAGTGTGACTTGAAAATGTGCTGCAAAACCTGTAATAATAGACATCTCCTTGCTCTACACAAGATCAGTGGGAAAACTCCAGAGTGAGTTCCCCACATAAGGTTTTCTGAATAATGGGGGCTTTCACTGCACCACAACTGGGTTTAGGAGAACACACCTACCCAGTCAGAGCCTTGCAGCGGAAATTTAAGCATATGAGGGACCTGCCCATTCAGCAGTTTGAGAGCATCCACCCCCTTTTGCTCATAGGTTCTGATCATTCCCATTTGATAACGCTTTAATTGCTCATTCGAGTTCCAGGGTGCTGACCTGAATAAGCTCTTGCTCCCTGGCCCCACACTAGGACCATCTCTGCTAGCAGTCCTCCTCCGTTTCATGCTATCGCTGTGACCAGTGACATACGTGGTATGTTCCACCAGGTCAGGCTCCTCCCAGAGGACCAACCATTCCTCCGCTTCCTCTATAGAGACCTCAAACCCGAAAAGCAGCCTATGGTGTATGAGTGGCGAGTGCTTTCTTTTGGCACAATCCTGCAGTGCCTGCTGTGCTACATATGCACTCCAGAAACACATCTTGGACCACACACAGCCTGGTGATGCGGCCAGGGAGGCAGTCCTAAAGTGCTTCTATGTGGATAACTGCCTTCAAAGTGTAACTACAGAGGAAGATGCCAGAGCCCTGGTGGACC
Source organism: Collichthys lucidus (assembly GCA_004119915.2). Taxonomy (NCBI): domain Eukaryota; kingdom Metazoa; phylum Chordata; class Actinopteri; family Sciaenidae; genus Collichthys; species Collichthys lucidus. The sequence continues at coordinate 8,688,380 of CM014088.1, read as the reverse complement.
AGCTACAAACCCTCCTGTCCCAAGGCGGCTTTGAGCTGCGGCAGTGGGCAAGTAACTGCCCTGACACCATCTGTCACCTCCCTGCCGAGTGCAGGGCTGACAGTGCTGAGAAATGGATATCTCAGGGCCAACCCGACCAGCAGGAATCAGCCTTGGGCCTCCAATGGCACTGCCAGACCGATACACTCTCCTATAAGACACGAGCTGTTGTTACTGCTAAGCCCACCATGCGCTCCATCTACAAGGTGTTGGCCAGTCAGTATGATCCCCTGGGGTTCCTTGTGCCTTACACCACAAGAGCTAAGGTGCTCGTCCAACACCTGTGGGAGAAAAAGAGGGACTGGGACGACCCAGCTATACCGGAGCACCTACTGCATGCATGGAAAGAGTGAGAGGAGGAGCTGTCTTATCTGCAACACATAATCTTGTCAAGAGGTTACACCAGCCCTAGGTTGGACTCCTCCACCAGCCGGCATGAGATCCATGTGTTTTGCGATGCCTCAGAACAGGCATACGGCTCTGTAGCATTCCTCAGAACTGAGAGTCTAAGCAGAGAGGTTGAGATAGCATTTATTACAGCCTGGTCGAGAGTGGCTCCAAAGAAGCAGCAATCCATCCCACGTCTAGAACTGTGCGCTGCCTTGACAGGAGCCCAAGTAGCCAAGCTGCTTAAGACTGAGCTAACTCTGCCCATACATCAAGTGACTTTGTGGACTGACTCTACTACTGTACTCACTTGGCTGAGATCAGAGTCATGCCGTTTCAATGTGTTCGTGGGCACCAGAGTAGCAGAGATTCAAGACCTTACTGCTGGTGACACCTGGCATTATGTAGACGTCTGCCTCGAACCCTACCGATGACATCATCAGGGGGAAGCCACTCTCTGCACTAACAACTAATACCCGTTGGAACTGTGGTCCACCTTTCCTCCATTGGCCAGAGACACCCCAGCTTCAGACAACTTCAGCTCAGAGTGAAAATTTTAAGAAACCAGCCTTCTGTGGAATCAATTTAGCACCATCTGTGCCTTCAGTACCAGATGCCACTCAGTTTGCAACCTTCAGCGACCTCATAACTGCAACTGCTCACTCTCTATAGCTAGCGCTGCGTGTTATCCATTTGTGTTATTGATAGCAGTTTGTGACTTTAGCATAACGTTCGGCAGCTCTGGCAGCCATTAAGGCATTACCTCTACCGTCCTGTAGATGGCACTGTTACCTTGCTAACTACCATAAATGTTCAGCAGCTAGACCTGCCTTTTGGCTGTATACTGTCATATTATTTCCCTGCTGTCTGTTTGTTTGTACATTATACAGTGTTCATATAATTTGTATTACAGTTTGCATTTATATGTATATTATATACATTTCCCGTGTTATTTACTGTTTGTATCTCTCGTTTATTGTGTTGTTTACACAGAACCACTAATGCATCGGACAGCTGTAGGCATTGGATGTGCTTGTGGCAATAAATAAGTTGGACTTGAAGACATCGTTTGTGTGATTCTGGTCGATCACCTGCAGCGAGCTGCTATCTCAGTGTATCCAGCATAGTTAGAGGCAGGGAAGCTACAGCTTCTTCACAGTGCTGCTTTATAATTATGCATGTGTTGCAGCCGGAAACACAGGCAGAAACTGGGACGTAAGTCACTTGAAAATAATTTATTTTTACAGAGTGTAAATATTTAAATTTATACTCAGGGCTGCCTATCTACAATTTTCTACCGCTCGTCAAAAATCTGTCCTTTTACATTACCGTAGCAACAACCCAATGTCCCTGAACAAGAGCAGTTCTTCCATGCTCAACTTGCTGGTCTCCTCACAGGTGCAGTCTGGTGGCAAAACCGTGCAGTACATCCTATCATGTTACTACGTTACTACTGTCTAAATAAATACTGCAGCCTGAGAGAATCAAAAACATTTCATAAATGTAAACAATCTGTAAAAACATTAACAATTATCTGGATACTGGTGGACTTCAAATCAAATCAAATCAAATCAAATCAATTTTATTTGTATAGCCCAAAGTCACAAAGTACATTTGCCTCAGAGGGCTTTACAATCTGTACAGGGAGTGACACCCTCTGTCCTTAGACCCTCGGTTCGAGTGAGGAAAAACTTGCCCACAAAAAACCTTTAACAGGGAAAAAATGTGGAAGAAACCTCAGGAAGAGCCACAGAGGAGGGATCCCTCTCCCAGGACGGACAGACGTGCAATGGATGTCACGTGTACAGGACAAATCAACACAAACATATTGTACAATTACAATAACTGACAAAATGACAATAAATCACAATGAATGATAAAATGATTACAGTAACAGATATGGTAGTAATAATGACAGTAATAATATATGTAGTGGACGTCGTGCAGGATCACAGCAGCAGCCACGATCCACGAGAACCTGCTGGACGACAGAGCACAGAAACTCCGGGGAAGTTTGGTTAGTAACAACAGAAAGAAAGAGAGGGTTTTCGGTAAGGGAGATGTGACTGCATGTGGAGTCCCCCGGCAGTCTAATCCTATGGCAGCATAACTAAGGGATGACCTGAGCCAGCCCTAACTATAAGCTTTATCAAAAAGGAAAGTCTTAAGTCTATTCTTAAAGGTGTTGACTTCTCACACGTTGCCAGTTTCATTCATTGTAATTATCTCCCTCTCACCTTATGTCATTGTTTAGTCAAGTTAATGAGGTAGTAGTGGAGGAGAGACAAGATGAACAGGAAGCTTTAAATTACTTGAGTATGGATATTGTGTACACAGACACCTCTGCCATGTTCATGGAACTTGCAACTCATCCTTGTAGTTGTTTGGGGGTTTAGTACAGTGTTTATTTTAAGTAGACTTCAAGGATGGTATACTGCTGTTAAACTGTTAAACAACAGAACAGTGCCATAGACAAAAGCATTATCATCCAGTTTCAGACCTAGTGTTATTGAGCACCATCTGGTGTCACAAGTCAAGACACTTGTACCACCTGCAGGCAGTGAGGATGTGGTGTCGAAGAGGACAGGCAGGTTGTGACTCAGTTCTAATGAAAAGAGGAATGAGTATTAGGGCTGAACAATTTCAGGAAAAAGATATTGCAATTTCAATTGGATTTAGAATGAAAACTAAAGTTAAGAACTGATTGATTTCAAATGTATTTATTAAGAAACATGCAACACTGGAAAAAGATGCTGGAATTGTAGTCTGTTGGCTACTATGGTCCTGAGTATCCTTTTCACTGCACTGGCTTTAATATTCAGGAACCTATTGGTGTTCAGCACTTTACTTTAGTCCTTTTGTGAATATGTTGCAGCTTAGCTAACTTTTTTCTTCCTTCTGAAGCTGAAGCAACTGGAACATACATGGACATGCACATAGTTACTAAACTGTGGATGGATATTTAGTGTGCAACAATGTAAATAAACCTTTCTCATCATTGCGTTCATTCTGTACATTAGACCTGTATCATTTCAAAGTAAGTCTGTAAGTCTGACTGTCTGCACACTGAAGGTGCATGTATAATTTATCCATCCATTATCTGTAACTACTTCCTCATCAGGGTCATGGTGGGGCTGGAGTCTATCCCAGCTGACCATCACAGGGTACATAGAGACAGGTCTGTCTGTCTGTCTGTCTGTCTGTCTGTCTGTCTGTCTGTCTGTCTGTCTGTCTGTCTGTCTGTCTGTCTGTCTGTCTGTCTGTCTAACACGGACACATACTGAGATAAGTGTGCCTGGTGAAAATTGAGAGATCTTTTCTGTGTGTACATCAAGTGGCTGTTCAATATTCCAAGTCTTCTTCTTCTGCTTTTTTTTTTTTTTACATTTCAGACAGCACCAGGTCAGAGGTTGGACTTGGAAAGAAAACTTCAGGAGTAAATGTTTGTTTTAATGAGACCATGAAGTGGAATTTTTTTCTGGTCACGAAAATAAAATCAAAAACACAATGAGAATATTTGTGGAATACAACAAAAGAAAAAAAAACAGCTGATGACAGTCAAACCTCTGTACATGCACACTCCTACTGCTTTGGCTCTGGAGATGCTTTTGTAATTAATAATAATAATTCCTTCAGTTTTAGTAGAGCATTTGCAGTGGTCACTGCAGACCCTAAATATGAAACAGTTTCTGGTATAACCACTGAAAATGCAAGATGGAACTGCAAATCATTAGCAAGTGTCTAAATATTCCAGAGAATGGCCATACTATTTTCCTTGTTGCGTGTGTCATTTGACTCATAGACACTAATAAATCAGTTTTGAGACCACAATATTAATCTTACTTATTCAAGTCAATCTCTCAACCTCTCCTGGAATTTGATCCCATTCCTCTTTTACAAAAGCTACCATCTCACAGATACTCTTTGCTCCTTGCTGCCACTGCTTTCTTTAAATCACACCAAAACCCTGGTTGTCATATGAAAGTTGTAACTGAATGTAAACCTTTTTTAAGGAGCACAGCCTCCCAGCTTGTGAACTGTTCTCCTTGTTACCATCTGGCAGACGTCACAGCAGCATGGATGCAAATGTTATTCATTTCAAAGTTGGATAATGCAGTACTATGTTAATGAACTGTTGATGATGTGATCTGATAATGCAGTCCTGTTTTAGAAGAAGACAATTGATGTTACAGTTTAGTTCTTCCCCCTGCCTTGGTGTGTGTTCCTGTATATGAATAAGTCACTGGTTTACACCTTCCAACATCACGACAAGAGAGCATCTTCTTCATTTCATAAATCTCCATTTGCAGTGCGCCTGAGTTGCCTGTAGGGGGCTCTCACACAATATCAAGTCAACAGCTTTTGAACTTCTATCTATGTTCTGCTGTGTTTGTTCTAACTTCTAAAAAGCAGCTCAAAACATATTTATTGAAGCTAAACCTGGTCTGCTGTTTGATGCTGAATATTATCTTCATGTTCTGTTTTTAGTCATGTTTTGTTTTTCATATTTTTTTATTTTATATTGCTCTTTTGATGTACTTTGTAACTCTGTTCTGTGAAAAGCGCTACACTAAATGTGTTATTATTATATTGTTCTTTTGTATATCTGCTCTGCCTGCCTAGCTGCCAGGTATATGCACCCTCAGGGTTAATGGGACTGTGTGACCACATGGGGGTGGGACAAGTCTTCAGTTTTCAGCTGTGTTGAGATGTGAAGGTCAAAGCATGTGGTTCATCATTTCATACTATTTATCACTTCATGTGAATAAATCACTAATCCACATCAACTGCTGTCTGCATTTAGATCCTATTCCTGTTATTCTGCTCACACCAGTTGTGCCAGTACATTATATTACTGTATTATAATTATTGATGTATGAATTGAACAGTATGGACTGTTCATAAACTAATGCTGCAGCTTGGAGGTGGATCTAATTTAAATATCTAGACTGCATCTCTAATTATACTTTTATTTGTTGATTATTCTTTAGATTATCATTCTGAATAACAAGTAACCGAAACAATCCTGATCCTCCAGCCTCCTCAATCACTGTTATGATTCATAACTCAACTCATTTGTTTGGATGATATTTCACCATCTATGGATGCTGGTAAAAAGTGTAAAACAATCTTTATTTTTCTCAAGGTAACTAAATAATTAGCAGTGTTTAAAAAAGAAATGCTAGCTTGGCTTTCGTACTCTACTGATGAAAGCTACTCGGCTTTAAGCAGTTACGCGGCAAATTACATGAAAAGCTGGGAAGCATAAAGGCTGTTTTGCAAGTCAAAACACACTTCTCATAATGACCTAGCAGGATAATAACACACATTTTAACAGCATTTTTTTCTGTCTGAGGACATTATAATAATAAATATGTAACAGCACACATGCTGCATGCAGAAACATATTTTTCTTTGTCCTATCCTGCTTGTGTAACCATTCCATCTGTGCAACAAATCTTCCTGTTTGGGATTAGCTTCTCAAATGTTTGAAAGTCTCTTCATTTATGATGTCTTGGCTGTGGAAATGTTGTTGATCAGTTTACACACATGGCTGTTATTCATTTATGGGATGATCCGTGCCCTGCTGTGCTTTCTACTGCAGAAACATGGATTCAGTCAGCTACATTCTGAACATTGTGCCTCCATTAATATTACAGTGCTGTAGAAAATGTGTTGACCTTATCTCTCACCTGCACCCCAACTCCCCTCTGCCTCTCTCCATTGATATTGTTGTCACATGTTTGATGTTGGGTCTCGTGTGAGGTTATGACAAATCTCCAGATTAGAGATTTGCATTTTGTTTTTCCACACAGATATTTGCTTCTCTGTTATCTGCCTCACTTGTGAATACACAAGACCCTAGTGATGAGTTCACTCATCCACAGGGTTCTCTGATTTCTCTAACCAACAAACCGGTTTGAACCAGCCTGAAGCTGAAACTAAGCGAGTTCTCAGCTCCACATCCAGGCTACCACAGTAAGCACTATTAAAGTTCCCTGAGCTCATAGAATTTCCTAAATGAGCAGCTGTCAGACTTCCTCTTAATCTGCTGAGTTTCGTGACTATTATAAAACACTCATGCATGTTACGCCAAGTTGTTTTTAAATGTTCTGTTGCTTCATTTCATTCACATCTTATAAAAAAAGATACACACATTACATGCTTTTGAGCTGCTGGTTCTGTTTTTCCAGTGTATAGTGTGTAGTGTTCCAGTGTGTAGTCATAGTGTTTAATGATGGTCAGTAAGCTGTGTTTTAAAGAAGTGGTGTTTTCTTCTTTGTTTCAGCAGCACCTGTGTATCAGAAATGGATTTGGAAAATATGCTTAGAACTGGATGAGAATATGACTACCACTCTTATCTAGCCTAGCTTAGTCACTACATGTTCCTAGCAGCGCATCCAAAACTCAACAACATGTTATATCTAAATTATTTCATCCAGATGAAAACCTTGAGACAGAGCCTGTCCAGCTGTTTCCCTTTTTAATGCTAGTCATCTTAACTGCTAGCTGTAGCTTAGCATACAGATATGACAATAGTATTTTCCTGACTGTCACTGTTAACTGTGTTAAAGTGGATGTTTCCATCTTAATGTAGAGCTGGAAAGACGCGGCATGCAGGAACACTTAGCGTGACAGTTGCTCCTTCCTTTCAAAGGGAGTATTCTCTTTCAGATTCATCAAGACTCCAGCCGCAGATGACTTGTTCATTAATTCAGACTTGCGTCTTCCTTCCACTCACTTCACCGATATGACCTTGCCCTCCCACCACAATGAACACCGGGCCTGCTGCCAGTTGGCTCCAGCATTTTCCTTTACCTGGCGCTGGACCAAACCCCCTTAATTCATGTGCCTCTCTATTGTGATGCAAACTCAATGTGGGGTCAGCACATTTGACCATCTGTCCATTTATGAGTTAAACTACTGAAGACTGAGGGCTGTGGTTTGACTGGATAGCTCCAGTGTCTGCGTGAATCAGTGAGGTAAAACACAAATTGAAATAAAAGTAGAGATGAAGGTGTTTTTACCTTTCAATTCAATTCTGTTTTATTTATATAGTGCCATGTCATAACAAAAGTTATGTCATGACACTTTCCATACAGAGCAGGTCTAGACCGTACTCTTGATAATATTATTTACAGAGACAGTTCCACCATGAGCAAGCACTTGGTGACTGTGGAGAGGAAAAACTTCCTTTAACAGGCAGAAACCTCGGAGAAACTCAAGCTCATTGGTGGACAGTCATCTACCACGACTGGTTGAGTTAAAGGGGGGGGGGGGGCAGACAGATAGATAAATAGAGAGAGATAAAGAGACACAGATGTACAGCAGCAGCAAAACATTAACTAACTATAAACTGTAACTGTAACTATACCAATAATGACAGTAGTAATATATGTAGTGAACTTCGTTTCTTAATCATATTTACATTTATTAATTATTTTATTTTTACCTTACTTTTAAATGTACATTTCTGTAATATTCTATTACTTTACTCTCTATCATACTTTGTAACTTTATATTATTTTTAGTACTTTCCCCTGTTTCATTTATGTGCGTGCCAAATCAGTCTGTTAAATCTTAAAATGTTCTTATCATGATCACATAAATTGAGTTGAAACTATTGTTCATATGAGTTATGTCTTCCAGAAAGCAAACTGTGTAAAACACTTATTCCGAGAGTAATGTAACCTTTTCTGGTTCACTGAGCAGAGCGTGAGAACCACCCAGGCTCCACAGTATAACAGGACGTTACAGTTCCTCAAACACACTGAGTCACTGCTTGTTTGCTGCTCCAGTGTTATGGTGACCCAGTCAAACCCTGTCTCAGTCTCCACCTCCACCCACTGGCTCTCTTGTTGCCCGCCACAGTGTTGCCATGGAAACGGTAATATATCTGAGATCCTGCTGAGCTGTCAGCAGTAGTGCATCCAGGGTTACCCGGGGGTGTGTGCTATCAGCTAGTGATAAACACAAACTCTAACAGTGTACACGGACATGCATGTTTTATAGCTGTTCAATGCTGATCTGAGCTTCGAACCGTGCTCACTGTGTGAGGAGGAGATTATTGCTGTTACATATGTTCATACCTCCATAACCAAGACCATTGTGTCTTGTGTGAATCCATAGCTCTAAAACCAAGATGTACATCTTTACACTGTGTAGCAGCACTTTGAATGAAATGCTAACGTCAGCATGCTGACATGCTCACAGTGACAGTGCAAAAATGCTGATGTTTAGTAATATTTACCAAGTTCACCATCTTAGTTTAGTCTGTTCGTGGGCTAATAATGCTAGACACAAAGCACTGCTGAGAATGTCATCATTTCTGTCAGAAACTAATGTACTGAACAAAATAAACGTAATGATAGCACAAAATGAGTCTTCATCCCTTTATTTCACCAAATAAGTAAAAACTTTGGCCTTCTCGTAGCTTAAGTGAAAGTGGCAAAGGAATTAATCTTTAAGAGAACATGAATATGTCTACAAAATCGGATGTCTAATGTCAAGGTGTTGACAATAAAGCAACAAATCAAATCAAATTTTTTTTTATAGCCCAAAGTCACAAAATATATGACCAGAGCCAGCGCTAACTGTAGGCTGTATCAAAAAGGAAAGTCTTAAGTCTACTCTTAAAAGTGTTGACCGTGTCTGCCTCCTGAACCCAGAATGGTAGTTTGTTCCACAGAAGAGGAGCCTGATAGCTGAAAGCTCTGGCCCCCAATCTACTTTTGAAAACAGTGCTCATATAAAATGATATTATGTGCTAGACAACAAACAGCAGCTATGGGTGCATGTGGGGTAGCATCAGAGTTATAAGAAGGTCACAGTGCTGCCCTCCTCTGCAGCCTGGTGACCTTTACATGATTCACCTTATGCAGCGGGGCCTGGACACGCAGGCCCAGTTCAGAGTCGTGACTGGGGAGCATCGTGTGGACAGATGTACAGTAGATTTAGCCTTGGGCCTCTGAGGTGCAGCCAACCCGTGAAATGAGGCCGCAGTAGCCGGATTAAGCCGGTTCAGTGTAATGGTGCCTTGGTGGGTTCAGTGCTCAATCACTTAATCTGCATGCACAGGTTGGACCCTGGGGGGTGGAGGTGTGGTGGTTGTAGATCAAATGAAAGAGGGAGGAGCAGAGGAAAGAGGAAACATGAGCTCTGCTTTGCGTGCAAGTGTTACTGCTCGGTCCTATTGTGGCTCTGATGCTGGTCACACCAGCAGGTTTGCAACATGAACTGCTCCACCCCCCGCCACCACCAACCCCCCATCACAAGAAAACCTGGTGATACCTTTGAAGTCACAATTAATTCCAGATAATGCTCATTGAGAACATTCTGTATAAGATCAGACATTAAAAACTAAAGAGGAAATATTATTATTTTCTGAAGCAGCTATGCAAATAAAAATGTAAATTAGGATGCAGTCTTATCCTTATCTGGAAAATGTGAAACTTACTAGCATTTGGAATCTTTTCTTGTAACTGGCCTGCTTTTTATTGCCTCGACTGGACCCCCTGCTCACAGTCACTCTTTCACCTCCAACAAATTCTCTAATTACGTTGCTGTTCTTTAGTTTTGCCTGAATTACGGGACATAGCACCCACAGTTCCAGTTAAATCTGAGTAATATTAATGTTTGTTCTCTTTGTATTCACACACAGAGACTCACTCCCTAAATATCCTTCCCTTTCTGTGCTAATGTTACATAAGCAGCCGCTTGCTGATCGGACACACTGGGTGTTTGCTGTGACAGGTCCTGCAGTCGGATATAAACGCAGGCGCCGATGAAGAGACACATTCTCTTGTAAGCACACAACCTGCAGGGACTCGTTATTCATCATCTGTATCAGTGAATGTTGTCTGCATCAAATTCAGCTGTAGTGCTGGAACAGCTGTTTGTTTCCCATTTTGTTTCTTGTTCCCTGTTTTTTGGACCAGCAGATGTCCTCATTAACTGAGTTAGTATTTTTATCTTTCCCATGCTGAATTGCTAATGAGTGCAAATCAATAGAGCTGTATTTGCTTGATTTCGCTGTATTTTCTGGTGGTTTGAAACAGAATCATATGACTGTGAACTCAAAGGTCAAAGTCTCACTAAGACTGTGAACCATCTTCTGATAAAGCGGCCTCTACTTACCTAATGAAATTTTCTCAGACATCTGGGACATGTGCAGATTACACAAAAACAGCAAACAGCCATTGAGTCATTTCCAAAACATTGCATGTCCATTTTAGAGACACACAACTGAGATCTGTCCCTGTACCTGTCACAGTGGATTTATTGTCCGCAGATGCTGTCATTTTGGCTTTGTAGTTTGATCCCGTTTAATCCTCAGTGTAGTGTAGTAAAGTTGTGGTTTTACATTACATTCTATATTTACATCCTGTGATGGACTATTTAACGTCTAAGTGCCTCTTATTCTGTTTTATATTTAAAGTTTAATGGTTTATTAATTGTTTTTTTAAATCAAGATGGTGCACCCTGGTAACTCACTTGTTAAAGTGTGTAAAATGCACCTTACCACAGCAGCCTGGGTTTGATTCCAACCTGCATCCCTTTGCTGCATGTCATCCTCTATCTCTATCCCCCGTCTGTCAGTCTCAAACTGTCACTGTCGACTAAAGACTAAAATTGATTAAGAAATAATTAAAAACACATTCTTAGGTTATTTGATCACATATAATGTGGTGCAGCTATCCAGATAAGTTGAACAGTTTGGGTTCTAACACTAGTTCCAGGAGTAACTCCAATAGAACTTCAATGAACTGCATTTTATTCTCTGCTCTCGCAGGCTTCTGTCTCTACCATGTATCAACCCAATCTTTCAAAATGTGGAGCTATTCCTGTAGAGCATCACGAGACACAGACACTATGGTTTTTGTTTAAACCGAATATTTAAATGTGCAGTCTAAAATATCAAGCTGGATAATGAATAAAGGAAACTGCCTGATATGTTATGTAACCTCCCATCCAGAGCTATTCTTGATTTGAAGCTGAGAGATCTGGAGGCATCTCCTGCCAGGCTTCCATTGCTCATCACTATCACATTTTATTGGCTAAAGTGCGCTAATAAACAAAGATGACAACAAGGTAAACACAGCAAAACTGGTCTAGATAGATAAGACTGAACATTGACCATGTTACCTAATCAAGATCAGGATTCCTCAAACTTGGTGCCAGTCTCTACAGACTGCCTCCATTTCCAGGAGCCCTTATATCTGTGACCTGGACTATTTTAGGGACATTTGGGAGCATTGTTTTGAAATTTGAGCCAAAAGTTAAACATCTGTGGACGTAATCTTATCTCTAAAGAATACATCAGGATCCCTCCCTATGGGGAAGAAGAGGACTGAACGCTGACCCCAGGTTAAATTTAGTGTCCCCTTTGTTGAGATAATGCAAGAATGCTTGGTGTGAACAGGAGAACCGGGTCAGCAGCTCAAGGCTCCAGTTTCCGTCTAGCTGCTGAAATCTCATTGTGCATAGCTTGTCTCTTGTGCCGCTCGGACCAAAAGTTTCAGCTGACTTGCAGTGCAGTGACATTCTCTGTCTCCAGTCGCAACTGCCATGCCAGCTGCAGACAGACAGCGATCCTGTGGCGACACATTGTTCACACAGATCTGCAAAACAAAGCTGTTAAGTGAGGACCTGGGTATTGTTTCCCTTCAGACAGTGAGGAGCTTTGGTTTATTGTTTGACTCAGCACACAAAGTCATTGCCACATGCCAGGCATACCATGCGTGAACTTCATTCTGCAGACCTCTGGAGGAAAGAATACACTTCCTGAGCCTCTTCATGCTCCTGGCTCCCTTTTGTCCATATAAGGGACTGGCCTGTGGTCACACTTACAGTGGGGGCAGTTTTTAGGAGAGTTACACTAGCATGAGATTGACACTTGCTGTTGTTTATGAGGCCAGTTGCACCACATGGGGGAACGCCTTGCAGTCTTATCAACACAGTGTGGGCCTCGGGTGGACTGTAGTTGTAAACACAGTTCACAAACCCTCCCATCTGCAGGCCAAAATGTAAGCCAAATATTTTTAGCTCTCTTAACTGGAAAAGGCAGATATAATCTCCTGTAGCTTGTGGGGGAGCTGGAGAAAACACACTTTTAGTAATCTACATGACTAATTATGCTGCAGAGTGAATTTAACTTCCAAAAATAACACTGCAAAAATAGTTCCAGTTAGTTCGTAGTCTTTCGTAGTCGAGTGTCAATAGATGACCCACAGGAAGAGATACAGTAAACATGTAGAGAACAGACTAACAGTTTGATTTAGGTTTTTGGTTTATAAATATGTTCTGAGTCTTGTTAGCTAACTCGAATAACAACTCAATAGACACAAATGACTCAGATGAGGCGGGACTTCACATCTCTGGGTAACAACATAATTATACATCATACTCATCATAATTATTAATTCATATAGATTTACCTGAGCTAAATACACATCTTACTTTATGATGCCTACATTAAACCACCCAACAGTGAATACAGTACATGAATGTAGCATCATCTTGGTTAGGGGAAAAGCTGCTTACACATGAAGATCTCTCTCTCTCTCTCTCTCTCTCTCTCTCTCTCTCTCTCTCTCTCTCTCTCTCTCTCTCTTATTCAGTATGATGAATTACATTTTTGTAGTTTATTATGGAGCTAATTTTTACATTGATAACACAGAAGTCAGTGATCAGAGATAGGGGATGTTTTGCACACTTCTTTTTTCTTTCATCACTCAGTGCTGCTGGGCTGCAGCGGGGGAGGCGGCGCCTCTGTCTGCTTCATGGCTCCTGATGTCACCGCTGGAAGCGCCTCTCTGGCGGTATAAATCCAGCCCGTTTCTCCTCTCCCGCACTCACTCACTCATTCAGCCGAGCAACGCTGTAACCGCTCCGTGAAACGGTGCGCACCTAACAACTCATCCTCGCCGAGTTGGAGGGCCACATTTGGAGCAGAAAAACACGAGCTATTCAGCGGACAAACAAAGAGACAAGATGTCCAGCTACGTGTCCTCGGAGTGCCGCCGCGTCAGCCCCTCAGTCCACGGCAACAAGTTTGACACGGCGCACCGAAAGAAGGCTGTGGCCAACATTTTTGAAAACGTCAACCAGGACGCGCTGATGAGACTCTTCCAGAAAACGGGCGACATGAAGGCGGAGGAGAGAGTGAGAAGCATCTTCTCCTACACACAGGACCCGGAGGAGACGGCCCGGGCCCTGATGGCGCTTAAACAGCGAAAGAAGGACAAGTTCCTCCAGATTGCAGGGATGATCCGGCAGCTGCTCAAACTGCGTTGACCCCATCTCTCGCTGCCCGTGTCTCTCTGTGGGCTCATGTGAGAGCCGAATGTGAAAACACTCCCAGTATGACTGGGTTACCGCCGCACGTGCAGCTCACCTGTCGCCTGGAATGGAGCGGTGAGATGCGGTGTAGAATGTGAAGCCGTTCGCCTAGAGGGCACCACAGCGGAGTCGCCTCCTGGATGGAGGTGACGGCGGAGAGTCGTGCCTTGAGCGGACAGAGCAGCATGAACTGCCTGGGAATAAGAAGGGCAAACACGTCTTCCTCGAGACTTGAATTCCTGAATGCATCCGTGTGGATGTGACTGTGAAGCAGCACCTTGTACAGGTGGAGCCTCCATCACTGCGTTGATGATGGTGCAAAGCTGCAATATGAGACAATAGTGCCCAAGAAGATGCCTGTCTGTCCTGACCACATGCCTTGTTTGTCAGCCTCACTTTGTTATATGAACACTACTTATTAGTGGCCACTAATGTGTTATTGTCACAAACTGTTTGAGTTGATGATCCTTTCTTTGTCTTTTTTAATAAATTATTACCTTATATAAAAGATGAACATGTCTTTGTCATTATTCCATGTTATTGGTCATCTCATCAGGTCATGAGGTTCATCATTTCTGTTATGGCTGATCTAAGCTCTGGTGTTATCATTATTATTATTATTATTATTATTATTATTATTACATACTATGATAATGTAATGAATACAAACAGCTGAGTAGCATTGCAGTGGTCTATGTCCCTGGGGGATTAGTGAGAAATCAAACCCTGACAAAGGATGAGACATCTTCATCGATTTAAAGGATTCAGCAGTGTTGGCATATAGAAGTGAATAATCTCATTTTGGGACTATAAAAAATGTTTTCTATAAAAAAGTAAGATCTGATCTGGATCCAAGATTAAATTATTTGTCTTTTTTAGTATCTTAAATGTAAAACACGGCTTATCATTCTGGCCTCTAGCAGCTGTGAGCTCTGGCAGTCATAAACAGGGGAAGCCCTCAGGTTCAACACACCAAATCACCAGAGAAATAGGAAAGTGATGTGTTTGTCTGCGCAGGTGTTGATGAATACATGACACAGAAATGTAACAGCTGATGTGTAGAGCGTTGGTTCACCTTTATTTCATAGTAAAGAAAACAAAAGAGGCACATGCTGATCACATTCTGCCTGTATCGTTCTTCACTGTGATGCAGCAGAGGGCATCTGAAGGGAATAGAGTTACTCATGAGAGGATGTGGTTAACCTTCATCGGGTTTTCTCATAGTGCTCTATGCCTCACCAGACCAGCGTAAACCAGTTTGGCTCAGTTTGGGTGGAGAGGGTGGGGGCTCGACGGCTTTCTCTGCGCAGTGTATTTGTGCTGGAGTCTATTTAATCATTCCTGCTCTCTAGATAAGAGCCTGTCTAAGTAGCATTACAGGGTTGAGATAGTGGAGGCTTCTTCACCCTTTGATCCTTTATGCTTAAGAAAATCATAAGGACCCCTCCATTACTGCAACCCTCTCCCACATTTACAGACAATTTCAAAGCCCCTTTGGCATATTTACGGTATTTCATCAGTGGTTGGGTGTGTACGTCGGCTTAGCTGCACACACACCGATCACTTGGTGTGTGCTAATCTGCTTGCACTGATAGTCCTCAACCAGCTCAAACCAGTTCTCTGGGTTGTTGTGCATGACGACATCTGACTGTGGGCGCTCCTCACATGTGCTGACAGATATGGGAAGCTCAAGTATCAGTCGCCCTACAGCGCGGAACTCTCAGGTGAATAATCTTCTGTGACTGGTAAAAGGTGTGCTTGTGTACTGTAGCCAGAAACAAATGACTCCATATCACAGACAGCCGGATGTTCTCAGACAAGCCATAAAACGAGGTAGAAAGGGCACATCTGTATAGTACAATACATTTTAAAACTGTTCATTTAATGGTTTTTATAAAATATATCACTGACAGAAATGTATGGGGCTAGCTACTTCTATAATAACAATGTATCCAGTGACAATGTGACAATATGACAATGTGATAATGCCACTTAATGAGCCAACAGAAAGAGATGTACTATGATAAAACAAGTTTGGGTTTCTCTGCTTTAGACTGTCTTTTTCACCTGCAGCAGGCCGACGGCCGAAGTCTTCAGACTACTCAAACCGCTTTACAGTACGTATCTCATTCACCCATTCACACACATTCATACACTGATGGCATTGGCTGCCATGCAAGGTGCCAACTGCTCATCAGTTTAAGGAGCTAACCATTCACACACATTCACAGACCGATGGCACAGCCTTCAGGTTCAGTATCTTGCCCGAGGACACGTAGACATGCATCTGATTAGTGGGCGACCTGCCCTACCTCCAAGCCATAGCTGCCCCTGTCCATGTTTGTCCTAAACTTAAAGAAGTTTGACATGAAGCTCATGCCAGCAGCCAGTTAGCTTAGTATAAAAGTCCTCTTATCGCTGTTAGGTTGTTAGGCATATATCTGCCATCAAAGCCTTGTTTTATTTTTATTTTATTTCAATAATAATCTTCAGTCATGGTTACAGTGGTCACAGGTCACCCACCTTATAATTGACCACTCTACCACTGTGTGTTATTCATGACGTCTATTTTTGCTCTTTTATCTTGCGGTCGTTCCTTTTGTTTGGCTTCTGTCTCACACCAAGCAACATTTTTTAATGGCCCCTTTTCCCTTTTAGGGCAATCCAATTGTTAAGGAAAAAGATTATTCAAGGCAATTGTCCTGCTGTCTTTGCTGTGTTGGCAGCGGTGTGCAAGCCCTGGACCCAGGCCTGTCCTCTCCACCCTCTTCCTGCCTTTCATCAGCCTTAGAAACGCTGAAAGCTTTGATGTGTGCAGACACTGTGGCAGACAGCCTCAGAGCCTGGAGGACAGTAACCAGAGAGAGAGGAAGATACAGGGTGGAGGTGTGTATGGAGTGGGGGCAGGGGGGCAATAAAATTGCATAAATTAGTCAGATAGGTAAGATTTAAAACTACTGATGTATACAAATGAATGCATGTTGATTTTTGTGCCTTTTTTTGGACAAGGTTTATATCTAGGTTATTTTATTAAGGACAGAGGAGCTATAATGAAGTATATTACAGGGATATTCATAATTAATAATAATTCATGAAGTGTGGGCAGCCAAAGAGCTGGCCTGTTCCTTGAATTGCTAAACAATAATATTTTTCTTGTAAATGCAGCCAGTGGATACAGAAAGAGAAAGAAGGGGGCGAAATGAATTAGTAATTACAGTGCAGGGAGTGGCAGTCAACTCAAATCCAGCCCAGACCGGTTCAAGCTGAGGTCTGTGATGAGGAACTAAGCATGAGCTGTACACAGGCTAAGGATTAGTCAGCGTTAGACTTGAAGATCCAACCATAAAATCAACAACCCGAGACACAAGTTATTATCTCTTGTCTTGAAATGATGTGGGATGTGACACTTGGTTGGTCTCACGTTAACAAAAGCCTCCTCTTGATTCCATATTTAGCTTGTTTTATCATAAAACAAGCTGCTGGATCTTTCCGGAAAAAGGCATCAGAGTGCAATCCAAAGTTGGAGAGTCAGTGACTTAAATGATTATTTTCCCATTTATCAGACATCGCAAGAAAGACTTCACACTGCTTATTTTATGAAGCCTTTGAAAAAACGTGGGGGAGATTACTAGCAGCTACCCACCACTAGCTGCTTAAATTTCTGCATTGACAGGAAGTTTAGCTACCAAAACACAAAATGGTTTTATATGAAGAGAAAAGATTTGAATGCTCTGGAGCTGTCACAGATTTCATATTTGTGGTGATGCTCAGTAGACATGCAGTGTCATGTTACAGAGTCATTTAGCATGAATGAGTCGGTACATAAGTGGCCACTGGGTTTTAATGAATAGTGGTAATCAATCACATGAGGCTGTGCTGTACATCTAACAAGTTGACTGTGGATGTAAGTGAACACATCAGGTGCATTTTATAGCTGCACTGGAGCCTGTTGATTATCCCTCTGATGACATGAAGTCATTTAGTCTTCAGGTTAAAAGATAGCTGTGCAACACTTCATCAGCCTTCTCAATACAGTCAATACAGTGAAGCAAACCTGTTGCCTTCTCTTGTGTAGAGTGTGTTTGATAGTTCAGTCCAAAGCACTGCTTAATTCTTCCACCATGTGTCAAAGGCAGCTGGTCGACTGGACAGAGCAAAGATCGAGCAGTTATGGTGATGTAAGATCCATACAGGAAGAAGTTCAAATAGAAGGAATACAGGAAAAGAATGGGCACAGAGTGTCAGAGAGCTTTCCTTGAAGTAGCGGCATGTCTGACTCAGTTTTTCCCACAGGGGCATGTGTGCAGTGGCATCATCCGGATTAGCTCATGTTGGGAAGACAGACTGAAAATGAAACACATTTCTCAACATCAAAGAAGGATTTCTGGAATTTGGCACATTTACAGCCTCTGATTGTCTTTGTGTGTATGTCATTCGCTTGGGAGCACAGTTGCATGGTCTGAGGCCCTCTTTGTTGTTTTTGGATGAGTCACTGTGTCGTACATGCTTACCCTGACTCTGGTATGCAGTTTACTGAGACCTCGCATTAACACTGCTGCGCGTTTGCGTCAGTGATCTGCGTTGGAGGTGACCCCTGCCACCTGGATGACACCCACAGAGGAACCAGTATGAACACTGCCAACATTTAAAGCATCATGGCAGTTCATGATCACACTGTGGTTTGACAGCAATCCTTTCTGTTACTGCAGCTGCTTGTCTATTTGCCAAATGTGGGATGGGTGTCGATGAGATTCAGTTACTTTCATGAGAAGTAAGGTAAGCCAAGGTAAACTAGTAAAACAGGGTGCAAGAAAAAACAAAAGTATAACTATAAAAAATAAAAGAAGACTAAAACATGTCCACATAAAACATAAAATACGAGTCTATGTCATGTTAGCAGCTCTGTACTGAGGCACAGCAGTGGTTGACATGTTCACATATTTTATAGGAGATGCAGATGATCCAGCCAATATTTGTTTCATTTCAGTAAACCACAAATGTGAACAGGCCAGTGTTTTAAGAGGAAAGGACAGGGGAAATCATATTTATTCATCATATATAATATATATATTCATCATCTGCACCAGTCCTTTATCCAAATGTCTGTACATAGATAGTTGATTTTAAACTGTACTTTTGTCCTGTATTTACAATCGAGAGCAAAGTGAACCAGAGTCAGATTTCTTGTGATTTCTTCTCTGACCAATAAAGTGATTCTGATTCTGATTCTGGATCACTAGGGTTCATCCTCTGGGGTGTGAGATGTGTTGTTGTTGTTGAGCTTTTTTCAGTTGTTGGGATATTTCTGCCTACATTAAAGAAAATGGTGGTACTAAACCAACAAGATGACATTGTTGACAATGCCAGTCATGCAGATTACACAACATTTTGTATACACACTAAATTCATTCTTGTTTTGTGCGTACTTTACATTTACCAGTAAAAAACATGAATGGCCTCTCACATAGAGCACCGTGTCAGGGAACATTTGCTCACTACCATTAAATTGTTTGTCATCCATCTGATATGATATAAAGCATAAAGTGAAGCATGATTTCTGACAAAACACTTTGCAACATCATATTCAAAATCTTTACTTGAATTCTAAGATAAATGACAGAAACTGGCTACATCTAGTATTAATCCTAAACATCTCGGTGAGGGAGTGAGTGCCGTTTAAGCAGACAGTCGTTACATCTTCTATGAAATCTTTTGACCTTTAGTAACCTCTGCCTTTGCAACTCAATCTCTTTGACAGAACGGTCTGTTCTTTGAGTTTGTGTGAGATGAGTCCCTGGAGTTACAGCACAGTCATGTCCAGGGCTTGGTCAGGATGGGGGCCTCTATTGTTCGCCTTTGTCTGTATCAGTGTGTGTTTGTATGTTCTGTAAGCATGTGTGTGTGTTTCGGGCAGCTTTGGAGAAAGCCCTTTCCTGTGTGGCGGCCCTGCAGACATGCTGTCTCGCTCCAGTTCCACCACAAGGCCTTACCATTGTTCTGCCCCTCACTCCCTTTGTCCTGTTCAGTCTGCCAACCCGGCAACCCCCACACCTCCACCCTCTCCTCCTGTCTATTGCCCTGCAGGTGCAGCTGATCCATGGCCCAGAGAAGGAGGAAGTGCAGGCCTAGAAACAATAGCAGACCTCACTACTATTTATATGAATTCTTTGTTTTATCTGGGTTTGACTGCTTATTTTGGGGGTTTTACAGTTTTGACAACGCTGGATATTAAAAAGCCCTGTGTCAGCATACAAACATGTTCAGCTGGTTGATCTCCAACCAGGTTATGGGATGCTTTACAATGTAAAGTCCATTTTATATGGTGTTTTTATGCTGTGGAAATGACCCACAGAAATTGTTTTACTTCAGTAGATTCGTCAGCCTATCTTCACACATATCAGGTGAAAGGCAGGGAAACACTATGACTAGCTGCTAGCTGAACACAATAAATCTATGATGAATGAATGGATGTTGATGCAGTGCAATGGGTTCACACTATCTCTGAGTGCACAGAGTGTGCTGAGAGATACTGCAGGTGAATACCGTTATATTACAGATCAAAGTGCTGGGCTTGTAAAATGTGGCAGATAGATACTGTGCACAGGGCAGTGAGGGCAGTATGCTCATTTTGAATTCTGAGGGCTTTCTCACACTAAACGGACTCCGGACTGTAAATCATGAGGGTTGAAAGCGAGATTATTTCTGTTTCTTCACACCTGAACTACAACAATACACACACCGTCCAGCCCGTCACCCTTCAGACATTTTCCTAACATTTTTCTACAATAAGATGATGATGATTCAATGAATGAAGAGATAACGTCTTAACATGTTGTGAAAGATTTATCCCTTAAGGGAAACAAAGTGAAATGTAACTGAATGAAATGTAAGCTTGTCAAAGCTACGCAGCAGATAAGGAAAACAACATGGCAACTGTTAAGAAAACAGGCACTGTGTAACCGCAGCCCTGTCTTATGACACTGAAGCACTAAAATGTACCAAAGTCCTTAGAGATGGCAGAACAAGGCTGTTGTTTGACTCTTCCACCACTGTTGGAAATATGGTCCAGTAAATGAATGGTTCACCTATAGTCAGGATCATGTGAGCAGTAAACTCTTTGTTTACATCCTTGTGAGTGAAATGTGCCTAACATCTGCTTTTTCCAAACACACAATCCTGCCTAACATCCATCAGCTGGAACAGGAATTTGATAAAGAAAAAGGAAACTGATAAGGCCCAATTGCCCTGTAGCTGATCCATATCAGAGTCGGCAAACGTCAGGCGTTACGCCACCGGGGGAAAGGATATGTAGCCCGTCTGCTACAGGCGTGCTTTGGTCTGGGCTGGGTTTACGTCTATGTTCTGCATTAGTGCTAATGTCTTCAACAGCTGCTGGGGTCACTTCATTAGGGCATGCAACATAAAAGACATGCTGGTGATTTTCAAAAGGACAATTGACTTTGTTCACTTGTGATATGAAGCCAGGCTATCTGCTCTGCAATCTTGCACTTCATAACACACTTTTTACTAATACTTTTACTGACACAATGAGTCTGTCGTGGCCTGAGTCTGAACCCTGTCATTTTCAGAATGACATTTTACAGTCTAGACGAACATCTGTTGCCACCGTTGCGATTCATATGTGTTACTGACATTGTATTATATTCATAAGATTTAGCCTCCTAAACAAAGATAATCTATTAGGGAACAAAACATATATGCTGAATATGACTTGCACACCTTTGGTAACTGAGAGCTTACAGTATAGCTGAAGGCTGTGGGAATGTCATTAATCTTTGGTCATAAACAAAAATAGTAAAAAGTAAAGTAACGTCAAAGAAGAGCAAAAATTATAATTAAAAACGTTTGCTGATGCAAGTAAGGGGATCACCAAAGTATATATATTATATATATTGTCTGTACAATTCTGTACAGACAATATACAATATAGAATTGCATGGCATCCATCAAACAATTGTTCTATTCCACTCACTGAGCTACAAATGTCAATCTCTGGTGGGCCACCAAAGCCAGCAGCACTCATGCTCTCCATCCAGTAGTTGTTGAGATATTTAAATGGAGGTACAACATTATTATTATTACATTATTTATCATATTACTTATTATTATTATTATTATTATTATTGTTATTATTATTATTTGTATTTTTTTAACACTATTGAGGGGGGGGAGAAAGAAATCAAAACAATTTATCATATCCAATTTAAAACTTGACTTGGTTTTTTAGGTTTAGTACCAGGCCAGTGTGACCAAGTGCAGCTCAACTTTCATCAGTCTCTAAGCCAGGGGTGGCCAACCCGCGGCTCCCGAGCCTCATGCGGCTCTTTAACTAGTTTCATGCGGCTCTTCAGGAGCTTTCACATGACATGCGTCAAATATGCTTGGCTGGCGTTGCCCATGTGTATGATGTGGCTCTTTGCAGTAACACGGAAAAAAGTGGCTCTTAATCTCTGACTAGTTGGCCACCCCTGCTCTAAACTTTCATCACCTGCAGTAACTGTAACCTGTCCTGCAGGTTATATTCGGCTCTTTAGCTGTTAACTGCTCCGTCCACATTTTTTATACTTTTTTGAAACATTAAAGCTGAGGGAAACTAGTCATGTGACAGAGATACCCTCTCAACAAGATTCATCCTCTGGGGATCATGAATATCTTTAGCAAACCTATAGTAACAGTGGAGATACTTCTAATATTGTTGCTAAAATCTCACCCAAAAATGCTGCTTATGCCCTTCTTCTTCCTTCTGTCAGCCCTGAATATAATCATCAGATGGAGTACGAAAAAGAACACTGCTTTGTCCTCCCTCCTGTGTTCTGCTGTTCAGCTGCTGCTAAGATGTGAGAGGCAGTATTTATCTTGACCTGTAATCAACATCACTATGGTAATCAGAGAGAAAGGGAGGCAGTCGGTAGTTGTTAGACTGTGATGGTGGGCGATAAGAGCTCTTAATCTGGCTGCTAAATGACAGCTTTGGAAAACTGGGGGGCACATGAGGAGAGTATGACTGGTACAGGCAGTAGATTGTTATGAGGGTCTTTGAAGGGGTCAATATACTGTGGATCATGGTCATATATAACAGAATGACATTGGCCTCTGCAATATTCTTCTAAAAGGAGGAAACCTAAAGAGAAAGAATAAACAACATGATTTAATCCACAGAATATGTCATACACAGAAAACAAAGGAAATCATATTTCTTAATGTTTAGAGTCATTACTGCAGTGTTGTCATGTTTACCTTTGACAAAGAACTGTTCCATTTAAGTGTCCGTTCATGTAACAGCACAGAGAGTACTTCAGTGTCAGTGTCAATAGTGGCTGTGCATGCAGGATGGGAGTTTGGAATAAATTCAAGCAAACATAAACAGTGGAAAAATAGACTCGGGAGTGTTAGGGAAGGTTGCTACAATAACAAAGCATCTCACATTTATGTTCTTTAAGGATGAAAACAAGACCAGTGAAAGACTGTAAATGAACACTGAATACATCAGAACTATGGGATAGCACACATGGAATCATATGGTCAACAAAATATGTTTAATTTTTTAGATTCATTTTTAGATGTAGTTTTATTACTGACAGGTCTGACTGACTAAGTCACTAACACTTTATGGGAAAATAAATTAAACTGATGACATCATCAGCCTCAGTTCTTTGTGTTTTGACATCAACAGAATGAATAACATTAAGTACTCTTCACTCTGTTTTTATCACACTAACCCTGGTTAATAGATGATAATGTTGGCTTAATTATATTTAACCCCAACAATTCTACTCATGGGAGTTTCCTCTGCTCTCAATAGTTTCACTGGAAAGTGACAATGTGATTAAGTCATGCATGTGAAATACATTTAATAAATACTCAGCTGACTTCCTTCATTAGAACATAAGGAGGGTTTGCACAGAAAAAGTTGAATGCTGGATCAGCATACACAACAACAACAGTGAGTAAAACTTACAAATATCTGCCTGCATGTGCCTGGCCCAGGCTGGCTGCGCCAGAACCAGTTTCAGACCTGTTCAGATTAACTCTGTGGGTCAAGTCAGAGGCAGTTGGAGAGAGCATAGCAGAGCACACCACACCACACACTGCTTTATCCAGGCAGCCGAGAACCTACAGTAAAGCCTATAAGCAGATCAACTGTCAGCCGGCCTGAACAGACGTACCACACCAAACATACAGTATAACAGTAACCTCCGTAATGAGAAGGCTGAGTTTTATGTTTTAGTGACATAATTGTGTCATTCTCCCCTCAGGCACTTCAAAGCTCATCTATAGCTTCTTAGGCTGCAGTGTGTAGTGTATATAGTAGATATTAGCATTAGCACAAAATTATTGAACAAAATTGCACAAAATTGGCTGTTTTTTTGTGCCAGGATTCTTTGTCTTGAACAGAGGGGGATAGAAGATCCCCTGTTCTAAGCCATCAGAAGCCTTCACATACCACCTGTTTGGCTGCTGGAGTAATTACCTGACTCAATTAACTGTAGGTTAGTCCGAGCATGGACAAATACTTGAGAAAAAGGACTGTTGTGGCTGTTGATTCAGTGAGGCTTGTCTGCTACCTGGAGATGAGAAGGATGAGATTACTGTTAGCATCTATGCAGAACCATAAATACTGGTTCTGGTGTGCCACAGTGTGTCCTTTGTTCTGTGCATGTGCATCACCTTGTTGTGTTTGTGATCTGTGTACGGATGGAAAGATCGGGACCCAGTTAATGTGTGGAGCATTTTGACTCAGCAGAAAGCTCACAGATTGGATCAACCTGCAGTGTTTATTATCCGAGTCAGAACTTTTTGTTATCACCTGCAATATTTTTCAAACCTGTTTTGCTTTAGATTTTAATTTTGTGTCGTATTGTTACAACATTGTGTATATGCACATCCAACACTGAAAGAAGGTAACTTTTTCCCTTCTATAATTTACATCATTGTAATGTCTGTAAG
The DNA here is from genome assembly GCA_004119915.2 of Collichthys lucidus. Taxonomy (NCBI): domain Eukaryota; kingdom Metazoa; phylum Chordata; class Actinopteri; family Sciaenidae; genus Collichthys; species Collichthys lucidus. The sequence continues at coordinate 8,663,645 of CM014088.1, read as the reverse complement.
AAGACTCAGAGGCAGGGAAAAGTCTAGCGCACATTCAGTGTGGATGCAAAGTGAAGAGCACCATCTGGTGTTCAAATTCTGTTTATCTGGATGATATTTTCTCAGTTTTCTCTGCTGTTCCCTCCACAGTCACTGTATACAAGTTAGATTCCTCACTGACTAATCATACTCTTGATGCTGCTACATGCTCCCACTATACCACACTAAACAGGTTGCTCTATTATTGAAGGTATGTTGAATAAATATAGTATAAAAGCCATAACCTGCCAAAAAAAATCTTGTGATTTTTGCAATAGGGTGCATTATAAGTGAAAAAGTGAAAGATAACAAACTATATTTATATAATATAATTCAAATTTGAATGAAAACTTCTTTTAGTTTTGTCTGTTTGGAAATAGGCTTTTTTGCAGCAGACATTTAAACAATCTATTTAACAGTTGTAGTTCGTAGGGACTTGTATTAAGAACTGGAGGGGGGCCAGTTCACTCCCTGGGTATTGCCGGCATAGACATACAGTGATCCCTCGCTATATCGCGGTTCACTTTTCGCGGACTCGCTGTTTCGCGGATTTTTTTGTGTGTCATTTTGCATGCTTTTTTTTTTTTTACAGCGTACTGTACAGTATGAACGCGCATTGTGTTCTGCGTCCTGATTGGCTAAGGGAGAACCGCACATGTGTTCTGCGTCCTGTTTAAGGGAGTACTGTACAAAATGTGTGTAAAAGGGTGTATAAAAGTGTGTGGTTAGGGGTTTTACGGCCTTAAAACATGTATAATAATTGTAAAACTCACTTCGCGGATTTCGTTTATTGCGGGTTATTTTTGGAACGTATCCCCCGCGATAAACGAGGGTTATACATAGACGCCGCAGTGAGCGGGTTGGTCGTTGGTCGCGAAACGTAAACGGCGCCGCCATATTGGTTCGGGCAGATCTGCCGGTAAACTAATACAAGGAAGTGGACTGAACTTCATAAAGCGCCTTTCTACAAAGTTCTTTAAGTTAATGCCTCTTATACACCCATTCACACACACACACACACACACACACACTAATATATCTGGAAAACAAACAGGCACCAAAAACAATGTATGCAACTTTTAAAGTGATGATTATAATTGTTTACTCCTTATGTAAGCACCAAACCAACGTATGTTCATCACGAATGATTCAAAGGTTTTCTTTAAATCTATTAAGATTTTGGTAAAGTGACAATACAACATGTTTCACTCCTTAATGTTTTTAACCAGGAGACACATCATTTCAAGTCCTATAACCTCCAAGAAAATCCCCTAAAAACTAAATGGTAGTACTTATCCTGACAAAATACATGACCACCTGAATATATATTTTCCAAAAAATAATTTAGCAATAAATAGTCTTGTATCAGGCATTGGTCCATGCAGCATACTTAGGTATTTAAATCACCTTTGGCTTCGGGGGCTCATTACATTGGATTTATTTTAACAAAGCAATGAAGCTTCAGTGTCCTTACTTGGTGGCCATTAAAAGATATGCTGGCCTGGGAATGACAATTGAATAAATATGAAACAGGGGATGGGTGAAAAGCAGTGCAAAGCATAACCAACAAGAAACAAAAATCATTACCCATCATGTTGGAGGCCTGTAACCTTGAAAAAGGGCACTCAGTAACAAACTGCTACTCCATTCTAATATAAACAATCATTATACCATAACCCTCAGCCTACATTCAACTTCTCTTCAAAGTCTAAACTACGCTGAATCCTTTTAAGACACTCCTTCCGAGTCCGGACAATTGGTATAAAGAGTCTGAAAGAGAGGTAGCCATTGGGAAAGAGCCACTATGTTGCCACTATGTGCCTTGGGGCAAGCAGTACAGGCTCATTCGACAGATATTTTTAGTACTGCTATTGGTAATCTAATGCTACAGTGGTCCTCCCTCTCCCTCCCACTGTATTTTCCTCTTCTGTCATCCTCTTCCGCCCACTCCCTAAACTGAGCATTGCCAGGCCACCAAGATGGTTATAATTATTCTGGCAAACGGAAATACGGTTGTTAGATTTGACATAGCCATTTTCACTTTAATTGCTGCATAGATGCCAGCAGTGCCTTTTGTCACATGGCACATTTTAATCATTGCAGGGGAGAGTGCTGGTGTGTGTGCAGCCCCGACTGCTGCTATCTGCATGGAGATGAGCTGAAGTGTCAGCTGTAACCAGTGATGGGGACTCGAGTTAGCGACTTGGACTCGAGTCGGACTTACGTCGCGCAAACAAAGACTTCCGACTTGACTTAGACTTGCTCCCAATGACTCGAGACTTGACTTGGACTTGTCTGTTGTGACTCGTGTGTGACTTGTGAATAATTTTTAATTTTAATTTCATTATAAGTAGCCTATTCATTTATTAAACGTAAATGTTTGCAAGGTCATATTTGACAATGAAAACCGGAGGCAGCCTGAATATTTCCCTCCATTCACTCACTACCCATGCGTGCAGCAGCGAAGGAACAGACGTCAGTCGACCGATGGTAGATAATGGCAACAGCGGGTTCGTCTCGACCTGTGCCATTTGTCATTTCATTCGGATATAAAGAGTTCACACAGACTGGTAATAGACGAACAGCATCGTGCAATGTGTGTGGGTCCGTGGGGTCGGGGAAAGGGAGCGGGGCTGGCCCCCGTCGTTGGCCCGCACGATGTCGGTCGCGGCTGCAGGTGGACGCCCGCGTCTCCGCGCTGACCGCGCCCCGCGTGCGCCGGCCCTGGCCCACAAGTGAAAAGTGAGCCTCTCCGTCCTCCTCCTCCTTCTCCTCGGGGGGGGGGGGGGGGGGGGGGGGGGGGGGGGGATTTAAGCATATTACTACAGTAGCCTCTTTATTTGCTGCTGTTCAAGTTCAAGGAGCTGAGTCATCTTGTTGGCTTTGGTTGGCCATGGTTGGTTAAATACAAAAAAAAAATACACTAATCAATATCAAATGCTAACTAACAATAACCATTAAAAAAAACTTTGTTTGAACAAAGCTTTCAGGATGTTTCTTCACATTAGAATAGCCCTAATTATGTGTGCCTACTATTTTAAGGTTTCGTTTGGAATTGCACAGTAGCCTACCTCTTAACAAGGCTCCTGTTCACACATACTTTGACCTTCTTCAAATGTTTGATATCCCTGGGAAGCTGAGCTTTAGCAGATTTCATTAATGTGGAAAAAGTAACTGTGTTAGGCACTGACAAAGCGACACAGACAGATCATAGCATTAAATAAATGGAAGTGTCCACATTCTAGTCCCCCAGTGATATGATGCTAAGTGAACATGCTCTGACCCATTTTGATATTGCATTTTGATATAATAATAATAATAATTAATAATAATAATTAATAGGTTATTGTAAATGGACTGCATTTATATAGTGCTTTCCTTACATGGTACCATAATGATAACGTTTATTTCGGTCATTTGAGACTTGACTTGGGACAAAAGACTTGAGACTTGACTTGAGACTTGACTTGGCATTGCCGTCAAAGACTTGGACTTGACTTGGACTTGACTACAGAGACTTGAGACTTGACTTGGACTTGGAAAAAATGACTTGTGAACATCACTGGCTGTAACACATAAACACAGACAGTCAGCACACAGACCATAATTACACAGCCTGAGTAGTCAAACAGAGGGTTGAGAGGACGAATCAGGATACAAAAGAGTAGTTTGTAGTTAGCTACATCTTTAAAACTTCTGTAACAATTTGAAGAGAATTTTTATCGAGAAGTGAATTCTTTGTTGAAGGGGGGAGCCAGTGGAAGTTTTGAAGGACTGGTGATATTAGTATTACATATTATAGTATTACTAGTACAAGCATAAGTACAGACAGACACCTAGAGTACAGTGTTCATTTTAGGACATCCTCAGATCTCAGACAAAAAAAGGCATCAGAGTCGCCTAAAAGTCACTCAGTCTCAGAAAAACCTTTGTCATCTTCAGACGAAAAGGCATCAGATGTCAGACTCAGACGAAAAGGCATCAGGTGTCAGACTCAGGTGTCAGACTCAGACGAAAAGGCATCAGGTGTCAGACTCAGGTGTCAGACTCATCCAAAGCGGCGTCATCCGAAACGGCGCCATCCGAAACGGCCTCATCCAAAACGGCGTCATCCGAAACGGCCTCATCCAGAATGGCGTCATCCAAAATTATTATTCACAAAACTGATCTCAGATGACAATTTTAGTTAGCTTATTTCATTTAAAATGTATAGAATCATGTATACACTCACTCACTCACACACAGTTAGTTAGTGGGGATTAGCTCAGTAGTGCAATAGGTTTGATACTGTTAAGCATATTTAATGTGAATAGCAAAGCCATGTTAGATAGCTTTAATATTATGGTGACGTTATGAGCCTGCGCGCACGGGATGCTGTTGTGAGCATGCGCAGAATAAACGGTCGCAGTTTTCTCCTGGACCAAACAAGTGCTGGCGGTCGACTCGTTTTTCTCCCGTGAATATAGATACTAGCAAAGGGCTAGCATTCCACTTTGGCGACTGAGAGAGTAATTAGACAACAAGAGAAATGTCTAATCCTACAGGTTATGGGCCCAGTCATGCAGGCCAAAGATGGTTTAGGCTGTTATTCGACGGTGACGAGAAAAACTACGAATTATGGGAAACGAGGTTCCTAGCGCACATGGAGTTGCGCGGTCTCAGAGACGTTATCTTGACAGACCCCGACGTGGATGAGGATGACGAAGAAGCCCTCGCGGAGGATGATGCAAAGAACGCTGAGGCATATGCAGAGCTGGTGCAATGCCTGGACAATAAAAGCTTGTCGCTGGTGATGAGAGACGCTAAGCGAGACGGAAGAAAAGCTTTGGAGATTCTTCGCGAGCACTACGCCGGAAAAGATAAACCCCGCGTCGTAAGTCTGTACTGTGAACTTTTCTCCCTCCAAAAGGCTAGCAACGAAACAATCACAGATTACATTATTCGTGCAGAGACTATATTTACTTCTTTGAGAAGAGCAGATGAACAAATTAGTGATGGGCTTCAAATAGCCATGGTAGTAAAAGGGCTACCTGATTCATCCTGATTCATCGTGCATGTCACTCAGACCAATGACGTTGTAACGTTTGGCGAGTTTAAAACTAAACAGCGCAGTTATGAAAGCGTGGAGAAATATGGGAAGAGTGACATGAATGTGGAAGATGACAATGTGATGAAGACTAGCGGGGCAACGCGTTTTCGTGGAAGGGGAAGAGGAAAGAGAGTGAACCTGGCTGATGTCGAGTGCTACATATGCGGCAAAAAGGGACACATGGCCAGGACGTGCCCGGACGACTCCCAGGCGCGAAGAGAGGAACGAAGGTGGGACACACCACAGCGCGGAAGGGGGCGTGGCCGAGGACAAGGCCGTGACTATGTGAAGAAAGCTGATGAAGAGAGAGTGGCAGAGCCTACATCTTTCTGCTTCTTCAACGCCATTGACTGTTCTACTCAAGGTGGAAATAAGAATGGTCTCATGGTCGACTGCGGCGCCACAACGCACATGATCAACGACGCCACAAAATTTAAGACGTCGGACAAGAGCTTCAGACCCGAGGACCACATGATCGAGCTTGCCGACGGGACCAAGGTGAGCGGGATGGCGAAAATGAGAGGCAACGCAGAGGTCTACTTGCTGGACAGCAAGGGACGACGAGTGAGAACTATGCTCAGGCGGGCACTGTACATCCCATCGTTTCCACAAAACATTTTTTCAGTCAAAGCAGCGACAGCAAATGGAGCTGAGGTCCACTTCAAGGATGGTGATAACTGGCTGTTCCACAAGGATGGTACTAAGTTCAAAATGGACGTGTATGGTAGGCTGTATTATCTTAGTACAGTAGAAAATGAACATGTCAATGAAGTGTATGGTTGCCATGATATTCAAACCTGGCATAGAATACTTGGCCACTGTAATTTTGACGATGTTGCAAAATTAGAAAAGGTGGTTGAGGGGATGTCCATTAAAGGGAAACATGACAAGTCTAATCAGAACTGTCAAATATGCACGCAGGGCAAGTTTACACAGAGCAGAAATAGACAGGCAGATGCTAAAGCCACAGCAGTGCTAGAGCTAGTGCACACAGACCTATGCGGTCCCATAGAACCAGCAGATAAGGATGGATACAGGTACGCGATAGCATTCACTGATGATTACAGTGGGATGATTTTTCCTTACTTTATCAAGACAAAAAGTGACACAACAAAAGCTACACAGAAATTCATAGCAGACGTAGCTCCATATGGGAAGATAAAGTGCATAAGGTCTGATAATGGGACTGAGTTCACTGGGCAAGAGTTCCAGTGTTTACTTAGGAGTAACGGGATAAGACACGAGACCAGTGCACCCTACTCACCCCACCAGAACGGAACTGCTGAAAGAGGTTGGAGAACCTTATTTGAGATGTCACGATGCATGCTTTTGGAGAGTAACCTCTCAAAGCAACTATGGACATATGCTGTACAGACAGCAGCTCAAATCCGCAACAGGTGTTACAGCAAACGTCTAGAGCAGACACCTTACCATGTTTTTACAGGGAAAACACCTAACCTATCTCACATGCAGATATTTGGTTCTGAATGCTATGTATATCAGCAGGATAAGAAGAAGCTGGATTCTAGGTCTAAAAAGGGGATATTTGTGGGATATGACAAATATAGTCCAGCATATAATGTCTATTATCCTGAGACAGGAAAAGTCCTAAAACATAGGCTGGTAAAATTTATCCCCAAAAGTAGCACAGATAGCCAAACTCAGACAGAGTATGACACGAAGGACGACACTGAGAGTTATGAAGATGCTCCACCAAAAATAGTCAAACAGGGTCAGGAGAAGCCTAAGGAGAGTAAAGAGTCCAGTGTTGAGAAGACTGATGAGGCAGGTCCAACCCAGACAGATAGTACTCAGAGAGAACAGGAAGAAAGGAGGTATCCTATAAGACAGAGAAAGGCTCCAGAATACCTAAAAGAGTATCAGTGTAAAGCTGAGTGTAATAATGAAGAAAGTGAAAACGTAGATTATTTCTACAGAGTGACTTATGGTATACCTAAAACATTTAGAGAGGCTATGGACTCTGAAAAGTCAAAAATGTGGGCTGACGCGATGAAGGAGGAGATGAACTCTTTGACAGAGAATGAGACTTTCACTCTGACTCCACTGCCAAGAGGCAAACAAGCAGTGGGAGGTCGCTGGGTATATGCCGTGAAAGAGAGCCAAGATGGATCTGAGACTTGTAAAGCCCGATACGTTGCAAAAGGGTATGGCCAGGTGGAAGGGACTGACTATAAAGAGACCTTTTCACCAATAGCCAATATGACCTCTGTCTGAGCATTGATGCAGGTAGCTGTACAGGAGGATCTTACACTGCATCAAATGGATGTAAAGACTGCTTACCTACATGCTCCTATGGACTGTGAGGTATATATGGAGCAACCGGAAGGTTTTGAGATCAAATCAAAAACAGGAGAACACTTGGTGTGTAAACTCAATAAGTCATTGTATGGTTTGAAACAGGCTGGGCGTAACTGGAACCGGTTACTGCATGATCACCTTACAAAAAATGGCTTTGTACAAAATGATGCTGATCACTGTGTCTACAGCAGAAAATCTGAAAATGAGAAAGTGATGTTGTTAGTATGGGTGGATGACTTAATCATAGCAGCGAGTAACAACACCATACTCATTGATGCAAAAGAAATGTTGAAGAGGAGGTTTAAGATGAAAGATATGGGTCCACCTCAAGACTTCCTAGGTATTGACTTTACACAGAGTGATGGGGAGATCAAAATGACTCAAAAGAGACACATAGAGAAGATGTTAGCAAAATTTGGAATGTCTGAATGTAAACCAAGAATCACCCCATGTGAGCAAAAGTTACATTTTGACAGTGAGGGTGAAGTTATTGACCCAACAGGCTATAGAGAGATAGTAGGTAGCCTGATATACATTATGACATGTACAAGACCTGATGTAAGCTGGGTTGTTAGTAAACTATCCCAACACCTAGCAGAGCCTAAGCAGCAGCATTGGACCACAGCTAAACACCTACTGAGGTACTTAAAGGGTACTGTAGATAAAGAGCTACACTATCAGAAATGTGAGGAAAGCCTACAGCTTGAGGGGTATAGTGACGCTGATTGGGCAGCTGATCCAAATGACAGGAGGAGCACAACTGGATACTGTTTCAGCTTAACTAAGAGTGGACCAGTCATATCTTGGAAAAGTAGGAAACAGCCAACAGTGGCACTATCAACCTGCGAAGCTGAGTATATGGCCTTAGCAGCCACAACTCAAGAGAGTATGTACTTAGTACAACTACTCAAGGGACTGGATAGTAGCAATGAGCATGTACCAGTCAAGATATATGAGGACAACCAGGGGGCGATAGCTCTATCAAAGAACCCAGTATGCAGACAAAGAAGCAAACATGTGGATATAAAATATCACTTTGTACAGTCTGCACACGCAGAGGGGAAAATATCCATAGAGTACTGCCCTACTGCAGACATGGTAGCTGATGTTCTTACCAAGCCAGTGTTAAAGGCTAAGTTTGACAGATTCAAGGGATATTTGTTTGGAGAGTAATGTGAAACGATAGATGAAAATGTTGTTGTTTGTTGTTTAAGAGCGCTGCCAATATGCAAAAATTTTTTTTTAGGTATGCATATTTAGGTTTTTTTGCTTATCACTATAGGAGAGCTATGAACATGTATTTGAGTGGGAGTGGTAAGCATATTTAATGTGAATAGCAAAGCCATGTTAGATAGCTTTAATATTATGGTGACGTTATGTGCCTGCGCGCACGGGATGCTGTTGTGAGCATGCGCAGAATAAACGGTCGCAGTTTTCTCCTGGACCAAACAAGTGCTGGCGGTCGACTCGTTTTTCTCCCGTGAATATAGATACTAGCAAAGGGCTAGCATTCCACTTTGGCGACTGAGAGAGTAATTAGACAACAAGAAAAATGTCTAATCCTACAGATACAATAAACAGATCACATACACTCACATAATGCACTCCCATACTCATTCCTGTTACCGATTTTCATTCCTGTTACGAAATGTTTTTTTTACTGATTATTCAATTGTTTCTTCAAAAATAAAGAAAAAAAACTGTATTTTTACATTTATATTGGTTCCAACAGTTGTCTGATTGTGTAATGAAATACATGCTCAATCTTTGGATCCAATTTGTTTTTTTCTCCTATGTCCTATAAAGGAAAAGGTTTAATTTGCATTCTTAGAGAAATACAACTCTGGTCAAAATAAAGTCATTTTTTTGTCATAAATATTAGTATTTTTTCTCATGTAACCAACCATTTCTTCTACATTGACTCTTTTTCTAAGGGAAAACAATGTATGTGGTTGATATTCTTTAAAATGGCATTTGAGTTTTGGTAACAGCAGAGAAAAAAATGCAATGATAATAAACTTTCGAAAGTTGCAATGAATTAAATAAAGTGGCCTGAGATTAACCAGTACTCATTTTGAATGAGTAAATGTGTATATTTTAGCAACCCGGAATAATGGAGCTACGAAGCAACTGGTTTTCTTGACTTTATTCTCAACTGAACACGGGCTATTGTGGGCTGTAGCCACGCCAAAACAATAAGCAGGCGAACACACAGCATATAACATGGACACACTAGCTCTCACTCCGCACTCTCCTACACACACACACACACACACCTGAACACACCCCCCACGGGTCCTCAGCCAATCCCAGGTGGCTACTTCACGCCCTTTGACGCCATGGCAACTGCCATGATTGACAGGCTTCGCAACCTCTAACAACGCCACCCCCCCAGACGTCACCCCATACACTGCAGCCTAACTTAGTAGAACACAACTCACAGCCACAGTGTATACACAGTCTGTTACAATATTACTAAATTCTATATTGAAATGCAATGAAAAATTAAGTTTAATTTTGAAGTCTGACACCTGAGTCTGACACCTGATGCCTTTTCGTCTGAGTCTGACACCTGAGTCTGACACCTGATGCCTTTTTGTCCGAAGATGACAAAGGTTTTTCTGAGACTGAGTGACTTTTAGGCGACTCTGATGCCTTTTTTTTGTCTGAGTCTGACACCTTTTCGTCTGAGTCTGACACCTGAGTCTGAGATCTGAGGATGTCCTAAAATGAACACCGTACTAGAGGACCAGGCCATCCTATGGGGGCACTACTTTCAACTGTATTGTCCACAGGGCCATTGGTTTTTCAGTACTATAATAGGGGTAAGTAAGTAAGTACACTCAGCATCACTTCTTCAACTGTACAGTAGAGCCACTTGAGGTAATATTATTGTAATATAAGAATAATAAAATTATAATACGATTATATAACTCCATAATTATTGATGTCAGATTATGCTAATGCATAATGCTGCAATTCAAATGCTCCTCTCACATAGTTTAGGCTATACTAGCTTCTAAAGTTTATTAACACACTTGCTGCAGTTCAAATTACATTAATTACGTGAAGCTACTCTTACATCGTTTTTTAGTCTATGAACTATATTAGACTCAGCTACAAAAAACAAGTGTTGTGTTTGAAATAAAGTATCATCTTGGTTATTGCTGTGTTTGGCTTCTTACATCTGACTGGTCAGTAAGAGGATACGGGTGAATGATGATTGATGAATCGCGATTTATACACTGCTAGTTGCTGGTGTCCAACCTCCACAGGATACGAACCAATAGCAGTAATAACATCCAAAATTACAATACAAATTAATTATAAATTAAAGTAGTGGCAAAATATTACCATAGAAATAATAAAGAATAACAAAAAGTGCATAGTGACCAAGCATGTTGACTGTAACATCTTTGCTATCATGACCATCATCATCTATGGCATAGTCATTATAGACTTCATAGTTGTCATCATCATGATTATTGTACAGTTCACCTTGTAAATTAAATCCTATTCGTTTTCAGAGTTCTAAAGTTATTCACATCATGCACTGATATAAACGTATGTGTATGACACTGACATGTATGACCTATATGACATGTGGTCATATAGGCAGCCCTGTGCACATCAGGGGTTATGTACACGTGGTCAAATGATTCGACTCCAAGTACGCAAATAACACAGGCGTCCTTGCTTCCAGCATCATGCAGCCTAAAATATGGAAGCAGATCTGCAGATAGGGTGACAAAGTCTCTTGCTTGTGAAGTGCCTGGAGGCTGCATATTTTGCCCTTGTTGTTGCTCACAATCCTTTGATGGGCTCAAGCCAGAGAGCGAGTAGGATTAAAGAGGAAGTGCATGACAGAGCGTGGTTAATGTCCATCCGCCTCGCGGAATGAGAACAACCAGGGGGAAGAAAGAGAACTCATGCAGTTAAGTTTGATGCAGCAACAGTAGAGAACATGAATATTTAATAGCCTGCTTTACAGAAAGAACACATTTGGTGCATGTAACTCAATTAAATAGGAGGGAGGAGACGTAGGTGGTCTATCCACTTTAAGGTCAATTTTCAGTCACCCTACTGTCCTTCTATACTATTGTACTCTCTCTCTCTCTACTGTGACGAAACACTGTAAACTGCAAAGATCTAATCTAATATGGTTAATTAACGGTGTGGGTAGCCCTTGTGTGTATATTACATTGTACTATTAGGACAGTATTAACTAAGCAAGGGAAGAAAGTCTTTGGTCACTGTAAAAAAAACACATAAAAATTGCTTTAATTTGATTTGATTTGATTTGATTTGACTAGCTTGTTGACTTAATTCAAGTAGACAGCAGTTGCCTTGTCTTAAAGGATGAGTGTGTAGGATTTAGTGGCAGTGTAGTCTGCTCACCATCTTCTCCCCTTAATCACATTGGATGCAAAACACACATTGTATGAGAGCTTTGGGTGAATCATTTGAAGTTGTGGAAATTAAGGTGAATGTTATGGTGCTCGCTAGCTATCTAACTGGCTAACATACAGACAGCATGATTAGAGTTTTTTCCCTGCCCCTCATGCTGTATGTCAGTGTGGGAGGAAGCATTAACTTCCATATTGTTTGCTGAGCCATTTTTGTTAAGATGGCCATTCACACAGACTTTTCTTAGTTTTATTTATTTATTTTTAGTTACAATATCAGATGAGAAAGACACAGAATTGTATTCAACATTGAAGTGATAAAATGTAGTCAAAACCATGACCTTTTTGTGTGAGGCTTGAAGAGGAAGCAGGCCTCAACAGTAACCCTTATATGTGGTCTATGAGTAGGCAGGTACTTTGATTTGATTAAATATTGTACATTTAATATAATTGGTTAATTTTGAATGTTTGTTTATATATATTGAAGACTTTGTTGGTTCAAGCAGATGATGAAGAAATTCTGTATATTTATCATTAACCTTTCTCTCATGGTATATATGTGAAGGGAATAGAAAGTAAGTGGTTTTTATTTCTTTATTTTTTGGTTTTGTTTCCTGTGCAATGAACAGTCTTCAATCTTTTTTGAAAACTCAAAAATTTGGCGCAAAACTTAGTTCTTCTTTTTCTTCTATATGACTGTTGGGTAGTAACTAAATGTAGCTTTATGACCATATGAAACATATGTAAGAACTAAATAAAGAAATGATTTGTAGACAATAAGCAGTGACAATTCAATTTCGTCGTTTTAGGTTCTTCTCACAAACAATAGGAAAGCTGAACACATTCCACCTCTCAGAAACCTGGGAATTGGTATAATGTGTGAATATCAGTTTGTTGACAAATCTAATTGTAATACTGAACTCGGTCAATGGTCTGACAATTGATTACGGATTTAATAGGCATGGAGGCCTTTCTTTCTACACACACATCTTTAGTTTTGGTGACTTTCAGTCAGTTTTAGTAGTTAACACACTACTGAACAAAAAGAGTAGAATAACTCCTAACAGATTCAAAAGGATAGAAAATTCTGCAGCCGTCAGTGTACAGCTTCTATGCTTTTTTAAAAGGCTTAATAACTGCAGTTTTCAGTTCCTTCAGGATGAAGAAACAGTTTCAGTTCATTTTCAATATCTGCTCCGCGAGAGATCAGTTTTTTCCAAAAGCCTGTGGGCAGAGCATTGAGGCAGCGCAGTGATGACATCAGGCATGCACTGTTTCCTCAAGAGTTTTGTAGTCAGAGACTTTAAACTGTGCGATATCCATCAAATTATGAGAGCTGGGATGATACCATGTGATTATTTGACTTGGTAGTATCTTTGAATTAGAAATTAAGCAAACACAGTGCATTTATCATTGGAAACACTCAGGGGCTGTTGTGGATCAAGCCTTTTGAGGCTTTACCTTAGACCCCCATATTTTCACACATCACTTCTTAAAGAAGTAGAGAAAAACAATCAAAGTGTCCAACTGCAACTTTTTCGAGTTCTATGTAGTTCATAATATCAATGTACAGTATGTGTATACTGCATAATGTTCAGAAAGAGACACGTCAGCTTGTACTTCAATAACGTGTTAATCACAGACACAATGACATGTTTTTATATATGTATCCTGTCACTGTAGGAACAGTATTACAGTTTTTTCCAATTGCTTAAACACAATTTTGCAAACTAGGCTGCTTTTATCAAAACACTAACACAATTCACCAAAGCACACACCCAAACTGCAAAACAACTCAAATATCCCGCAAAATGAAGCACTGCAACCAAAAGGCACCAGATGGCACACACTTCATTGGTATTACTGATTTCTGTCTAACCAACTACATACTGTTGGGCATAATGAAAAGCACTCTTAACAATTCTATAACACCTGTTTGGCCAGGTGGCACATGTAGTGGCCAATGAGCTCATGTAGAGTCATTTTAAATGGCAGTGTTTTGAAATTGCAAACATGTGACTTTATGTCAGATTGTTGTGTCTTATGCAGAGAGCCACGTTCAGTACACTTAAAGACATTTCCAATTGCAAAATGTGTGTAAAGCAGAAAATGTGTTTAAAGTTTTGGAGATTTGAGATGAGGTTTTGCTCCCTGTGTGTCAGTTTAAATATTTGTGCTATCCATGTCATTTAAGTGTGTTAGCAACTGGAAAAAACTGTAAGTCTGATGAGAGACACTGCATTTTACAGATTTTTTCAGTTGCTAACAAGCTGTTTGTCCAACCAGTTGTCACACTTTCAGAACTCTAAACACAATTAGCACAACATCTGTCTTTTGTGGCCATACTATTCATACATTTTATGTTGTTTTCACATAATATGCAGTCAGTGAACACATTTCCACAATGCTTACATTTTCTTAACAGACAAGCTATAACAAGGTTATAACTCCCAACAAAATTATGGATTGTTTTTGTTTATTTACGAATGTTAACACACAACATCCCACAATAGCAAAAACAATATTCCAAACCTTAGATAGAGTATAAAAACCTCTAAAAACTTATGATACAATATTAATATAATTTTACAAGACCTTCTGGCCCTGATAGTGTCTGCCAAGAAAAATTCTGGCCCTTGGACAAATGTAGTTGATGGCCCCTGCTATACACAGTCAGATAACAATGTCAGACCACCAAAGAATAACACATTTTTTTGTTTGTAAATTAATGACCATTTATGGAGTAGTGTCCACTATTCAGCCGAGTCTGCGCCTCCTGTCACGGCTCCCGCCTTCCATCCAAGGAATATGAGCCTTCTAGAAGTTGAGATGATGAAGTACTTAAAAGAGCTCCATAAATTCAGCTTCTTTAAAATGAAGTGCCTCCATCAATCAGAAAGATTTAGTGTGGAGTAAGGGTCCCCAGTTTTCTCCACTGTTCTCAGTACTACCAAAGTCATGCGTAAACACCGTTCTTCAGACTCAAAGAGTTATCTTTCCACAAGAGCCAGTGTTTGACTTCAACTCATAAATCAACAGGAAATGCCCTGCAGGATTGATTGTCCACTTATTATTCACCTTTTATAGCAAAAGAATCAATGATCACAGGAGCCACATGGTTCCCTGCCCTCTAGTGTCACATGACTTTGGTTATCTAACCACTGCTAACACAAAAAAAGAATGATTACTGTGGGAGGTATATTTAAGCCATTTCGACATCATTGCACATTTTGTGAATCTTAATTTCACACACACACTGTATATATATATATATATATATATATATATATATATATATATATATATATATATATATATATATATATATATATATATATATATAATTTACATATGTAGTATAGAAAATGGTGCAGTTATTCTATGTTGTTGGAACTGCTGCACTTTCAGTATTTCAGTTTAACCAGTGTAAAAAAGCTACAGGCATTTTTGAAGGTCTTCCAATTTTTTCGCAGAATTGTCTTTTATCACTGTGCAGATGAGTAATACATCTCAGGGTCATCTCTTTTGGAATATTATCACTGGGCGTTGAAGATTAGCCATACAGCAATCTTCTGCTTATAATAAGTTGCCACTTCTTTCTTATTTTCATTACAGCTCCACACATTCCATTCAAAATATCTTTAAATACATGAATGCATAATTATCTGTCAGTAAGCTTCTTCTTATTGTTATGGAATTTTCTCTTTTTAGGTTACACGAGGTCACGTGTGAAGCCTTGTGATTCACAGCAGTATTAACTGTTTGTCTTTGTTTGGGTGCCACCATATCTCAACACTGTGGTGTCCAGGGCCGAAGAGACCTGTTGCAGCATTCCTAAATATAATAGATAGCTAATTGTTGACGTTCCATTAGCATGAACAGACAACAGTGTCTCCAGACTAGAATATGTTAAAGGTGAACACGAACATGGGTAAATGCATTCCCTTTGACTATTTTGGGCACAAAGTATTTGTGGCGTCATCTATGAGGGTTTAAAGTGTAACCACCAGCATGAGTTCGTCAGAATGTGAGACCGACTCAAGCACTTCAGGTGTACTTTGAGAGTGTCTCTAATTCTCCTTGGCCAAGTGTCAATAAATAATACAGCATAAGACATCAGAGGCTCCTGAACACTTTCTTCCTTCCTGACCTCACCATTGACCTCCACAACAATTGCCGTCACGAACAGGATTTCAACAGAACAAAGACGTGGTAAGTGCAAAGTTTTATTACTATGCCTTACCATGTCTGCGTTTGACGAAATCATAAAAAACTATGTGCTTATTTAATCTGCCTGGAATATAAAAACATCTAAGACCCACCAGGGGGTCAGGAGCTTCAGGTCTTGGGGACAATGTCCTGGCTGAAACCTCTGGCGTTGTTTGGAACGTATATGTCATACAAACATCGCAGTTAGATGTTCAATTCAGCATATTGATTTAAAGTGAGAAATCAAGAAAGCTGACAATGGTGTAAAAAAAAACGAAATAATGGAGCTGTAACAATAATTGATTACAGAGCAGTGTACAGTGTGTGGATCTGAAGGGGGGCAGGTTGGGTTTATGACCCACTGCGTTGAAACTACATGGCTGTTTGTTTCCGGGGCAGTTTCAGGCTGCACTCGGCACAGAGAGACCCATGTGAGGTTTAAACTATAGAAAAGACATTTTCAGGGGAGTTTAAATACACCCTTGTTTAAATCAAGATCGGGGATCTGCTTTGTGTCCTTTGGGAAACGTTGGTTTTAAATGTCACCTCAGATCACCACTGCTGTAGTTAGAAAAGTGTGGAGACTGACCTTTGATGCTGCTGTATTGTGGTTTGAAATTTGTTTGTCTGTATGTGTAATGTCCTACTGCGCAAGCGAAAATGGGTAATGATCTGTCCAAAGCAGGACACAAACCTGAAAATATGCAAACTGACTCAGAAAAAGCTAAGTGAAAGACAAAATATTTTTCTGTAAAAAACAACCAATGTGAAATTAGATGGTCAACCTGTCATTGATAAGCAGTGTGCTAAAAGCAAACACACACACACACACACACACACACACACACACACACACACACACACACACACACACACATCTGACCAGGCATCGCAGTTTAAGGCGATGTTTTCTGTTGGACTTGTCGGTAGACTGGAAGGATGGGATTTCGTGTCTCCGTTCACTTCTCTTTTGTGTGAATGGATGAATGGCATGTGACCATATGAGGGAATATTTGAGAAAGAAAAGCTGCTAATGGCTGAGATAAATGTTAACCCTAATGGTGGAAATCCATCCTGTGAGTCCAGATGCATCCAATGATGTATGCAAGTGTGGTTGACTGGTCTGTAAAAAGATGTAGTGGTGGTGTGAGAGTGAATGACAAAAGCTGCAAAGTTTGAATCCAGTGACTTAAAAAGGTAACTGATCTAAGTGCCAAATGTGTCAATGCAAGTTCTAGAAGCTGAGTTGTAAACTAGAGCTTTAGAAATGACTAAGATAAAGCAGCGACATGTTGATTATTTGGAAAATTGTGCAAAAGCTATGATGTATGGCTGGGCAAAGCGCCAAGCTAAGATTCCTGCTCCTCGTGATTTGTTGAATATTTTAGCCGAGGTCGGGATAACACTGTCGGAACAAAAAACAATGGAAAAGCGCTCTTCGTCTTTCTGCAACTTTTAAATATAAGGCAATCTTGCAATGCAACGATACTGTAGATGAACAACCAAACAAAGCACATCACAAACTAAGGCAGAGGATGAACTTTTTCTACTAACAGCTACAGTAGTGAATTAGAAAGGAAAGTCAAGATTATGCACAGACAGGAGAAGGAAGACAGCAGACAGTCTAATGGGTCAGATTTAGAAGGAGAAGGAGCCAGACCCAGAGAGGAGGAGCCTTACACAGTGTTCTGAAGGCTGTAAGACAGAGCAGGTGCTTTAAGCGGATTCAGCCACCAGGGGGCGTTGTCACGCTCCATTGAGCAGAGTGCCGCTGCTGGTGAGAGAAAGGAGAAGGGACTGACACCGTGGACACGTGCATGGTCGTAGAAGAGGTTACGGTCCATACATTGTAGCGGTTGATCAGCTGTTTCCAGAGAAACGTAAGTTACATGTTAGTTGTTGGATGCATTTTCGTTGTTGCTATATTTGCATGTATAAGTCTGCTATCTAAAGTTAGCTCTGCTGTTACAGTGTGCATTTCTAGCAGTGTTAGCTATCATTGCTTATGGCTTAAAGGGCAATTTATGTTATTTATGCTGTTTCCCTGCTGTCAGTTAAACAGGTGATATATATTATGTATATTCCCTTTGTATGTCATGTTATATATATTTTCATGCTAATGATGCCTGATTATTATTTTGGATTGTGTGCTGTAATCAAGCATATGGTGAGCTGATTATTGATGGCTGTTATTGTTTGTTTATTTCAGAACCACACACACACACACACACATATACACCTGTACAGCTGTGTACTGGATTAAAGTGCCATAAAGGGATCGACTGTTTCCTGCTTCTTCATTCTTATTTAAGTCTTGGGGGAACTTTATGGACTGTGTTCTAACATACGCACACGTCGTGATTGTGTCACAGGATGCAAAACATGGGTGTAGTTTATTATGACCGGGTGTCTTGCATATTTTTGTTGAATTGTTTCTTTGTGTGATGGACAATATTATTGATTTATTGCTGTGCGCCACAAAGGCGATTATTTTGTGTTTTGGTATGCTGTGTTTTTGTGACAGACTTTCTACCCGCTCAAATGTAAACTGACACTTGTTGCTGCAGATGGGCACACCTGAACCTCATTACAGCCGTGATTACAATCACCGGTTGCTCCTCCCAGGCTTTTTAGGGAAACCACCAGATACCTGCAGCACGCTGCACGGAGCACGGGTTGCTGTCGCCTTCTCCTCTCTTACTCTCCTATTGCTGGATCGGACCGGACCCACCGTCACCCCCACGGAGCTGTCCCCCTGTCTTGTTGAAACGATCTTCGGATTATTGATCAGCGCTCACAATCCTCTACAAAAAGGAAAGTAGCCTACTCAAAACCTCCTCCACTGTGTGTGGTTTTTTCCTGTGAGCGTGTGGGTGCTGAGTCTCGTTGTTGTGTTAGGGGCATCGGACCTAGAAGGCAGAGGGCGGCGTGTTTAACTGATGGGCATTTACACAACATATTAAAGGGAAGTGTATAAATTAACGGCCTGATCGGCCGCTTGAATTTGCCGGCAGCGAGTCAGACTGGGTGCTGATTTCCACTCTCTCTGGCAGCGGCAGACGGCGGTGGCGCGGGAATCCTGGCACCGGATTTGCGGAACGGACTGAAGAGTAGAGAGCCTGCTGGAGCACGACAACACTCGCTGGAACGGACTCTCTGGTATCTCATCTGCAGAGTTCAGTAACTGCCTGACACTGGACAGCATTTTCTTGCCTTTATTGTTTTATCCTTTTTATAAAAAAAGAGCAATTGCATTTTAACTTGATTATTTAAATAAAAGTATATATTTTAACTCTTTCATTCTCATGGTGTTGGTGTGGCCCGGGAATCCGAACTTAAATTAAAGAGTAACATCTTTTTAATCCGGTACATTTTTGGCGTTGTCGGCAGGATTCCCTTTCCACACCACACAGTGGCCTGAAACTGCAGGGCATAGTGCATCACAAGCTTCTGTAAATCAACCAGTTTTAAATGCAATGATGATGCCATGGTTTATGGGGGTCCCATGGATCCCAAAATTTAATGGTGACCAAAACAAGATGAGTTTTTCAGAATGGAATGGGCAGGTCCAAGCAATGTTGAGGGCACAAGGTTTAAATGAGGAACAGAAAATTGACTTTATATTTGGAGCACTAGAGGGTGAAGCAAAAAGAGAAATGCGGCTATTAGATCCAACCAAATGCTCAACCAGCACCGCTATCCTACATGAACTAAAGAAAATCTATGGTCAAGTAATCCCAGTGGCCCAGCTCCGGGCAAAGTTTTTTAAATGTCACCAACAGGAAGATGAGACTGCTGCTGCTTACATTCTTCGGCTCCGTGAACTCTTCTCCATATGGCTTGGTGCAACAGGAGCTTCAGCGGCAGGTGCGTAGAAACCCTACAATGTCCTTCGGTGAGGTTTCAAGTGAACTTAGAGACTTAGAAGCTGAGCTGAAGATGGAATTTGCCTGTGCATCACGTGTCTCTGTGCCACAGCCACGACAGGCCTTGGCAACGCCTTGCCCTGAAGACTGGAAAGAGACAGTAAGAGCTGAACTTAGAAAGGAAATGAAAGATCAGTTAAATGTCCTTAAATAAGCATTAACGGAAACTTTAACTGAAGAGATTAAACGCCAACTTTCTCCACAGACTAACTCAGCTGTATACAGGGACATGACCCCTGCCCCAAGAGGGAGGGTCCAAGGGGGCCGCTATACACCCTCCTCCAGACACCAGTCCTTCGAATGGGATCAACAAGGCCAACCTATCTGCAGAAGCTGTGGTAAGGCTGGACATATCCAGAGGCGTTGCCCAGAGAGGAGGCAGTTAAACTAATATCCCCAGCCACTGGGAGCCAAGTGGTTGGGGAGGGGTGACAGGAGAATCAGACTAACAAGCAATCTATAATTGGGGCATGTCCAGGTGTCGAAATTGAGGTTGCAGGGGTGAAATTGCCTTGCTTACTTGACACAGGCTCACAAGTTACACTCTTCAGTGAATATTTTTTCCAGAAATGGCTGAGTGGGGAGCAGAAGCGGAGCCCACAAGACCTTCACTGGTTAACTTTAAAAGCTGCCAATGGACTACGCATCCCCTACATCGGGTATGCTATTCTGGATTTCACAGTAGGAGGGGTTACTGTACCAGGTAAAGGAGTCATCATTGTGAAAGACGAGTGTTTAAATGCTGAGAAAGGTATCCTGGGCATGAATGTGATTTCACATTTTTGGAAAGAACTGTTTCAGGGAGTTCACCCTGGGCTGACTGTGTTTGGCGCCACCATGTCCCAAGCAGCCAAAGGTGAGTGGGAACGGGCGTTTGCTGTCTGCCAGAAAGTGTCACAAGCGGAATCTTCAGACAAACAGATTGGAGTAGCCCGGCTAACCCGCCAAGACCCAGTCTATGTGCCTCCAAACAGTGAGATGGTGTTGTGGACACAACTGTATGGGCCCAAGAGCATGTCTGATTTTTGTGCTTTGGTGGAGGGGCCAGAAAGAGATGACGAATGGCAGGTAGCTCGGACTGTCGTCCAGGTGGTGAAAGGACGCCTCCCTATAAGGATGTGCAATATGAACCCTTATCCTGTCTTAATACCTCAACGGCGCCCTCTTGCGAATGTCTTTCAGGTTGATCCAAGCCAGATCCGTGGAGAAAAGGACCTTGTACTCAAGGCTTCAGACCCAGGGGTTGTCGAAGTAGATGTTCAGGCAAGCCACATCACCACAGAAGATCTACATCCAGTCAGCCTGCTGAAAGGAGAGGGGTTGACAACAGAGCAACAACGGAAAATGGACGCCCTGCTGCAACGCTGGAAGGAAGTCTTTGCAGCTAGTGATGAAGATTTTGGGCAGACCAATGCAGTCCTCCATTTAATCCCTACAGGGTCTGCACCACCCAGTAGGGAGCGCTATAGACCTATCCCACCAAGTCTCTACCCTGAGTTAAGGGGGCTGCTCCAAACCATGTTGGACAACGATGTCATCAAGGAAAGCTCCAGCCCTTGGGCAGCGCCTATCGTCCTGGTGAAGAAAAAGGATGGATCGTGGCGGTTCTGTGTCGATTATCGAAAGCGCAACGCCCTCACACACAAGGACGCCTACCCTCTACCCAGGATAGAAGAATCCCTTACCAGTCTCAAGCAAGCCACGTGGTATTCCACCCTTGATTTGGCCAGCGGATTCTGGCAAGTGGAGATGGATCCAAAGGACAAGGAGAAGACAGCGTTCACGACCCCTCTCGGCCTCTATGAGTTCCAGAGGATGCCCTTTGGCCTTTGCAACGCACCTGCAACATTTCAACGGCTGATGCAGCGGTGCCTGGGCGGGCAGGTCAACGAGTCCCTTTTGATCTACTTAGACGACGTTGTAGTGTATTCTCTCGACTTCGACACCCATATCGAGCACCTGGAACAGGTCTTCGAAAAGCTAGCTGCCCATGGCCTGAAGCTACAGCCCCATAAATGTCGCTTGTTCCAGAGAAAGGTCACTTACCTCGGTCATGTCATCTCCAAGGACGGGGTATCCACAGACCCTGAAAAGACGGCTGTTGTGGAAAATTGGTCCATCCCTTCAACAGTCAAGCAGGTACGGTCATTTCTGGGGTTTGTAGGATATTATCGGAGGTTCATTAAAGGTTTCTCCAAAATAGCAGCACCCCTGAATGCTCTCCTAGTAGGCACTGCTAGCATGGGCCAAGGAAAGAGGATGGTTGATTGGACTCCAGACTGTCAGATGGCCTTTGACACTCTGAAAACTGCTTTGGTAAGTGCTCCAGTTTTGGCCTATGCAGATTTCTCAAAGCCTTTCCATCTATACACCGATGCTAGCTTAGGGGGTTTGGGGGCCGTACTAGCACAAGTACAGGACGGCCGAGAGAGGGTAATTGCCTACGCTAGTAGAAGTCTGCACCCCACAGAAAGGAACGACAGAAACTATAGCTCCTTTAAACTAGAGTTTCTGGCAGTTACAGAAAAGTTTAAGGACTATTTGTGGGGAAACAAATTCCTGGCTTTCACAGACAACAACCCACTCGTCCATTTAGACACAGCACACTTGGGGGCCACTGAACAATGCTGGGCAGCCCAGTTGGCAAATTTTGATTTCGAGTTAAAATACCGTCCGGGCACCGCTAACCGTAATGCTGACGTGTTGTCCAGATTGCCACAGGAGACGGTACCTACCCAGTGGGCTCAAGCTTTGGCAGTGGAGTCAGATGCTGCCCCCGACATCGGAAACCAGTGGAGCGACTGGCAGGAGGAGGACCCGGGATTGGTGCAAGTGAAAAAGTGGGTGACAGAAGGCCACCCCCCAAGACCTGAGGAGAGAAAAGTGAGCCTGCCTGCAGTGAGGCGCCTCCTGAGAGAATGGGACCGGCTACACATCCACAAAGGTGTGTTAAACCGTAAAGTCACTGAGCGCCATACTGGGCTGAGTCTTTCCCAAATTGTAGTGCCTATAAGTAAAACTCAAGAGCTATGGGAAAAGTACCACAGCACTTCAGGCCACATGGGTGTGGCCAAGATGGAGGCCTTGCTGAGGAAAGCCTTCTACTGGCCAGGCATGACGACGAACTTGCAGGAATGGGCAGCAACATGTGTGGGCTGTGTCCAACAGAAGAGGGGTCCAGAGGTAGGAGCACCTTTGGTGCCCATTCTAAAACTGTATCCTTTGGAAACGGTTTCAATTGACTATTTGTCTCTTGGTCGACATGGCGACACACATCCCTATCTGTTGGTTATGACTGATTTGTTCTCTAAGTATGGATGGGCCATTCCTACCAAGGACCAGACTGCAGCCACCACAACCCAATCCTATGGCGCCACCTCATTCAGCCCTGGGGCTGTCCAGAACGGATCTTGTCCGATCAAGGAGCAGCCTTCGAGTCATCCTTGGTGGCCCAGTTGTGCAGCCTTTATGGGTGCACCAAAGTCCGAACCACGCCTTACAGGCCCCAAGGAAATGGGGCCTGTGAAAGATTTAATAAGACTCTTCTGTCTCTTCTAGGAACACTGAGTCAAGAGGATCAAGCACATTGGCCAGACCACCTGCCTACTCTGCTACAGATGTATAATAACACAATCCATGAGACCACTAGCCTGACCCCACACTTCGTCATGTTCGGCCGACATGCCCGCCTGCCTGTAGAGACTGCTGTTGGGGCGCCAGCACTGACTCAGAGACATGACCTGGAGGGCTGGGTTTATAAACACAACCAGACCTTGCAGAAAGTTTACCAGCAGGTGGCAACAAAGACAAGGGAAAGTCGCATGCGGGACAAGGACAGGTATGATCAAAGAGCAAAGCACCTCCCCTTGTTACCCGGAGAACGAGTGCTCTTGCGAAACTTCCGTCGCAGAGAACAAGGCAAGTTGGCACCCCACTGGCAGCCTCAGCCATATGTTGTATTCAAACAACTACGCCCTGGCCTCCCAGTCTTTCAGATCAAACCAGAGGGAAAGGAAGGTCCTATCAGGACCATCCATCAAAATCACCTCAGACTCTGCCCCTTTAACCCTCCTGAAGCATTGCCACAAGCCTCACAGACTGAAATGAACATTCCCAATTTGGTCAATGCTCAACACCCAAATCCTCCGTTTTTACCTCTGACCTTTGTGCCCACGACATTTGCTCCTCCTGCAGGCCCTGTAGAAAATTATGTAGGAGCCCCTGCCGTAGCTCCTCCTGTGAACCAAGAGCTGAGAAATGGACCGCTTCCTCGTAGGTCACAGAGACAAAACAGGGGTAGGCCCCCAGACAGGTACGGCCATTGAGACTTTGTCGGGACGACAACTGTTAAAGGGGGGGAGGAGTGTCATAGGATGCAAAACATGGGTGTAGTTTATTATGATCGGGTGTCTTGCATATTTTTGTTGAATTGTTTCTTTGTGTGATGGACAATATTATTGATTTATTGCTGTGCGCCACAAAGGCGATTATTTTGTGTTTTGGTATGCTGTGTTTTTGTGACAAACTTTCTACCCGCTCAAATGTAAACTGACACTTGTTGCTGCAGATGGGCACACCTGAACCTCATTACAGCCGTGATTACAATCACCGGTTGCTCCTCCCAGGCTTTTTAGGGAAACCACCAGATACCTGCAGCACGCTGCACGGGTTGCTGTCGCCTTCTCCTCTCTTACTCTCCTATTGCTGGATCGGACCGGACCCACCGTCACCCCCACGGAGCTGTCTCCCTGGCTTGGTGAAACGATCTTCGGATTATTGATCAGCGCTCACAATCCTCTACAAAAAGGAAAGTAGCCTACTCAAACCTCCTCACTGTGTGTGGTTTTTTTCCTGTGAGCGTGTGGGTGCTGAGTCTCGTTGTTGTGTTAGGGGCATCGGACCTAGAAGACAGAGGGCGGCGTGTTTAACTGATGGGCATTTACACAACATATTAAAGGGAAGTGTATAAATTAACGGCCTGATCGGCCGCTTGAATTTGCCGGCAGCGAGTCAGACTGGGTGCTGATTTCCACTCTCTCTCTGGCAGCGGCAGACGGCGGCGGCGCGGGAATCCTGACACCGGATTTGCGGATCGGACTGAAGAGTAGAGAGCCTGCTGGAGCGGCTCTCTCTCCCGGCTGGTAACCAGGGCGATCGAGGAAAACGTGGGGTGGCACGACAACACTCGCTGGAACGGACTCTCTGGTATCTCGCCTGCAGAGTTCAGTAACTGCCTGACACTGGACAGCATTTTCTTGCCTTTATTGTTTTATCCTTTTTTTAAAAAAAGAGCAATTGCATTTTAACTTGATTATTTAAATAAAAGTATATATTTTAACTCTTTCATTCTCATGGTGTTGGTGTGGCCCGGGAATCCGAACTTAAATTAAAGAGTAACATCTTTTTAATCCGGTACAATTGCAATACAGAGTAGCCAGTTTATGAACATTAAGCCTTCACCACAAATGGTCCTTCGAGCCGGATAAGGCAATTACGAAGTGATAATGGCTCATGTTCCCCCAAGTGAAGATGTATGTCCACGCCGGCAAACGCGGCAACCAAGATGGATGGATGATTATGTAGGGTACACCATCCCACAGGCTGTAACCTACCCTGTACGCACCTATGCTGCGGAGGAGGAGACTGACTGGAGCAGTAAAGAGGGATTCGCCGAGATGACACCCCTCACCCCACACCGACTACAGCATACAGCTCAGTATTCTGCTGAGTTCATAGAAGCATCTCCCAGTCACATCAGAGCCGCAGCACCTGTGTATGTGAGCACGCCACGGCCACATCAGGGCACACCTGTAATGATAAATGTGTTGCAGCAAATACAAGAGGATAATAGGAGGTTGCAGCTGATGGTGAGTGGTATGAGACGTCAGATGGACAGGAGTGGTGTAGTCCCCCCTGATTTACAGCCTGCACAGCTGCACTATCCACAAGAGACTCACCCTCATGCTGCAGAGGAGGGCACCAGGCCTCCACCGTCACAATCACCCATTTTGCATCCACCACCTGGGACGCGTCATCTACAGTCAGGAGCATGGGACAGCAGGCCAATGCCACTGCCGCCCCTGCCAAGGGAGCTGTACCGCCCACCCGCTGTACAGGACAATAACATAGCAGATGATGATTGGCCACTGCCTCCCCCACCAGTAGCTTTCCCCGATGACAATTATGAGCCCCCAAGGGTACTGCCTACACCCTTAGGACCACAACCTGCTGATACAGTAGAGAACCTGCTCTGCCTCTGCTACTGCCTAGCAGTAACGAGAGGACATACAGAGGCCCGGCACCGTCGATCCCTAAGTTCACACGGGGTGACCAAAGAGAGTTTTCCAGACTGAAGCTTGCACTTGACAATAT
Source organism: Collichthys lucidus (assembly GCA_004119915.2). Taxonomy (NCBI): domain Eukaryota; kingdom Metazoa; phylum Chordata; class Actinopteri; family Sciaenidae; genus Collichthys; species Collichthys lucidus. The sequence continues at coordinate 8,637,306 of CM014088.1, read as the reverse complement.
TCTTCCTGCTGATGCGACCGAGATGTTCAAGTACCAAGTGCTCTGTGACCACCTCAAGTTTGAAGATGCTCTTTTTGATAGCTGATTCCTATAGCAACTCCTTGTTCCCCTACTTCCTTGACCAAACACTACGGTCAGCCCCACCAACTGTCTCTACAGCGGATTGCAGAGCTCATGGAGGAGCCCGCTATCCGAGCTGGTGACACTGTAGCATTCAGGAGGTTTGCTCTGAGAGTCCGAGCTCTAGTCGGGATGCTCGAGCAACTGGATGAAGATGGGCGCATCGAGTTGAAGTGTGGGTCTCATGTGGCCAGATTAATGAGGAAGCTTCCCCAGGATCTCCGACGCCACCTTCACTTTTGGAAGGCGGGAATCCCATCATTGATGGACTTTGCGGAGTGGCTTGACTATGAGCTGGAAATCCAGGAGGACGGCGACCGGTTTGACAGGATAGAGGATGTCCCGAGAGGGAGAAATTGGCCTAAGAAAGAGTGCGACAAGGATAAGAGAGCCCCCAGGAAGACCATGAATGTTCTTCATGGTACCGCCCATGACACAACCCCCCAAGCAGATCAAGCTGAAGTCTCAGATCACCGAGACCAAAGACAAGCCCAAAGTGTATTGCCTCTATTGCAGCAATACGGAGCACTTCCTGGATCAGTGCTTGAACTTCAAGCAACTAACCAAGGAGCAGAAGATAACCTGGGTGAAGGCTAATAATCGTTGCTGGCGTTGTGGATGGCACCATTAGGCTGCCCAGTGTAGGCTGAGAGTCCTATGCAATATGTGCAAAGGGAAGCACCTTGAGGCCTTGCATGAAGTAAATCTACGACCTGGCAGGTATGAGCGTGTTGCAGGGAATATACCTAGTGCAGAGTCGAAGTCGGCGACAGATGTTTTGTACCTGGACCGACGTGCTGGCTGCAATCAGGTCCTTTTGAAAGTCAGTAAGGTGCTACTGCGCAACGGTGACCACACTCTGGAGACGTATGCCATCTTAGATGATGGCTCGGAGAGGACGATCCTCCTCCAGGAGGCAGTTCAGAGGTTGCAGCTTCAGGGTACTCCAGAGAGCCTCACCCTGAGAACAGTTCGGCAGGACTTGAGAACACTACATGGCTCATCAGTAACGTTCAAGATCTCTCCCACTGGTCAGTCAACAAAGACATTCACGATTAAGGGAGCCTTCACTGCAGGCGGATTAGGTCTTGCTGAACACTCTTACCCAGTGAAGGGACTTCAGCGCAGATATAAGCACCTCAAGAAGCTCCCCCTGCAGCCATTTACAGATGTCCACCCTCTCCTCTTGATAGGTTCAGACTGTCCGCACCTGGTGACCCCGATCGAACCTGTACGTCTCGGCCCACCTGGGGGCCCCGCTGCTGTGAGGACCAGGCTTGGCTGGACGCTTCAAGGGCCAGTCCGGTCTCTGAAACAGCGCAGCCGCCCACAGCAGTGTCTGTTTGTGTCCACCACTTCCCCAGCGGCTGTACTCTTCAATCAGGTAGAGAAGCTTTGGCAGCTGGACACCCTGCCGTATAGGAATGAGAAGCTGGTGACTAGGTCGTGGCGAGACCAAGAGGCCATGAACCTTCTAGAAGTAAAGACGAGGAGAGTGGAGGTGGATGGGGTCCTCAGATATGCCACTCCACTGTTGCGGGTGAGTAACATGCCTACACTCACAGCGCAGCCTGAAGCTGTACTCCCCGGCCTACGTAGCACGGAGAAGCGTCTTGGCAGAGACCCGATGAAGGCAGAGGCATACCAGGCAGAAAACACAAAGCTGAAGAAAGCAGGATTTGTCTCCAGAATTATCCAAGAGCAGGCAACGACTTCCAAGGAGTCATGGTTTATTCCTCATCACCTGGTCACACACAATGGAAAGGATAGAATTGTGTTGAACTGTTCCTACACCTATAGGGATAAAACCCTTAATGAGCTACTGATGTCCGGCCCAAACCTGGGTGCATCTCTCCTGGGTGTCCTGCTGCGGTTTAGGGAACATTCTATCGCCGTCAGCAGTGACATAAAGGGAATGTTCCACCAGGTGAGGCTGCTGCCTGAAGACCGTCCGCTGTTGCGCTTTCTCTGGCGTGACCTGAAGAGAGACTCCCAACCTAGTGTATATGAGTGGCAGGTTCTTCCATTCGGGACTACTTGTTCCCCATGTTGCGCCATATACGCTCTACAGAGGCATGTACATGATCACACCCACCCAGGGGACACAGTGCGTGAGTCCATCGAGAACCACTTCTATGTGGACAACTGGTTACAGAGCTTCCCTACTCCAGAGATGGCCAAAGATGTCACAGATGAGCTAAGGGGGCTGTTACTGGAGGGAAGCTTCGAACTGCGACAGTGGGCCAGCAGCACGCCCGATGTCATCAGCCACCTTCCCAAGGAGTTCAGGTCAGAGAGCAGTGAACAGTTGCTGAATCACACATATATGGACCCTCAAGAACCTGCCCTGGGGCTGCGTTGGTTATGCCACTCGGATACGCTGGAGTATAAGTCACGGCCGACGGAACGCCCCCCCGCCACCATGAGGAACATCTACAGGGTATTGGCCAGCCAATACGACCCCATAGGGTTCCTCACACCGTACACTACTAGGGCCAAAGTGCTTGTGCAGCAGCTATGGGACAAGAAGCGAGAGTGGGACGACCCTCTGCTCCCTGGTGAGTTGCTCACGGCGTGGCAAGAATGGGAGAACGAGTTACAACATCTGGACAACATCAGACTGCCTTGCTGCTATGTGACTCCAGTCATGGACCATACAGCCACTAAGCAAGAAGTTCACATCTTCTGCGACGCATCTCAACGTGCATATGGCAGTGTGGCATATCTACGCACAGGAGATGTAGAGGGACATGTGGAGGTGGCATTCCTGACAGCCCGATCCAGAGTGGCCCCCAAGCGTCAGCTCTCCATGCCACGGTTGGAGCTGTGTGCTGCGCTCACAGGTGCACAGCTCGCAAGTGTACTGACCCGAGAGCTCACATTGGAGATAACCAGAGTGGTTATGTGGACGGACTCCACAACTGTTCTTGCTTGAATCCAATCAGATTCTTGCCGCTTTAAAGTGTTTGCAGGTACCCGTATTGCAGAAATTCAAGAGTTGACTAATAGACAGGCCTGGCACTACGTGGAGACATCAGAGAACCCAGTGGATGACCTCACCCGGGGGAAATCACTGCAGGATCTCTCTGGTAAGAATCGCTATATCCATGGACCCCCGTTCCTGTGGCTTCCACCCGACCAGTGGCCAGTGCACCCAGTCATAATAAGTGAAGACATCGCTGAAGAGCTGAGAAGGCCCACTACCTGCCTGGTTAGCATGGTACTCGGCACTAACCATTCCTTACCTGACGCTCAACAGTTTAGCACCTTCAGTGAACTGGTGAAGGCAACGGCGGAGTACCTTCATGGGGCGGCTGCAGATGCAGAAGGGACCCCTACAGCAGAGGAGTTCAAGGAGACTGAACTTAGCATCCTGCAGTCCGCCCAAAGAGACAGCTTCCCTGAAGAACTCCAGTGTTTAGCAGCTGGGAAACAAGTCCCTTCCTCCAGCTGCATACTCACACTGGCCCCAGAATACGATTCAACGTTTCACTTGATCCGAGTGGGAGGTCGACTGCGGCGCTGTCAGGATCTCGAGGACGACGTGATCCACCCTGTGGTCCTTGATCCAAGACATGCGGTGACCAAGCTGCTCATCCGACAAGTGGATCATGAGCTGAGACACCCCGGTGCAGAGCGACTCTTCGCAGAACTCAGAAGGAAGTTCTGGATCCTTCGTGGTCGTGAAGCCATAAGAAGAGAGCAGCGCTCATGCCCTGAATGTCAGAGATGAAGAGCCCAACCTGTCAACCCCAAGATGGCAGACTTGCCTCCCGTGAGGCTCAGGCTGCATTAACCAGCTTTCTATTCTACTGGGATTGATTGTTTCGTTCCGATGCAGGTCAAGGTCGGAATGAGAAATGTTGGGGTTTGCTCTTTAAATGCCTCACGACGAGAGCAGTCCATATTGAAGTGCTGTCCAGCATCAACACAGACTCCTTCCTGATGGCCTTGAGGAGATTCATATCTTGTTGCGGTAAACCAGCAGAGTTGCTCTCAGACTAGGGCACCAATTTCAGAGGTGGAGATAGGGAGTTACAAGAAGCTTTTCAGACCCTCCATCCTTCTCTCCCAGCTGGCAGAGTACCAGATAAAGTTTTGTTTCAACCCGCCTAGTGCACCCCACTTCGGAGGTTCCTGGGAGAGAGAAATCAGTTCTATCAAGGCTGCTCTGACTGCTACCCTGGGCTCACAAGTTGTTCGTGGAGAAGTGCTGACCACCGTCCTGATTGAGATCGAGGGTATTCTCAACTCCAAGCCTCTCGGCTACATATCATCCGACGTAGCAGACCCGGACCCGGTCACCCCCAATCTGTTGCTGATGGGGCGGCTAGACCCTTCTCTACCTCAGGCAGTGTATCATGACTCAGAGCTGCTCAGCCGTCGCCAATGGAGGGCCTGTCAGGTGCTGTCTGATCGATTCTGGGTGCGGTTCCTACGCCATTACCTGCCCACACTGCAAACCCGGTACAAGTGGCAGTCGGACACATCCCCTCTTCAGTTGGACACTATCGTGATGATCGTCAATCCTCAACTGCCCAGAGCATCATGGCCTATCGGGAAAATCAGCAATGTGATCCATGGAGCTGATGGGCTGATTCGTACAGCGGAGGTCAAGGTCCAAGACCGCACCTACATCCGTCCTGTAAGCCGTCTCATTAGGCTCCCTGCTGTACCAGAAGAATTTGAACAATGATAGACTGGATACTGCAAATTTGCGGAAGCAAATTTGGGGGCGGCTGTTCTGAAGGCTGTAAGACAGAGCAGGTGCTTTAACCGGATTCAGCCACCAGGCAGCGTTGTCACGCTCCATTGAGCAGAGTGCCGCTGCTGGTGAGAGAGAGGAGAAGAGACTGACACCGTGGACACGTGCATGGTCGGAGAAGAGGTTACGGTCCATACATTGTAGCGGTTGATCAGCTGTTTATGGTTCAGTGTGCGTCCAGAGAAACGTAAGTTACATGTTAGTTGTTGGATGCATTTTCGTTGTTGCTATATTTTGCATGTATAAGTCTGCTATTTAAAGTTAGCTCTGCTGTTACAGTGTGCATTTCTAGCAGTGTTAGCTATCATTGCTTATGGCTTAAAGGGCAATTTATGTTATTTATGCTGTTTCCCTGCTGTCAGTTAAACAGGTGATATATATTATGTATATTCCCTTTGTATGTCATGTTATATATATTTTCATGCTAATGATGCCTGATTATTATTTCGGATTGTGTGCTGTAATCAAGCATATGGTGAGCTGTTTATTGATGACTGTTATTTTTTGTTTATTTCAGAACCACACACACACACACACACACATATATACCTGTACCAACCCGTTCTCATTCCCAACGCGTAATGGCGTCTGATACCGGCGTAAAAGGTACCCTTCCGTGTCTGTATGAAACGCTCTGGGTTGTCCATTGACTCCAGTATAATCCGTTTGCACTGGTAAGAGACGCTCAGAGCAGAGCTCCAGCTGTCCATTCACTCCAATAATAACCCGAACACAGCGATACATGACGCTGCAAGCTACAATCTGATTAGACAACCGAGTACCCTCTGCCCGGAAGTGTTTTTCTCACTATGTCAAGAATTTCTTTTATTGAAATCATCAACGTTTCTCAGCACAAACACGCCAAAGTGTCACTAGTAATTCAACAATAAAATAGCTTCATGTTGTGGCCCTCAGTATGTTTTTTTTCTCCTTCTAGCCTGACAAATAAACTTTTATTCCTATGTTTTGGATAGCAGAAAGGCCTACACTACCCAGAATGCTCGACCACTGACGATTTGCGAGCTACAATCTGATTGGACAACCGAGGACCCTCTGCCCGGAAGTGTTTTTCTCGTGTTGTTAAAGATTTCTTTTAATAATATCATCAACGTTTTTCAGCACAAACACTATGTGTGTCACCATTGATATTATGACTGATAAAATAAAGAGTTAATCACTTTTCTGTTTAATGTGCTTTTTATAATGTCTGTTTTTAGACAGAGCTTGTTATCAACAGACCTTTTGAGAAGGAAAAATGAAATTTCCTGTGTGCAGTTTGCGCTGGAGCTGTACTGAGTATATATTCATATACAGTAACAATTTTATTCATGGAAAGCTTTCTGGGCTGCTCAAAGGATCACAAAAGCACCATGCAGCACACTCACCATGTGAGTTTTGTTCAGTGTTTTGTCAAAGAAATCATCAAAGTCGAATTGACATATTTGATAGGGTGTGTTTTATTAAAAAGCATGCCGTCACACTGGTAAATTGACAGTCACAGAACATATCTGAGCCACCTCAAGCTGACCCTAAGGTCAAGGCCATATCCCCTGATAACTCATCAACGCTTTGAGATAGGGGCCTGAAATCCGCCCCTGCGCATTGGGACAGCATGGTCGACCACGGTGTCGAGATTCAGACCTGTGCGCCCTTCGGGAGGGTCAGAGGTCAGCCGTTCTGTACTTAACGAGGCCTAGTAGTTCAGGCTTAAAAACACCTGTTTGGTTTGTGAATAACTCATCAGCGCTTTGAGGCAGGAGGCTGAAATCTGAGGTCTGATCAGGGCCCCTATTTTAACCCCTGTACCCCCCTTGGAAAGGTCAGAGTTCACCCGTTCTGGACACCTTTTTGGGAATAAATTGACAATGCTTTGAGGCTGAAATTTAACTATGTCGTACGTCGTGGAGCCTTCTGCTGGGAGTTTTTGGTCCTGTCACAATCCCATCACTGTAGAGCTAGTTAGCTTTCTAGAAGATCTACAGAGTTGGGACTTTGGGAGCCTGACCCAGACCTCCATTTAAAATAGCACAGTGAGTTTCATGCAGTTTGGTGCATTTTTGTGGCAGCAGCGAGGGCGCAGATTCGTGTAACTGCGTCCTTTCTCGGCCCCGCTTATCGAAAAGTACTGGGCCGACGTGGACCAGACCAACATCTATCCGCTCGTCTCATGCCCCTGAACAACATACTAAAATTTCAGACCTGTGCGACTTGTAGAAACACATGTCCTCCAAAACCTCCACGCAGGTCAGAGGGTATAAGACTGCATGATTCTGACAGGACCCCAATGCTCAGGAATCCAGACGGGGCAAAAAAAATTCTACTGGACTTGTGTTTTCTTTTTCACCGGTTCATTATTCAGGGCCCCTGGGGGATCCTCAGCCTCTGGCCCCTGGGGTCAAAGGCTGCCGCACGGCGGCCAAAAAGACATGTTTTTTTTAGTGAGTCCCCCAAATCTGACCCTCTTCTTTTCCGGTCACTATCTCCTGATAACTCATCAAAGCTTTGAAGCAGGGGGCTGAGTATGCGTATCAGGACGTGGGCAACAATCACTGTGCTGAGTTTCGTACCCGTGGCCCCTTGGGAAGGGTCAGAGGTCAGGCGTTCTGTACTCAATGAGGCCTACTACCTACCTTTTTGGCATTAACTTGTCAATGCTTTAAGGCAGAGGTCTGAAATTTGAGTATAGATCAATATATATCAATAGACTTCCTAAACTGATATTTTACTACCCTACTTATACTGTGTACTTACACAGCCAAATATTTAATTGTCCTATTTTGATTCTGTTATTTTTTTTCCGTGTGTGTGTGTATGTGTGTAATGAGAAGTAGACCACAATAGTGAGATATCGAGAGCTGTGAACACATTACGTGAGATACTATTGATCTATTGGATTCATAGATGTTTTATGTACTTAAGCCAGTTATAGAGTGAAACAGAGACTGACACTGACTGAAATGTGTATTCAATATTTTATTCTGAACTGGGAACTTGTGGTGCCAACTCTGCAACCTGTGGTGGGCTGTTTTACAGATAGGCTTGCGCAGGTTCCCATGTGTCATCCCACACTTTGCCACTGTCAGGAAAAGAAAACAACAATAACACACACACAATATAGGTTAAAAGGATATGTTAGGTTGTGACTTATAAGAATGTCTAGGTTGAAATATCTTCTATATTCATGTCATGCTTTATACAATTTCATTTTAATCCAAATTAGTCAAATCAAATCAAATACTACTACTAGGCCTCGTTAAGTACAGAACGGCTGACCTCTGACCCCTCCCAAGGGGCCACGGGTACGAAACTCGGCAACGTGGTCGACCATGCTGTCCCAATGCGCAGGTGCAGATTTCAGGCCCCTATCTCAAAGCGTTGATGAGTTATCAGGTTATATGGCCCTGACCTTGGGGTCAGCTTGAGGTGGCTCAGATATGTTCTGTGACTGTCAATTTACCAGTGTGACGGCATGCTTTTTAAAAAAACACACCCTATCAAATATGTCAATTCGACTTTGATGATTTCTTCGACAAAACACTGAACAAAACTCACATAGTGAGTGTGCTGCATGGTGCTTTTGTGATCCTTTGAGCAGCCCAGAAAGCTTTCCATGAATAAAATTGTTACTGTATATGAATATATACACAGTACAGCTCCAGCGCAAACTGCACACAGGAAATTTCATTTTTCCTTCTCAAGGTCCTCTCAGGTCTGTTGATAACAAGCTCTGTCTAAAAACAGACATTATAAAAAGCACATTAAACAGAGAAGTGATTAACTTTTTATTTTATTAGTCATAATATCAATGGTGACACACATAGTGTTTGTGCTGAAAAATGTTGATGATATTATTTAAAGAAATCTTTAACAACACGAGAAAAACACTTCCGGGCAGAGGGTCCTCGGTTGTCCAATCAGATTGTAGCTTGCAAATCGTCAGTGGTCGAGCATTCTGGGTAGTGTAGGCCTTTCTGCTATCCAAAACATAGGAATAAAAGTTTAATTCTCAGGCTAGAAGGAGAAAAAAAACATACCGAGGGCCACAACATGAAGCTATTTTATTGTTGAATTATCAGTGACACTTTGGCGTGTTTGTGCTGAGAAACGTTGATGATTTCTATAAAAGAAATCCTTGACATAGTGAGAAAAACAATTCCGGGCAGAGGGTCCTTGGTTGTCCAATCAGATTGTAGCTTGCAGCGTCATGTATCGCTGTGGTTGGGTTATTATTGGAGTGAATGGACAGCTGGAGCTCTGCTCTGAGCGTCTCTTACCAGTGCAAACGGATTATACTGGAGTCAATGGACAACCCAGAGCGTTTCATACAGAGACACGGAAGGGTACCTTTTACGTCGGTATCAGACGCCAATGGGCGTGACAAAGCGTTGGTATTTTACGCGTTGGGAATGAGAACGGGTTGCCTGTACAGCTGTGTACTGGATTAAAGTGCCATAAAAGGATCGACTGTTTCCTGCTTCTTCATTCTTATTTAAGTCTTGGGGGAACTTTATGGACTGCTTTCTAACAGATGCACACTTCACGATTGCAATACAGAGTAGCCAGTTTATGAACATTAAGCCTTCACCACACACAGACTTTAATGACGAGGAAGTGCAGATTGTAAAGCCAAAGCAAAACAACATCTCTGCTCTTCCTCTTCAAGGATTGTACCCTCAAAGCTCTGTTCAACTTCATTTAAAAAGTAACCTTTTTACTTAATTTGTCATGGGATATACGTTATTTCTACTGGAAAGAAAAAATGTTTCAAGTGTTTTAAGTTAAGTATTGTAACAATCATTGCATACTATTTTGGTGTAGTACAATTCTTTAAACTTGATTAACACATGTTTCAACTTGATGAATATGTTTCACACACTTTAAATCAACTCAGAATCAACTTCAACTCCAATCATGGTGCTCATTATGAATCGATAATTGTGCGGTTTGTGCTCAAATAATAATAGAAATAACTGCAATGTCAAGCTAAAAAAAAAAAAAAATCAAACTGGCTCTACTTAAAAGCACACTTTGTTTACGCTACTACATAAATGCCTAAATCTGATGTTACACTCGATTAGGCAGACCAGAAACACAGAGGCACATAGGAAAACAACTTTTCCCCTGCCTCTGAAGTGTCACAGCCATCTTCAATAAATGCTTGTAAAAATAATGACTGACAACATAGCAGTTTGAAAACCATGGACTTCTGAGTTCATGGAAGAGTACAAAAAAAAAAAGAGTTTGTTTTTCCTGAGCAGCTGAGGGTGGGTAATGGCCTCACCCAAAACTTTGATTTATTGGTTAAATGTGGAATCAAAAAATGCAATAACCAAAGCGTGCTGACTTTTCAAAGATAATTCCCTGCGTTCAAGAAGCAGGAGAGTCAGTGTCAGAATTTATCCAGAGATTCATACAAACATGGGATATTAATGCTGGAATAAAGCGAGATGAACATGGATGTCTCATGGTGCAAATTTTTGTGCAAAATCCAAGACCGAATGCTAAAAGCTGCTTACAAGCGATCAGTCCTTGACTGGAGCACCAACGACTGGAAGTCAACTATAAACAAAATAATGGCTATGCATAGGAATATGCTGGTAATAATGCTCCCAGCTCAAAACAGATGATGCAGTATGTACCACAGCAGGTTAAAACAATAACAAAAACAGGGATAATCCGAAACGTGGAAATAGTCACAAATGCGGTGCAGAGGGACTTTGGGCTAAAGAGTGTAAGAGCGGTCGCCGTCGCCGAAATAAATCCAATAACCAGAACCAACAACAAGCCACTACATCATTTCCGGCTCTACCCGATCCACAAACGACTATGTCATTTCCTGCTCTTTCAGCCCCACCCACATAAGCTGCTTACATGCAGCCAACATATTACAATCAAGCATAGGGAGGCCATGGAGGGGCGGGATCAGAACAACCATTTCATATTCAAGCTGCAACTATTCGACTTTCTAGTAATCCCGCCGACTCGATAATGCCCGTTCAACTTAATGGAAATACCGTTGAAATTTTAGTAGATAGTGGAGCAACTATTTCTACTGTAAAAACTGCAGAGCATGTATGCACATCTACATCCAATTTTATCACCACTGTAGGCGTTTCCGGGGTTCCCATTGCGGAACCGTTATTTCAGAGAACTAAAATAACTGTTGAAGGCTCTGAAGTGATGCGTTCTTTTCTGATATCTGATAAAAGCCCAATTAATCTCATGGGGAGGGATCTGCTTTGTAAACTGCATGCTACTATTCAGTGCACCCCGGATGGATTGTTTTTGACTCTCCCTGATGAAAAAGCCGCTATAGCATTTCAGTTTTTGCAGAGTACGGAAGACAGTTTGTATTGCTGGGAATTGATAGGTTTTAATATGCTTTCCAGTTTCACTGTTTCAGATATTCAGAAAATTGCCAGATCATTTCCAGCATGTGCAACATTGATGTCTACAATAGGGCCTCTTTTTCATTGTCATTGTACTGCAGCATTTAACCCTTCTGAGCAGTATAAACAATTGGTTTCCAGGTTTTTAAATAAACAAGAAGGGTTAGAATGTGAATAATGTTTGTTTGTTGGTCCGCAGGGATGTGCCATACCAGTCTAACTATCTAGTGAACAGCAGAGGTTGTTTAATGTTGAAAGTTATATATTTACATATTGTGGTGGCCGTCACACCTGGCTGTGAGCTGAAACACCTTGGACACATGGTGGCTCAGTGCCAGGCATTGAGAGAAGCTGTACCAGATTCTCAACACCAAACAGGCGCGCAGATAGGTTTGAGAAACTGGGGGGGACGAAGCTGCGCCCCCCTGGGACGGAGATTTTCTCGTGCGCCCCTGGATGTGCCGTGCGCCCTGATCAGTCTGTCCGGCTCCCCCTCTACCTCGTCAACCCCCCGCCCGAAAATTTGCGAGGTTATTGTCGGGCGCTCGTGGTGCCCCCCACGAACTGGCGCCCTGGGCGGCTGCCCTGTCCGCCCGTACCTAAAACCGCTACTGGCACACACCTCAGTAAACCAAATATTATGTTAATTCATATTTTGGTTTCCTCGTGATGCTTGAATCAGAAGATTTGAAGAAGACAAAGTTTAAAAAAAAACAAAAAAAAAAACAAAAAGTTAAGCTACATAAAAGTGGGTGGGACGGATCTACGGTCATTCAAAAGTGGGTGTGTCATGACACACCTGACACACCCACTAATTGCGCCCCTGACACCAAACAGTAACATATTTAGAGGAGGAACGGTATATATTGTCTTTAGATGAACATATGCAGTTATGAATGTCTACTCATCAGCCGCCCCTTCCCGCACAGTATGGACCTCCTTCTGAATTGTCTGAGGTCCCACCTATTTTGTGGGCTAAACATAAAAATCATGTGGGTTTTGTAAATTCAGCTACGCCACATAAAGTTACACTTAAGCCTAATGCTAAACTATTAATGATTAGACAATACAATTTGCCTCACAGAGCTGTAGTAGGAATTGAAAGTGTCATTCAGTCTCTGTTGGATCAAGACATGCTAGTTCAAACCACCAGCACAATGCAAATCGCCCTGATGAATGGCGGTTCGTGCAGGACATGCAAGCGATTAATAATATAGTGGTACCTGCAGCTCCAATTGTGCCTGACACCAATTCGATTTTAGCTTTTTTACCACCGAACTCCACGCACTACACAGTCGTTGATCTGAGTTCTGCCTTTTTCTCGATACCGTTGCATCCAGATAGCCAGTATCTGTTTGCATTCACATTCAAAGGTAAGCAATACACTTGGCGAGGGGTTTTGTCGAGAGTCCCACGGTGTATGCAGCGGTGGTAAAAAGAGATCTAGATGGGCTCCACCTGCCAGGTGGCTCCACTCTCTTGCAGTACGCTGATGACCTTCTAATAGCTTCTCCATCAAAAGAAGCTTGCCACACAGACTCTATCTTGCTGCTACGGAGACTGGCCGAGTGTGGTCACAGAGTGTCGCTGGCAAAGTTGCAATTCTGTCGACCAGAGGTGACATATTTGGGTCATGTTCTGAAGAATGGACAACGCCTTTTGTCACAGGAAAGGGTGAAACTGCTAGTTAACATGCCTCCCCCCACAACCAAGAAACAGATGCTCTCTTTTCTGGGGATGGCTAATTACTGCAGACACTGGATTTTTGAATATGCAACTATGGAGTTTTGCAAGCCGCCACACTGCAATCAGCTCCACCTGTGATACAGTGGACTGAGGAGATGCACAAAGCCTTTCAAGATCTGAAAAATGCTCTCACAATGGCTCCAGCGTTGGGTTTGCCTGACTATCATCAGTCGTTCTATCTACATGTGCATGAGAGAGATGGCTTCGCCACTGGCATTCTAGTACAGAAACATGGTGGACTCCTGTGGCTCAGAGGCAGAGCGGGTCGTCCACCAATCAGATGATCGGCAGTTCGATCCCCGGCTCCTCCGGTGTGCATGTCGAAGTGTCCTTGGGCAAGACACTGAACCCCAAATTGCTCCCGAAGGCTGTGCCATCGGTGTATGAATGGCTAGGTCCTCAAACTGATGAGCAGTTGGCACCTTGCATGGTAGCCAAGGCCATCAGTGTATGAATGTGTGTGAATGGGGTGAATGAGATATGTAGTGAGAGTGTAGTGTAGTAGAGCGCTTTGAGTGGTCGGAAGACTAGAAAGGCGCTATATAAGTACAGTCCATTTAACATTTATTGTCCTGTTGCATACTACTCCTCTCGACTGACCCCTGTAGTTCTCGGTGTGCCAGGTTGTCTAAGAGCAGTGGCCGCTGTTGCCAGTTTGATCGACAAATCTTCTCCCATTGTAACTGGCTCATGACTGTGTCGTGCACGTTCCACATGCAGTATTACACATTTTGAACACATCTGCAACACAACACATGACAGCAGCACGTCGCTCAGGTTACGAGGCAATAATTCTTTCAAGTCCTCACATAACTTTAAAGCGCTCACCTCCAGTAAATCGAGCTACTCTGCTACCATTGATTAATACAGATGATAAGCATGGCTGTATCGCCTTTATTTAAATGTGCACATCTCCGAGACCAGATCTGCTGCAAACACCGATACCAAATTCTGATATGGTTCTTTATACTGATGGTTCGGCTTGCAGACCATCTGACAACGTACATTTGGCTGGTTATGCAGTAGTAAATGACTTTGAAGTTATCGAAGCAGGATCTTTGCCTTATGGAACTTCAGCCCAAGCAGCTGAGCTGTATGCTCCTAGTAGAGCCTGCATACTTGCTTCTGGTAAAGTTGCCACTATCTACACTGACTCGCGATACGCATTCAGCACTGCGCATGATTTGGACAATTATGGAAAATTTGAGGTTTTGTCTCATCCTCTGGTAAGCCATTACAGCATCACGCATTGGTAAATGATCTATTAGAGGCTATTTTGCGTCCGTCACAGCTTGCGATTGTAAAATGTGCAGCCCACACTAAAGGAAATGATCCTGTTTCACGAGGAAATGCTATAGCTGATACTGCAGCCAAACAAGCCGCATTTTCCTCCTCCTCCATGTTCCATCAATATACTTCCTGTAAAGGTCATGCAGTTGATTTAGAGTCTGGCTAGTTTGCCCAAGAGCTCTCCTACATGTCTTGGCACGTGTGGCACATGGACCAACACATGTCGGAAGAGGGGTGATAGATGATGTTATTCGTTCACAATGGTTTGCACCAGGCATTACACAAGTCTCACAAACACTTGTAGACAGTTGTATGACGTGTCAACAGACCAGATAGAAGAAGAACACAGTGAGGCATGACCATCTGGAACCTCTGTCATGTTATTTTTGCAAATAGAATAATAAATGTACATATGAAAATGTGAATTGTAAAAACGAAAAATGAAAAATATGTTAAGGCAATAAATATTTGTTAGTCATAACTGAGCGATTCTCAAAGTGAGATGAGGGTTTCACAACAAGAAAAGAAGACACAAAAACAGTTGTTAAGTGTCTGCTCTAAGAAAAGTCACAGAATATAGATAGTGACAAAATTTAGTTTTTGTATAAAAAATCATGCAGGATATGTCAGGAATTTTAGGGTTCAAGTTGCAGTTGCATGTTCCGTATCACCCACAAAGTTCTGGTCAAGTGAAAAGAATAAAAACAACTATCAAAGAACGGTTGACCAAAACAGTACTAACAAAAGGTCTGAAATGGCCTGATGCACTGCCTATTGTGCTGTACTCCATCCAAAGCGCACTAAGTGCAACAACAGGACTGAGTCCTCATGAGATGTTAATGGGGAGACTAACGTCCACAGGGACAAGGTAACCTCTGACACCAAACAAAGCTTCTCTGCTTTGGACGGATGAGTTTGTGGCTGAATATGTAAAAGAATAACTGACTTTTGAATTTTATCATTACAGGTGTCTGAACGGCTCACGAAACCATCGGAGGAACCAATTCATCCTTTTAATGACGGAAATTTTGTATTGATCAAATATCTAAAAAATGTTTTTGTCTGCCAGGTGGAACCAGGTGTTGGTGACAATGAGGACTTGTATTTCCTGTGCTCTAACCAAACTAACCAAACTATTAACCATGTTATGTTTCAGTGTCCAATTGACAGATGTGATGACTGTTATATTGTTTACCCCCTGACTTTCTCTCAAGGTAAATGGTCGTGGGCAACACATGACAAAGCTCGGATTAAGACAGTGCTGAGTGCACCCAGGTAATGAAGGTAACATTCACAGCTGCTGTACCTTTGACTGAACCTCTGGAGCTGTGGTGTTTCACTAAACAGCCATTGAAAAGTTATCCTGATTATAAACTGTGGGCTGTTAATTACTGAGATGTTCCAGGGGAGGTGCAGAGCGGTAAGATCTGTACTATGGTGAAAACTGAGAAGGGTGATAGTTTTCTATATATTGGTCAATTTCTTCCATAAATGCACTTGAGGTAGCCAAACCTAAATCAACAAGGAGTGATAGAGGTACTGGTGACCTCCAAAGAACAAATTCGGCCTTCTGTCTAATGAATGATTATGCTTGCGATCGCAATCTCAGTAACTGTTGGCTATGACAAAACAGCCTTTGTCCATACACTCACCAATGTCTCATCGAATTCCATTCACTAGAGTGGATTATAAAGTGTTCAACTGGAATGATTTGGCCATGAGATTTGAAAATGAACCAGATGAGTGCTATACCCCTGCCTACCCTGTAGATTCTGCAAAGTATTCACGTAATGCTGAAATTGCCTTATACTTTGCTAAAACAGTTAATAAACAGTACCTACCGAGCAGTTTAAATTATACTACACTTTTTCGCATTATTCATATACAGATGTATGTGAAATTAGGTTTTGAATATAGAGTTTAAATAGTTTTGGCCCAAACAAACTGTTCAAAACTTATGGAGATCAAGTGTGTGTTCCCCAACCATATATTGCATCTTTAATGGTGGAGGCCCTAGTTTCTGTGCAGCCGTGGTCCGGTGTGAGGTCCATGGAGTCAGTTCAGATACAGAAACGTAACTGCTCAGTGCCACAACAGACGGAGCGAACTCCACAATGTGATTGCTCAAGTTATGTGCCTCCGGTGTTCACCCATGAACTGCAAAATGTTTCCTTGTGTTTTCAGGGACTAGGAGACCAACCTGATAATTTAGGACAAAGCAGCTGTAAAACAGTAGTAAATGTCACTCTGAGACAGTCGTCGTTACCTGAGAGAGTGTATCTAGTCTGTGGAGATAAAGTTAATTGCTGCATGCCCTATGCAGCCTCCCCGGGAAGGTCTTTTCGGGGGTCCTGGAGAGGAGGGTCCGCAAGATTGTCGAACCTCGGATCCAGGAGGAGCAATGTGGTTTTCGTCCTGGTCGTGGAACTGTGGACCAGCTCTATACCCTTAGCGCGGTCCTAGAGGGTGGGGTGAGGGTCGGACCTGTTTCCTGTGAGAGTTGGACTCCGCCTATGTCACTGGTTCTCTTCATAACCTTTATGGACAGAATTTCTAGGCGCAGCCAGGGCATTGAGGGGCTGCGGTTCGGTGGCCTCAGGATTGGGTCGCTGCTTTTTGCGGATGACCTAGTCCTGTTGGCTTCATCGGAACGTGACCTTCAGCTCTCTCTGGAGCAGTTTGCAGCTGAGTGTGAAGCGGCTGGAATGAGAATCAGCACCTCCAAATCCGAGACCATGGTGCTCAGCCGGAAAAGGGTGGAGTGCAGCCTCCGGGTCGGGGATGAGATCCTGCCTCAAGTGGAGGAGTTCAAGTATCTCGGGGTCTTGTTTACGAGTGAAGGAAGGATGGAACGGGAGATCGACCGGCGGATCGGTGCGGCTTCTGCAGGGATGCGGACTCTGCACCGGTCCGTTGTGGTGAAGAAGGAGCTGAGTCGAAAGGCGAAGCTCTCGATTTACCAGTCGATCTATGTTCCTACCCTCACCTATGGTCACGAGCTTTGGGTAGTGACCGAAAGAACGAGATCGCGAATACAAGCGGCCGAAATGAGCTTCCTTCGCAGGGTGGCTGGGCTCTCCCTTAGAGATAGGGTGAGAAGCTCGGCCATCCGCGAGGAGCTCAGAGTAGAGCCGCTGATCCACCGCATCGAGAGGAACCAGTTAAGGTGGCTCGGGCATCTCGTGAGGATCCCTCCTGGACGTCTCCCTGGTGAGATGTTCCAGGCACGTCCCTCCGGGAGGCGGCCCCGGGGAAGACCCAGGACACGCTGGAGGGACTATGTCTCTCGGCTGGCCTGGGAACGCCTTGGGGTCCCCCTGGGAGAGCTGGACGAAGTGGCCGGGGAGAGGGAAGTCTGGGCCACCCTGCTGAAGCTGCTGCCCCTGCGACCCGACTCACGGATAAGCGGAAGAAGATGAAGATGAAGATGCCCTTTGTGTTGTTTTTATGGTGTCTGCTATTTGGCATACCTAATTCCCTTGATCAGGAAAGTGAAATCCACTGAGATTGCTTCATTATACCGGCCTCTACATAAATATAAAAGAGAAATCTCAACATCTCAAAAGATAGCCAGCTTCCTCTTGCCTTGGTACGGTATGTATATAACTCAACAGGAGCTTGAATCTCTGACTAAAGTCCTGGAGAATCATCTCAATGCATCCAGTGGAGCCATGTTAGCTGAACATAGGGAGCTGCAGGAAGTTAAAATATAGGTACTGAATGTTGCTCCTACATCTCCGACACGACTGCTGAGGTCATGGATATGGCGCATGACACAGCTCAAGGTATCAAAGAGTTACATGATAAACATGGGTTTAACTTTGGGGATTTTTCTGGTACCTTCGGGTCATGGGGATCAGGGTTAGTTAAATTTTCGACTACTCTATTTGTCGGTGGACTCCTTATTCTTTTCCTCTGCGCTTGTATGAGCTCATTGATTAAACTAATGGTGAAGAAGACAACAAAGTCAGTGGTCCAAGCACCCCTGGTGTGTGTACGCCCAGAGGCTGCCAATCCAGTGGGTAAGCAGTATTATGATTTTGAAGGTTTTGAGGAAAGGATTCGAGGCTTTGTCCCGGATAATCTTTCTCTTGGGGGAAGTTGGTGAAGAGGAGACCTATGGTCTGTAAATAAATGTCAGAGTCTATAGAGCAACAGGGGGTTAAGTGGATGAATAAAAATAAAATTGAGAAGAAATATTTTCTATCTTCGGGGATAAAATCAGTTTTCTGTCACCCGTGTGTGTTCCATTTTAGGTTAACTTTATGTGATGATTCTGGCTTTACTGGTTGTTTGGTGTTGTAAAAGCATCCCTCCTGGCGTTAAAACTGTCAAAATCATCCCTCTTCTAAAATGGTCATCCCTTCTTCCATCCCTTGTGGCATTTTATCAATCATGTGAAAATTGCTTATATTTATATTTAACACTGGAAATAGAATTACCATTCGAAATTTAGGGGGGCTTTATGATAATCAGTCTATTACCGATGACAGCGGTTTTCAAAGTCTGAGGTGCGCCTCCTTTGGGGGGCGCCAGAGGCGAGGCGGGGGAAAAATAAAGAATATATCTTACAAAGATATGTGTCTCATCACTGTGGGATGAAAACTCGGCAAGCTAGCCCCCAAAGAGTAGCAAAAAAATCCACAAAACGACACAGTATGTCTTATCTTTGCTGTTTCGTGTCAAAAGTTCTATTTCAGCGTGAAGAAACGCTGCTAATGTCTCTGCTAATGTCTTCTGCTTTAGTTTGAATCAGTCACGAAGCTCCTGGTTGTTACATAAAGACAAAGAGGCTTTGACAGTGAAGTGTGACCTCTTGGTTCAATATACCACCTTTGGGTTTACTTAATTCTGGATCGTCATTGGTGGGTCAAAGGTGAATGTGGGCGGTACTAATAGATTCTCCTGACTCTGATTGGTCGACAGGTGACAGGTTTCAATCATCCACACTCTGTCTTGTTTTAGCCTTAGCAGCACCGCTAGCTGCTATTCTTTAATACCGCTTGTTTCAAACATCGCGTCGCCTTAAAACTCGAAGTCTTCTTTCCTCCTCCTAAATTGTGTTTTTTTAAGTGAAGATGTTTTTTTAACAAATATGTGTTTAAATGTATTTAAATATGTTTAAAAACACACAAAGATGTTAAAAAAACATACACAAAGTTGTGTTTAAAAAAATATTTGAGCACATTTACAAATAAAGATATTTAAAATGTTTTTACAAATATGTTTAAAAAAGATGTGAATGACATGATGTCCATAGTTAAGTGGTTTGTGTTTCTTTCCGAACCGAAACCCCCCCCCTCCCCGCTGGAAAATATGTCACATAAATGAAAAATTTCACCATCCCCCCTGGTTTCATTTTACAACTCGACTACTGACTTCAGAGGTCCGTTTCACAAAGCAGGTTTATTGAAAACTCAGAGTCTGTTAACCCTGGAATCACGGAAACTCAGAGTTTTCCGTTTCACAAAGGAGGATCAGTCAAACCCGAGAGAGAGGGTTAACTCTAAGCTGTTTCACAAAGTGAGGTAACTTAACCTCACGCTCAGTTGCCATAGTAACAGACTCTGTGAATCTAACCTGGTTGGGACCAGGTTTTCCTGAAGAAACCCTGAGTTTCTCTCTGTCTCCGCCCACTTTCAGAGCCACATACTTAATTGGATTTCCTCATTCCTGCGCTGTCAGAACGTCCTCTAGTTCCAGAAGGCAACGTTTAGTGTCAACTTTTTGAACATGGCGTGTCCTTTTGATCACGATCCTGTGGACGAAGGTGCAGCAATCCTGCGCAGGGAATTACATATCTGTCGGCAGAGAGTACTCAGACCATGCATAGATTTTTCACCCCTCCCGGACAATTTTTTTTTTGAGCGGTACCGTTTTACTTCACAGTCTATAATTTACATACACAACCTCATCCGTCCGCACATTTCAAACATAACGAGTCGCAGTCATGCGCTCACATCGCAGCAGATTTTGTGTGTAGCGCTGCGTTTTTTTGCCAATGGCAGTTTTTTGTATAACATCGGAGATGCTGAGCACTTGAGTAAGGCAACTGTATGCAGGGCCATCAGAAGAGTCTGCCTCGCCCTGAAAAGACTTTTACCTATATTTGTTGTCTTCCCTGAACACAAACCTGTCAGGGCCATTAAGGAAGAGTTCCACAGGATCGCAGGTGAAGGATGTAGAGATCTGTTGAATTCCTTTAATATCAGGCTGTATGATGACATTGTGCTGCCACCTCAGACTTGAATTAGTAATTTTTATTATTTTTATTTGTTTTAGGATTTCCCAGTGTGATTGGCTGCATAGATGGTACGCACATTCCCATCACGGCTCCCTCACATAATGAGGCTGATTATGTGCACAGCAGGACGAGAGCCTGGGTGGAGATGACAATAGGCCTGCTGAAAGCCCGTTTTCAGTGCCTACGTCACCTCAGGGTGACCCCTGAGAGGGCCTGCGATATTATTGTGGCATGTGTTGTTCTTCAAAAAATCGCCACTATTAGAGGAGAGCAACACCCCGCCCTACAGATTGATGACCCCGATAAAGACCCCGTCCACCTGCCAGCTATGCAGGATGGCCGAGCGGTCAGAGACACGATTTGTACTAATCACTTTTGAGTTTAAAGCACCACCACAAATAAAAACATGAGGCACATTTCAGTTGGTCTTCTTTATTTCCTACAAATACAAAAGCTAGTTAAGTTAATGTTCCAATAGTTAACATTGACATAATTGACATGTGACCATGCACCCACCTTTAATTTATGTTCCAGTATTTGGATTTCCAAATCTGCTTTTTTAATCTGGCGGTCGAGGTATAGCATTTCTTTATCGGTCTTCTGGATTTTTTTTAGGAGGTGAATTTTATATATTTCTTTTACTAGTAACTGGGAATACATAAAGATGACATAAAATTAACCTGTTGCACATAAATTCCACACAATAAATCTCTGGAGTTTCATGAACAGCTGTCTCACTGTGTCAATCTCTGCAGTTGAGGTCAGGGGAGTCTCCTGCTGCTGCCCAACCACACTCTGAGCAAAGGATGAGAATGTGTTAATACTTCAGTGTCACTCTGTACTCCACCACAGTGGTCAGAAGTGACAATGGGAAGAGAAATCTTGGTAACATAAAGACTCTACCTCAAAAGGCCTTCCAGGATCCTCCTCTGTGAAGGCAGCAGACATTGTTTCCTCCTCATTGTCTTCGTCCTGGATGAGTGATATTTTTTACTATACTTAAACTACCATTCAGCAAAATCTTCGGAGTGTTGCCTACTTACAGTTGCAGGGTCTGCTGTGGCGTGAGGGGGCTCCACCAGGCAGATGGCACCATCAGAATCTGTTGGGATAAAATGAACATGACATGACAGGGAAAGAAATATTTGTGTGAATAGGCACCCAAAAGAGGAGTATATAGGCAGAGAAATATTACATTTTATGTAGGCACTTGTGTCTTGAGGTGGGGGCTCAGAGGATGAGCTCCCACCAGGGATTCCCTCTGCCACTGGCCTTCCCACATTCTGGCTCAGGGCCAGCTCCTCTGCCTCCGTTAGAGGTGGGGCTGCTGGGCCACCACCTGTTTTTCGGGCATCTGCCCTCTTTCTGTTGGCTGAGTAAAAATCTGGGTTAGTTTATTAGGCTTCATTGTTTTATACAATATAAAGAAGACATTTTTGAGTGTTAAAAGAGCATTATGGAAGGAATCAAAGAAGTTCAGAGTCAAGTCATGCAGATGTCTGACCTGTTTGAACAATGTTTTTAAATTTCATCTTAAGTTGCTGCCAAGTGCGCTTCTCCCCCGCCGGATTGCACCTACATGAAATAAATTAATAGGCTCCATTCATGCAATTTGCCCTTCAATAGTTATTGTGATTGCAAAATATTACATTTAAACTTACGCATTGACCCGAGCAGCAATGCTCTCCCATGCCCTCTCCCTCTCTTTAGCAGCCGCTGCAGTGTTGCACTTCTTTCTAAAGACATGCTCATATTCTCCATATGCAGTCATTAATATTTCCAATTCTATTGGGGTGAAAAATGCTGCCCTCTTTCTGTCAGTTTCCATGTTTAATCATCGAATCTGGGCTCCATTGATGCTGGCTTTATATGTCTGTGGAGCTAATGTTTAACTCCAGGTTAAACTACTCTGAGTTGATTAAACTAACTCAGATCAGCTTTTGTGAAACAGAAAACTCAGAGTTTCCTATCTCAGAGTAGATCAACTCAGAGTTCAGGATTTGACTCAGAGTTTGTTGAACCTGCTTTGTGAAACAGACCCCCAAGTGTCAATAAATAATACAGCATAAGACATCAGAGGCTCCTGAACACTTTCTTCCTTCCTGACCTCACCATTGACCTTTGACTTCAGCGATTTCTCCACAACACTTATTAATAACAAAACCATGGGCTCTCACATTGCTGAGAGGAATCTTCACTTTATCTGTATTTTGTAGGGCTACATCTAATGATTATTTTTCTATCGATTAATCTAACAATTATTTTTTTGATTAGTCGATTAATCTAACGACTATTTTTTATCGATTATTCTAACAATGATTTTTAATTACTTGATTAATGACAATGAATTTACCTAAATAAAAAGCAAAAGCATGTCTTCTTAATATTTCAAGATTTTATTCAAACACATCTCTTGAAAAACAAAACCTTTGTTTTAAAAGTAACAAGATGAAATGTATGCACCAAAAATAGCTGCCTTCACAACACACACTCTTTATAGCATTTTAACACTTGTCATATTTTTTATGAATTTTTAATATATTTCATAATGTACATATGAGCATTGAAGCAGTGCAGGACCATACTTGGCTTATGAGACCCTTTTTTAAATCCAATTTTAACCATTCTTCATATTTTATAAATAAACGTTTAATACATTTAACACCCACGTCTTATTTTGAAAACCGGAAGTGTCCACACGCTGCAGTAAGCTAGCGCTGACTTTTACGGTTTTTTCAAAGTATTTGCCATAAAGTTGGCAATAAGGACGCACTTGAAAAGACCGGCGCTCTTTACTTCTCTCCTCACTTGATACAAAAAGTACGCATGCGCGCAGGGGATGTTTCTGGGTGGGCGGGGCAGTGTGCTGCGTGCTGTGAGCAGCACCAGGAATGAGTCACAGGCAAAACTCCAGAGAATTAAATGCCGACGGCTTAAAACATTTACATGAACAGAGTATACTCGATATATCGCCCACCCCTACCTACATTGTTTTTACCGCAAGCAGCCATGTTACTTCCGCATATACGCCCACTGCCATGCGACCGCGACGCATCGGCGCACGTTTTACGCGTCAACGTATTTACGTAATCGACGTAATCGATGACGTCGACGAATCACTCCACCCCTAATATTTTGTTATGCTCTCTTCTCTTCTCTTGGTTGATAGACATATAAACAACTTTCTCACAAACTAAAATGTCAATGATATATCAATAACAAATACCCAAAAAATGGGTAGACAGAAAACGTAATCCAGGTTTTTCCTATCATGGTTTAAGAGGTTCATGAGCTTTAATGAAATGCATATTGTGTCACATCCAGTTCCTGCTCCACCTACTCCAGTTTCCCGCCTTATGTTTCTCACGCCCTAATCACCTGTGTATTTTAACCCTTTGTTTCCCCTTCCCCAGTGCCAGATTGTTAGTGTACTATGCGTCCTACTCTCCAGCGTTTTCCTTGTGTGTTTCCCGGTTTTGACCCTTGCCTGTTTTTGGACCCTGCCTTTGCCTCACCCATTTGGATTGTTTGCCTGCCTTATCTGACTGATCCCCCGTGTACCGAACCGTTTCCTGTGATTAAAGACTGGTTACCTCCTGCATCTGCCTCCCGAGTCCTGCAGTTGAGTCCTGTGTCTGTGCCTTGTAACATATTGGCTGATAAACCATGTACTCCGGTCCTGACTTCTTCACTAAAATATCAGCAGCAAAATCTGTTAAACATGCTGTAAAATGGAATTCCCTAAATCATTCTCCACTAAATGAATTAATTATAATTACATTAATTCTACTACACTATCTCTTACACCAACCTGCATCTTATAATAGTAGGCAGCAGGTGCAACCACTGTCCAACCAGTCTGCTAACTGACTGGTATTTACTAGGAAACTAGATGTTAAAAGTGTAGTTAGCAAAATATCTTGGTAACCTGGTAATATAATGGGAGGCAGACACAGTCAACACCTTAAGAGTAGACTTAAGACTTTACTTTTCGATAGAGCTTATGGTTAGGGCTAACTCAGGTCATCACTTAGTTATGCTGCTATAGGACTAGACTGCCGGTGGACATCCCTCCTCTGTAGCTCTTCCTGAGTTTTCTTCCACTTTTTTTCCCTGGTCTTCTTTGCTGCACTTTGAACTCAAGCATCCAAAAACCCATGACTGCCTCCTCCATGTTCATCTGAAGCGTCCATCTGTATCTACCTACACTGTATGGAACAAAATCATACAAAAAAAGAAAAAAACATTAATTAAGCAAATTATCCCAGGGCCACTGGGGTATTAACAATGGCCCTATAAATTACTTTTGCAATCATGGGTGAGGAAACCAAAATATGAATTAACATAATATTTGGTTTACTGAGGTGTGTGCTGATGTGCATGCGTTGTGTGTGTGTAACAACGCGTACGCATCAAGCAAGTGACTCGTTTGGACTGTGCAGCAAAGAGTGTGGAGTCGTCGTCGACTTTGGTTGCCACGGTTACCAACTGATCACTTGGACAGCTAGCTGCACGTTCAGCACGGAGCTCCGGTGATGTCTGGGCACACGTTTTGCCTACACAGGATCCAGATGTGAAGTAGCAATGGAATGGTAGCTTAGTCAACATGGCTCGCTAGCAGTGCAGTTGTGTCCTGTGGATTAAAATGGAATAATCGCAAGAAGTCATGGTATCAAGACAACGTTTTAAGGTAGGACGTTTGGTTATTCATTTTGCCCACTGCTGCGACACATTGACTTGAGCTCATTTGGTTGTTTTGAAGCATTCCCTGAAAAAGGTTCTGCTCATTTGCGCTAAATTGTATTTTTATTGTGCTAATACAGACGGGCGGGGGCATTGGGGGCAGCTTCGTCCCCCCCAGTTTCTCAAACCTATCTGTGCGCCTGATCACTGGGAGTTTAGTTACCGAAGTCTGCCACTTTTATTTTAATCTGTTTTATTTTGTGAGCTTGGCCTATCAGCAGCACAATCCTCCACTATCATGACTGGGACTGAGGAGCTCAGCTAACAAAAGCTAATTAGCAGCAAGATGCCTCCCTTTTCCACGGATGATTACCACAAACTGCTCCAGAAGATAGCAGTACTGGAAACTAAAATTAATCGGCTCGGAGTAAAGGAAAGCAGAGCGTAAATGGAGAAAAAATAAACTTCAAATTCACCACGACCTCTACAAACAAAGTTTCTGTAATATCAACCATGACTTAATCAAGGATAGACAGCAACACTTCTCTAAAATTATTAATAAGAACATTAACAACACTTGCATTCTGTTTGCTATAGTTAAGCTTACAACCCCAAAAGACATAGTTTCAGAACTCTCTTCAAAAGAAAAATGCAATTGCTCACTTTTTCGATAAAAAAAAATCAAATCTATAAAGCTAAATATCAACACAAATCTACAAAATGATAAAGTGACGCAATCCCTAAAACTGTCTAGGAATGAATCACCTGTGATGTCAGAATTTACATACAGTTGATCAAAAAATCAGGCATGTTTCCTAAACCCCTAAAAGTAGCTGCCATCAAGCCACTCTTAAAAAAGCGACCGCTGGATACTTCCAAGTTAACCAACTACAGACCTGTCTCAAATCTTCCTTTTATAGCCAATATTGTTGAGAAAGTGTTTTTTAATCAACTCAGTCTTGA
Source organism: Collichthys lucidus (assembly GCA_004119915.2). Lineage (NCBI taxonomy): Eukaryota > Metazoa > Chordata > Actinopteri > Sciaenidae > Collichthys > Collichthys lucidus. Next base: position 8,611,106 of record CM014088.1, on the reverse strand, counting down.
ACTCCAGTGGACTTTTTGACAAATTTCAATCAGGTTTTTGAGCTCACCACAGTACAGAAACAGCTCTTATTAAATCAAATCAAATCAATTTTATTTGTATAGCCCAAAGTCACAAAGTACATTTGCCTCAGAGGGCTTTACAATCTGTACAGGAAGTGACATCCTCTGTCCTTAGACCCTCGGTTCCAGTGACGAAAAACTTGCCCACAAAAAACCTTTAACAGGGAAAAAATGTGGAAGAAACCTCAGGAAGTGCCACAGAGGAGGGATCCCTCTCCCAGGATGGACAGACGTGCAATGGATGTCACGTGTACAGGACAAATCAACACAAACATAGTGTACAATTACAATAACTGACAAAATGACAATGAATCACAATGAATGATAAAATGATTACAGTAACATATGGTAGTAATAATATATGTAGTGGACGTGGTGCAGGATCACAGCAGCAGCCACGATCCATGACAACCTGCTGGACAACAGAGCACAGAAACTCCGGGGAAGTTTAGTTAGTAACATGCATTAATGAGACATGTGTTATGTGACCAGAGTAGGACCCCAAAGCAGAGACAGATTGCGTGGAGGAGTTTAACCAAACGCCACTTAAATATTGCAAAGTCCACAAAAAATGAAAATCAAACAAGTAGATAGGCGCTGCAATGGGCCAATGTCCTCAAAAAATCAAACATAAAGCGACCTTCTCAGGTGGAAAAACTTCAGCCAAGAAATCTTCTCTAGGGAGAACAAAGGAACCAGACATGCGGTTGGAGCTCATGGGAAACAATACTCTGGCGCTGGAAGTCTGGGAAAGCCAGGCCTAAAAGGAGGAGGGAAGAAGCTGATAGGCTGATAGGTGAGTCTGTAGGCAGGAAAAGGGAGGGGCCAATCACACCTCAGCACCTGCAAGAGAACAGGAAGGAGGAGGGGAGAAACAAGGAGCACCAAAAGGGAAAAATAACAGCACAAAACAGACAAACCAAAAAACAAACAAAACAAACCATGACAACATGTCCACAGATGGGGGGGGGGGGGGACAACTCCAAGATTCTTTACAGTGGAGCTGGAGGCCAGGGTGATCCCATCTAAAGTAACTAAGTCTCTAGAAAGAGAGTTTCTGAGGTGTTTGGGTCCAATTACAAGAACTTCAGTTTTGTCTGAATTTAACATAAAAAATTGTGGGTCATCCAATTTTTTCTATCCTTAAGGCATGCTTGGAGTTTAGTTAACTGATTGGTTGCATCAGGCTTGATCGATAAATATAATTGGGTGTCGTCAGCATAACAATGAAAATTAATAGAGTGATTCCTAGTCCAAGTACAGAACCTTGTGGGACTCCATGACAAACTTTGGTATGCATGGAGGATTCATCATTGAGGTGAACAAACTGAGATCGATCTAAAGCTTAGGGCGGTTCCTTTGATGCCAATTTGATCTTCCATTCTCTGTAAAAGATTTTGATGGTCAATGGTGTCAAATGCAGCACTAAGATCCAGGGGTGGAAAGTAACGAAGTACATTACTCGCGTTACTGTAATTGAGTAGCTTTTTTGTGTACTTGTACTTTTTCAAGTACTTTTTGAAAAGTGTAATTTTACTTTTACTTAAGTATGTTTTCTTTTAAGTAATGTACTTTTGTACATTTTTCATCACAAGCGTTACTGAGTAAAAAAAAAAATGAAAGGAAAAAAAACAGAATCGGGGAGCCGCATTCTGGAAGTGAATAACGGAAAGCATGCGTGATAGTCTCACGCCTCACAGACGATGACGGGCATGGAGGAGGCAGAGGAGCGTGTGGACGACCCTTCGGAGAATTCAAGAAATGAAGTGCACCCCTGGCCCTATATAAGTGACCACTTCGGCTTCGTTGAGAAAAGGGGTGACAGCTTTGTTATGCAATGTAAATTGTGTGCACCCAAGACGACAACCATTTCTGTGTACAAAAATTCGACATCTAATCTGCGCAAGCATGTTGAGGTAAGTCAAGATTCAAGATTCAAGTTTTTATTTGTCACATGCCTAAAAGTACAGGTACAGTGGCAGTGAAATGAAGGTGACTGTCGCGACTGTGCAAAAAAACACTCAAAAGGATAAAAAGAAAATAAGATAGAAAAGAAGAATAAATAAAATGTAAGATAGAAATAGCAAAACTAGAAAAATAAATAAACTAGAAAATAGATATACACCACTATGTTACTATATTTACAACTATGTACATGACCAGTATAATACAAATTAACATTATATAATATATAAACAGAAAAATCTCACTATGTGCAATAGGACAGTAGAGAGCAGTGATGTGCAGATGAATTGGTGTGTGTGTAATGTAGGTGTAGTGTGGTGTAGTGCGGTTAGTTATGGGACTATGTTGTTATGCAGAGTTCAGGATCCGTGTGGCCTGGGGAAAGAAGCTCCTCTTCAGCCTCTCGGTCCTGGCTCTGATGGAGCGAAGCCTCTTGCCTGAGGGCAGCCACGCAAACAGTTTATGGTCGGGGTGGTGAATGTCCCTCATGATCCGACCTGCCCTGGACACGTTCAGCGCAGCGGATGACTCTGTGCAGGGCCTTTCTGTCCTGTGAGCTGCAGCTGCCGTACCAGGCCGTGATGCTCGCAGAGAGCACAGACCCCACAGTGGCGGTGTAGAAGGTTACCAGCAGTTTACTGGAGGCCTTGAATTTCCTGAGCCTCCTGAGGTTCCCTTTCCGCAGTTAAACCAGAGAACTTCTGCGGCTATGATTAAACTTACTGACGACAGGCCGGCTATAGTTCTATCTAAAATACTGGATGGCATTGCCTAATATTGAAGTAGCAAACTGTTGATCAGTACCGACAGATAACCAACGGCAACTAGCTATTCTGTTATTCGGCTGGCTAATCATGCGAGCAAGTTAGCTTTCCAACCTAGCGTCATCAAGTTAGCTTTCCAACCTCAGCTTATGTCCTCCTCTGTAAGTCGCTTTGGATAAAAGCGTCTGCTAAATGTAATGTAATGTAATCATCAGTCCTACGTCTTTATACTGTCATTGGACCTACCATAGGCTACATCCAACAGGCCAATAAATAGTACTAAACAAAACACATGGCAGCTAATGTTTGAATTGATAATAGCAAATATGTAGACAGCTCGGGATGCAGCGGTTTTTGGTGTAGAAATCCACCTTTTTGTACCCCTGACATACATGTAGATCACAGTTCCTCTTGTTTGTAGGTTCATTATTGTACTTAATATGTTTTTATCACCAACTTTTGTATTCTAATGCACAAAATGTATTGTGTTTAGAAAACATCTATGAATATAATATATGTACAAATATATAATAATATTTATCTATGAATAGTTAAAATGCTGAGTATTTAATGAGGTTCGTGATTTGCATACTAATGACAATATTTGTATATTTATATGTTTTCAGAGGAGGCATCCATCAAGGTTGAAGGCTTTTAGTGACGGCGTGGCAACACGGAAACGAAAACTGGAGCCTCCAGAAACCCCAACCAAACAAGCTAAACTAGGTGACATGATGGCAGCTGGTGGAGGAAGACGTGTTCCACAGGCCAAAGTCGACAAGCTTGTGATCAGCTTCATTTGTGATGGTCTTCATCCATTTTCTGTGGTTGAACAACCAGCGTTCAAAGATCTCATAGTCACACTCAATCCTCAATGCCACGTCATTTCCAGACCTACTCTTCGGACCAGAATAGAGGAAGCTGCCAATCAGATGAAGAAGAATTTAATGTCACATCTCAGTAAGGTCAGTTATGTTGGCACCACAACTGATTGTTGGACAGCGCACCAACAAAGTTTCCTTGGCATCACAGTGCATTGGATAGATGAGGAAACTTTGGAGAGGCAGTCTGCTGCACTTGCTTGTAAGAGGTTGAAAGGTTCCCACACCTTCAATGTCTTGGCAGCTGCAATTGATGACATTCATTGCCAGTACAAAATTAGGGGCAAAGTGGTGAGAACAACCGACAGTGGATCAAACATCATTAAAGCCTTCACTGTGTTTGGGTAACACAGCCAGGATCCTGAGGAGTCAGAATCCGACCAAGATTCATCTAAAGAACCTGACACCAACCACCTGGTGCACACATTCTCGATTCTAGAAGAAGACAACGGCCTTGAGTTCCAACTTCCTCAACACCAAAGGTGTGCATGCCATCTGTTAAACCTCATTGCCACAACAGATGCAGCAATGGCAGAGGAAAAGAATGACACGTACAAAAGGTTAACACGTTCATCTTTTGCAAAATGCCAAGGTATGTGGAACAAATCAGGCCGGTCATACGTGGCAGCAGAAATTGTGCAAGATCAGTGCCAGCTTCAACTTATTCGACCAAATCAAACTCGGTGGAACTCTACATACATGGCCGTAGAACGGATTCTGCCAATCATTGAAGACAAGGGGGAGGAGGCAATCAGAAATGTCTGTGAGGAGTTCAGAGTGAAAATGTGAGTTTTTAAATTCAATTCTCATTTTAGGCACTAACCTCTGATGCCCTATGCTCATATGTACTAAAACCTGCTCCTAAGCATGTAAATGCACTACCCTGCTTGGCCATTATACTCTGCACTTCTATACGTATTGTATGCCATTATGTCCTCTTGTAAGTAGCTTTAGATAAAAGCATTTGCTAAATGTAATGTGATATAATTTCATTTTAAAGAAATTGCCTGAAGCTATGTTATTGATTTGTTTTTCATAGTACATTTCCCGACTAAAATGGTATTCATTTGCTCTGATTTCATACAGGTTGAGTTCTGCAGAAATAGCTTTCCTGACAGAGTACCGAAACGTGATGACACCTTTGGTAAAAGCTTTGAATATCCTGCAGTCTGAAACCAACACACACATGGGGTGGCTCCTGCCAGTGATCTTCCAACTCCAAGCAAAGCTGAGCAATCTGGAAACCTCCTCCAAGATATGTCTGCCACTCATCAGAGCAATTCAGGATGGTGTCTCAAAACGATTTGGTCAGATGATGGAGGATCCTGAGCTGATTGCTGCTGCCATCCTCCTCCCCAAGTTCAAGACCAACTGGACTGAGAAGGCAGATGTCATTGAAGCAGGTATGATTTCATCTTTTGGCACCATGTCATAATTATGCCAACACAATCTTTTGACATGATGTTTCTACACAATTTGTGGATATTCCAATTGCCCTTGCATTCCAGACACTTCAAGACTGTCTGCTACATTTTAATATTTTTAAGTATGGCTTCTAACTAAAAGCATCCATGCAAAAGAGTTAAATAGTTTTAACATGGAAATGTGCAATAACAAAAATCAGACAAAACTAAGGGAATGTACAAAAAAATAATATATGTATAATAATAATAATAATAATAATAATAATAATAATAATAATAATAATAATAATAATATATGTCTACACAAGTTGTAGTTGTAATTTTTGCCTAATTATTCAGAGTATGTCAGAAATACTGAAAATGGGCATGTAGTGTGTGTTTGGCTCAGGCCTGACTTATGTAAGACAGCAAGCAGACAGGATGGCAGAGGTGGCAGAGCACGTTAAGCAAAACTCATCAGATGAAGAAGACTTCTTTACATCAATGAAGGCAAGAAGGTCACAAGGTACTGGGGAGTTGGACGGGTACCTTGCTTGCATTTCAAACAAGATGGATCTGCTCAACTCGTTTCCGCACATAAAAAAACTTTCTCTGAAGCTCAACACTGGCCTGCCTGCGTCAGCTGCCTGCGAGCGGCTGTTCAGTGGTGCTGGCCTGCTGTTTACTCCCAAGCGAGCGAGGATAGACTCAAATAACTTTGAAAACCAACTGCTGCTGAGACTCAACAGGAAGTTTAGAGAATGAGAGAAGTGTGTGTGAAGATTCTGTTTGAATTTATTTTGTGTTCTTAAAGGTATGAGGAAGGTGTCTTTGTGGTGTACTGCCAGTTAATTTCGTTTTATGTGACATCTAGTACTGTTTGAATTATGTCACCTCCTTTTAGGCATTGCCATGTTTTGATCTTTGTTTGAATGTTAATAAGACGCGAATCCCTACCTTTTTTGCAAATAGGTGAATAAATAAATATCAGTTTTCAAGCAGTTCATTTGTCATCCAAATAGTGATATTAAGCACACCTGATATTTCACTCACACACTTACAGTTAAGTGTCTTAAATTGTATGTGAAATTTAAAAAGGTCCAAAGATCTCACTTCCTGCTGAGCTTGGCCATAGAATTGTATTAAACGATTTTTTTGTTCTGGTGGAATAGTAGTTTTAACGCAGCGTTATCCTAGCCTGGGTAAAGCTACCCCCTTTCTGCTTCTTTTCATTCACAGTATAGGGTCTGGGGACGCTGTGCCCTGTAGTGTGTTAGTGGGAGGAGTAAATTGCTCTGGTTTGAAACGATTGGACCTGCTCTCATTCAAACGCTAACCGTTGCACGTGACGTATGTTATGTTACGCATCATCATTTGGCATCATCGTCATTTGTGCCCTCCCCCAAATCTGCCCCGTTTGCTTATTGGCCTGGCAAATTTTCAATGTGAAAATTCACTCCCAGTATAGCGTCCCCAGGCCCTATACTGCGAATGAAAAGAAGCAGAACTGGGATGGCTTTGGCCAGGCTAACATTATCCTGTATAGCACTTTAATTTGCTGCAATAAAAAGATCTTGGTTGAGATGTGCAAATGTCCTTGTCTCCTTTTTCCCACAACACAATAGAGGCAAAAAGCACCCATGGTTAAAAAGTAACTTTTTACTTTTACTCAAAGTACATTTTAAATGACTTACTTTTTACTTTTACTTGAGTAGATTTTTTGACTGGTAATTTTACTTGTACTTAAGTAAAATTTCATCAGAGTAACAGTACTTGTACTTGAGTATAATATTTTAGTACTCTTTCCACCTCTGCTAAGATCTAACAGGACAAGTACAGAGATGAGTCCTTTGTCCGATGCCATTAGAAGGTCATTTGTTACTTTGACTAATGCGGTCTCTGTGCTATGATGCACTCTAAATACTGACTGAAAATCCTCAAATAGACTATTGTTATGGAGAAAGTCACTCAGCTGATTAGCTACAGCTTTCTCAAGTATCTTAGACAGAAAGGGAAGGTTTGATATCGGTCTGTAGTTGGCTAAGACCTCTGGGTCTAGAGAGGTTTAATTACAGCTACCTTAAAGGACTGTGGTACATATTCTGATAATAAAGACAGATTAATCATATCCAATAAAGAATGACTAACTACAGGTAAAACATCCTTGAGCAGCCTGGTTGGGATGGAGTCTAAGAGACAGGTTGACGGCTTAGCTGCAGAAATGATTAAAGTTATTTGATGAAGGTTGATGGAAGAAAAACAGTCTAAATACATAACAGGTTTTACAGCTGTTTCCAAACTTGCTGTATCAGAATGCAGATCAATGCCTGTTGAGGGCAAGAGGTGATGGATTATGTCTCTTATAGTTATAATCTTATCATTAAAGAAGCTCATTGCTACTTAAACCTAAAGGAATAGATGGTTCAGTAGAGCTGTGATTCTTTGTTAGCCTGGCTACAGGGCTGAAGAGAAACCTGAGGTTGTTCTTATTCTCCTCAATTAAAGAAGAGTAATAGGCTGCTCTGGCATTACGGAGAGCCTTCCTGTATGTTCTGAGATTATCTTGCCAGACTAGATGAGATTCTTCCAGTTTAGTGGCATGCCATTTGCGTTCAGATTTACGTGCCTCTTGCTTTAATTTACGAGTCTGCTGGCTATTCCATTGTGCTAGCCTTCTTTGTTAATTGTCTTCTTTTTCAGAGGTGCAATAGAGCCATTTGTGAGTAGACAAATCCTCTGTTACAGTTAGACATGGCATTGAATTCAATGCTGAAGGAATCACTTCCTTAAATTTGGCTACAGCACTATCAGATAAACATCTGCTGTAGGAGTTTCTACACAAAGGCTTATAGTCCGGTAGTATGAACTCAAAGGTTATTAAAAAATGGTCAGACAGAAGAGGATTCTGTGGAAAGACTATTAGCACGGGCGTCGCACTCGTGGGGGATGGGGGGGATGAGACACCCCCACTTTTACAAAAAGACGATTTCATCCCCCCCACTTTTTCTGAGATTTAAACCATTTACCCGTCTCGCGGTCCACCAGCATACTGAAACGGAGCGCACGTCAGTTCTCCATAGGCTACATGAAAACCCATTGGTCCAGTTAGATCCATCCGGCCATCCAGCCAATCACAGCCATTTGACCAAACCCACCAGGTCCGCCGCGCAAAAAAATATTCAGAGCTCTATCTGCATCTCTCTATTACGAAGCAGACAGCGAGCAGAGGCTGTAACCAGGGCCGGTCTTAGCTATGGGCAATGTGGGCGGCTGCCCAGGGCGCCGTCTCCGTGGGGGGCGCACGAGCGCCCGAAAATGAAAAAAACCTGCGAATTTTCATACCGCTCATCAAGTTAACGGAGCGGTCGCCCCCGGGAGCGGGGGGGTTGACGAGGCAGAGGGGGGTGCCGAACAGACTGATCTGGGCGCACGGCGCATCCAGGGGCGCACGGGCGGCCGTGAGAGCGCACGAGAAAATCGTCGTCTCGGGGGGTGGGGGCCAATGTGGCCAGGACCGGCGCTGGCTGTAACAGTCATCTGACCAGTAAGTAATGAGGAATTTTGTCGGTAACTAACAAAACTATGTCTTGCTTTGTGACATTTAAGTCAATATTAACCAAGCCAGGTGGCAAACAAACTTAGCATCGAGTCAAGTTAATGGTAACTGACATAAGGTTTGCTAATTTGCAGACATCTACTTCTAAGTTTGATGATCAGACCAGAGATGTATAGTAACGAAGTGGAACTACTTAAGTACTGTAGTACTAAAATGCAGTATCTGTACTTTTTTGAAGTATTATTTTCCCCCCCAACTTCTACTTTTACTGCACTACATGTTTTTGATGAATTTAATACTTTTACTCCGATACATTTTTCATGTGCTCAATCGTTACTCGTTACTATTGTAGCGTCCAGTCGAACACGTGATGAATGACGAGGCGATATTGAACAAACTGCATTTATTGCTGAACGGTTTGGTTCCAGGACTCGGTGACTGTCGGCCGGAACCACGCCAAAAAACCAACAGAACAGTCCCAGTTTCACATCAACCTCGCTCGTGCGCCGTACGTCATACACCTGACTCACCCAGGTGCGCTCTCTCTCACCTGCTGCCCCGCCCCCTCCCTCTCGCATTCATTCAGACGCATTCACAGACCATGGGAAATCAGAGAACTCTACCATAAACATTGTAACACGGTAACAAAATAAGTTGTACCTTAATAAATATTTGAAATAATATAAACAACAATACTTGTACTTTTACTTGTACTTTTACTTTCAGTACTTGAGTAGCAGTTTTTTACATACTTCTACTTGCAATACTTAAGTACAAAACAATTTGAATACTTTAGTACTTTTACTTAAGTATGGTGTTTAACAAACACTTCAACTTCTACTCAAGTCAGTTTTTTGATATAGCACTTGTACTTCTACTCCACTCCATTACTCCAGTACTTTATACATCTCTGGATCAGACCATGTCTAAAAGGAAGAGACAGCAGACCATCGACTCATTTTTCAAGTCAAAGTGGAGTGAAGTAAGTGGAGTTGTAGTGAGAGGAGGGAAACATCAAGCTAACATTATTTATGTTAGCTTGCTACCATCACCAGTGATAGCAAGTAAGCAAGTAGCAAGTAAATGTTTCTTCCACTTATTGTTGCCAGGCTGGCAACAGGCCTTCAGCTGTTAGCCATAACTTGCCAAAGTTGATTAGGTGGTCAGAGCATTTTAATTATTTCTAGTTATACATATATATGGTTAATTTTCCCGATAACCAATGCAGATAATTTCGCTCATGTGCCACCCCTAGAACACCCCCACTTTTTAAAGCGCTGTGACGCCCCTGAATATTAGATTATCAATTTCAATGCCATATGAAAGAACAAGATCAAGAGTGTGGTTCAGAAAATGAGTCGGTTTATTTACACTTTGACAAAAGCCAATTGAGTCTAATAGAGAGATAAACGCAGTACTAAGACTATCATTGTGGTTGTCTACATGAATGTTAAAATCACCTACAATAATTACTATATCTGTTTTAAGGATCAAGCCTGATGCAAATTCAGATAAAAATTCAGAATAAGGACGTCAAATTAATGTCTAGATGTGATCCAGATGACGTCCAAATTCGTAACGTCGCTACGACGTCTAAAAAAGGTCCAATATAGACGTCAAATATCTGACCTATTTTGCACGTCGTACCGACGTGTAGGTGTGGTCTTCGACGGGCCGACCCAATACTGACATGATCTGCACGTCTCTCCGACATCCGATGTTTGGTGGGGTAACAAATAAAATTGGCTGCGATGTTTTCCAGGTTGGGTGAGTGAGGCTAAGAACAAGCCGTTCAAATAAATTATAATTTAGTTTAGGTTTAGGATTTATTAATAGACTTGAGTCAAATATAGCTCCACCACCTCGACCAGTACTTCGAGGAACATGAGTATTATAATGACTGGGAGGAGTGGATTCATTTAAGCTAACATATTCATCCTCCTGCAGCCAGGTTTCAGTGAGATAGAACAAATCAATATCATAATCAGATATTATTCATTGACTAAGACAGCTTTAGATGACAAAGACCTGATATTCAGGAGTCCACATTTAATTCTCTTATTTTGGACTGGTGGAGATGTTGATTTAATTTGAAGTTTTTATGATGAACTCCTCTATACTAAAGGACTGGGTGGGCAGCTGCTCTAATGGAGGCGCAGAGAAGCGTGTAAGACTGCAGCTCTGCTTCCTGGTCTCATCTCTGGGTTGTAGACATGGTTTTGGTCAGCTAATAAACTTGGCCATGTTTCTAGATATGAGAGCTGCTCCATCCAAAGTGGGATGGATGCCGTCTCTCCTAATCAGACCAGGTTTTCCCTACTACTACTGAACCATCTATTCCTTTAGGTCTAAGTAGCAATGAGCTTCTTTAATGATAAGATTCTAACTATTAGAGACAAAATCCATCACCTCTTGCCCTCAACAGGCATTGATCTGCATTCTGATACAGCAAGTTTGGAAACAGCTGTAAAACCTGATATGTATTTAGTCTGTTTTTCTCCCATCGACCTTCATCAAATAACTTTAATCATTTCTGCAGCTAAGCCGTCAACCTGTCTCTTAGACCCCATCCCAACCTCTAGTTTTACCTCTAGTTAGTCATTCTTTATTGGATATGATTAATCTGTCTTTATTATCCTTTAAGGTAGCTGTAATTAAACCTCTTCTTAAAAAGCCCACTCTAGACCCAGAGGTCTTAGCCAATTACAGACCGATATCAAACCTTCCCTTTCTGTTTAAGATACTTGAGAAAGCTGTAGCTAATCAGCTGAGTGACTTTCTCCATAACAATAGTCTATTTGAGGATTTTCAGTCAGGATTTAGAGTGCATCATAGCATAGAGACCGCATTAGTCAAAATTACAAATGACCTCTAAATGGCATCAGACAAAGGACTCATCCCTGTACTTGTCCTGTTAGATCTTAGTGCCGCATTTGACACCATTGACCATCAAATTCTTTTACAGAGACTGGAACATCAAATTGGCATCAAAGGAACCGCCCTAAGCTGGTTTAAATCGTATTTCTTAAATCGATCTCAGTTTGTTCACGTCAATGATGAATCCTCCATGCATACCAAAGTTTGTCATGGTGTCTGTGGAGGCCATGGAGTTCAGGCACCATCTTATCTAAAAGAGCATAATACCTTACTACACCTCTAGAACACTGCACTCTCAGGATGCTGGGTTCCTTGTGGTTCCTATAGTCTCCAAAAGTAGATTGGGAGCCAAAGCTTTCAGCTATCAGGCTCCTCTTCTGTGAAACAAACTACCTTTCTGGGTTCGGGAGGCAGACACGGTCAACACTTTTAAGAGTAGACTTAAGACTTTCCTTTTTGATAGAGCTTATAGTTAGGGCTGGCTCAGGTCATCCCTTAGTTATGCTGCTATAGGACTAGACTACAGAGGACCCCCCCCCACACACACACACACACACACACTCTCTCTCTGTCTCTGTCTGTCTCTTTCAGGGTTATGCCTAGTCAGGCACGGTATTGGTTGAGGATGCAGTCACATCTCCCTTTACTGAAAATTCTCTCTCTCTCTCTCTCTCTCTCTCTCTCTCTCTCTCTCTCTCTCTCTCTCTCTCTCTCTCTCTCTCTCTCTCTCTCTCTCTCTCTCTCTCTCTATCTATCTCATTAATGCATGTCACTAACTAAACTTCTTCCCTGGAGTTTCTGTGCTTTCTCGTTCAGCAGGTTCTCGTGGATCATGGCTGCTGCTGTGATCCTGCATGACATCCACTACATATATTATTACTGTCATTATTACTGCCATATCTCCATTAGTTTATAGTTAGTTTATGATTTGCTGCTGCTGTGCATCCGTGTCTTTCTATCTCTATCACAGGTTCCACTGCTACTGTAATAATTTTATCATTCATTATAATTCATTGTCATTTTTTCAGTCATTGTAATTCCTCATCATTTTGTCAGTCATTGTAATTGTACAATATGTTTGTGTTGATTTGTTCTTTACACGTGACATCCATTGCACGTCTGTCCGTCCTGGGAGAGGGATCCCTCCTCTGTGGCTCTTCCTGAGGTTTCTTCCACATTTTTCCCTGTGGGCAAGTTTTTCCTCACTCGAACCGAGGGTCTAAGGACAGAGGGTGTCATTCCTCGTACAGATTGTAAAGCCCTCAGAGACAAATGTACTATGTGACTTTGGGCTATACGAATAAAATTTGATTTGATTTGATTTATATACCATATTGCCTGCCTCTGCACTGTATATACTGTACTGAATGCCTTGAATCGTATATTATTATGGTGAATTGATACGGTAATGTGACTAAGAAGAGACAAAAGGGAGAAGACAAAATTGCTCCATCTACAGCACTATAAGAAGCTGTCCCAAACTATGTGAATAAACCACAAAACTGAGCAGCCAGTACTTGAAATGAGCCAGTAAAATCATTTGACAGATGCTGACGTGCAGCATGAAATTACTAACCTAACAGGTGCCAGTTCCAGCGATTCCGGTAGCAGCTATGGATGATTACAGATATTGCCTTTATTTCCATTTTTCCACTGACAACAACTACTCTGGATGCAAATGTTTCCTGTGTAAGGTCACTCTAACGATAGCTGTGGCATAACTGAGAGTGGTGGGTATATTTACAGACTGCAGCATTCATTTTAATTTATAAAAGCATTCCAATGGGATGCACTATTATTTAAGCAATAGATGAGAATGACTGCTTCTCCCGTGAGTTAGGATTGCAAGTATTGTGAAATGCTTGGTTTTCAAGTATAATTACAGAAGATGAGTTTTTCAGCTTCACCACCAACAGCAGGGAATGTCCTTGTGCATCACAGCTGCTGTTGTTGGAAACTTTTCTCCAACCTGCTTTGTAAATATAACTTTGCTGATTCGATGAAGAGAGCAAGGTGTGAGGTTTTTGTGTCCTCTGTGTCACACCACTGAGAAATCAGATCTCCTACGTTTTTGTCTTCATGAATGCTTGATGAAATTAGCCTCTGACAGGAGGGCAGAATATAACTGGAGAATAGATTCAGGTTGAAATGTCAAATGAGATCACGCTGAATGTGTGATGTATGAGGGTAAGGTTACAGCAAGGACAAGGACAGAGCTGAGGGAGGAAATAACAAGCTCACAACGCCTCACAACAATGTCTGATAGTGTGTCTCGCTTAGAAACACTAAAGTAATTACTTTTTTATATATTTAAGGTTAATCCTAAAAATAAAAAAATGTGAATCCATGAAGTGCCTGCATGATGTCTGTCACAGATCTGACACAGATGAATACACTGTTCCAATAAATAGACCAAAACAATACTGAATGTCACACATTCAGCTTAACTGAGCTTAAACAGTTATGGCTTAAATAATAAAGCTTAAACAATAGTACATTGCATTTTAACAAGTTAAATACAATTTTTGAAAGACAAACTCAATGAATGAAGAATGAAGTGAATAACAACTGTAAATGCTCCATTAATGCCATTATCAGAAGAAGACACCATCACGTAATATGAATTGCTAATGTGAAATCAGCAGAGCTGTTGTTTCTACAGGCAGCAGCATGTAATGTGTTTGCATATGTGATTATATTTATCCAGCTTTAATATAAAATGATTCAGTTGCTGAATGATCCCAGAAATGAAAAATGGAATCATCTCCTGTAAATAAAGCCGCTCGAGTCCATTCATTAGTGTTCATATTCACACTGTTGTCGCTGTGGTACATCAGAGAGCTGTTAAGACTTCACGTGATTCACACTGTGTTTTACTGCACCGCCTCAGAAATGATATGATTACAGGCCAAAAGTGGCCCCTCATGGCCACTCAAGTTTCAGTGTATTCTCTTTGATGGGCTTAAAGAGATGAAAGGGCTCGTTTGGAGGAGGTCTTTCACAAAAAGTTGATGCCTGATAATGTATCTAACTTGCAGATGGCAAAATAAGCCAGAGAGCTGTACCACAGGTATAAAAGCCTTAGTTGATACAATAATAAATAAATAAATAAATAAATAAATAAATAAATAAATAAATAAATAAATATAGAACAAAGGCAGCCAAACTATGAAACACCATCTGCTTCATGAAATACTACCTGCATTAGCAGCTGACCTCTTATAGCATCTCCATGGAGCCTATCGCTGATGAATATTTTGTATATTGAATATTTATCTCTGTGTGAGGACTGGATGAATACGTAAGAGCAGCATGTAAGCTGTTCAGAAGGTGAATGCACACATTATCATCAAGGTTTTTTTATATTGGACCATTTGTATATCTTACCCCATGTTAATAATCTAATAATTATAACTCTAAAACATATAATAAATGAAATGTGATTATACTTTAAATATATTCAGCAGCTTCTGGATAATTCTAACAGTTCCACATGGTGGACATGGTAAAAGAGGACCTGTGACATCTGTAGTTATAAAAAAATCATTTTAAGATAACAAAAACATAACAAATCTTATTTACTTGCTTTTTCCACTAATGAAAACATAGTTATGTACATTGAACTTCTGATAAACTGCTGACATGCTTAATCAAATGATTTAGATTTCCCTGTGAATTGCTAGAGATGTAACTGAATATGAATAACTTTTTCCAATGTGATATTATATGAATAGAAATATTTGCTACAAAGCTCTGTGTTCACACACACACACACACACACACACACACACACACACACACACACACACACACACACACACACACACACACACACACACACACACACACATAAGCACTAATTAGTGCCACTGTAGCTTTTATGTAATAATATACGTGGTGCACATTTGGACAGTGCAGTTACCCATGGGCGGGGACCATACAAAGAGTGGGTCCTCCAACATTGCTGTGCAAAAATCTCAATCAGATACATTTTACTGCATTATGTATTTATACCAGCATATTATTCCCATATTGGCCTTCAAGTGAGCTAGTTTTTTTGCGAGTGTGACAAATTTCCTATGTTCCAGGCCAGGTTAAGCAGGATTTCTGCTGCATTATTGAACAGGATTTTCTCAATCCAGTCCTTGTAACATGTACCTGAGGAGAGATTGATGGTTAGGTACTGCTGGAGGAGAAATGTTTTCATGGGTTTGATTTTTTTTTTGGAGAGCAATTTGTCAGCAACAGCAGGTCATATTTCAGATGACATTGCATGAAAACAAAACATGGATAAAAAGACATTCTACTCTAAATATGATGCCTGCATGCATTTGACCATTTTTGCTTGTGTGTCTGTGCATGTGCACCCTCAGTAAGCTATGAAGAAGAAATACATCTTTCTAAATTAAATTTGATAAATAAGCAAAACATTTAAATTACAGAAACTGACAATTTATGCAAGCTCAACTAGTTTAAAAAGCAGCTGCTCTGATGTGACTGGACCATAAAGGTTCACCAAGATAGTCACAGCCAGTAAGTTCCCAGCTGAGACAGTGTTTTACAAAGTCACATTCCACTGGAGCTATAATTGCGGAGGAGGACTAAATGATTGACTTTCAACTGTTAAAAGAAATTGTTGGTTGGTGAAGGTGTTCTGATTATCCACATTGCTAATATTTGACACATCTCGTCAATCCTCCTAAAGGTCATGTGTTTTGTTTTCTGTTTTATTGAGGAAACTATATGATTTCTGTTTTATTGGGAAACTTACCCTACCTCTCGTTTCAGGCCGCCTCACTTCCTGCCCCTGTGTTTTTCCCTCCAGTTTTGATTGTCTGCCCTGCCCTTATTAGATTCACCTGTGTCTTGTTACCACTCTCCTCTCTTGTGTGTTTAGTCTGTGTTTCTCCTCCTCTATGTGCCAGTTCGTTTTGTACCTCAGTGCCTTACGTCCCAGCCCTGTGAGTTTTCTAGTGATCGGATTTTCCTGTTTTTTTCGTACTTTGCCTGTTCACGACCTCTGCCTTTGCCTAGCCCTTTTTGGATTTGTTTGCCTGATCGGATTTGATTACCGTGTACCGAACCTTTTTCTGACTAGTAAACTGATTTGCGTTTCAACCCTAAACTGTTTTCGAGTTGTGCTTCTGAGTCCTAACTTTTGTGGAGTACCAGTCATAACAATATTATAATCAAGAATATATACACACACACACACACACTAACACACACACACACACACACACGCACACGTACATATCAGTGGAGTCAGGCAAATGTTATATATGTTATATAATAAAAAATTATAATTATATAAGAAATATTTATTTTTCAGTATTAAGTCACTGATCTACAATGATCATCTCCTGATGCTTGTATGATGAAGTAATAAGAAGAAGTTCAGTCAACTTCTCTCTGTCTCTGTGATACTTCAAAAGTATTGGGTATAGACTATAATCAATCGCATGTTCAGACACAATTTGTTGTTACTTCATTATTGCACTTTAAAATGGATTTGTTCCAGGTGTATTTCCCTTGTTTGTATGTCTTTAAAAATTTAATAAAAAATTACTTTATATCATATTCAACCAATACCTGACATCTTGCATCAACATTTAAAAAATACCAAAATCTCTGTATCTTGTATCTGTTGATCTGAAGACATTCCTCCTGCTATCCTGGGAGCTAGTGGCAAACAGTTTATTAGAGATCGGATGAAGTCGATATGATTTGGCAACAGCAGTGGTAACCAGAGCAGTCACAGTTGGTCACAAGCATAGGCTGCCTGTCTATTAAAGTGACACCGGATACAGGACAGGACAGCTTTTGTGCAAGCCTGGGTTGATGCTGCTACAGCTCACTTGAAGAGGATTGACAGCAAGACAGAAACTGTCTCCTGGCCTGTCCTGTCTCACTCCAGAAGATGAACACAACCTGATAGGGTTCAGAAAACACTTTGAGGGGGTGCCTGATATCAGTCAGCCAGCCGCTCAGTCGACAGCAAGTGAGCTGAGATCCTGTTGAGGCTTCCATATTTTCCTGGGGTGCATACACAGCGCTTCATGCATAACACACATACACCCGCATGTCTGTGTATAAATAGTTCTGGGGCTCAGAAATGGTTAGGCATTATCATCATCAGAAACATCTTCAAACATAAGTATTAACTAAAACAAATGATCACACAGTGGAGCTCACATTTGTGCCAAGTAGAATTTAGACTTAGGAAAAAAGGGTCATTTTCTGAAGGTCAGAAGTGGGTGACTGCTACAACTCGTCAGGCAAAGCTCAAGTGACTAACACAGTAGCCTTGCTCACTTGTCCACTTGTACCAATAATATTATCAGTGGCAAAGTGAATTGCACAAACTGTCTACGTCAGGTTCAGGACTGGAGGCCAGTGGCTGAAGCCAGTGGAGCCAGGGAAACAGAAGGCTGGTGAGACTCAGGAAATAGAGATTGCGGTGGCACGAGAACTGGTTTTGGCTGGACCACTGACTAGGAATCAGGAACAGATGGAGCAGATAATAGTCAAATTGCCGACTGGGAAAGAGGAACAGGTGTCGGCTTGGCTACTGGCTAGTACAAAGAGCAGGTGTCAACAGAGAAAGTGGAAAACCAAGACGTAATGATGGCCAGACCAACTGTGAAAAAAGAACAGGTGTCGCTGGACCTGAAGAACTAGAAGCAGGTGCACGCAAAAAAGTGAATCTGGTGGGTTGTGCACTGAATACAATCAGGGACGGATTGGCAATCTGGCATACCGGGCATTTGCCCGGTGGGCCGACGTGCTATTTGGGCCGATAAATCCTGATTTTTTTTATTTTTTATTATTACTTTTTTTAATATTGGTCTGACCGGCCCACAACGAGTAGATCACGCAGCCCAAACACACTGTTAAACAACCACTCTGTACGCTTTGGTCCCGCCTACAGGCACAAAAAAAGAGAAAAGGCTGTGCAAGACTTTGTTTTCTTACCACCGGCCCTTACACGCTGACTGACAGGGGACCGGCCCAATCACATCATGAAACACCACCCCCCTTTGGCTTGATGCGCCGGTGTGCAGTTTATTGATGGGTGAAACGCTATCAGATAAAGATGGAGAGAAAACGCAAAGGTGGCGCAGAAAAACTCTGTGATTGAAAGAAACTTGTTCTTCGAGCAGATGCTGCTAAGTGTGTTAAAATCACTGATATGTTTGCCACAGCAGGGACTTCATCAGCTCCCATCGCTGATGACAGAGGTGCCGGTGGCAGTGGCACTCAACATGTTGTTGAACCTGCGGTAAGCTGGACTACTGTCAGAACATGTATGAAATGCAACGAGTAGGATAAAGCCACCCAACCCCTTAATGAGTATGATAAAACATACTGTGGCGTCTGGCCGGACACGTCAGGAATAACGAGGCGTTATTTAGCAAACTGGCTTTTATTGCCAACAGTCTTGTTACAGCACTTAGTGCCATAACCACGCCAAGAACACATAACAGGTCCCACTCTCCAGCCTCACTCGTGCCGTCTCTCTCCACACACGCTCACATACACGCGCTCTCCCTCACCTGCTCCCCCGCCCCCTTGCTCTCATACAGCTGCATTTATGGACCATGGGAAACCACAGAACTCACATTGTAACACACAACACATTACTGCAGGGTCGCTACAATACATTGTAGTCTACACTGGCTGGAAGAGAAAATAAGCCTAGCTCAGTAGCCTACTTTTTATGTCTTTTATTCTAAATAAAAAATAGTCTTTAATGTAAGAAAACGTGTTCACCATTCACCAACAATAACAATAAGTCTAATTTCTTATTAGACTATTATTGTCTGTGGGGTGAGTACTAGGCTGGCCTATTGGCTAAGTTGCTTTGTTGTCCTGCAGATATAGCAGTTCTTTATGTAGCCTAGGTGGTAGGGACAATGTTGGCTACATAACTGATAGAAAATCTCACTTTTAAAATTATATCATTTTGTCAATGTTATGTGAATGCAGCTGCAGGTATCTGTACATTCCAGTAGTTCTAACCTAGGCATATTTAAAGCCACCACCACTCACCAAAAATGTGAGTGAAAACTGAAGAGTCAGCACTCTCATTTTCTTTGTTCATCTAGTAGTCCTCGGGTAAGCTCTTATTTAGGCCTGGGAAAAAAATGGGCTGTTTTATGTAGCTAGGTGGCTAAATACAATGCAAGTTAGCCTACAAAGAAAGAAAATAGCACTTTTTAAAATGACATAATTTTGTTAATTGCTAGTGTTATGTCAATGCAGCTGTGTGTTTGTTTATATAAATATATTATAAACAGGCTGTATTTCAGTCATTGTAATTGTACAATATGTTTGTGTTGATTTGTCCTGTACACGTGACATCCATTGCACGTCTGTCTGTCCTGGGAGAGGGATCCCTCCTCTGTGGCTCTTCCTGAGGTTTCTTCCACATTTTTTCCTGTTAAAGTTTTTTGTGGGCAAGTTTTTCCTCACTCGAACCGAGGGTCTAAGGACAGAGGGTGTCACTCCCTGTACAGATTGTAAAGCCTCAATAGAAAATGGACTTCGTGACTTTGGGCTATACAAATAAAATTGATTTAATATGATTTGATTATTTATGTCCTGTTGAGCTAGGTTGTTTTAAAGACTTGCACAGTTGCACTGAAAAAACTGAAAAAGTGTGTTATCGAATGTTGTGGGCCAGTCTGGTCCAAAATGCCAGGGCCGTCCCTGAATACAATGTTTGTGTTTTCAGTTTAATTATAAAACATGTTTTTGTTGAGTTTACATATGTTTTTCTAATAAAGTCTATATAATTGTGTCTTTCGTTATGTGTACAAAATAATTATGTGTTGGTTCATCACAAACCATTTAATTTAAGTCAATTATAATTGAAATACTTATTACACCCGCAAGGTGGCAGTAAGAAAAAGATTCAAAAGCTTCGGGCGACGCATGCGCGAACCTTTTCTGAAACACCTGCTTCCCCGTTTTTGGCGGTTTCCGTGAAGTTGCCAACGGATTGCAACCATTTTCTGACTTAAGAGAGGTAGGAGGATATTTTTCATCCATAACGTTACGTACTGTAGTATTTCTTTTTTACCATGATTTAATTGTGTATCTGTGAAGAAGTAAAGTGGTTGTTTCTGAGAGCAGTAGACAACGGTCGGTCTGCTTTTATCCATATTACAACTTTTCCATCGGCAAACTAAGTTACTGGTGGTTAGTGTTATTGTGAAACGTGACCTTACAGGAAATGCTACATGTTTTAAACGGCAAATAACGTTGGTCTACTTGGTTACAAGAGGACCAAGAGTTGGCAGGTAGGTTAAGTTAGCTACTGAAATAAAGCACTAGTGGCATTTGAACAACAACTGGAGCCTGTGTTAGGGTGTAACGAGCAGTAGAGCCGTTGTGGTGAGCTGGGAAGCGGGCGTTAGCGCGGATGCTAACCGCTAGCCGAAGTTAGCAACGAGCTGTTAGCGCGGATGCTAACCGCTAGCCGAAGTTAGCAACGAGCTAGCTTAGCACAACAGCCCTCATACTTGTTAACAGTCGAGGTTTTGGTTGTCAGTGACAGGCGTATATCGGTCTGCAGCTTCAGGCCTTCACTCAGACTGCAGTTATTTTTCTTTGCAGTCCTGCTCCTGAGAGAGGCGCTAGTACTTGTAAACATCTACGACAGTTAGCTTAATTGTTACTGTTACAAGTCTAGCATTTATTTTGAGTAAAAAAAAAAAACCTTCAGACTCTAGCTTTTTAATATAAGGTTATGAATTATGAAATTTAGTGTATTTTATTTTTACCTCACTGAAGAGTTAACTATTTGGACCCTCTTGCCATTTGCAGGTGAAGGATACAATTCAATGCTGGTCTTCATCCTAATATGATAATTTTTGAAGACGTGGCTGACAGAGTTATATGCAAGTATAATTACCTTAACTGTTAATTAACAGTGTTGTTTTTGTCTTTTATTATATTTATTATTGTTATTTTTATATTTTTTTTATAGAATGCTTTGGTAAGGAGCTTTTTAGGTTTTTTTTTTTACTCACTATTGATGTGAATTTTAATTATGAGTTAAAGCTGTAGAAGTCAGGTACCAAGTGAAGTGAACATAACAACAAACAATATATGCTTGCATTTATTAAGTAAGTCAAGTTTCCCACATCACTCAGCATCAATCAGTTTCAAAGCATTACAGCAGGACTCATCCACTAGGTGAATTTATGTACACTATGGAATCTTTTGAGGTGAGTAAGGTTGTTTTGTTTTGTTTTTTTACTTAGTTTGGTCATGGTGATGACTGACATGAAAGTAGGTTTAAAGAAAATGTATCTACTGTAGGATCCTGTACAAAGTACACCAATAATTAAGCTGTTAAAATGTTTAGATATTTTTTTACATTTTCTCTCCTTTTTGTCTGTCTTTTCATGCTACCTCCTGTCTGCCCATAGCACTGTACTAATAACAGGTCTGATCACAACAAGCTACTTTAATTACTACAAATTGAGTTGCCAGAGTTTTTATTTTAAGAAACATTTATCAGGTGACGACAAATTAATTCTCTTGCTCTCATTCTGAACATGTGTTTTTATTTTTTAGATTTCTAGTTCTCTTTAATCTGTTGCTGAAGCTTCAAGAAAAGCACATCCACGTTTGAGAGAACAGTATCCCTATCCTGCTGGCGAGACCCAGGGCAGCCTTGAACTGGAAAGACCGGCATGAGTTGTAATGGCTTCCATTCAGAATATTAATCATTTTGTATAAAATGTAACACAGGAAATGCTGTAATATTACAACAGACTCTGTTTTTTGTACATTCTCGTGAGGGTATTTCTGTTTTAAATGTTGAAAGGAGGCTCTGCAAGGACCAACATCAGCAGGACTTTGGCCCCGATCACACAGGTATGTTTTGCTATCGGTCGTGAACAGTATGGAATTATAAATTTGATGTTGCCTAGTCAGTGTTGACAAGTATGCTACCAAGTTAACAGTCAGAATACTATTTCTGTATTTTTTTCTCTTTAGAATGAAACAGTTGAAAAGAGGAGGGAGTGCATCCTCAGGGCACTTTGTATCTACCTAAATGAAGACCTGAACATCCTCTTCAAAGAATACCTGGTTGGTAATTTTAATAATTTAGTTTCTTTTTTTTTTAAATGCACATTTAGACACATTACAAGACAGACAAACCTCTGTGGGGCTGCTCCCAAGGCCACTGATGTTGATGGTCCTTTCTTTCTCTCTTATGTAAAGGACACCGATGGTGCTGCTTTCCAGAGGGAGATTGAACAACTTACCCTTGGCATCTACAGCATCAAAGTCGAGGGAGGTGATGTCACCACTCCACCAGCTGATGTTGGCATAGTTATCGAAGGTGTTGAAGTTCTACAGGACCTGAGAGATGTCGCCTCTGCATGTGCACTCCTAATGGGGGTAATATATGCAATGAACTGGAGTTATCCTAAGGAACTGAAGACCTTCTTTGAAGTGCTTCAAAAGCTCCTCCTGCAGCTGGATGCTGGTAGATTGTCAACCAAGGTACAGATGCTCAAGAACAAATTGTATGCTTGAACCAACTGTTTGATAACCAGTTCAGAACTCCTTGTAGTGGCCGCAACACGAGCTGACATGTTTGTGAAAATGTTCATTTGAATCATATTTGTTTTTCTACACTACTAAAGGTTGACAGCAGCATGTGTGTTATAATGTGACTGTTGTGCAGTTTTTTAAAAAAGAATTGAGAGCTACAAGCTAATTATACTGTTATACAATAATATACAGGGTTGTTTTGTTGGATGTTTCATTTGACATTTCAGGGTATTCCCTCCACAGTTGACAGAAGCACATGTGTTGTGCTTAGATTATTATGCTGTCAAAAAAAGTTGTTGTTGTATTGTTTGACTGCAAAAGCAGTTTAGAACTGTTGATATTATTTTGGACCAAGTGGCAAAATGTTGGTGAATAAAGTAAATATCAGAAATACATTGGGCGTACAAAATTCATTTGTGTGGAACCTGTTGACAAACTAGAATTAGGATAAACTAACTAGTATTAAATAAGTTGGATGAAAACCTATGTTAATACATTTAATTTAAATGTATTATTTTACCTCTATGAATAAAATATATGTTAAATAGACAAATGTAAAATATGTAATCTGTAAATATATTATTTATGTCCATATAACATAACTGAATTTGATTGGATAAGCTTAAATATCTCTTGTTGAACAGAAGTAATTCCATCTAGTTGGGTCAATACACATTGTGTTAATGTAACACAAATTCATTAGATGAACTTAATATTTTTGCTTTTAACTAACATAATTCATTTTCGTGGAACCTGTTGACAAAATAAATTTAATTAGAGTCAATGTTTCACTTTTTTGAGTGTGTCAGACAAAAAGTTGACTGGGCCCCCTGACAGACTTCAGGTAAGTGGGCACTAGCAGGCTGGGCCTGAAAACTGGAGACATGGGACTGAAGCTTGTATGTGCTGAGGAAGTCCATGGCGCACAGAGGTATAAAGCTCCTCAGCCAAGACTCTTGTGTACAAGACAAACTGTGGCTCCATGACAGTTGTTCCTGAAGTTCATGAAAATAATCTTCATGTGCTGGGTTCATATCTGGCTGGATGACACTCACAGTTTAGTAAGTAGCCCAAATGCAGACACTGAACATGCAGATAGAGTCAAACAAGTTTGTTGTTGAAAATACCTGCAAGAGGAGATAAATGTGTCAGGCTGACATGAGCCAGAGGGAATCCAGGCAGAGGCTGGGCAGAGGGAATCCAAGAGATGAGAGCTGGCTGATGGGCTTGGTGAATAATGAGACACACACACACACACACAGACACAGATATATAGAGACAGACAGACACAGACACAGATACATAGAGACAGACACAGATACATAGAGACAGACACAGACACACATATACATAGAGACAGACACAGTTACACAGATACATAGAGACAGACACAGATACAGAGACAGACACACAGATACATAGAGACAGACACAGACAAACAGATACACAGATGCATAGAGACAGACACACAGATACATAGAGAACAGATACATAGAGACAGACAGACACAGATACATAGAGACAGACACAGACACACAGATACATAGAAACAGACACAGACACACAGATACAGAGACAGACACAGATACATAGAGACAGACAGACACAGACACACAGATACATAGAGACAGAAACAGACACCCTGATACATAGAGACAGACACATACACACAGATACAAAGAAACAGACACAGACACACAGATACACAGAGACAGACACAGACAGACAGATACATATAGACAGACAGACACAGACACACAGATACATAGAGACAGAAACAGACACACAAATACATAGAGACAGACACAGACACACAGATACATAGAGACAGACAGACACAGACACACAGATACATAGAGACAGACACAGATACACAGAGGCATAGAGACAGACAGACACAATCACACAGATACATAGAGACAGAAACAGACACACAGATACATAGAGACAGACACAGATACATAGAGACAGACACAGACACGCAGATACATAGAGACAGACACGCAGATACATAGAGACAGACACACAGATACATAGAGACAGACACAGACACACAGATACATAGAAACAGACACAGATACATAGAGACAGACACAGACACACATATACATAGAGACAGACACAGATACACAGATACATAGAGACAGACACAGATACTTAGAGACAGACATACACACAGATACATAGAGACAGACACAGATACATAGAAACAGACACATACACGCAGATACATAGAGACAGACACAGACACACAGATACATAGAGACAGACACAGACACACAGATACATAGAGACAGACATAGACACACAGATACATAGAGACAGACACAGACACACAGAGACAGACAGATAGACACACAGATACATAGAGACAGACACAGATACATAGAGACAGACACAGACACACAGATACATAGAGACAGACACAGATACACAGATACATAGAGACAGACACAGATACATAGAGACAGACACAGACACACAGATACATAGAGACAGACACAGACACACAGATACATAGAGACAGACACAGATACACAGATACATAGAGACAGACACAGATACATAGAGACAGACACAGACACACAGATACATAGAGACAGACACAGATACACAGATACATAGAGACAGACACAGACACACAGATACATAGAGACAGACACAGATACACAGATACATGGAGACAGACACAGACACACAGATACAAAGAGACAGACACAGACACACAGATACATAGACAGACACCGATACACAGATACATAGAGACAGACACAGACACACAGATACATAGAGACATACACAGATACATGGAGACAGACACAGACACACAGATACATAGAGACAGACACAGACACACAGATACATAGAGACAGACACAGATACACAGATACATAGAGACAGACACAGATACATAGAGACAGACAGACACACAGATACATAGAGACAGACACAGATACACAGATACATAGAGACAGACATAGATACATAGAGACAGACACAGAAACACAGATACATAGAGACACACAGATACATAGAGACAGACAGACACACAGATACATAGAGACAGACACTGAGATACATATAGACAAACAGACACACAGATACATAGAGACAGACAGACACACAGATACATAGAGACAGACACAGACACATAGATACATAGAGACAGACACAGATAGTGTTTCTACTTGTTTCCCTCTTGCACCAAGTCTCCTGATGAGAAAAAAAAATCATTATTAGTCATTATTATGTTCCCAGACATGTGAACATGTGGACAATGTGCATTCAGTGTCACATATTTACACTCTTGTCTGTGAGGAGCAGTCTTTTCACCAGCAATTAGATTAATTAAACAATTATGAGCCTAAGTGAAAAGCAAACCCTCAGGTGCTCTCCAAGACTCATTTTGTCAGTTACCACATGGTTTGTAAAATGATCTGTCTGCTTTTGTCCTAGCAGCTGTACTTCTACAGCTGGTTTACTTTCCCTAATGGTAATAGTACATGGACTGTTCTGATATATCTCCTTTCTAGTCTTCTGACCACTCAAAGCACTTTTACATGACATATCTCATTCACCCATTCACACACAATCATACACTGATAGCACAGCTTTCAGGAGCAATGTGGGGTTCAGTATTTTGACATTTCAACATGCAGACTGGAAGAGCTGGGGATCGAACCGATGATCATCTGATTGGCGGATGTGTATCGGGATATGTACCACAGTCCTTTAAGGTAGCTGTAATTAAACCTCTTCTTAAAAAGCCCACCCACTCTAGACCCAGAGGCCTTAGCCAACTACAGACCGATATCAAACCTTCCCTTTCTCTCTAAGATACTTAAGAAAGCTGTAGCTATACAGCTGTGTGACTTTCTCCATAACAATAGTCTATTTGAGGATTTTCAGTCAGGATTTAGAGTGCATCATAGCACAGAGACCGCATTAGTGAAAGTAACAAATGACCTCCAAATGGCATCAGACAAAGGACTCATCTCTGTACTTGTCCTGTTAGATCTTAATGCTGCATTTGACACCATTGACCATCAAATTCTTTTACCGAGACTGGAAGATCAAATTGGCGTCAACGAAACCGCCCTAAGCTGGTTTAAATCGTATTTCTTAGATCGATCTCAGTTTGTTCATGTCAATGATAAATCCTCCATGCATACCAAAGTTTGTCATGGAGTCCCACAAGGTTCTGTACTAGGACCACTTCTAATTAGTTTATATATACTTCCTTTAGGGAACATTATTAGGAATCACTCGATCAATTTTCATTGTTATGCTGACGACACCCAATTATATTTATCGATCAAGCCTGATGCAACCAATCAGTTAACTAAACTTAAAGCATGCCTTAAGGATATAAAAAATTGGATGACCTACAATTTTTTTATGTTAAATTTAGACAAAACTGAAGTTCTTGTAATTGGACCCAAACACCTCAGAAACTCTCTTTCTAGAGACTTAGTTACTTTAGACGGGATCACCCTGGCCTCCAGCTCCACTGTAAAGAATCTTGTAATTGTTTTTGATCAGGATTTGTCCTTTAATGTCCATATAAAACAAATTTCGAGGACTGCATTCTTCCACTTACGTAACATCGCTAAAATCAAACGCATTGTCTCTCAAGCGGATGCAGAAAAACTAGTCCACACCATTTGTTACTTCAAGGCTGGACTATTGTAACTCTTTGTTAGTTTTCCTCCACCGTTTTTTGAACATCAATTTACTTTTATTTTTATCTGGTCATTTACAGTGTTTTAAGTTTCACTTAAAACAGTTGTGTCCTTAAAAATTGTTGGAATACTAATGCAGATGATTTATTTTTAGGTCACACAAATCACCCTGTCATCTAACTGAATGAACAGGCAGCTGTAGGCAGTAGAACGGGTTGTCTATTAATCAGAAGATCAGCGGTTCGATCCCTGGTTCAATCTCCTCCAGTCTGCATGTTGAAGTGTCCTTGAACAAGATACTGAACTCCAAATTGCCTCTGAAGGCTGTGCCATCTGTGGGTGAATGGGTGAATGAGATATGTACTAAAGCATATCTAAAGAATAAAGCACTTTGAGGAGGAGGAGATATATAAGTACAGTCCATTCACCATTTAGAAACATCTCATCAATTTATAATATATATAATAATACTAAAAGCATGTGCATGGTAGGTTTTTATGTAAAAAAGCTGTATAAAACTGTATGAAACAATCTGAAATTCTACTAACTATTGAATATATAAATGTTCACATTTTCAAAATGTCCTTTTTGAATGATTTTCCATAAAAATCTATAATGCCAGAAGGACTTTAATCTGTTTAGGTGTCTTGTTTTTCTTCTTCTTTTTCTTTGTCTGTCTTGCGTGGGAACAGCTTTTTAGATATTTCCTTCATGTTAGTTATTTTATCAGACCATCACTCACCAGCTTTTGGATGCAAATTAAAATTCCAGCAGCACAGATCTACATCGAACAGAGAGCAAAATGAGACATAGATGACATGCAGGAAAAACCGTGACCCACTTATCTCTCTGGGTAAAACAGAAAACACTGTGACTCAGAAATGTGTCAATGTCTCACTGCTGTGTGTTTGTCGATGAATGAGAAAACACAGCATACACACACACACACACGCACACACACACACACACACACACACACACACACACACACACTTAAACTTAGACTTAAAAATACGCGTTCGATACGTGTGCGTACAGGCACGCGTATTGCAAGTACACCAAATAATGAAGGGTGACGGGTGATAAGTGTTATGCCATGTCAACTCAGCGGACGCCTGTGCGCACGCTCGTCTCGATGTACAAATAAATATTTACTTTATGATGAGGAATTTTGAGTTGAACAGCTGCTTCGCTTCACAATTCAAGCAGTCCATGTAATACCAAGAGAGACCGATGTGACAGTTTAGGCTGTTTCAAGCACACGTGCACACGTTAAGGCGTCTGAAGCGTTGGCTTTAGTACAATAGTGACACACGCGTTAACGCCTAAAGCACCTAAACGCCTACAGTATAACTCAGAAAATTTCATTTTCCCGCTGCGCCACCGGCCCCACGACCTGCTGCTGCTGCTTTGGTGCACCGGCTCTCTGGTTTCTGTTCCGGATTTTATTTTTAATTATTTATTAAATAAATAAAATAATGCCAATGCCACACTGCACCTAGTTCTGGAAAATGTTACACTGACGTCGAACCAAATATACCCCTGAAATATTAAACATGAAACAAAAATGTACAGTTTGTCGTATGTCACAGCTGTGTTTCACCAATGCAGAGACTGATGGTTCAGTGTCACACAATTTTATTTTATTTATATAATAAATAACTTAAAATAAAATCACGAACAGAAACCAAAGAGCCGGTGCGCCAAAGGTGGCGCAGCGGGGGAAATGACATTTTCTAGTTATGAGTTATAATTGTGAAGCGAAGCAGCTGTTTAACTCAAAATTCGTCATCATAAAGTAAATAATTATTTGTACATTGAGACGGACGCATGCACAGGCGTCCGCTGCGTTCGCACGTGGCACCACACGAATGACCCCTCGCTATCTGATTTCCACAAACACTACACTGTGTGTGCCTGTACGCTCACGTAGAATTGTACTTAACAGTCACGCATAGTCTTCATGTCACATATTTGAGGCGTAGTTCACCTGTCACGTACGCGTCACGCACGGCGTATGCGCAACAACGCGTGTGCAGTTTCTGCATGACGCCTGCGTGACACCCGTCTGTCCATTGAAAGTGAATGGAATTTACACGCGCACGTTAGACGTTTGATGTCATCGCATAGGTGCTGTTCATGCACCTGCAGCCCAGCACAGAATTGGACTTTTACTTCCTAAGTGGGAGTGGAAGAATAACTCCAAAGGTTTCTCAGTTAGGGTCCATTATTCTCTTTGTCACTCCCTTTGTGTTTACATGGAGTTGAAAGATTGTAACATGAATGAATAAACAGGATACGCAGAGCAGGAAAAAAAAGGGATTCCTTGTACAACAGCAGCCAGCACACCACACCACTACCCTGTGATGACAGAGAGCACACTATCTCTGTCCCTGATCTAATGAGGTGACCTACCTTCAAACCTAGCAGAACTGAATACCAGGGTGAGGATGGACAGGAGTTCGAAGAAGCTGATGGAGAAGGAGATGGCTGGCAAGCTGCTTAATAACTTAAAAACTGATTTTGAGCCAAAATCACAATCAATGAGTTGGTTCCCATTTTTTTCATAGAAAACATCAAGTAACCAAACTGCCATTTAAAAGGTTAAAATCATCAAAAGGATTGAATGTTTGGTTTTTATAGCAGTTCTTTGGAAGTGGACATGTTTGTAAGAAGGTAGTGCATTTTTTTCCCACAGTGTATTATCGATCTATTAAAAAATATATCTGAATTCCAAAATTTGTAGAAAGAGAGACTTGAAACTGTGCCATGTGCACTAACACAGCCAAATTTATGGCCAGATATAAAGAGGAGAAACTTGACTGTAGTGGCGCACTACAGGGTTAACACACTGTGGTGATTATTACTGAAGGATTGGAAGTTGAGAATAATTAGTTGGTAATTTCGACTAACGATGTGAAGCAATCATGCACCTACAAACTGTAACAGCTCCAATCACATCTACTCAGGAATATTTGTTACATGTTGCTCCATCATTTCACATTTCCTGTTATCTCTCATCTACCAAACTACAAAATCATATTTATATACTGTGTCATAATGTCCACCTAATTGCATTAATGATGACAGTGTGACACTGAACTAGTGAGAACAACACCAGGACCCTGAAACTGGATCAACTGAGTGGAATGCATTCATGTTATTACTTACACCTGCACATTTCCCCCTTTGGCATGTAGAATAAAATAGGCCTGTGAAGAACAACACACACTGACAGGTCTAATACAGTTACTGTATTCATTTTCACACATCAAAGGCCTGTTTATATATTACAACTTTATTGGGATGAAAAGGAACACATTCAGCATTCCAAACAGTAGAAGCGTACAGAGAACGGCAAAGAACATCCGTCTTTGCAATTATTGTTTTTTGATGCCATAATTACAAGCATGGCTTCCATTGATGGAATAATTCCAGCCCCACTTTGTAATTCAGACTGATAAGACATCTACTATATAACTCATTTGTCTGATATTAATAAATTAATGTATTACTATTACTGTTCCCCATCCCTACCCACCCTCTGTCTCAGCAGGAGGACTTTTAGCAGCTGTTCTAGAGCATTCAGTCATTTTGTTTCAATACATCACAGCTGGTATAATACTGAAACTGAAAGGAATTGTATAAAACTGAACTTCATGTGCAAAACTGATGTAAATGTAAATGCAGATCTCTTTTCAGTTCTTTCAGATGAAACAAAGAATATTTTATTATGTAATCACAAAACATGTTCCTGTAGAGGTGCAGGTAATGAAGCAACAAGCAGTTGCTGATTAAACATAAGAAACTAAGACCATATGCTTTTTCCCGTGTGTTATCTTTGATAAGAAGGTGATTTACACTGCACACACACATTCCTGCTTTCCTGTGATATTCACTCCTTTAAGCTTGCAGTCAGCTACAGGAATGTTTAAGGAGGATATGTTTCAGCCTCAAAAAATTATGAGGCAAATCATATTTTATTAATGTGCCATTAAAAATGTATTTATGTTCATTTTTTCCTCTGATAACTTTCATCCACTTTGCATGCAAAGAGATGATTTCATTTCCTCCAATATGAAGAATTAGTGGTTCGCTGCAATAAGAGCAAAATATTTTTCAGAGATGGCATAATTAGGGCGAGAGAACTGTTTCACTGATCAGTGTAAAGATCTTTAAAAGACTCAATAGTTAGGCCATTAACAATGTCTTCACTTTTTGTATTATCATGATTTGTCACTCAAGAAACAAACTGGTCAAGAGGTCCAGTTCTGTTCTGGACTGCCCCTAGACTCCATAAGGGAAGTGAGGGAGAGGAGGATGTTAAATCTGGCGTCCATTTTTTCCAAACTAAATTTCAAATGTGGACTCATCAGACCACAGGACAGTCTTAAATGAGCTCGGGTCCACACAAGGTGGTGGCGTAGTTTTTCATTTTCAGGCTTGTCCCTTGAAATTTATTCTGAATCACTGAATCTTTTCATGATATCATGAACTGTAGAACATGAACTGTAAAAATTCAAAACATGCATACCATTTTCCAAAAACACTCAAAATTCAAAGTTACTTTTGTGCTATTTTCAATAAATATGGGTTTCAATGTTTTGAACATCGTCACATTTTGTTTTTATTTGCATTTTACACAGGGTGCCACAGGGTAACTTTTGGAATCAGGGTTGTACTAAAACATTGATTACAGTTGTTTTAATAATACTGCAGAGACAGAGACACAACTGTAATTACTGTAAACAACAAGGTAGAAAATAACATAATAAAAGCAGAGGTTGTGTAGTTGCAAGTGTCTTTTATTCTTTTCAGACACAATAGAGCACATAACCCAGAGCACAAGGGGGCTAGAGGGCGTATGAGAGGTGGACCTGTGACGGAGGAGAAACGTCTGATCCAACCATCGTTTAGACAGAAATCTTATCACTCAGACTGATGGATAAATGGGTTTTTTACCTTGCTATAACAAATTATTCGTGCACTTTATTGGCAATATTAAAAAACACATTTTTATAAATAGTTGTGAATGTCAGCGGCGGTGGTGCCACTCACATCAGCTGGTGGCTCTGACATCAACTAGCAACAGTTCCGTTTCAGTCTATGATGTTTTTCTCTTGTCTACAGTTCAAATGTTCAAGTGATTTCAGCTGTCAAGAAAGAAATAAAATGCTCAAACAAAGTGAGTCAAAGCTACATTTTGGTCAAACATAGTTCTACAGTTGACACAGCAATGAAAATGACAGTAGAAGAAACTGTAACACTTAATAATAACCAATATTAATTAAAGATAAATAATTAAACTAAAGTCAATGTATTATTTATTTACTCTTAACATACAATGAAATGACACTTAATAATGTTTACTATTATCTATTATAATATATATATATATATATATATATACATACATACATACATACATACATACATACATACATACATACATACATACATACATACATACATACATACATACATACATACAGTGATATAATCTTCATTTATAATTTCCTCATTTATACAACACTGGCTTTAAAGTCAACATCTGTCATTTATTTATATGACATGTAAGAAAGAAATGCTACATTAGCTTCCAACATGATCTATGGCTAAAAAAGCTAATTTACCCTTTAAAACACATCAATATTCGTTTTGTGGAACCATTAGAGTTATGGTTCACCCCACTTGTCCTTATCTAGCAACACATTCTACAAGGCTCAGGAGTGGAATGGGTTCAGTACACATGAATGTTGGACTCAACAGAAGTGTTAAATTTCACTAAAGCAATCAGTTACACCTCCCTGAGATGAAGACCACATTGAAATGAAAGCATCTTAAAGGTCCAGTTTGTCGGATTCAGTGGCACCTATCCATAGAGTTGCTGATAGCAACCTCCTCACCTCACCCTAGTGTGAAGGAAAAACTATGATGGCTGCCAAATGACCTAGAGCCAGCTTAGTTTGTGTGTTCTGGGCTTCTGTAGAAAGATGGTACTTTAACATGGTGGACTGTGAAAGAAAACTTGCAGCAGCGTTGATAGAAGCATCTCATTCTAAGTTAGAACATACATACCCATTATTTAAAGGTGATTCTACACTCATGAAAACAGAGTTATGAATATTCAATTTTCTGTAAATAGAGCTTACCTAATCTGACACACTGGATTAGAGCAAACACATCTAATCCTATAACACTGAGCACATACAGTAAACTGCATGTGGTCATTATACAACAAAACAAAAATTGCATTTAAAATTTGTGGAAGAGATCATGTCTTCTAATATCTGGAAACCAGGAGAAATGAAATAATTATTTTTTGTTTTGATTTAACTGGACTTAGTTATATAGGTTATAACAATGTCTTCACCAAAGTCATTGCTGAGATCTGCAGTAGGAACATAGTGTAATTAGTACAACAAAGTTGAGCAAGAAACCTGAGCGGTCAGGTGATGAGTCAGGTTGTAAACAAGTCAACAGTTTAGCCAGATTACCTAAACCATGTCCAGAATGTCAGTAATGATCCCTTACTGTCAGTCTGTGAAAGAACATTTTGTGGAACATGAACTATATATATATATATATATATATATATATATATATATATATATATATATATATATATATATATATATATATATATATATATATATACTGGTGTGTGTATGTGTGGGTAATACTTCACTGTTTGTTTATCTGATTATCTGAGTAGTTGTGTTTCAGAGTCAGACCTCTTTGTATCAGTGTTTGCTATTCCTAGATTTCAGCAATACATTGGTGAGAGCAATGGTATTATCACTGATAACAATGTTACATATAGAAATGGTAAACTATGAAAATCTCGGAAAGATCTTCTGTTTCAGTGTAGATGCAAGTGCCTCATATTCATTCTGCTGGTCTCCTGACAGAAGTCATTGTCTGTTCAGTATAGCCCACACAAGACAAAACCATGACAATGTATAGTAAGAGTCCAACCAGTGTCATTATTGCCATCAACCCCTTTAAGATGTAAAGGGAAATTAGCTCCACTGCAAGCCTGTTTGCAATGAAAGCATTAGAGTTGATTTGCATTGTGTGTATAATACAGAGTCTGAGGGCAAAAACAATGACTCACTCATAGTTAAAGCGCACAATGCTAAATCGTATACATGTTTTTTTTCTTTTAAATAAATATGCTCTGTTATATTCAAGTAAAAGCAAACCCTCATATTTGTCAAGTCATTATTCCACTTACAGCACTTGGAAAATAAAGAAGAATGCAGTTTTAGAAAGGCTGGCATGTATCAGATCCACTTTAATGCTCGCAGACTGTCAGTGGATAAAACAACAACAACAAAAACCCACAGTACACAGCTGCAGTGGAATGTCAAAGGTGAATGATTTAAGAGTGGCCAGAAATGCGGAAAAAAACAGTTTAAAGTGTACTGACAGGTAAGAAAGTCGATGCAGTTCACAGTGTTGCAAAAAAGAAAAAAACAAACTCTTTATTTTCCTTCTTGTCTGGGCAGCCAAAACAGAGTGAAAGACAGAAGAGAGGAGAGAGAGAGGAATTGAATTGAGGTGTGGAGAAGAGCAGAAGCGGGGCAGAGGCAGAAAAAGCAGGGCAAGCCGATCACAGCTTGTCTGACATCAATCCA
Organism: Collichthys lucidus; assembly: GCA_004119915.2. NCBI lineage: Eukaryota > Metazoa > Chordata > Actinopteri > Sciaenidae > Collichthys > Collichthys lucidus. Next base: position 8,575,701 of record CM014088.1, on the reverse strand, counting down.
ATAGTTGGTTTTTATCTTCGTCCCATACTCACTGGACACATATCTGATTCTTCAGACTGTTAGAGAAAGACAGTCAGAGAGGGGAGAGCGTCAGGTTTATCAGAACACACTCAAAGTCTCATATTTAAAGTTCAATGTGCAAATGATTTATGTACAAATGCTTAATCTTAATAGCCTTCTTCACAAATCATTTATCACAGATTGACAAAATTGATATAACATATCTGTGGCGCGACGTCTTTTTTCATGATTTGGACCTTGTTCCTCTTGATAATACTGTATGATCATGTACTCACTATGTCACAGTGACAATGTGGAATACTAGCTAAACATGAGCAGATGATCCACCTGGTTCAAGTGTGCACTCACTTTCTGCTTTACCTCCAAATAAACTGGATTAGAGATAATCTATCTGAACTGTTGACTCAGACGTCTGATGTTCTTTTCTTGTTTGAGTATTTACTTTGGGGTGTACGTGATTATGTGAGATAGTAATGATGCCACAACTAAAAAAGTAGGTAGTTATTATAATAAATCAGAATTATCATTTCATTCTGACAAATGATTCCTCTGAGTTTTCAATTGTTAGTAGAGGAATTCTTTAAGGCACAGGAGAGACACTGTTTAGGGAACGCTACACGCAGCACAATCTGCTAAAGAAAGTAATAATATACTCATTTGTCCTCGCAAGAAAAACAACAGTATCAGTGGTTTGAGAAAATGCCCAAAAAAGCCATGTGTCTATCAAAATGACAAAGTCCTCTACAGGCCATAGTATTTATGACTCTTGCATAAAGATTGGATGAATGTGTTAACAAAACATCCACCTTGGATAACTTTACTCCAGTATTGGTGCCACAAACTTTTTCATCTTTGCAACAGTGATTTGTAAAGTTCTGCCACAGCTGTGTCTAATATGTTCTACATGTTATTCTGGAAGACAGTTAGATATTTTGTAATTTATTTAAATAGTATAGTAAATATTTAAATTTCAGAGTGAGATCAGTGATTGATGTTTTCACATTCGGTCTTATATGTATTTTATCAAGTGTCTGCACATCAGGTTAGTCCCTTCACATGCTAAATATTTGAGCTGACCTTTAGAAAGACAGACACAGAGCTAATTTTGCTGTGAGGTGTCTACACATAGATAGTCACACACTAAGGCTGATATTATTATATACAAGACATATGGTTTACATCAAGATACTTGGTTTTGTCATCTATTGATATCTTAAAGCCAACTAAACTTTGAAGTAACTCAGAGAGAAAGCTAGTCAGGGCCCCCTGTGGTGGAGTCACCTGTTCTTTTCTTCTAGAAGAAGAGATCAGATCAATAGATCAAAAGAGCCATTTGTTGGGGTCCCCTGGGAAAGGAAGCTCTCCCTCTTTCCCTGTCTTTTTCATGGCTAAGTGTTACCTTTTTCGGGGTAGAAGAAGAGATCAGGTAAATAGATCAAAAGGACCATTTGGTGGGGTACCCTGGGAAAGGAGTCTCCCCCTCTTTCCCTGTCCTTTTTATGACACAAGTGTTATAACCGTTGACTTGAAATGCATGTTCTGGAAGCTCATCATGGTATATAAGGGCTTGCCCTGTTTAGTTCGGGAGGGTTTTTTTCATTTTTCGGCCAGAAGCCCTCCAAGTACTTATACTTGCTTCGACACTGTGCTTGTTGTAATAAACTTGTTATACGACTAAGACGGTGTCTGCAGATTTTCTCTTCAAACATCTTCATCTGCATCACCACCGGAGGATCACAAGGTAGAAGAAGAATACACCACAGCTGCATGAACAAACTGCTGCAGGTGAGTGGCTGCATAAATCAGCAAACTGTATTGTTCCTTTTTCATGGAACTTGAAATTAGATCACCTCGAGGGGAAAAAAGTTCCCCTGCTAGTTTCAAGACTCAATTATAATTCAGTAAAACAACTAAAGGGACTCTTAAGGCTAAAATACACAATGCGTCAGTTCACACAGTCTCTGTCCCCACTAAGTCACGGCCGGCAGCCCTCTGCAACACATACGCAGAGCTTCTATTTCTCACGAACGCATGGCGCATAAATTCAGCACAGAGCAGACCGTGCAGGGAAAATAATCAGCTGCAAAATACAAAATAAACCCCGGTTGATTTTTTAAAATAAAATACTCCGTGTTCACCGTGGATCGAGTTTGATTACAAGAATACGTCATAATGGGCGGAGCTGACCTGAAGTCAACAGGTAAGGGGTTTTCAGGCGTAATCATTTATGACACCTCACATCCTTTTTACAAGGATACCAGAAAAAAGATTCGGCGTTGAATGCCATTACAGAAGCCAAAGAGACGACAGCCTGCAATATCGAGAGGCACCTGAGCGAGTACGCTGCTGTTCTGGAGTGGAGCTGTTCTGCAGCCGTTCTGCATGCAGTGTATTTTCGGGGTTAGAGGTGATCAGTTTTGGCAGTGTTATTTAGAGAGAAATCACCTGGAGCTATTTGAATAGACTGAAAAATCATAGTAATAAATACAAACATCAGCGATGTGACTCCATAGTCATTAAAGTCGATAAATAGATAGAGTACAAAACAGCAGGTTTTCTCTGCTGGTCACACAATGCAAATAACCCTTTTCCCTGTGTGCTGTGAGGGTTTTAATCCGTGTACCACAAGCCCCATTCTTTTGACACTACAGGTCTAAAAGCCATTATTGTGTGATTGAATAGGTGAGTAGAACACTTTCATGTATCGGCCCAGCAGCCTGGACCAACAGATGACTTCATACTATCAGTTTATCATCACACTATCGCTGTTCTCATCTCTCTTCAGGTAGCAGAACTCACAGGCTCGATCACTCAACCCACTGAGGACTGTGTCAAAACGAGCCAGTGGGTGTCTGTCGCATAAACAGTATGACCAGTATCACCAGTGTGCCTGTGTAGATAAAATAAATCGAAAGCAAACCTGCCGTGTGCCCCAGTGGGGATGCACTGAAATAGTGACACTTTGCACTGTTTCAATTTTAGTGCGTTGCTTCAGTTTTACGGCACATGGTGTCTCCTGTGTGTTTCCTCTGTCGCTAAAGTGGAAATTGCATGTTGTCTTCAGGTGAACTAAACAGAGTAACCACAGTCTGGTTTGTAAAAGAAACATCCTGCTGTTTGACTTCCATAAGGACAAAACAGCTACAACAAACTGTCACGCTTATTCCAGCAGAGATGCAGAGATCTTAATATGGCAGAATGCAGCACAGTATAAGTATATACAATGAAAGACCCCAAGCAGCTAGCATAAAAACCATGACAAAACATTTTCTGTGTTAATTATATTAACTGTATATATATATATATATATATATATATATATATATATATATATATATATATATATATATATATATATATATATATTATACAAATGATATATACAAATGATGAAAACATGCACATATAAACTAAAAATAAACGATAAAGAACTGTTTCCAGAAGTAGTGACCTGTCTTCAGCAGAGTGGGACACAAAGCAACTGATGAACATACATTTACATGTGGGGGGTATGGAGGAGCCACTTGTATGTATAGTGTCCAATTTAACCACTAGGGGGAGTATTGTTTTCTTTGTGTGCATTGATTACAGATTACATTACAGTTAGTCTGTGGTGGGGAGAATGCTATTCATAAAGCACCGACTGCAAGACGAGTCATGAAAATGCACTCTTTATGAGTGCAATAACTGGGAAAATGACCCAAAACAAAAGTTGATTGTGGATATTGGATTTCTTTGTTGAACACCACACGCCACCTGCTGAGGTGTTTGGTCAGTGCAGTACAAAGTCCTTCTCCTTCTTGTGAGGGACAGTTAAGTGTGGGACCATGGTACTTTTTATTATTCTGTTTCTGGACATAATGGACACAAGCTGAAACCGGAAACGAGTTGTTTCAGCTCAATTTCTCGTTTTCTGTTCCAATCACCAAAAACAAAATTTCCCCTTCCATATTCCGTTTTAGTGGTGGGCGGGGCTTGTACGCTTCTTTGCCCGGTACTCTTCAAAATAAAAGTTCTTCCGTTTGACAAAGTTATTTCTTTATTAAAGGGTGACCATCTTTTGGCCGGACATTTTTACGTCCTGTCTGGGGCTCCTGAGGATTTTTTTCTTTATAAGTTCATGAAAATGTCTGGTTTTCAATTGACTCGCTTTGCACAGGCTGTCCTGTGTGTGGACCCGCACACTGGCTCAATTTGTGGCATCGGCATCTAGTAGTGGCATTTCCCGGAAAGGCCACTACTAGATGCCACTATCTGAGGCACATGCCGCTAACCCGTAGAGGCAGATGCCAGTATCTGAGGCATTGATTAATCTCTCAACTGCTGCCGCTGTGTGCGCGTGCGTGCGTGTGTGTGTGGCGTGATCTGGGTATGTGCAGCGTATGTGTAGCATTAGGCCAGGACACCAGGGGGCAGTCTTACAGGGGAACCTCAGGTTATGTTTTTGTTACAGAGCCACGGGTCAAAGTTCATGTGAAATGTGGCAGTGAAGACTCAACATGAAATCCGTCTCATATGTCATAAAGTGTCATATCATATGACAGGTGTTGTTTCTTAACACTTTTTATGGTCATTTTTAGTTTTTATAGATGAATTAAGTGAAAACAAATGACCCCACAAGCAACACAAATAATTGCACTTTTGAATGAACTTTTTTTCAGGTTAAGCATTCCATTCTCAGGAAAAACACAAATCTAGCCACCATTTAAATATTTATTCTTTAAATTAACAATGTGTTTCACACTTTATTTAGTTGCCTACCTCACACACATACACACGCACAGCAGCAGGTGAATGGCAGCTGTGCCACACAGTGGTTAAGAGATTATTTAGGAAAACCTCACAAATTAATGCGGAACTTACTGTTTTTTAAAATAAAAACAAATGCCCATAACAGCAGCAACTGTCGTGGCGCACATGCACATACGCACACTGTCGAGTTAGGTTCTTTATCTATTTAATAAAGATGCTGAGACGGATTTCACGTTGAGTCTTCACTGCCACATTTCACATGAACTTTGACCCGTGGCTCTGTAACAAAAACATAACCTGAGGTTCCCCTGTAAGACCGCCCCCTGGTGTCCTGGCCTAATGTTACACATACGCTGCACCGACCAAGATTACACTACGCACGCACGCACGCACTCACGCACACACAGCGGCAGCAGTTGAGAGATTAATCAATGCCTCAGACACTGGCATCTGCCTCTACAGGTTAGCGGCATGTGCCTCAGATAGCGGCATCTAGTAGTGCCATTTCTGGAAAATGCCACTACGGGTCGGTTTCGGAAAGGAACACAAACCACTTAACTATGGACATCATGTCATTCACATCTTTTTTAAACATATTTGTAAAAACATTTTAAATATCTTTATTTGTAAATGTGCTCAAATATTTTTTAAACACAACTTTGTGTATGTTTTTTAACATCTTTGTGTGTTTTTAAACATATTTAAATACATTTAAACACATATTTGTTAAAAAACATCTTCACTTAAAAAAACACAATTTAAGGAGGAGGAAAGAAGACTTCGAGTTTTAATACGACGCGATGTTTGAAACAAGCGGTATTAAAGAATAGCAGCTAGTGGTGCTGCTAAGGCTAAAACAAGACAGAGTGTGGATGATTGACACCTGTCACCTGTCGATCCAATCAGAGTCAGGAGAATCTATTAGTACCGCCCACATTCACCTTTGACCCACCAATGACGATCCAGAATTAAGTAAACCCAAAAGTGGTATATTGAACCAAGAGGTCACACTTCACTGTCAAAGCCTCTTTGTCTTTATGTAACAACCAGGAGCTTCGTGACTGATTCAAACTAAAGCAGAAGACATTAGCAGAGACATTAGCAGCGTTTCTTCACGCTGAAATAGAACTTTTGACACGAAACAGCAAAGATAAGACACACTGTGTCGTTTTGTGGATTTTTTTGCTACTCTTTGGGGGCTAGCTCGCTGAGTTTTCATCGCACATTGATGAGACACATATCTTTGTAAGATATATTTTTATTTTTTCCCGGGCCGCGCCTCTGGCGCCCCCCAATGGAGGCGCGCCTCACACTTTGAAAACCGCTGTCATCGGTAATAGACTGATTATCATAAAGCCCCCCTAAATTTCGAATGGTAATTCTATTTCCAGTGTTAAATATAAGTAATTTTCAAATGTAAAATGCCACAAGGGATGGAAGAAGGGATGACCATTTTAGAAGAGGGATGATTTTGACAATTTTTCCGCCAGGGGGGATGCGTCTCTTTAACAGTGGCTGTCATGGTTAACAAACCTGAGCCAGCTGAGCTGCTTGTCCAATACCAAGACAGAATAGATCCATCTTATCATTTTCATGGTTCTTTCTGTTTATCCGTCAGTCTCACTGGCACAACCTTATTGGTTCTTTAGTAGGCAAAGTGACAAGCAGTCTTTAATAAAACTATGATCACTTCTTAACCTGATGCTGTTGCTCAGCAGAGGAACACTGTGTCACTGCAAATGAATGAATGTTGAACTCTTTAACTGAACTAAGGAGAAAAAAACAGGTCAGTAACTGAATTGTTTAGGATGCCTTGACAGGAAACAGACACGTTTAATAGAGCACATTTTCAGTTTGAGAGCATGATTTCTCCTTCTCGTGCTCAGATTTATTGTCCTCGTGCTCACATTTCATGCTCACACTCAAAACGTATGTGCTCGCGCTCAAAACATGTCCTGTGTGCGCTCAGATCTAATGTGCTCGCGCTCAAAACATGTCGTGCGCGCTCAGATTTTTCCTGATATACCTGATATAAAATTAGAAATAGTCTATGATAAATGGAATCATACGGTGTCTAAACGACGATAACTCTTTTTAGGATTATTTAAGATTAATTATACATACTTGCTGCTGTTTGCCGACAGACAGCAGGACAGGATTTTAAAGATGCTTGAGGATGATACATGGCCTCAAGCCCAGCCTTCAAATCCTGCTGCTTCACACACACACACACACACACACACACACACACACACGCTCACAGATACAATTCAAGAGGGATTTTTTTCAAAGCTTCTGTATCAAGGCTCCCAGCTTTCCTCTTAAGGCCTCTTAAATATTCACTGTGCAGTCGGTGTATGTTACACAGCTGTACGACCTCCAAAGAAACGACACCACCTAACTGCATGAACTCCTTGAACATGGTTACTTAGGTATTCCTGTGGCATGTGACAAATTGTGTCAGCACATTACTCTAGTGAAGCATTTTTCATGCATAATTCATCTTAGAGTCTACATCCCACGTGGACACTTTCAAATCCCCTGAAGTTAATTCCCTCTTCGTGATTAACAGCCTTGCTCACTTTGGCTGTGTTGCAGCTTATGGTTGTCTGTGCTGTCTGCACTGCAGGAAATCACCTGTCCAAAACAATTTGACTGTACAATACCAGAGTGCTGGAGAGATTTAAATCAAATAAAAATAATCCACCGTGCAGAAAAAAATAAATAAATAAATACATTTTTTAAAAGGTGCCAGAGTACATTGTTGTGTTTGGAATTTAATAATATTTTAACATGTTCTACTGCACAAAGACACAGACACAGACACACACACACACACACACACACACACAGACATTTTTATTGAACAAAATAAATTATATTTTAGTATCAAAAAGTATAAAATTATATGATGCTGTAAAAATTGGGCAATCATAAGGGCTGTACCACTGAAGCAATTTACTACAGCACATTAACGTGGTGCTACAATTTACTTTTTCATTATTCTAATCGTTAATTCTATCAGAGTGGAATTATATTTAGTGCTGAATGCTAAGTTGTACACTTATGGTAAGGTATGTGTGCTACCTATGAAGGTAACTGATATTTTTTGACCGACATCATCACCAAAAGAACCACAAAGCTTCATGTGCACCTATTTTTCATACAGTATATATGGACCGGCCTTCCTCAGCGGTGGGGAATAGTAAATTACAGAACAAAGTAAATACGTCTTCACCCTCTGATGAATGACTGGAAATGAAATGAATGGGAGTTAGCATCTCATCTAGCGCCAGTATCAGCAGGCTCCAGGGAGAAGAGGAAAAAAAGGAGAAAGAGAGGAAGAAAGTAGGTGAACTGTCAGGCACTTGCCCTAGTTGGAGGTTGACATTTGTCGTCTCTGTAGCCAGTGGGTCCCTAAGTTATCTCTGTGTGCAGAGGGAATTAATCAGGGGCTTGATGATTGGAGAAATGAGGCTGAATAAAAAAAAGCATTACAGTCTCTCTCTTTCCTTTGTCTTACCCAACACAGGATGATTGCCATGCCTTGGACCTGCTCTTGTCATCAATACCCACCTACCTCACACACATAAAGTGGTTTGTAAAAATCCCCCCCGCTAAGCAGCTAATGGGTGCAAGGTATAAAATAGCCTGGACCGCAGCAGAACCTCCAGCGGTGCATTGTTGTAAATCACAGAGTCATTACATAGGAGATGAGTGCTAGGAAAATACAGGCACTGGAAATTTCCCCTGCCCCAACCCTGACTGTTTTCTGCTTTACTACACAATGCACTGTACATGCTCAATATTGGCCTTTCAGCTCTCAAAACCACAGGTTCTGCAAGTCATTTCCCACAGCTCTGACGATGGGATCATTTCACAAACACTATCTCCCCAAGCTTCATTTATTCTCTTTTCTTTTTCTATGCAGAATGAAGTTGTTGGCTGAAGATCACATTCAGTAACTCTCAGGAACAGGACAACATAATTTATTAAAAATTAATAATAATAATTACTTGCAATTGTCCACTTTAGGTGGTTGAATGACAGCATCCTAAAAATATTACTTAACATAACTTCCATAGGTAGAAATCCTGTGAGTACAAAAATGAAATTCATGTTTACCAACCCTGCCACCATGTGATGCTTTAGACCACAGAAGTAGGATTTTACTCACACATTTTTATTTTATTATTATTTTCATTATTAGGGTAGCAAAACTACATCTGCACAAACAGGTGTGGAAACAAGATTCATCCCAGCTGCAGTACTATTTTTTGATTTTTATGATGACATTGAAAGAGTAAAAAAACTAAATAAACAAAACTGAAAATGCCTGATACTTTCAATTGTTTTGATAATCTTGATAATATGTGGTTAGTCTTTTCAGAAGAAAAATTATATCATAACTCATCAACATGGTAGAGACAGCAACATCTTGTGAGGACATGGCTAAGAATGAACACATTAATCACCAGATCCTGGCATAAGCCTCACAAATGCAAAAACTCTGTCTTCATCAATTCATAAGACAGAAATGTAAATGTGGGATGATAGCAGCATGTTGGTGGTACCACTGACAATAAGAGCCTCAAATGTTAACATATTCAACTCTCGATAGCAAAATGTCTTTCTACAGTGTGACAGACCAAAGGGAGCTTCTTCATGTTTATTTTAGATACAGTGAAAACGAAAATGAAATATTTCACTTGATTTCATTGTATTGATCGATGCATTTTTCTTTTAGAGAGAAGACATTTTTCAATTCATTTGAAAACTCATCTCACAAACAATTTACTTGCACTACTCATAGAAAATACTGAAACTTTATACTTTTAAAGCTATAATTAAATGTCTCTGTGGTGTTAGGGTTATGCAGTGTCACACATGGGAAACCACACCACACAACTAGTGTTGTGTTATGCCAGGCAGAAAATGTAAACTCTATGCTACAGTATGAGGAAAGATTGTTAAGATGGGAGAAATGTCAGAAATGCTTTGTAAGCTGATCTTTACTTAACCTGAACTGAGCATTTGTTGCCTAAAAAGAACTTAATCATAATCCTATTCTGGCCGTTAGGTGCAATATAATGAAAATCAAGATAAAAATGTTGTAATCTGAGGATTTTCAGAATGGTTCAATGTCAGTGTTCGAGTCTGGTTCTAGGTTTGGTTTCTAGTGTCAGACAAATGGCACAATCCATCAGAGGTAACGAAATGTAAAAAAACCTCCTTGTAGTGAGTAACAAAAAATACAGGTACAGAATATAGACTGCAGTTTAAGTCTGTCCACCATTATTTACACCTGCAACTGGTTTCAGTGATTCAGTACCTCAAAGCACCATCACGTGAACGGTATGCACTATATTTTGTGTGACAGAACTACCACATTTCTCTGTGACATGGGACAGCTTTGTTGTTATTCAATTTAAAATGCAAATTTTGACTAAGTCTGGAATTTAAAATGGGACACTGTATATTTGTTGGTTGATGTTGGTTGAAGTTTCTAATGGCCATTTGGTTTTCATGTCTAAATGAACACCATACTATTAACACATACACCATAGATAACAAATGCTACCAGCTGAATCGCGCTTCCTTTTGAACAGAGTAAACATGTTGTCTGAATTGCAATGAGAAAAACTGTCAAGGCTTAATAGAGAACATCCTTTTATGCTTCAAAGATGTGATCATTTGTATGCGCATGTTTTACTTGTTTGGAAATGGTTGAATGGAAAGACAAAATCATGCTGGTAGTGATGGTGATTTGTAGGCAGAATGGAGCCTCAAGGGGCTGACTGCTTTCGAGGCTAGCCTGTTGCATTGACTAACATGCCTGGGAGAACACTAAAAGAAGGTGGTGGATAGGCCTGTCAGATTCTCCATTGTCAAGTTGCTGCAGTGTTGCTGCAAATTACAGTCAGTGAGTGTGAGTCTGAATGTGCGACTGTCAGAATTATGTATATAATAATATTAGTATTATTATGACAGCCAGTCTGTATGCATCTATCTACATCATTTTACACATTGATGCCAATGAGCTGGCAAGTGCAACCCCTGTAACAAACCAATAAAATGAACCTGACATCAATTTATTACCAAAATGAAGCTACAGTGTGACGAAATCACTCTGCACAAGGGAGCTTATATACATCATTTTGACGGTTTTATTATCTGTATGTTGTCTGTTTGTAGAAATGTATGGTAAATGAACTGTACTTATATAGCGCCTTTCTAGTCTTCCGACCACTCATTCACCCCATTCACACACATTATTACACTGATTGGCTACCGTGCAAGGTGCCAACCGCTCATCAGTTTAAGGAGCTAATCATTCATACACCGATGGCACAGCCTTCGGGAGCAACTTGGGGTTCAGTATCTTGCCCAGGGACACTTCGGCATGCAGACTGGAGGAGCAGGGGATCGAACCGCCAATTATCTGATTAGTAGACAACCCGCTCTGCCTGTGAGCCACATACATGCATACATGTCGCATACATGTATGTGAAACGGGCTTGTGTAGGACCCAAATGCAGCACAACAGCAAGGGATACTTAGTAATGTTCTTTATTGAGGAACTCACAGCAGGCGATATGGCAGGTGAGAGAGAGGAAATAAGTCCTGAGTTCAATCGGAGAGTCTGTGGCAACGAACTGGGGCAGGGGGACAGACTGCCCGGGGAAACCCCCAAACAGCCAGGGAAACAGGCAGACAGACACCAGAAACACTGACGCAGAACTCGTGGTCGGGGACGAAAAGCTGAGGTGATTACCGGGGCAGAGACAGACGAGCAGGTCAAAGGCAAGCAGGGTCGGCAACGGGAGATCAGTCTGGACAAAAGTGCTGGAAAGACTTGCATGATGCGAAGAACAATCTAGCAAAGCGTGTCTGGAGGTTGGTGCTTAAATACAGGGTTGATTGCTGATGAGGAGCAGGTGTGGGAGGCAGGAGAAACCATGGTGACTGATGAGGAGGCGGGGCTGACAGGTGAGTGGAAAGTTACTGGGTGCAGGTAAGAGGGAAAAACAGGCAGGGGACCGGAGTGGATTGTGACAGTATGTATGCATGTATGTCAAAAATGTAAAATAAATAAAGAAATAAATAATGTTTTATAATGTTTTGTGTTTATCTTTATGTATCTCTATGCAGGTATGACTGGCACTGTTGTACTGATATGCTGATAACCATGTGTTCAATATAGGTTTTTTTAAGGTGCAATGGTTGGTACACAAAACATGCCATTCATATTACTTAAATCAGCTGCACTGCACTGGATCTCTGTGCATCTTGCCGTGTTATTCCAGCTAAGAATTATAAATTGAATTGATTCTGACTGATAAAAAGTTTGGCTGCACTAGTATGACACAATACACTACTAGTGCGCAACTAGCCCGCTACTAGTGCGCAATTGCACACTACTGGTGCGCAACTTCATTCAACTAGTAAGACATTTCTGTAACATGTAAGACATTTCTGCACACTAGTAGGACAACTTTGGCGTACTAGTAGGACAACTACATCTTACTAGTGAAGCAAAACTGTGCACTAGTTGGCAACTGTGCGCTACTAGTACTACTACTTCACTAGTAAGATGTAGTTGTCCTACTAGTACGCCAAAGTTGTCCTACTAGTGTGCAGAAATGTCTTACATGTTACAGAAATGTCTTACTAGTTGAATGAAGTTGCACACCAGTAGTGTGCAATTGCTCACTAGTAGCTTGCTAGTTGCGCACTAGTAGTGTATTGTGTCATACTAGTACAACCAAACTCCTTACATGTTAGGTCCGGAGGCTCACTAGTAAGACAAACTTTGTTCTACTAGTTATACTAGTAAGAAAAAAAATACATGTCACTAGTAACACTAGTGAGCATTTTTGATGTCACTAGTACTACTAGTAAGGTGCAAAAGTCCCACTAGTGCTACTAGTGGATATTTTGCCACTTACTAGTGCTACTAGTACGCATCTTGGCCCTTACTAGTGCTACTAGTAGACATTTTGGCCATTACTAGTACTACTAGTAGACACTTTGCCCTCTACTAGTGGTACTAGTAAGATCGTGATATCTCACTAGTAGCACTAGTGGGACTTTTGCACCTTACTAGTAGTACTAGTAGACATTCTGGCCGACACTAGTAGTACTACTAAGGTCACAAATGCTGTACTAGTACTACTAGTGGACAGTTTGGTACATATTAATAGTACTAGTAACATCGTAATAGTCTCACTAGTGTTACTAGTGGACATCCTTCCCATTACTTGTGTACATGTAAGTTGCAAGCCGCATGTAAGTCGCAAGCAAATGAAGAAGGTGGGACATGGATTTTGATTGGTGAATGTTCAAACTGTGTGCTTGAGGCCTTAAAGGGGCAGCTCTGAATACCAGAGTGTTTAACAGCATTCATTTTGGAAGATGTCAACTTATTTTGTATTATTATAAAATGAAAATGACCTAAAATCATTTTTAATATTAAAATGGTTATTAATTAGGTCATTTGTTTATTTTTCTTTTGTATTTTTTGTTTATTCATGTTTATTACATATTATACTACTTACAAATCAATATCAATTTTATCTCCATTTGTAGGAATTAAAATATTCTAAGCTAATCTAGAGATAGATAGACAGATAGATAGATATTTAGTGGCTAATATGCCCAGAATTATTATTTTAATACTTTTTGTCCCCAAGGCCGCGGACCAGTACCCGGCTGTGGAGCAATTGTTATCGGGCCGCACGAGTCTGGACGATGGTTTATTTTGCAAATGCCGGTACGTGATATCTCTAACGAGGCAATGAAGCCGTCAAAACAGCTTCGCGTATCGTATTTTGAAGGGATTATAGTGGCCCTTTGTCACTATACGCGCACGCTGGTGATTTTAAGGGCTTGTACGCGTGCCAGTGTAGGTGCATAACACAGCCAATGTCTAAGCATTACTGATTATGTTGCACATTTATTAGGATACACACAGTCATCTCACAGTGCTCGCTTTCAACAATAACACTTCTGACCTGCAGCGTTACACGCCATGGCACGGTCAAAAACCATATAGATTCCCCAGCAAGCGCCCCTGCACTGCTTAACCAACCTACCTATATAGACTCTTGCAATAGCCTAATTATGTACTGCCACCTACTGGCACAAATGAGTACAACACATATAAAACAGAATGACCAATTTGGCTCCCACAGGGATATTTAAAATTACCATAGCAACAAACAAACAAACACCCCCCCCCCCCCCCCCCGGATATCCGTGATATCAGTGCAAAATGTCCACTAGTAGCACTAGTGGGACTTTTGCACCTTACTAGTAGTACTAGTGACATCATAAATGCTTAATATCACTGATATCACGGATATCCGTGATATCAGTGCAAAGTGTCTACTAGTAGTACTAGTAATGGCCAAAATGTCCACTAGTAGCACTAGTAAGGGCCAAGATGCGTACTAGTAGCACTAGTAAGTGGCAAAATATCCACTAGTAGCACTAGTGGGACTTTTGCACCTTACTAGTAGTACTAGTGACATCATAAATGATTGATATTACTGATATTACGGATATCCGTGATATCCGTGATATCAGTGCAAAGTGTCTACTAGTAGTACTAGTAATGGCCAAAATGTCCACTAGTAGCACTAGTGGGACTTTTGCACCTTACTAGTAGTACTAGTGACATCATAAATGCTTGATATCACGGATATCACGGATATCCGTGATATCAGTGCAAAGTGTCTACTAGTAGTACTAGTAATGGCCAAAATGTCCACTAGTAGCACTAGTAAGCAGTACTCGAGTTGAGGGGGGATGGCATCCCTCCTGGCGGAAAAAATTGTCAAAATCATCCCCCTTATAAAATGGTCATCCCTTCTTCCATCCCTTGTGGCATTTTATCAATGCATGTGAAAATTACTTATATGTAACACTGGAAATAGAATTACCATTCGACATTTAGGTGGGCTTTATGATAATCAGTCGCGGCGGGGGAAAAAATAAAAATATATCTTACAAAGATATGTCTCATCACTGTGCGATAAAAACTTGGCGAGCTAGCACCCAAAGAGTAGCAAAAAAATCCACAAAACGATACAGTATGAATGATCTTTGCTGTTTCGTGTCAAAAGTTCTATTTCAGCGTGAAGAAACGCTGCTAAAGTCTCCTGCTGTGTCTCTGCTTTAGTTTGAATCAGTGATGAAGCTCCTGGTTGTTACATAAAGACAAAGAGGCTTTGACAGTGAAGTGTGACCTCTTGATGCAATATACCACCTTTGGGTTTACTTCATTCTGGATCGTCATTGGTGGGTCAAAGGTGAATGTGGGCGGTACTAATATATTCTCCTGACTCTGATTGGTCGACAGGTGACAGGTGTCAATCATCCATACTCTGTGTTGTTTTAGCCTTAGCAGCACCTCTAGCTGCTACCTGCTGCTTCATATTCTTTAATACCGCTTGTTTTAAACATCGCGTCGTATTAAAACTCGAAGTCTTCTTTCCTCCTCCTTAAATTGTGTTTATTTAAGTGAAACACAAGATGTTAAAAAATGGACATGATGTCTATAGTTAAGTGGTTTTTGTTTCTTTCCGACCCTGATATCAAGGATATCACGGATATCACTGATATCAAGGATATCCGTGATATCAAGCATTTATGGTGTCACTAGTACTACTAGTAAGGTGCAAAAGTCCCACTAGTGCTACTAGTGGATATTTTGCCACTTACTAGTGCTACTAGTACGCATCTTGGCCCTTACTAGTGCTACTAGTGGACATTTTGGCCATTACTAGTACTACTAGTAGACACTTTGCACTGATATCACGGATATCCGTGATATCACGGATATCACTGATATCAAGGATATCACGGATATCAAGGATATCACTGATATCACGGATATCACTGATATCAGGGATATCAGGGATATCACTGATATCAAGGATATCACGGATATGCATATCCAGGACATCAGATATCTGACATCCTTGATATCATTATAACATTATAACATCATTATTGTTCTTCTTATTACCATCAACAACAGTAAAAGCTCATCAGGCTTTATGGGGTTAAGTTTTTGCTGGGTGGAATCCTTTCAGAAGAGCCAATAGGAAACCTCAATGCATGTGCTGTCCCCACCTCCCAATTAGCATTTTATTCCACCAGTTCTACTAGTGAACATTTAGACCCTTACTAGTACTACTAGTAGGCCAAAAACACCTTACTAGTACTACTAGTGGACACTTTTGCCCTTTCTGGGACTACTAGTAAGGAACAAAATAACCCAACTAGTGCAACTAGTGGTTGCTGTGGCTCTTACTAGTAGTACTAGTAGACAATTTGGGCCTTACTAGTACTACTAGTAACAATAAGAATGCCCACTAGTAGTATTAGTGAGAGCCACAATGTCCACTAGTAGTACTAGTAATGTCGAAAGAGACATACTAGTATTACTAGTAGACATTTTGGCCCTCACTAGTAGTACTAGTAATGTCAAAAACATCTTACTAGTGCTACTAGTGGACATTTTGGCTCTCACCAGTACTACTAGTAGGCATTCTTGCTGTTACTAGTAGTACTAGTAAGGTAGAATATACCTCACTAGTACTACAAGTGGACATTTTTGTACGTACTAGTAGTACTAGTGAGGTCAAAAATGCCTCACTATTGCTACTAGTGGGCATTTTGGTGCTACTAGTAGGGTCCAGGAGGCTACTAGTGCATGACACATGCCTACTAGTAGGGCGTAGTAGTGTTACTAGTGCAGCACAGTAGTTTACAAGTAGGGTTTGATTGCGAACTAGTACGCCAAAAGTGGCACTAGTAGTGTAAAAAACGTTACTAGTAAGACACAGTCGTTCTACTAGTGTGCTCTAGTAGTTCTACTAGTGCGAAATATCGTCTTACTAGTAAGGAAAAAAAGCTTACTAGTACATGGACCTTAAGTCCAATATCAAGGATATTGAATAAATGCTCAAACGGCTTTCCATAAGCAAGTCCAATCCCATTGGGAAAACATGTAGATTTGCTTCATGGTGCTTGAATCTTCAAAAACATAATCCTGTTAAATATACCTGCATAACTAGCAGGGAACTGACTGTGTGTAGTTTTTTTTTTAAACAAGCTTCTTTTTAGACAGTCTACTGAAGAGTAAAAGGGAGGTTTTAGAGATGTTTTCTTTAAATTGTAGGATGATGTAATATGGGAAATAAAAATCACATGAGCCCTTCTGTTTCTCAGTACAATAATAAAATGATACAATGTGTAATGAGCTGTGTCTAAGAGCAAAGGGCTTCTTAAGAAGCACAGGATTCAAGGATGCAGATGAAAGCAAAGAGAACAACGTTACAGCCAACAATAGGATTTAACACTGTAGCATTAATAGTTAAAAGTGGAAATTAGCTCTGCATCTGCAGTGTGATCCACTCACTTGTTTTGGTGCTTTGAGCCCTGCAGATGTGCATGGTACTGTGCCACAGAGTTCAGTGTGATGCTGCAGACTTCACAGGTATAGCTCCGTTTCAGACCTGGAATCAAACAGACATACATATTATAAACAAATACTGGATATGAATATACCTCAAAAACACTGTCTGCTTTTCATCCACAGTTAGTAGTAGAGTGAGGAATGTTAACAAAAACCATCTGATATTTTCACAACATTATACAACCGTATGACTTTCACTCTCCTCCATGCAGATATATTACAGTCTTAGTGTGTTTTTAAGATTACAATAGCTGACATAGACTGCTGGTCGTGGTGTGTAAAAAAAATCAATTAGAACTAGGCAGACAATAAAATGTCATGCCTTTTAAATCTCAGGGAAATAAATTTCACAGCTCAATCTGAAAGGTAGTACTTGAGACACCTATGCTAGTTTTTTTTCACCCAGATAAAGAGGTCTTTATATACAAGTCGCAGATGAGAGTGAAGAACCAGAATCAACACAACTCAGGACATTAACAGTAACTGAGACTTTGAGGTGTCTGATTTGTTTGAAATCAAATTTAAGTGTCTATTTTTTTTTTATTTAATCAACAGTCCTCAGTGTGATTATGGCTGTACCAAGTCAGTGCCCTGTTGCTGTCATGTTGTACTAATCTTATTGTGGTATGAAAAATGGCCGTCTTCATTGCCTTGCTCTCACAATTGAGTTACCTCTTCTATGAATATTCCTCACAGCAAAAGGCCAAGAGAAAATAAATGTCACCCTGCACTCATTGAATCACATTTCCATATCCTCTTCAATCAAAATTTTCCCATGAATGATCGGTTACTCCAAAGAAGGAACTGCTGAATTTTAGAAAGCATACTTATTTTCTTCTTGCAGGATAGTGGCAAGTGGTGTTGAAAATGTGCTTTTCGTTAACAACTCACTTCTGAGACGTTGATGTCAGCTGTTTTCTTTTAACATTTTGATGGAGTGAAATTTTCCCTAAAGAGAGGAAGAGAGAAGCAAATCTTTCCCTTTCACTTTCCTCCTGATAAGCTGTACAATAACCACTCTGTCAGTTGGCTACCACCAGGACTGAGATTTTAATTTTGCGTTATCCCCATACACAGTCATGCGCTGACATTAAAGTTCTGCCAAAGGCAATTTTTGAAACGGTGAAAGATTATACAGGGGCCCTGGTATCCATCACTTCCAGCAACCTGCAGCTCTTCCCTCATAGCACTGCCCTGCATGAGTGATAAAGTTCTGTCAGCCTTAAAACCTTTGTGGTGCTCCCCCACAATCACTTTTACTTCCTGGGGCATCACTGGTGAGTCATTGGAGGCTTCTTTTGGTTGACATATCTCTTAAGAAAGAGGAAGCTCAGGAACATGCAGAAGAAGTAAAGAGAGGAAGAAGAAGAATGTGCTCTGCAGCTTCATTTCTTTGGGTTTCGATGGAATTGTGTATAACCACAGTGTAGCGGGGTTCTTCTGCTAACCTCGTTCTTTTGTTCCAAAAATCCAGGCAAAGTCGGAAGGTGATGTTTTGGGTGTTTATTCTCCACCTCACCAGGTGCAATATGTACAGTGCCAATATGTCCAAACCAAAAAAAGTGAAGGAACCAAAAATGTTCTATAAACAAGTTCAGAAAACAAAAACAAAAAAAAACACAAGAAAGGAAAAACAAACAAGAAAACTAGTTCTTCAATAACTCAGCTCTCAAACAACAAATCGACCACTGTTACCTCCTTTGCAACCAACCACACACTCCCCGATTGGGGCCCAGGCAGCCCCTTTTATAGCGGTAGCCCCTCCCACTTGGACTACTACCTTTCTAAAAACCAACATAAATATCTTTTCCCCATTATGACAGCCATTTCCTATGCAGTGATAATGACAATAACTGTATAAAAATTATATCCGTATGTTCACTGTTTATATTCCATAGAAGACTGCCGGGTACTCAGATAACATCAACATTATTAAAAACACATAGTTCTCCGCATCACAATTACGCGCGTCATCCTCCTATATAATGACGGTGATGCGTACGCCCTGTTTCTCCGCCGGAAGCGGACAGGTAAGTGGTGGCGGCGTATTTCCACACACCCCGTAAGTGATCATCTGCACGTGTGCACCCTTGGCTGTGCTATTGTCCGGTGAGGGGAAGAGGAATGTGTGTTTTGTTATGTTTTGTTTAGCGCAGAGCAGAAGGGTATGGGGGAGATGTGTTTTGATGTGTGTGTGTGTGTGTGTGTGTGTGTGTGTGTGTGTGTGTGTGTGTGTGTGTGTGTGTGTGCGCGCTGCGTGTTGTTGACAGTTTGTTGTTAAGACAGGATGATTCGTATGAAATAGGAAAGGAAAATCTTGCATTACACTGGGGAACAATTTGAAAAAAAAATTCAGTTGAGTTAGATTTTTATGCTGATTAAAACTTCAATTGGGATGCTGATTCCAAAATTACAGTCAGTTTTTTTCTAGCACATCAATTTTTTTCTCCACAGCTTACCCTCAGATAAGCAAAATTCCACTGTAGTAAGACTTGCCAGCCGATTACGACTCATCTACAGCTACGTGGCAAATTGTTTGTACAGTTACAATTGAGACAGTGCGGTAAGAGGTGTGTGCAGCTCCCAATAGGTCAGTACTATCAATATCTGCAAACCGAAAGCTAGCATAGTAGGAATAATGTGGCTTATCTTTTAACCTTGTAACCATGGGCATAATGGGATTGTAAATTCTATTTGGTTTGATGCTGTTTTTGTAGTTTTCAAAGCTTGTAACTATTCCATCTAAATGTTTGATTTCCATAGGAATATATTTCCTTTGTTCCAGATCAGGTCTGCTCCTGGTACTCCTCGTCGTAAATGCCTAAACAGCCCTGACTCCTTTTGCTATATTTGTGCTAGTTTCACCTTTTCAAGTCAGAGGGCAAACATCAGTGCATTTGTCAAACAAGCATATTTAGCATATTTTTAAGTAAAACTCTGTGATCAAGACAAGCCATTGGCCCCTCACAAAGTGTGCAAGCATTGTGTCGAGAGTTTTCAGATGTGGACCAAAGTAACATGTGAAAAGCTGGCATTGGGTATTTGGTATTTGGTGCAATGATGCGAGAGACTGTTACTTTGGTTTAGTGAAAACATCAGGATTTAACAAGAAAAAAAAGTAAGATAGAATATCCTAAACTTACGTTAGCTATAAGACCAATGCCTCATTCAGCTGAAATTCCAGTGCCAGTTTTCTGCTACCTACTCTAGAAGATCTGAGTGATGTTGAAGAATGCAGTGACAGCAGTGATGGAGATTTTGAAATTCATGAGGATTCAACAAACAAGCACATATCTGTACAGTATTTTTCATATTTTTTAAGAAAATGGGGATCCTATAGTTCAAAAACTTGACGTGATAAAACTGAGATCAGTTTTGGATTCTGCATCCAAAAATGAGTTAAAAACAGCTATAAGACCTAACTCAACAATTGTGTCCCCCAGTGTTGTCTGAATGAAACACACCTTTTACTAGAATATAAAGTTTCACTTTACAAGCACCAGTGGAAAGTTAATAAGCCATAATCCACTCTCATAGAAAGCTCATAGTAATTACTAGCTAGTCTATATCTGTCACACTGGCCTCCACATTAACTCACCAATAAGCCACAGATTTGGGTGCTGAGTTGAGTTATTTCCTTTTCCATACAGAAAATCCTCAGTTGTCTCGCACCTAATTGAGACCTTTTGCCTGAGCTGGTGTAGCACTATGGTCCTCTGTGTAGACTGTTTATGAGCATGAAAAACGTGGTGCAGGTTCAGGGCTCATGCTAAATTAACCAGCCATCTGCCCAACTCAGATGTTGCAAGTCTTGCTCACTCCCTCTCTAGATGCAGTGAGGTGCCCAGGCTGATAGAGCAGAGTCCATATGAAACAAATTGTTTGCAACTGCAAGATATATTATAATAAATTGCTTTGTGAAATGGACTTTCAGAATGAAATCATTACTCAAAAGTGTTTACAACCACTTGAAGCAATACAGTCGTCCCTCGCTATATCGCGGTTCACTTTACGCGGACTCGCTGTTTCGCGGATTTTTTGTGTGTAATTTTGCATGCTTTTTTTTTTACAGCGTGCTGTACAGTATGAACGCACATTGTGTTCTGCATCCTAAGGGAGAACCGCACATGTGTTCTAGTTCCTGTTTAAGGGAGTACGGTACAAAATGCGTGTAAAAAAGTATATAAAAGTGTGTGGTTAGGGGTTTTACGGCCTTAAAACATGTATAATAATTGTAAAACTTACTTCGCGGATTTCGTTTATTGTGGGTTATTTTTAGAACCTATCCCCCGCAATAAACGAGGGACCACTGTAAAACACTCATGCTCACCAAATAACGTCTCAGATTGGTGTCTAGAATTAGGTTAGATTAGATTCATCTTTATTGTCATTGAACAAGTAACAGGTACTTGGACAACGAAATGCAGTTTAGCATCTAACCAGAAGTGCAGAGTAGTAAAGTGCAAGTATGTACATATGAACAGTATATACAAATACAGTGCAAGTATGAATTGAATATGCTATAGGATATATACAGTGAATGAATATGTTATAAAATATATACAGTATAAGAATGTAGAGAATGTACAGTATAAGCAGCAGTTAGATAAATAGTGTGTGTGTCAGCAATATATACAAAATAAACAGTTAGATCTGAGTGTGGTGGTATAAAATACACTATGTATTTTACATACACTATGGTTTCAGTCATTAGACACAGTTAGGACGTGGGCAGTAGGTAGTTGGACCAGTTAGTGTACATAGGGACATATTTTGCCCTTTGTTTCCTCTTGAAGAGGATCAGCTTATAGTAATTTGCCAGGCTCTGGTATTAAAAGGTCTATTTTTGAGTCAGAGGGAGTGGTAAATACAGCATAGAGTCAAGATCAACAGCTTGAGAGCTGCAGTTGCAGGGATCTATAGAAGGTAAACAGGAAGTGAGAAAGAGGCAGACAACGTGCTAAATCACATCTGCCAGAAACGCATCTCCGTTTAACAGCTTTGATAAAACAATGAAATGTGTGTTTTTGAGTCTGGAAAAACACTGATGAGCTGTTGGTGAAGCTAGACTACTCTAAAATAAGTGTTTTGGACTATTTTGGCAGTTACATGAAGAAGCAAAACAAGGTGAGTGACAAGTATAATAAGAAAGATGGTGCTGACTGCTGCTTAATCTATGAGAACGTTGAGTTCAAGCAGGGTGGTATGATTGTCTCTTCTGTGATAGCATCAAGAGGCTAGCTCAGTCAGTCAGGCTGAAACAATTATTCTATGTACCTGCACACAGGGGCGCCGCCAAGAATTCTGGACCCCATGACAAAATTTGGTTTAATAATTTTATATTGGTGTTTACCTTTTTTTGGGGGGGGGGGGGGGCTGTCAGTCGTGGGCCCTTGGAATTGTCCTAACTACTACTCCCTATACGGCGCCCCTGCCTGCACATTATTGAAAATAAAACTGTATTATGTTGAACCCCCCCCTCCCATAACTTTTGAGTTTACTATCAACAAGTCTTTACTGACATTGAAGTTGGTTTACTGGTTTATAATATAAAAAAAATACAATTAGTTTAGTTTGTGTTTGGTTTAAGTTGTGTTAAGGCCACATCACATAAAGCAAATCTGAAAATCTGTTCTTTAGTAAGTAGTACCTACTTAATAAAAGTACTTAAATCATTTATTACACAAATTCAATATTCAGTCCTTCACTGAGAGAGAACAATGCATCATTGCCCAGAACCGTGGTATTTACTTAGACTAATTATACTCCCATAGAATTCAGTTACTCGCAATAAGAGCCATAAAAATCTGTTGTATCAGTGCTATTTAATAATATTAAACATAAGGGTGATTAGTTGGGCCATCTGTCTGCTCAAACATCAGTGTTATAGCACACTGATTTCCCTGCTTTTCTCTTTTTAGGGCCCATGCAGCGATAGCTGCAGGGACCTATTGTGTTTCTACGTTTTTAGGGCCCATGCAGCGATAGCTGCAGGGACCTATTGTTTTTCTACATTTTCTTTAGGGCCCATGCAGCGATAGCTGCAGGGACCTATTGTGTTTCTACGTTTTCTTCTTCTTATTAGGGCCCATGAGACCTATTGTGTTTCTACGTTTTCCTTTTAGGGCCCATGCAGCGATAGCTGCAGGGACCTATTGTGTTTCTACGTTTTTAGGGCCCATGCAGCGATAGCTGCAGGGACCTATTGTTTTTCTACATTTTCTTTAGGGCCCATGCAGCGATAGCTGCAGGGACCTATTGTGTTTCTACGTTTTCTTCTTCTTATTAGGGCCCATGAGACCTATTGTGTTTCTACGTTTTCCTTTTAGGGCCCATGCAGCGATAGCTGCAGGGACCTATTGTGTTTCTACGTTTTTAGGGCCCATGCAGCGATAGCTGCAGGGATCTATTGTTTTTCTACATTTTCTTTAGGGCCCATGCAGCGATAGCTGCAGGGACCTATTGTGTTTCTACGTTTTCTTCTTATTATTATTAGGGCCCATGGGACCTATTGTGTTTCTACGTTTTCCTTTTAGGGCCCATGCAGCGATAGCTGCAGGGACCTATTGTTTTTCTACGTTTTTAGGGCCCATGCAGCGATAGCTGCAGGGACCTATGGTTTTTCTACGTTTTCTTCTTATTATTATTTCTTCCGCCATGGGAGTCTATGGCAGCCCATAGAACCGTATGGTAAAAAGTTGTGAAATTTGGCACATTGGTTAAGGACAGTCGTATGTGTAATGTCACTAAGTTACATGTCGGCAGTAAACACAGTATAGCGCCACCAACGGGTCAAAGTTCAAGGTACATTTGTGCATGTAACTCATGAACCGTAAGCCCGATTTTCAAAAACAAAGTATCGTTGGAATCCTTGGATCATAGGGAGTTCAATTTTCAGCGGTCGCAAATTTTGCCGGATTCTCACGAAAATCGGCACAGAGTATATTCAGGCCAATACACACAAAAGTCATTAGACGGATTCTTCAATTTCGACTTTGTTTGTGTGCTACAGCCAATCGAAGTCAGTGGCGAAGGCGCCGATTTCGATGTCAGCCTATATCATATAGTGATAGTACAG
The DNA here is from genome assembly GCA_004119915.2 of Collichthys lucidus. Lineage (NCBI taxonomy): Eukaryota > Metazoa > Chordata > Actinopteri > Sciaenidae > Collichthys > Collichthys lucidus. Next base: position 8,551,363 of record CM014088.1, on the reverse strand, counting down.
TGTAACCATATAGTGCAGTACAGTGTAGTACAGTGTTGTACAGTGTAGTACAGTGTTGCACAGTGTCGTACAGTGCAGTACAGTGTAGTCTCTTCTCTTAATGGTCTTAGTCCAGCCCATTTATCTGATGTACTTTTACCCTATGAACCCTCGAGGACCCTCATGAGTGGCATTTTAATAATACCAAAAGTCAGAACGACAACCCACGGTGAGGTGTGTGGTCCACATCTGTGGAACGACCTGAGGGCATCAGAGAATGTTCATATTGTTAAGAGCAAACTTAAGACTTATCTTTTAAATCAATCATAATGTAACACTCATGCAAAGTTAATGCTCAAACTCTACTGTAACACTTGATATAAAAAGTAGTTGGCTGCCCATTCAATGATGGTGGCCAACGGTCACCTGAACCAAGCTCCCTACTGTCTGGCTTTTTATTGTCTGGTTGTCTGTCAATGTCAGGTATCAGGATAAACCTGGGATGCTTTTCACTCTCCCACCATTGAAGCAGAACAGATGTAAAGGCTGCAGCTTGTGTTTCATTCAACTGCTGCATGGAGACAAAATGTAGGAAGATAAAAGCGTCAGGCCTGTCTCAGCCTATAATAGTAGTCCCTTTATATTCCCATGCAATAAAGAGAATTAAGTAGCAAGCATCTTCCTGTATTCCTCTAGCTTAAGATAATTGCAGTCATCTATGGCAACATCATTGTCCAAGCCTGTGCCAGAATAAGACTCTGGTTCAAAATGGCACTCCTAAAACTATCCTTTTACCCCTTAACTTTACAGGAGATGAATGTTTGAAATTAAAAACAGATATAAGGTTCAAAATAAACCAAATCACATATATGTGAAGCACTTATGAGACTTAGGTTTAGAGAGATGCAGTAGTTTTCAGAAAGTTTTGCTTTGTTGTTGTGAGGAATAACATTGAGTGAACTCACCTTCGAGCCACAAGTTGACGCTGTCTGTAAAAAATCTATATGAGACAAGGACCGTTAGGAGGGCACAGTCAGGCCGACCTCCTGAATGGCTGCTTCATGTTGTTGCTGTCTGGCCGTAGATTCCATAGACACAAAAACTCTTTTGTTCCTGCTGCTATAGGCTTTTTTAATAACTCAATGTGAGATGTGGAACGTCTATGTAGCATGTATTTATTCTGTATTTTAATGATTGCTGTTACCTTTGTTTGTATACACTATGTGTTATGCTTTTTATGTTACATCCTTCTGCTGCACAACAAATTGCCCCACGCGGATAATAAAGATTCCTTGAACCTTGAACCTTGGAATAGCACTGAGTAGTAGGCTTAATAGATTCATTGAGAGTGGGCTCAATGAAAAAAATGTACTTGACACGACAGTGTATATAATAGTATAGAAAGATGATGACAAATGTGTGTGTGTAAATAATTTGTGGCCAGGAATATTTTTTTCCACCCATGTCACTAGATGGGCTCAGTAGAAATGACTTATATGTCTCTTTTTGTGTGTGTGTATATATGTATATATATATATATATATATATATATATATATATATATATATATATATATATATATATATATATATATATATATATATATATAAACCGACATATAGACCTCAAGGGCTTGCATATATATGTGTGTGTGTGTGAGAGTTCACTGACTATCTTCATCACTTCTATAAACACCATATACACAAATACCTATAAAACTTTTAAAGACCTCTTTTTAAAAAAAAAACCTTTCATGTGATGGTTGGAACTAAGAGCTGCATTTGACCCCAAAAGAGTCTTCTCTTGAAATCAAACTGCAACAGCGGAGTGGTAATGGACTGTCAATGCATTTACTCTTTACTCTCTGTTTTTTTTTTATTACTTTACCCTCAATTTCCACAGCCACACAGTGCTGTGTACACAACAACAATATGCAGACCTCTGGATGACGGCTGTTAAATATTTCATCATATGGCAATCTTGAGAGTCAGACTGCATATTTTTTCAGCAATTTGAGAAGTGCAAGGACGTGCTGGAGGTCAGGCAGAGGGAATGGTAGGTAGAGGATGGGCGAAAAAAGAGACAAACTGAGATCCAGATAGAGATGAAAAGAATAAATGAATAAAGTCCCAACTGCCTGGCTGCCCACTATGCCTGCCTGCTAAGGTCCCATTCTCTTCTCCACAGGCTCTCAGTGCTATATTTTTGCCTAATACAATGATTTGCCACTTCATTACTAATTGATTATTGCTGGAGAGAAATACTCATTAGCCCAAGCTGAATAGCGCAGCTAGCATGCTGACATTTTGTGCCACTCGATAAAGACTGTGTTGATGCTGGCAGATCTGTCTCCTCATAACATATGAAGTATGAAGTAACACACATGAAATTCAATGCTAACAACAAATAACAAAGAAAATGACACAATATACTGGTTTCTTCTAATGTACAGCAATATATAATGTATGTGTGTGTGTGTGTGTGTGTATATGTATGTATGTGTGTATGTAGGTTTATGTGTGCATATCTGTATATCTAATTATATTATATTCTAATTATATTATTGGTATATAACCAATCAGGCCTGTAGTTAGAGGTCTGTGTCCAATCCACTGTGAAGACTTGTTTCTCCCATTCGGTGCAGTCACGCACCGATGCCCTTTACATCACCTCTGGGCTTCCTCTGCTCTTCTGGCAGCCAGCCTTCCACTAGCTGGAATAATATTGTGTAATTGTTATTGACATATTGTGATTTAGAAAGGATGAGCAAGAATGTTCTCTCCTCCTCTGTAAAATGAACAACTTGTGACACCCTGCTGAACTACAAAAAAAGGCAAGCTGACAGCTGCAGCCAAGAAGGCTGCAGTTCAACAGGACGTACAAACAGTCAGAGTTCTTTCCAAATGCATGCTCTCTGTCCTACATCCCTGATTACATGTGTCACATTATTGGCTGCATTGTCTGACAAATGATAAAGAACGACCACTTAGACCCTAACATAAACTTCGACCTGTTCCCTGACAGCAAAGAAGTGTTAGAATAACAAATAGCAAAAGCTGCACTCTATGAACAATATAAAAGAAGACTCAGATTTTTAGATGATCCAGAACGTGGCGGCATGCCTGGTCTTCAGTCAATCTAAGGCGATTACCCTGCTGCTCATCAGGCTCCACTGGCTACCTGTAGCAGACGGCATTAAATTCAAATCACTAATGCTGACTACAAAGTACTACTGACTCCAGCTCTGCACCCACCGACTAAAATTTCCTTTTACAGGCATATGTTAACTTTTGACTATTGCACTCCTTCAATGAATAGCGCCTAACTCTGCCACCCGTTCGTTCGAGACAATCCAAACTCTTTTCGTCTGTTCTTCCCCGTTGGTGGAACGTCCTACCAGTTCCTATCAGATCAGGGGCGTCCCTCTCTACATTTAAAAACCTCCTGAGGACCTCCAGCTCTTCAGAGAGAACCTCCTCTCCAACAACTGGACATGATAATCTATCCCCGCTCAAGAACTGTCACTTGATTCTATGCAGGTAGTGCTTGTTGCTGCACTAACATGTAAGTTACTTTGCATAAAAGTTTGAGCTAAATGAGTAAATGTTATATAACTTACAGCTCTCACTCCTACAGTTTAGCTTTTAGCTTTTCTCAGCTTACTGTTTCAGTTTTACAACCCATAACTTTACTGTTTTTACAACCCATAACTTTACTGTTTTTGTTCAGACTTTTTTTTTTTTTTTACAGTGGAACAATTCTAATAAACCCACTGAACACTATCTGTTCAACAGAAGACACACAAAGAATTAACTGGTTAGGAGCATTAAGCAGATAAAGAGACAGATATTTGACTTTTTTTTTTTTCTCAGAAGTTGGTCAAAAATAAAAATGTGGCACAATGAGTGAAAGAAACTGGACTCTGAATGAATGCTGCTCAGTGTCTGTTAACAGTCTACAGGTAGTAGGTAGCTGCTGATACATAAGAGAGCCGTTAGAGACCAAACCAGAGCTAGACAAAGAGTGAATGTTGGAATTACATTTGTCAAGTGGACAGACACACAACTCTAAATAAATGCGTCTGCTAGATGTATACTGTAAATGGGCAACTATTTGCTTTTAGGCTGCTTTCTATTAACAAACCTGCCGGTTTTCTTGACAAACTTGACAAACAAAAGGTTTCTAATAATTATCTTCATCCTTGATAGGAAGTCATCAGATAGTGAATCATGTTGTGTTTGTGATGTTCAGTTTTGTTTTCTTGTGTAAAACGTAACTATCTAATAATACTTTGTGTAATTTAGCTTGCCCATAAATCGTTTTTTGAATATGGCTTTTCATGCGAGTCCTAAATCGTTTACACATATTTCATGAAGAAAGTTTTCCAAGTTAAACTTTTAAAAATTTAATGACAAATAATAACAAGATATATCAGAGGACAGAGTCAGTGAATGACCATTACCCCTGTAGCCTGTAGGGTATGAGGGTCTTGTTCAAGGACATTTCAGCTTGCTTCAGCTTCAGTCTGATGAAAATCGCTTTATATCACTCACTTATTAAGTCTGACAGAGCCAGTGGCATCGAGACATAACAGAGACAGCTGTAGTGGACACTGAAGTTATTTTTATATTAAATGTTTACATTTTTGTGCCTAAAATACAGTACTTGCTCCCTTTAAATCTTAAGTTTAAACCTGTAAATTGCCACATTGCAGTCTAACACTAAAATGAGCAATGGTTTATATTCTGTAACTGTTGTAATCAAGAAGCTGATAAGCAAACAGCATTAGCTCACTAGCTAGTGGAGAAGCTGTTGTCAAGTAAGCTGAGATCCCTGGTCTGCTGACACACCAAAGGACTCAAGGTAATGGTCATGGGGACTTCCTGATATGCTCATCAGAGGCATAAAACCTTGGACATTTTGGGACTTTCCATTTCTGAGGGGACAATTGGGGGCTTTCTGTTGGAGTGTGAGTAATACATGACGATAAAAATGAGCTAAACTAAAGTGTGATCAATATTGATTCTGTGTTAAACTATATAAGGAATGAAATGTTAAAATGAGCCATGTAACCATGAATAGAAAGTGTGATTATGACTGTGTTCTGATTCTGACTGCTGGAAATTGTGAAATCATTGCAATAGCTAGTAGCCAGGAAAGTGATCATAAATAGAATCATGCTGAGAGGTTGGGCCAAGAAACTTTGAGTGACTAGACCCAAGGGACGGGAGGGATGAAGCAACCAGGAAACATCTGGGAGGATGAGCAGGAGGAAGGAACTACGGCCTAAATATGGTTGGACGGCGAGTGACTCATTGTCGCCTGATAAGGGAAAATCCAACAAACATGGAGTATAAAAACCCCTGCACAACGGAGATCGTGGTTATCTTCGTCAACCGGCTCCCATGTTCGAGACATGCTGAGACAGCCTTCGTATCAGGTTATCAAATTTTTTTTAATAAAATTATCGTTTATTAGAAGATAAGATTAATCAAAATTGAATGAATTAAACTGTATGCTCGCCCTTGCTAAACTTTGCAATAAATATATCCACTGCAGTCAAAGATTAAGTTGTGGACCTCACTTTATAATATCTCCTATAGGGCGTAATCATAAGTTATAGTGTGTTCAACATCTAATGGTTCTAATAGGTTACTCTAGCCTACTGAAATTAACAGACCCTTGAGGCTCGCTGTCCGAGCCTCTGAAAAATATCCTAGCAACCATACCAAGTGCACAGATCAATGAGAAGAGAGCTGCCGTGAACGCACGCGGCTAGCGTAGTATTTGACTTATAGGGGCTATTCGGTCAGGTGCTATGCTAGAGTAAGCAGGGTAGACGTGCAGATGAGTGCAGTTAGAAGCTAGGCGAATCTCCTCGCCACCAGCAGCTCTAAACTGCCCCGACGGAGTAAGACCCACGGGCTTGAGGACCGGACCTGTTAGACGGAGAGCTGGACCGGTACCACCTGTACAGGGGTTAACTCGGGATCTAACACATGGCGCCCAACGTGGGGCCCGGTGAAAAGGTTTATCGGGCCTAAGAAGAACCCCCGGCTGAGGAGGAATCCAGGAGGAGGAGCCGAGAAGAGAAGCCAAGCGTGCGGTAGAAAAGAGTTCTGCTGAGCACCTCGGTGAAGCAGTCCTGCCAGGAGGCAGTGCTGCTGGGTGACCAGTGAGAGAAGCTGAGCCACCAGCCCGTGGAGTCCCTAGAGGAGGAGCGGGAAGAAGGAGTGACCGACGAGAGCAGTCAAGCTGAATACCCGAGGCGACGCTGAATAGCCCAGCTAGTCTGTGACTCATCCCCTACCCGAGGCGCTAAGGGAGGCCTTGAGGCAGACGACTCGTACGACAAAGACAAAGGAAAAGCAGGTATGGCGGAGGCCGCACAGGGTGCAGGACCACAGTCACTGAGACCCGCTGATGAGGAGAAGAATCGTCTTTGTCAGTGACGAGAAGTGGGAGCAGACACCCAAAGGAAGGGTGGTTCCCGAAGGTTCCGTGGTAGAAGTGGTGCAGGCCGTATATGAAGCGCTAGGCCATGCAGGCACCATGCCTACATGGAAGGAACTGGAAAAGCAGCAACTCTGGATTCCAGGAAGCCGAGTCCGCCAAGTCCTCAAGGACTGCAACGTATGTGGTCGATACAACGCAGGACAAAGAGGAAGAAGGGTGGACAGCCTCACCATAAAGAGCACTGTACCGTGGGGATCAGTATGTGTGGACGCAGCTGGTCCGATGGGGGTTACAGAGAAAAAGGGCGAGAAGTACCTTTTAGTGCTGGTGGATTCTATGTCAGGGTACGTACTTATCAGACCCGTAAGAAGGATCAACGGCAGCAGTGTGGTCAGCATGTTGGACCAAGTGTGCTCAACTTTGGGGGTGCCCAAAGAACTCCGAACGGACAATGGGACTTATTTCCGCAATGCCCAAGTGGACCAGTGGTGTCAGCAAAACGGAGTGATGAGAGTTTACTCTCCACCGTACACCCCCCAAGCAAATGGGGTGGTGGAACGGACCATTGGACTAGTAAAGAATTGGATTGCGAAAAATGCTAACGCCAGAGAATGGAGCACCAAGGCCCTGGAGATTGGGAGAGCCCTGAACGACCGACATTGGAGCGACAGGCCCTCCCCCTCAGCGGAGCTAAATGGACGCCCATTCGTGTCAGAGAAAGTGGGGTGGGGCGAAGAGGAGAAAAAGGTGGCCCCAGGACTGAGGAGCCCATTCAAAGTCGGACAGAGAGTGTGGATCAAAGCACGCGACCACCCCACGAATGCTGCAGTAGCTAAGTACGAAGTATCAGACATAGTAGAGAAGATTTCAGACAGTAACACAGTGTTACTAAAGAAGAAGGGAATCCAGGGAGTAGCTTAAGCCTGTTCCAAGCTAAGAGAGAACCAAGAACCAAGAATGGCTACTAACACACAGAACCCACCACCCTACGTCAGAGTAGCCACTGTCTATGGGGTGGTAGCCCTAAGGAGAACAACCTCGGGACTCTGGGCAGGCAGAGGACTGAGAAAATTAGATTGCGCTAAGAAGGGATTCCTGTCCGAAGAGAAAGAGATCAACGAATGGAAGGAAGTACAGAACACCTGTGTGATTTGCTCAAAGCCATCCACCCTGGTCATCCGATGGGAGGGACCGGGGAGTGAGAGACCACTCAAGCCAGAAGGATTTGAAAGGAAATTCAAGAACATGCACCACAGGCCAGTAAAAGTAATGGATGCCTACATCTGTGGACTATGCCGAATAGTCCATCTACCCAGGCTGATCATCATGACTCAATGGGACCTGCGAGGAACGAAACTGGAGCCAGCGGAGTGTAGCTGCCAATGGGATGAAGCCTATATCCTGCACTGTAGTAGTTGCTCCCTCCAGTTGAGGACTGGAAGACTCCTGCAAGTGAGCAGAGCCAAAGGTTGGCAAGTAAGGAGGTATTTGGACCCGCTGAAAGGCTTCGAATCACCATCCGGGGAAGGAAGTCGGAGCGCATTACCCGCAGCTGTGCCCGCGCCCCAGAGGAGCGGACACGAAGAGCCACGGAGGTACACAGATACCAGCCCATCAGCACCAAGCCTATACCCAGACATGGGAGCCGATGAAGCAGAGGGATACAGCACAATAGCCGAAGTTTACAGTAAAAAGAGATCTCTCTTGGAAGAGGCGACACACTGTGGATGGCCCTACATCCCCCAGTATGGGCAAGTGGCATGTTCACCGTTTGCCACAAGACAAGTCCCGCTGGTAATTAGAGTGTTTAGAGATCCAGCGCAGCCAGGCTACACTACAGGACTCGAGGCGTTGACGGACGATGATCGGCAGCAGGCCCGTGAGAAAGGAAAGGAGAAATACCAACCTGTATTACTACGTGGCAGGGTTGGCTGCCTGGGGAAACTGCAGAGCAAAAGCAAAGGCAAAGAGGGCCCAGTACTACATCACACCCGAAGCGTGGCATAGGGACGGACTCTTGCAAATGCCCAGAAGGGTGGCCAGCAGAGCGGCCACGCCCCTAAGGCCGAACCAAACGGTAAAAGTGGAAATAACGGTCCAGATGGTAGCAGTCCCATACAGAGGAATCTACTCAGTGGGAGCAGATGTAACAGTCATTGAAGAGAACAAGCCAGAAGAGCCGGAGCAAGCACCAGAAAAGAAACCGACCAAAAGACTAAGTTCGTGGTTCCGACGATCATTCCCTGGAAGAGTAAAAGCAGGCAAGAAACCCCATCCAGGAGAATAAAGAGCTAACGCAGAAACCGGATAACCCAAAGACAACGCAGAATGAGTAAAAAATTTAAACGGACAGTTAGATTGGATCCCCAGACCCTAAATCATCCCGGCACTAAAAAAAGCCTGCCAAGCCTAGAACTCCCGAACCACACACTATTTTTGAACTGGCCTAGAAAGGATTTCGACACAGGATGGAACCGAGGCACCGCGGGATATTTTTGCAGCAACTGGGAGTACAAACGAGATCCAGACCTGTCACTCCCAGGCCCATCAACCCTGGGGGAGACAGTCCAACGAGAAGTAATAGTGGATGGAACGCGGTTGCAGAAGTACATGCCCTATAACCCAGTGAAGACCAGATACCAGCCGGTGCCAAGGTGCCCGGGGGACCTGATGTGGATAGTGAATACGGTCTATATAGCAACCAAAGGACAATTGTTTAAACTAAGGTGGGGAACCAATTATGCCGAACCCCTGCAGGGGATGTACTTTGACCTCTGGCTAGGATCGGGGAAGATCTGGACCAGCAGCCCAGAAATGTATCGACAACTTACCCAAAGGGAAGGAAATCTAGGAAGTGTGGTGGTTGAGAATCAGCACGAGCACATAAGAGTTACCAGCAGAATGGACTCCTCATCAGGACGACCTCTGATTGACAGATACTCGTATTCCGCGCAGCAGCAGCTGGCGTTAAGACATGATATGCGAGCTATGCTGACAGACCTCACCATCGAGTCACCAACTCAACGTTACTGCTCCAAGCAACCCCTGTATACGATGCTAGCTCAAGCCCGAGGAGACGGGGAGCATTTCTGGGAAGCCTATGATAACCTCATAACAGGAGGCTATCGAGAAGGGAGAACGCCGGCAGAGGGACCTCTGCCCAAACCAGAACGGGTGCTGGTCGCCAGCTGGAAATGGGCGTGGAAGGGGTTGGACCCTGAGATCCGCTACAAATCACCAGTGTATAAGGCACTTCTTAGACAACGAGCTACCAGATCCTTAGGTGGCGGCATAGAGGGGTCACCCCCGATAATAGTGCAACTAGAAACATTGCAAAAAAGACCCTACAGAAGCAAAAGCAAGAGACGGAGCATTGACGAAGAGAAACGACCGACCCAACAAAAGGCTTGCACATGTATAAAGGCTCTGGCAAAAGCAATGGCAGTGATGGCAGGACTGGTGGCTGTCCTGGCCATCCTGTACCATTATGGCAGTCACCCTTGGGCCCTAACCCATACCAGGGTCCAACATGGGACGACTAAAACTGTGCAGCAGACCTGCTGGGCAGTGGAATCAAGAACCATCTTGATGGTATGGGACAAAAACCAGACGTGGCTCAACCTCACCACAAGAAGCCTAGAGGGAGAGGAGGTAGACTGGTTAGCAGCACTCAATGGAACAGAAATTGAATTGAACATAGCTAAAGATGGCGATGCAACCAACGGGACGGAGATACTACAGGCAGTACAACGAATGGAAGGTGCAGGTGTTGAAGCTACAAGATCAAGAAACAAAAACTGTGAGATGTACGTGGATCAGAGGTGGCTCCTTCAGTGAGTAGAGGGAGGAAGATCCTCCTTAAAAATTTTAAGAATAAAAAGTTGAAATTGTCTTGACCAATTTAATTAATTGCTGTCCTAAATATTACTATTTTAATGCCAAAATACATATATAACATGTACATTGTATTAATTTATCTGGGTAAAATTACATGAGCACCCCCTATCGCTATTAGAAAATACTGCACGCGAATTGGATTGAATAGGAGCCGAAAGGAGGCAGACGGAGAATCTTCCTCCTCTGGGCTTCCATTCACTCCCATTCAAATAGTCTCCGGCACTGGCGGCTCGTGGCTGCCATAGCCTTCTATTGCGAGAGGAGGAAAAACCTCCTTTGGGCGGGTGGGACTAGCGAAGAGATCTGACAAGTGTCACAAAATATGAACCAATAAGCAACGTCTTTAGCTGCTTGGGGGGAGGGGTTATCTTATCAAACTTCAGTTGCTAGTAGCACTTCGGCAGTCGAGTCAGATCAGATGAGAACGGCATATGGCAAGCTTGAAGTGTATTGAATGACTTATGACTATGTACTATATATTCTTCGAATAAAGTATGGAATTGGAGGACGTGGTGAATGATTTGTTTGCAAAACCCTTTCATGGGCTGAGCTACAATGAAAAAATAGCCATCAAAGCAGCAGGTAGACCAACACCTAAAATTGCTATCACAAAATCAAATGGCAAATGCAGTACCGTGAATGCTACATGGTTTGCTAGGTACACATGGCTCACTGGTAGCGTGACCACCAATCGATTGTATTGTTGGCCCTGTTTGCTAATGGGCAATGCCAAATCCCAAACGTGGAGTGTTCATGGGTTCAATGATTTAAAAAATCTTGATAGGGCAACCAAACGTCACGAGAAGTGTCAAGACCACGTTGGTGCTGCAATCCGACTGTCCCTACTAGGCACCATGCCGATAGATAGGGTGGTAGATGAGGGTGTGCGGCTGCAAACCCAGCAGCACAATGCCAAAGTGAGTAGCAATAGAGATGTAATAAAACGTCTAATAGATGCAACAGCCTACCTAGGCATGCAAGAGATGTCACTGAGGGGACATGAAGAAGGGGGGAATTCGGACAACAAGGGCAATTACAGGGAGCTTGCAGAGCTTATTGCTCGCTACGATCGTGTTCTGGCTGAACATTTGGAAAGTTGGAAAGCTGTGACTGTCTTCACAGGCATGTCAAAAACAATCCAGAATTATCTGATATCCGCTATAGCTGGTTCAATTAATTCGGAAATCCAAAAGCAAATAAACACTGCACCCTTCTTCTCGTGGCAAATTGACGAGACCACCGATATAAGCTGTCAATCACAGCTGTCAGTCATCTTGCGCTATGTCAATGGTCAAGGTACAATTCAGGAACGCTTTCTAGGATTTTTTGATGTGTCCAGTGATCGCAGTGCACAGAACTTGTTCGATTTCGTGCAGACTGAGTTGTCAGGTTTCAATTTCAAGGATAAACTTGTCGCTCAGACTTATGATGGTGCTGCGGTCATGGCCTCGGACTTGAATGGGCTTCAGGCCAAAGTAAGAGAATTGGCTCCCTGTGCAACATTTGTGCACTGCTATGCACATCGCTTAAACTTAGTTTTAAGTCAGGGTGTGAAAACCATTCCCCAAGCAAAATATTTCTTTATTCACTTGGGTGGCTTCACGTCTTTTTTCGCCAAGTCCAGCAAGAGGGTCTCTTTACTGGAGGAGTTCAGTTGCGCCCGCATTCCCCGGAGCGCTCCCACTCGCTGGAATTTTTCATCTAGGGTTGTGAACACAGTTGCTTCAAATTATGACCAACTACTGCAGGTTTTTGAGAACATTCATGAGCGCCCAAAGATGGATGATGAAACAGTACGTTTAGCTGATGGTTTGAAATCGAAATTGCAAGAGTTCGAATTTGTGTTTTTACTCCTCACATTTGAGCAGCTGTTTTCACACACTGACGTGGTGTTTGACATCTTGCAGCACAAATCCATGGATGTCGTCTTTTGCAAACGGCGAATAGAGAATCTCCTCCAAATATTGGATGAGCTAAAGGCACAGAGCGAATTTGACAAAATCTACGCCAGGGCTGCCTCTCTCACAGAAGACCCGGACTTGTCTCACAGGGCCAAACGAAGGCTGCTTAATCCACGTCAGTCCTACACGGCAATTTATGCCTCCATCCACGACAATTTGCGCACTCAAATAACTCAGCGCTTTCAACATCTCGACCGCTTGCGCTTCATGGAGCTTTTGGATTCGGCGAAATTCGACTCATACAAAATATCCTTTCCCACGCAGCTACTGACAAATTTGATGGAGACATATGGCCACTTTTTTGACCAAGAAAAGCTTAAAATCGAACTGCAGCATTTTTATCAAAATACAGAGATAAATTCCTCACAAAAACTGTGCGATGCTCTTGGCTTCATGAAGTCCAGCGGTCTTGATGGGGCGATGCCACAACTGTACAGGCTGATGTCACTGATCGGAACAATTGGCGCAACCTCTGCTGGAGTCGAAAGGAGCTTCTCGTGCCTCAAAAGAATCAAAACGTACACACGCAATGCAATGGGGCAGGAGAGATTAAAAAATCTGGCCATTATTTCGATTGAAAAAAAGATTCTCAAGACGCTCCAAAAAGATCCAGCGTGGTACGATCAGGTCACAGATAGATTTGCAAATCAGACAGCACGGAGAATTGACTTGATATACAAATAGGGAGTCGCAGTTGGCCTGAATTATTCCTTAACGTCAATGTTCTGAAACACGGTTAGGCTTATATATCTCATGTAAATAGTTGTGAAATAATGTTACTGTTGTTCTTTTACTTGTTGACTGTTGCCAGTTGTTTGACACCGTGGAAATGATGTTATTGAATTATTCAGGAAAAAAAACTATTCTCGACTCAACCCGTGCGTAAAGATCCAGCAGGTGCGGTCGCATGGGGGCGTGGCCTTCATTACGCAAACCAAACATTCCTTCCTCCCTCACTTTTACAAATGCCAGCCGCCACTGACGTGGATACATGCAAGATCTGAAGACCCGGGATGGTACAACACGTGGGGATGTAGGCCGTTGGCGGGCCTAAAGAACTAGGGGTACTGGGAAGAAGAAGTTATATTCCCAGCACCATCGCGGAACGACACATGCCCCGCTGCACTCCCCAAGTGGATTTTCTGGGGGAACCTTAACCTCACATGCGCCCTCACCAGTAGTCCAGACCCCAAAGGCCGGAGACCAACAGGAAAAGGGACTGAGCCGACCAGACCCACAGAAAAGGGGACTGAGCCGCCCAGCACCACCAAGGGGACCACAAGGGGGAACGACTGTAATGAGGTACCAGCACCCGCAACCTCAACACCAAGAGAAAGCTCGGAGCCGGGGAACTCTTCATCACCAGGTACCACCCCACCACCAGGCACGGCTGCACCAGTGATAGCGCCAACGCAGGAATCCACCCTAAAGTTAATAGATCCAGGCTTCGAACCCAAAGAAGGCCCATACCCGCAATGGCTCAGGAAATTCACTAAAGATTGCGTGTATAAACAACTAAAAAGCCTAAACCCATGCTTCTGGAACACTGGGAAGAAGTGTAATGGACAGAATTACATGGTGGTAACACCAGCTACCAAGCCATGGTTTATGGACCAGAAAGGGGCATATGGTACAATACCAAATGCGTACCATGAAGATTGGCTGAATAGCACCCTGCCCTGGATATGGGTCACACCGCTACAGCACTTCGTAGGGACTTTCACAGAGGGACAGCGTTGGACAGGCCTAGGACTGAAAGGGCCGTACCAGACCGATATGTATGTCCAGAAGGTTCCAAGACCCAACGACTTGACATCAGTGCCTAGTGGGGATTTCCAGAAGGTGGACCGATGTGTAGCGGAGAAGATGTTCCAAGATCTGAACAACACCGTGTTCGTGAGTGATGGCAAATCACTGCGATGCCCACTTAACCAAGTAAAAACAACGACATGGGCGCATTGGATCTACAACTGTAGTGGACTGAAGACCAATAAAACCATAAAAGGAATCCTGCAAGCCTGGAAAGAAGGGTACCAAAGAAGCTCCGAGTCGACCTGGTGGGGATTAGAACAAAATGAAGTGAGACGCTGGGTAATACCATGCTTAGCGAACACCAGCAACTACTGGGTGAGGTATCAGTACATCGCCACCGTCTATTCCAAAGATCGAGACATTTGGCCAGGAATGTGGACCAAACCCACGCCTGTAGTCAGCCCAAGACCGTGGACCCTGAGTTGTGACAGAGCCAACAGCACCTGTACTGTCAGCCTGGCAAGAAGACACTGTCAACATGTTCCAGGATGGAAGGTACACTGCCTGATGCACTAGAAGGGCGAGTATGACACCCATGGGAGCGAAGTGGTCTGGAAAAAGAAAGGCAACGAGTGGATAAGAGCAATCCCTCCAGGGGTCGAATGTGCCAAAGTAATCCTGGGACATGGAATGTCAAGGAGAAAAGAAGTATTGGGAAAGACAGTGCCATTTGTAGCTGACCCAACCATCATCATAGCAGAAGGACACGCCTTCAGAAAAAGCCTGTGTGAGGGCAAAGAAACCACCAGGTATGAATGGCTAGGACCGAATCGACTCTACGGGACCTGTCACTCCCCAGAAGAACGCTGGATGCACTGCGGGACTGGAAAGGAAGAACACGAGTGCACCTGGACTGAGAAAGTGGGAATGGCAGTCACTGGAGTTCTAACGACAGTAGTCGAAGAAGCCACCGAAATCATTGAAGAAGGAGTTGGAGTAGTGAAGGGCTGAATAACCCATCTGTTCACTCTGCTGTGGCCCTATCTGCTGATGCTCGTGGGCCTCGTGATCGCTGGAGCAATAGTGACTGCCCTAGTTAAAGGTGGAGCCAAAGCAATCGCATGCCCAAAGAAAAAAAAGCCCTTAAAAGGGAAAGAAGACAAGAGACCCCTCCTCTGGAAAGGGGAGGAGCAAGATAGTGTATAAAAACTCAACACCGGCACGCCCTAAGCCAGTTGCAGCCCCGGAACTCTAGGAAGAAGCAGCATAGGTAACCTTAGTAAACAGATAAGCAGGAAAATATAGAACCAACGACGAGAAAAGAAGAAGATACGTTAGACATGGCTAACAACACCACAGACACAGACAATACAGCCCTATTCAGAGTGAGTACGGCAGTTTTTTATGCGCTACTGGTTATATGGCTGATGCACTGCTGCACGGGCCACTGGAGCCCCGATCAACCACTAAGAATACTGGCGTTGCTACAAGGGTGCGCCAGAATGCTCATCCTTAATCTATGGGGAGGAATGCAAGACCTAGCTGTATCCCTGTTTGCAACCTACATGCTGGGGCGCCTCACCATATCCACTGATCGAAGGGGGATCTGTCAGGGCACAGCGATTGTGCTCTGGATGATCCTAGACATGGCAAACATCTTCTATGCACTCCTAAAGATTGCCAGTACTCTGTGCGAAGCCATGATCACCATAGGCCTGCTGAGCCACGTAGCCCTCCTGACCAAGGAACTACAAGAAAGAGGAAGAAGGCGTTGGCTGATCAAGCTCGTTGCTGCCACCCTCTGGTGCCTAGGTTGGGGCGTGATAGCAGTCTCGTATTGGATGCGGCGAGTTAACCAAATCGTGGTGGTCATGTGGCTCATGACCTACCCCGGCTGCCCCCACTTCGGACAGCCACTGGGAACAACGACAGACCAGCAAAACCGATGACCCTAGAAGTGGAGACACAGACCGAATGGATAGTGTGGTGCTGGGAAGACAGGGCAGGAGAGATCGCCAAATTCGAGCCCATGACGGTGGAGGACCCAGCAACGGGGAACACCTCTCTCACCGAGCCTGAACCACCACGGCAATCCCCTCATACCCCGACTACACCACCAGAGGACCCACCAACCTTGCAGAGAGAGGATCCCGCGTCCAAGGTATACCAGGAAATCAAGGAACGGGCTGACGCCAGGGTTACTGCCATCTTGACCCACTTGGATCTCAGCAACAAGGCCACCCCGGCGGCGGATGCAGGAGTAGAAACTCCATGCATGGATGAATTGCTCATCGTTGATCAATGGGACGGGTCTCCAGAGCCGCCTCAACTGTCACCACCCCTGTCGGAGAACCCGGACGTGTTGCTTCTTCAGGACGACGGCGAGGAAGACGATTTCCTGTCCCCCGAGGCTTAAGGAATAGGCGCCAGGAGCAGCGGGTGATCTGAAGGAGGGGGTGTCAAGTAAGTTGAGATCCCTGGTCCGCTGACACACCAAAGGAGTCAAGGTAATGGTCATGGGGACTTCCTGATATGCTCATCAGAGGCATAAAACCTTGGACATTTCGGGATTTTCCATTTCTGAGTGGACAATTGGGGGCTTTCTGTTGGAGTGTGAGTAATACATGACGATAAAATGAGCTAAACTAAAGTGTGATCAATATTGATTCTGTCTTAAACTATATAAGGAATGAAATGTTAAAATAAGTGTAACCATGAATAGAAAGTGTGATTATGACTGTGTTCTGATTCTGACTGCTGGAAATTGTGAAATCATTGCAATAGCTAGTAGCCAGGAAAGTGATCATAAATAGAATCATGCTGAGAGGTTGGGCCAAGAAACTTTGAGTGAGTAGACCCAAGGGACGGGAGGGATGAAGCAACCAGGAAACATCTGGGAGGATCTGAGCAGGAGGAAGGAACTACGGCCTAAATATGGTTGGACTCCGGCGAGTGACTCATTGTCGCCTGATACGGGAAAATCTAACAAACAGAGAGTATAACGGAGATCGTGGTTATCTTCGTCAGCCGACACCCATGTTCGAGACATGCTGAGCAACAGACCAAAACGGGAGCATCAAATCTACGGACTTAGACTCTAATTTACAGAGAAGGAGCAGACGAACAGCCGAACATCGCAAGAGAAGAATCTGGGGAGCCACGGCCGGCCAGAGGGAGCCGAGCGTTGGAGGATAACCATCCCAAACCGGCTGTGGGCCTCGACTGGACCAACCAGAACCCTTTTCATGTTCATCCTGCCAAAGATACTACGGACATTAGGAACTTTCTGGGCTTTGTCCAAAGCCAGGGACTCTTGATGAAATCCAGCAGTACGGCAGTCGTGAAAGGATTGGATCGACTGATCATCGCTTCACCCTTTCCCTCCCTCTCTCCAAACTGGACCAACCACAATAACTCAGCAACAGCCTTCGTATCAGGTTATCAAATTTTTTTCAATAAAAGTATTGTTTATTAGAAGATAAGATTAATCAAATTTGAATGAATTAAACTGTATGCTCGCCCTTGCTAAACTTTGCAATAAATATATCCACTGCAGTTAAAGATTAAGTTGTGGACCTCGCTTTATAATATCTCCTATAGGGCGTAATCATAAGTTATAGTGTGTTCAACATCTAATGGTTCTAATAGGTTACTCTAGCCTACTGAAATTGACAGACCCTTGAGGCTCACTGTCCGAGCTTCTGAAAAATATCCTAGCAACCATACCAAGTGCACAGATCAATGAGAAGAGAGCTGCCGTGAACGCACGCGGCTAGCGTAGTATTTGACTCATAGGGGCTATTCGGTCAGGTGCTATGCTAGAGTAAGCAGGGTAGACGTGCGGATGAGTGCAGTTAGAAGCTAGGCGAATCTCCTCGCCACCAGCTTGAACAATCCTCTAAACTGCCCCGATGGAATAAGACCTACGGGCTTGAGGATCAGACCCGTTAGACGGAGAGCTGGACCGGTACCACCTGTACAGGGGTTAACTCGGGATCTAACACTGTCTACTTCAAAATGTATTAATTAATTATAATTGGTGACGTATTGATAATCTATTAATTACAACAGAATATAAAGCATGTTGTTATTTCTGCATACCTTTCATCTCTCCCATATCCAGGGTCTTGCCCAGCTGCTCCAGCAGGTCTGCTCTGGCAGCATTCTTCTTGTGCTTTTTGCCATCATAATGTTGCTGAGCCATGCCAGGGTTGTTAAACCAGGCGTTGCATAGCTGGCAGTAGCGGTCCGAGTCACGGCGCTGTCGCGGGGAGGTCGTGGGAGATGTTTCTGGGGAGCTCTTTACAGGACTGGGGGACGCTTCTGAAAGAAAAGTGACAAGAAAACAGAAAAAATGCTATTTGTAACAATGTAACCAGTGAAAATGACTTCCTGCTCAGACATGAAGTGAGAAGCTGCTAGCTGAATGATCTGTACATGGCAAGATAACACATCGGTTACCATTGAAGGTTAGTGAATTTTGTCAACCCGTGTGCCAGTGCAGTGTGTTCTGTGTCAGTGTAGTGTGTGTCACCAGTGCTATTATATCATATTTCACATTTTTATGCTCTAATTTTCACATTCACACATATGAGTGTGGCCCTGCTGTCATTGAGGAGAACAGCACTGCAATAATGAATTTACAAAACACAGTAAAGTTAAAAAAAGGATTTCCATGTTAGTCAATCAACTAAGCAATTAAATTATTCACAGCTTGGCTTAGATATTGATGCTTATGATCGGACGTCCCTACAACAGTGCTAATTAGCTAAAATGTTATCCTGTGAGTTGCTGGGAGTTATTTTACAAGTTGGCTGTTGCACATTTGAAACAATGTTTAACTCCTTGATAAATAAATAAATAAATAAATAAATATGATGAATGATCACATTTTGACCACCCTTAAAGTGACATTTGTGCCCCCCCCCCCCCCGGATCCCATGCATAAACAAGCAGACAGAACAATGTGAGGGCTTTAATGAGCACTGATCTGCAGAAATGTAACAATGACTGCAGCCCAGCTAACGCAGCCCTCTGAATAACAAGCTGTTATTTCCATTAAATGCCTGAGGAGGAAAACCTAAATTCTACTTGGCAAATGGATTAAAGAGCCTGCTCTCCTTGTGGCTACCCACTTGTGCCTTCATGCATGGATGACAGCATTAACCCTGAATGAGCGCGACGTTGCACACACAAAACGACACTATCAACTTAATCAGTTTTAACACTCGAATGCTCAGCCCACCCTAAGTCAACATTTAGTGTTGTCCCATTATGTACCATTACACTAGTCAACATTTCAAAGTGGTAGCTCGAGAACCTTAACTGTCAGCAATTGGCCCTCTGTTCATTTTGTGAGTCAGAGCTGAGAGAGAAGCAGAGCGGAGTTTGAAATTACATTTTCCATTCAGCTCTTGGTTGATGCTCTCATCTACAGAAGCATTATGTAGGATTTGAAGCCATGACTTTGTGACTATAGGGTGACCTCTCCATCTAACAGGCCAGTGTAAACTGTCAGTCTTGATTTAATCTCTGTAGTACCCTGTGCAAGGAAGTCAGAGGTCAGCTGCAGAACAGAAGCCCAGGAGCTTTTTGGATGTAATGTCTTTCTCAAAGGAAGAGAGCGGGGCGTTAACCCACAATGCGCTTCAACAACTCAATCCACGGACAAAAACGAGCCATTCTATAACCATCCTACTAACTACATTTCAGATTAAAGGGCCACTTACAGTAAGTGACCCACCTGCTACTTCTATGTAAGAAAACTACAGTTGGTATGACGTACTGACGAATACTGTGTAGAGAACTAAAAGCTGTTCAGCAGAGTTGTTTTATTGTGACGAGACGAGAAGACAAAGCTGATGAAAGCAGTAAAAATGAATCTACAAAGCTCTGCTACAAAGTTTGGTGTGGTGTAAGAACTGTGTGGAGTGGAAAAGGAAATGAGAAGCAAAGAAGAGAAACTCCGGGAAATAATGTTGCAAATACTCAAGAATAAAGCAGCATGATTACAAGACCTAAGCAAAGATCATTTATCATCATCAGTGTGACCCAACAGTATCCTCCTCCAGCAAAGTGTAATCACACTGATTTAATACTCCTCCTGGTTTTTACGTCCGACTGTCCCAGCCATTTGTCTAGCAGCCCACCAGTTTTACCTAAAGTATTAAGGTTTACGAGGTGGCAGAGTACTCATTCATAACAAGCTGTGTTATTGCAGAATGGCTCTCCAGTGTCATAGATAACCCAGCAGGCACATAAAGGAATGAAACCCTTTCCTCCCATTTAGTGCATCATTAGAGCCATACTGTTTAACACCCCTCTGTGCTTTGATTGAGGGCTTGGTTCAGTTCAGAAGGCGGGGCTCATAGGCATTGCCAAGAGGCAGCTGGTGTAGACTTGGTGTGGCACCTGCTGTGTAAAGGACTCTTTAAACTCTACGAAAAGGCCCTCACCTCTCCATATTATAGGTTTAAGCATCAATAAGATAAAAATGTGCCTTATTTTGCTGCACAGGGATGAATTTGTGAGCTTTGGACACACAGTGCTAAGCACTCAGAACACTCTGAGAGAATTGCAGCTTTTTCCTGAAGCTGTACAATTTTTTTGACATTGATGTTTAAGAAGAACATTTTTTGGGAGAATCATAAGTACACCACGGTATGAATCATGCAGATGGTCTTGATTTATCATCATCAAGTCAAGGAGGTCACATCTCATAATGACAGGCATCGAGTCAGAGGGGACACACACACACACGTGAGGGTGAAGGGTTGCCTGTTGCCACAGAGACTGAAGTGATGTAGCATACAGACTTAAAATACAGCGTTCCATCTACTGTGTTACTTTTAGTTTTAATGTTAAATTTGACACTAACAGATTTTTTGGGATTAGAGATTTCAGGTTTAAACAGTGGGATAATTTACATAAAGTAGAATGGCTGACATTTTTTTTAACACAACACACAGAAAAATCTGTGCAAGAGTATTCTTTTCCAAGGTGTTTAACTTACGCACACACAGAGAGAGACTGCAATTGTATAGCTGTATAGTGTAGCTGTAAACACTCAGCATTAGAAAAATACATACGTTGGTTTGGTGCTCACATAAGGAGTAAACATTTGTAATCATCACTTTAAAAGTTACATACGTTGTTTTTGGTGCCTGTTTGTTTCCTAGATATATTAGTGTGTGTGTGAATGGGTGTATAAGAGGCATTAACTTAAAGAACTTTGTAGAAAGGCGCTTTATGAAGTTCAGTCCATTTCCTTTTATTAGTTTACGGGCAGATCTGCCACATCCAATATGGCGGACACGTTAACGTAACGCAGCAACGGACCAATCTGCTCAATGAGGTGTCTATTATGTCTATGTATATATGTCTATATGTCTGTGTATATATGTCTATGGTGCCAAAACGATGACGCAGTGGCAGACTCGCCGCTCTGACCCGGTGCTTCTGCCATGGTGAGCGTGTTGTCTCGTGTTTGTGACTGTAAGCCGTGCACGCGTCTGGGCGAGACAGAACTCTAGCTTGTTGTTTGTTTTGAAGCGAGTTTCTATCGAAGTGGAGCTGTCTTCGTGGAGTTCATACTTGCCGGCAGAAACAACAAACAGCCAATCAGCTAACAGACGGGCGGATCCAGTGTGTGGAAACAGCTTATCATATCCCTGAACATCACCAGTAACTGGCAAACAGCCAATCATTCAGCAGCTGTGTAGTTCAGTTGCAGTAGTTAAATGGTAAAATGGACTGTACTTATATAGCGCCTTTCTAGTCTTCCGACCACTCAAAGCGCTCTACACTACATATCTCATTCACCCAATTCACACACATTCATACACTGATGGCATTGGCTACCATGCAAGGTGCCAACTGCTCATCAGTTTGTGGATCTAACCATTCATACACATTCACACGCCGATGGCACAGCCTTCGGGAGCAATTTGGGGTTCAGTGTCTTGCCCAAGGACACTTCGACATACAGACCGCAGGAGCCGGGGATCGAACCGCCGATCATCTGACTAGTGGACGACCCTCTCTGCCCCAGTAGTTGCCATGTTGGTTTGTTTACGAGGGAGTAGCATGCAGTGAGAAGCCGAGGAGAGTAGAGGCGGCCGCTATGGAACGGAGACAGGCACCGGTAGTATAGTAATCCACGGTAGTACCGTCGTGTAGAATTTCTAGTATAGTAGGAAGCGTTACCATTTGGCACCGCGGGGTACCGTGTATACCGTGGGTATCGTGCAACTCTATTTTAGACATTGCTTTAGTCTTTTCTCTTCTCTCCCCTGTGACCATCCACATCGAAACACTCCTACATTTAAATCCCAGGCAGCTAGCTTGGAGCTAAATTATTTATTGGCCTTTTGGAATTTGGAATTAGATATGAATATAGCCTTCCTCTGGCATTTGAAAGTTATTTTTCTGTAGATGGAAACTGCAGATGAAGAACAGAAATCAGACAGCATTTTGTTTGCTAATCAGCTGGTGATTCCCTGGTAGGACTACAACCCCAGCTGGTGTAATCTGGCACCACCTATGCCATACATTCCTGTAAATGTATTTTAAGTTCTGTAAGAACTATTTGTGGATGCCGCAGGTTTCATTAGCGTTCTAAAGACTGTAGCTGTATATAGTAGCTTCTCCATCCTTCATTCCATTCTGTTTTCTATGGCAGTCATTAGTCATATTCAACTCACTTAGAGTTTGTCTCCAGGGAGATGGATACCACTTGTGTTAGATGAAAAGCTTACATTTCTAAAGGAGCTTTACATAAACAGCCTCAAACATTCATGCAAATGCATTTTGTTAAACTAGCAGCGTTTTATTTACTAGTATATCAAAACAAATGGAAATTGTGAGGTTTGGAGACAAAAGCAGCGCTGCAGCAGACTTTGAGATCGCAATGCTGCATGCCGTCCTGTGTAAATGTATTTACTTGGCTTTTGGATGTTTGTGTGAATATGAGCTCATCATTGACCAGCCTAGTTAATAACAGAAAACTAAAACTGCGTTGGTAGTAGATGAAAACATCACTGTCATTTTGCAGTGGTTAACAGCACAGAATTATGTTTAAAAGCCAAATCTCCTTCTTGCATGGCATTTGTATGCAGACAGAGGAGCAGTACGAAGTAGAGCTATTTAGCATGAACAGAGTTTTAAATCTGAGGTGATTCAGCATTTTGAAGAGAGAGGATCAAGTTCTCTGAATCCATGCGGTTATCTCTTCCTACAATGCTGCTCCCTTTTGGGCTTTCAGCTCACCAGCCTCTCCTCTGCCTGTACAATTCAGGTAACAACACATTTTCCCATATTTTCACTTTGTGTCTGATGAGGAATCTCTCAAACTGTGCAGGTCATGTATAGCAAACAAACAAAACATCTCCAAGCTGAACGTGAACAGCAGACTATTTGTCCTTTAGACTGGAAATAAGAAAACAGAAGAGTTCTAATAAAAGCAATATGAGTCCCATGCTGTTAAAGGAAGTGACATTCATGTCACACGTTACAGACTGGAAACAGGCTAGAATGAGGAAATAGTGCTGAAAAAGGCCGTGTGGAGGAATATAAAAATACACATAGCTTTAATTCTATACCAATACTAAAAAAACATTAACATTCATTCAGCCTGCACACGCTCCAAAATAGAAACTGAATAGGAAGTGCAACACATTGCTCAACACACAGTTGATATTCAACTGAATAGGCATGCAGATGAGCATGTGTTATATGGGTCAATGAAAATCTTCACATCAACACTGCTTGAGTAAAAGTGCAAAGAGAGGTTATTTTTTTAGCGTTAGAGGCTATGTGTAATACAGTGGCTGAGGACACATCATTAAACATTCATTTCCACTGTCAGATGAAATTCTCGTATGTTCAAAAGGTTAATTTGAAATCCAGAACAATAGCTTACACAGGGTTTTTCAGCACAAGGATTTCAGATTGATGATGGTGCATTTTTTAAAATATTTATTATGGGTTTTGAATGACCCCGAACAGATGATGTACACCGTCTGTTTAAAGGGGGGAAAAAACTGAATTTATGAGGCTCTCCATGACAAGAGATATGCTTCATAATCTCCTCAGTGTCTGTTGAGGCAGCAGCACCTGCATGGATCTTTGGTGTTTGGGTGAATGAGGAAAAAATTGCTTGGCAAGCTAGAGTTTTTGCAACTGTATGCCGGCTGACAGCAGGCTGGAACAAAAGCACTCAGCCAATCCACTGACGTTACTTATGTAGAAATCAATAGCTCAGGCCTCCCGGTGCCCTGGATTTATCTTCCTGACATTTTCTATTTGTGACAGATCTGGGTGTCTGTACAATAGAGGAGCTTTAAATGACTTTTTCAGATCAGTACTAACAGTTCCACGTGCAGCAGATCCAACCTTTTGTTGACAGACTCAATCCTTTTCCTTTATGAATGTTCTGATGGTAAATGTGGAACTATCTTTATGTACTGATGTTAAGACAGAGTAAAAAAAGTTGTATTCATCTTAGTGAATATTAATATATATAGAGAGAGATGTACTATTTCATAATTAAATGCAGTATTCAACTCTTTCAACAACTAAAGGATCAGAAGAACCACTGAAGATTTTCTTGTGATGAAAATAATCAAATTTAACATTAGTGAATGTCAGCACAAAAAAGCTGAATATCAGCAACGGCAATCAGAAAAGTAGGAATGTTTTTTTCACCGTGTAACACATGGGGGGAGAGGCTCCTCAGCAGTTTGCTGGGTGTCAATGCAATAATGGCTGTGTCTCCCCCTCTTTTGGCCGCAATGAAGCTGCCTCTGTTCTGAACCATTGGTCACAGATGGCATGCTTAATGGCTGTGTCTGTCACTGACATGTGGCAAAAAAAGTGAAAAGCAGAAGGGTGCAGTCTGAGCTCTAAATCATCATGGGTGGCCGTGGCTCAGGCGGGTCATCCTTTAATCACATGTTCCACGGTTCAATTCCCAGCTCCTCCAGTCTACATATCTACTGTCTCTGGGCAAGACACTGAACCCCAAATTTCTCCCATTGGTGTGTAAATGCATATGAATGGCTAGATCCTAAAATTGATGAGCAGAAAACTAATGCCATCAGTGTAAGTACAGTCTATTTACTATTGTACAGCATCAGACTGCAATCAGAGTTGTTAGCAAAGACGCAGTCAAATAGTGTTGAAGGTCTCTAACTCTAATGTCAAAGGTTCTCTCATTATTTAAGTTGAGTTTGAGTTTAAGTTGACAAATTATCAGATATACTACTGTGGAAAAAAATAGCCCTATGTGCTTCCTGTCTACTGGATCTGGAGAGATGTTTGATTTTATATTTTTTCAATTATTTCTCTTAAATCCTCTTCATGCTCATTCATACGTTCTTACCTGAAATATTTTTATTGTAAACTTCAGAATTGAATGATGCACAAATATTCACTAATACAGGGGCCAAAACTTTCCTCACAGACAACAAATAAAGGGGTTGGTGCTGTTGCACTTCAGTAGTTTAGCAATGAACTCAAGTGGAACACTGTATTGATAATAAATAAAAACTTCAGTCAGGCGTCAAGCTCTGTTTCGATCACTCCCTAAGAACCTAGAGTATTTCTACCAGTTAAAGCAAGAGCGGAATGAGTTCAATGCAAACCCAGGAATAAAAGAGAACAGAGCCCACAGGTGGATTCTGGGCTGTAAATGCAGTGTGGGAAAGAGCAGAAGCTTTGTGAACATTTGGTAGGGAACCCCACCAAATGTTCAGCCAACAAAAAACTTCCAACACATTGAAAGTAATGCAGTAATGAACACAGTAAAACACATAGCTATAATACAGTATGCATATAAATGACTCGGTCAACTGGAGCCAACAAACCAAGAAAAGCTCAAATATGATCTATTCACATCCACACTGTGGCTCCACAACAACCTGAACATATCCTGTTTGCTTTGTTTCTCATTTACTCTTTTCCCTGTGATCGTCACTCATTATTCCCACACAACTGTCAGTCTGAAGTAGATTCAGGTGAGCAGCTGTCACTGGACTACAGCAGCAGCCTCAATTACCCAATAAACCAGTGAACGACATCGGCTTGTTAGGCTGCTCTTAGAAAGTTGTAACTGGCCCCCAAAAAACATGACGTGAAACATTTTCATAAACATAACCAAAAGTCTATAGCCAGCTCTGTGAGGCTGCACTTAGGTACAAAGGCGTGTGCGGGTAAATGCTTGAATACAAGACAAGTCAGTTTGTTTTTTTTATATTTGACCCAGAGGGGCTCATGTATTGTGTGTCTGAATCAAGTCATAGAGATATTTCATTCAAAATGACAAATGTAAAGCTCAAAATAGTGCTTGAGCCCTACAACCACTGCGTGAGAGCACACAATAGTACCGGTAGTTCAAGCTACAGTACAGTACACCTAATGACAACTTTTCCACTATGAACAACTGTTAAGTAACTGCTAAGCAGCTCCATCCCAGGAAAAGGAAGTGATATGTCCTGTTCATGCAGGAGTGACTTAAAGTTAAAGTGATGCATACTAAAGACTTGTCACAGATCACTTACACTCAGATTGTTGTTGTTGCTAAGTTTCCTGAAGAGAGCAGTGAGAGAAATGACCATGCTGCTGCCTCAATGTGAGCTCAAAATAATGAAGGGTGGTCAAAGAGCGCTGTTTGTGCTCCCAGGTTGTCAAATAACGACACTTTAGGTTGGTGAATCAAAGATAGTTGATTGATGAGTTCCATTCTCAGTACCGACTCCACCTATTGTGTCATGTGTCTCTCCCCCAAGCCACCTTGTTCCCCATTAACATCAGTATTTGACGTTCTCAGCTCTAGCATGACTAATTAGTGAGTGCTGATACAGTAAGGTTCGCATTGGACAGATCTGAGACAGACTTCAGGGTGGTATCAATCCTCTCATCTACAGTAACTCTAACCGAGCCAATAAGTTTATTTCCCAAAATGGAAACGGCATATGTAAAATGACTAAAACTTAGTGCTGTTACCAAAGAAATGATTCAGCAGAACAACACAGTTCAGAGAAGATGCTCGGTTACAGAAACAACAACTGAAGTAAATGTGTTCCTCCTGCAGCCGTGCTGCTCTGTGGATTTGGCCTTTTGGCTCCTGCAGTATTTTCTAAAGCTTACAGCACCTCTGTGTGTTTGTTTGTTTCACAGTGCTGGAAACAGTGCACTTGCACACTAATTGCACACTGTTCGGACTCAACTCAGACACAACAGTGGGAGAGATGTGGAGAGAGCCAACACTGAGTCTGCAGTCTACTCCACTCCACTTCACAGGTACATAACACAGCCAAACATCATCAACACATATGGCATCTGGTGTGTCATTCCTAACAATAATATGCATAACAACCCTTTTTTTAAGAGGGGAAATACCTTTTGTTGTGATGACAGGCTGTTCCCCCAGTAGTAGTTTTAGCCTCTTGGCATGGATTTTACCCTGGTAGTGTGACTGTGCGACGACTGCTGAGGTGAAGGACATGTTACACAGCGTGCAGCACTTATTCTTGTCCACATCGCCCTCGTCGCTGCCCTAAAAACACAGTAACATCCTATCAGTGATACATCAAAGAATCAAGCATGACAGTTATTTACCTTTGGGAGCTTTGTTTCAATCAGTCACGTGAAATGTATTATGAAGAAAGTATAGTAAGAAGACAGCATAGCGCTCACATTGAACACTATCACTGATCTCTACCACTTCCGTTTCAGATGAGGAAGCGGAGTCACCTTAAAGTGTTTTGATCATGGCGAGATGCAAATTAATTAAAATCTGTGTTTTAAGGGGTGATAGCTGGGCCAAGCAAACAGCCAATGGTGGACCGCTCTCTGAGCCTCCATCTGTGCAAGCTGTACTGAAACCCATCAGAGAATGGAGGACACAGAGCAACCCGCCATGCATGCAGCAAGAGAGATGGATACCACTGTTTTTACTGAGAAGTGAGAGGGAGTAGAGGAAAACAATGTCCCGCCACGCAGGCAGGGTCAAGAAAGGACTGATATTCAGAGTGGAGGAAGAGGGGAGGCAGGAGAACTCCAGGACCCCATTCAGATGTCTGTCCCTCTGCCTGGTGCACGCTACCAGATATAGTCAGTGAACAGCAGGCCTCAGCATGCAGAAAGTTGAACTGTGATTATGAGCCCATTCACCTTCAGCTTCAGCACAGTTGATGTAGGTTTCTGTTAATGCAGTTTCCTGTCCTGACGAATGAGTTTAGATTGAAACTTTTTCTTTTTTATTGTTAAAGTCAAACAGAAATGAACATTTATTTATGCTAAGAAATATACCAACAGAACCACTGAAAAATATGGACACACCTTCCTCTCCTTCTCTGGTTTGGTGTTAGTTTTGACCTCTGTACATACTGCACAAATTTTGTCTGTTAAATTTCTTTTCTTTGGACATGTTTTGATTGTTGTGTCAAACCTGCATCCTGACAGGATATGGATCAACCAGCTTGCTTAACATGGATACACCTAATGGGTTTGGGGGTATGGTTACCCTTAGCTCTAGACTTACGAAACACCTACCTGTACTGTATCTTCATAGAAGCATAGTTAGAAATGCTGTTTCAAAATATGAATGTACAATATGTTTTATCCTGTCTTAAAACATAGAACAAAGCGCGATAGCAGTGTGTTCTAATGAAATCATTATTATTGATTTTACAAATGATTTACCTACTTTGTTAACTGACAGTGGTCGAATTTACTGTCAACACATATGTGTATATATGCGAAACTATTTCAAATGCAAACTCAATGCTGCTCTGTACACATACGTAGCAAAGCCAGTGACCAACCTCGTTCCAATAATGTAACCATGGGGGGAAAAGCATGAAATTACTGAAATGTAACGGTCTTAATGGTCTGTTGGAACTATGAAATTTGAAAAACCCAACAGCGTTGTTTATGTTTTGATGCACTGGATCAAAGCAACATTGATTGACTAAGCTACAAGCCCTGGCTCTGCGTGTCATGACTCATAAATATATTCCAGTGGTGCAAAGTGTTTGTTTACTTTGGAAGCATTTTCATACACTCACACAAAATGTCCAAACAGTCACAAACTGTTCTCATCCCTGCAACTACATTACCTCACATTGGCATCACACTAATGAAGCAGGCAATTAAGCCAATTACAGTAATGCTTTGATGATGAAAATTGCAAAGAGGGTTGCGTTTGAAGCAGTGCTGAGAAGTGTGGTGGTGTGTGCAGCCATGCTAATGTAACATCAGTAACAAGTGGAACAGTCGACGAGATGGGTGGCTGTGTTCTGCGGTGCACCTGTAGAAGTTTGTAAGGATGCTGGCGCTCTTGACAAACTTTCACAGTCTCCTTAGGAAATAGAGCTGCTGGTGAGTTTTCTCGAGCATGGTGTCATGTGTACTGTCCAGGGGAGGTCCTGCACACCTCAGCATCCCCAATGTAGATGTATGATGTCTGTCTCATGAAGTCCACAATCATCCCTAGTTTTGCTGGCATTGTTCTGACACCAGCTGGTCAGTTTTTCCACTTACTCTCTGTAGGCTGTGTTCACTGTTATTGGGAGGCTGTGGTTTGATCCCTGGCTCCTCCAGTCAACAAACTGTCCTTGAGCAAGATTATTGTATTGTGTATACATGTGTGTGAATGGTTAGGTCCCAAAAACTGATGAGCAGTTGGCACCTTGTACGGCAGCTAATGCCATCAGTATGAATGTGTGTGAATGATATGTAGTGTAAAAACAACTTTGGAATGTGTGTAAAAGCATATCATGT